>CM016614.1:42768948-43387924 GCA_005393395.2 Gossypium australe | reverse complement strand
ACTCATGGACTTGGAAAATGACTATTACCTTGTTCGTTTTCATGATGAAGTAGATTATAATAAGGTTTTAATGGGTGATTTTTGGACAATACTTGACTGTTCGCCTATGGTCGCCTGCGTTTTCAACGTCTGAGAATGAAGTTGACATCCAAGTTGTTGGGATTAAGCTGCTTGGTTTGCCGGAAAGTTATTATTCGGATTTCCTCCTATGAGCTATTGGTAAAGGTATAGAACCAGTTTTTAAAATCGACGAGCATACGGAAAATGCAAAAAGAAGATTTGCTTGAATGGCTCTGTGTGTGGATGGTAGGAAACCATTGTTATATATATGTATATGAAAATTGTAGTTGTTGAAATATAACCTCTTAGAATACTAATTGTTGAATACAAATTGCTTAAATGTCTATTGTTTGAGATTTTATATTGAAAGTAATTATTACATGTTTTTTTTTTCTTTTAAGTAATTTGTTACATTTGACATTTTGTAATTCCATTTACGGGTAGTCTATAAATGATCAAAGATATTGTTTGGATAAAGAGTTGTATTGTAATTGTCATCATTTAATACCCCGTGTTTTGTTATTTAAGTAAGCTTGTTTATAAGACCGTATAATTATGGGTGAGTGAAGACCAAGCAACCCAAAAATGCTACAACTGGATTCTTTAACTGACTGCATTATAAATTAGCTCCTAAAATTATAATTAGAATATAAATAAATTTTATTCGAAATGGTAACGTAGAAAAATATATATTTCAAAGTAATAATTAGTATAATTTTAGTAAGGATGAGAATAGAAGTATAAAAATTCTTACAAAATTAAAAGTTCCATTAATTCTGCATCCATAAAATTAGATTTGTGAAATATTTTAATAACTGTCATTAATTGTGATTTGATTAAAATTAATATGTATATATATATTTGTAAATCAAATTACATAATTGAACTTTAAATAAATTTTCGTCGAAATTATAATTATGAAGACTCAAATGGGCATTAATAAAATATTTTAAAATTTTTGGACTATCAAAGCTTGAAAATTAGAAATGTTCATATATTTAATTATTTGTAACTTGTGGTATTTAAATATATTTTACTCTGTGCCAGTTTAATTTTTATTATGAACATAATGGAAGGGAAAATGTAATTGTTATTATGAATATGTTAATGTTTTGAAATTAATTATTGTATAACAACTATACAATTATTGTTTAAGCAAATTTATCTAAATATGAAAATTTATATATTAATAAAACGGTCATTCATATAATTAATGTATTGGAATCAACAATACAATTAATTTTAAAATAAAATCGTTGCATATGAAATTTTAAAATGATTATTTTAAGAGGTTGGCTAAAAAAACACCCCCAACATACTAAAAAAAACACCCTAATAAATAACACGCTTTTAATTAATGTTCTTTTACTTTATTGATTGGTTAGTAATTATCATCTTTGTACTGTAATGATTAAGAATTAATTATCACCTCTCCATTCACTTTTTTATCTCATTTAATTGTTAAACATATTTTTATTATTGTATTATTATTATTATTATTATTTATTATTATTATTATTATTATTATTATTAAAGATATAAGTATTATTATTCAACATATTTTTTATTATAGGATTATTGTTAAACATATATATGAATACATAAATACAAAAATATGAGCAAAATGCTAAAATATAATAAATTAATATTATTGAACAATAATCCTCTATAGTTATAACAGTTGTTTTGAGATTACAAGGTTTCAGTTGTCTATAAAATTCCAGACGTGACATATACATGGTTTTCCATCCAGTTGTAGATGGGGCTCTATGACGGATCCAATAAGCCAAAATGGTAGGCATTGGGTAATCTCCTTCTAATTGTACCATCACATTATGATTATCATATACATGTGCAATTGTAATAGCATGACGGTATTGAAAATGTTCCGGACCTCTCCAAAGAGGAAAGAAAGTTATGTCACCTCGCTTGGTTAAATAATTGAGGATCACCCCAAACCTGTTGGTAATCAGGACACCTGTCATAGGCATAACCATCTAGTGTTCTACTGGTGCAGGCAATTGTGAGAAACACAGTGAATTACGTAATTCATCGATTCCATCAGTGAAAACTCTAGCATAGACATCATATGAACTCAATAACTCGTCTAGCAGTTGATGTCGAACATAGAGCCATTAATCTTCGCCATAACCAAGACAAACAGATATTGCTCGGAATTCGCAATTTCCATCACCCCTGATATCTTGTACATGTGTGATATAAGGGTGGACCATATCTGGAATTTCTTTCATTAGTGGATGGGTGTCACATGATTCAGGCATCTGGTTTAAGTTTATGAAGTTTGAAACTTGCTCTGATGGCTCCTGGTTTAAGTCTGGAATTTCAGTTACGTATGAACTATGTCCAACTCTACCAGATCCGACCCAACAGATTTTGACATGGTTGAATGGCTACATCTTCTGGGAGCTTGACTTATAGAATCGACTCATTTTTGTTGTTGTTTCTTCAAGATTGATCGTCCACGCGTATTTTTTTGAATTGTAGGTTCGTT
This sequence comes from Gossypium australe, assembly GCA_005393395.2. Taxonomy (NCBI): domain Eukaryota; kingdom Viridiplantae; phylum Streptophyta; class Magnoliopsida; order Malvales; family Malvaceae; genus Gossypium; species Gossypium australe. Next base: position 43,385,352 of record CM016614.1, on the reverse strand, counting down.
AATGAGTGTTTTACTCGGTTGGAATATATCTCTTAACTTTCTTAACAAACTTTTTTTCCCGGCTTTTGACTGCTTAGTGAAGTTTTCTTTGAACATTTCTAACTTACCGTCACAACAAATATCCTCATTTTCCATAGAAGTTGACGGTGATAAGTCAAGCTTCCTTCAGAATACATCTATTGAATCCAACGGAATACACTCACCTACATTGAAATGCCATTAGTTTATAAAAATTTAATATATAAATAAAATTTAGAAAATAATTGTTAAATATACCACCTGAATTCAAGTAGACTAATAGCATGCAAGCGCATAGTAACCCACAACTATGACGTAGTTTACAACCACAGTTTGAAGAGTCAAGTTGATGTCTACTCGACCGTTGAAGTTCCCCTTCTAGGATATCTAGAGCTTCAAGTGCCACAAAACCCTGCAATAATCTGAAACACGGTAAGTTGTGTCTGTGTTTGAGGACAATTCTACTCTTTTCAAAACTTTCATATATCGATGTAAGTTGAGACTTCACAATCTGATCGATACAACCAACAAATTTATCTAGAGAAGAATTTTTTGCACAAAGGTATTTCTTTAGCTTTGCATGCTGGCTCTCAACTCTATTCGTAGTTCGTTCTCCAAAGTTGAGATGCCAATCAATCCAGACCGACACAAACATTTCCTTATATTTGCTTAACCACACTTGATCTAGATATTTTAAAACACTTGAATTTATATAAATGTTAGTTATGTATAAAAAGTCTTCTAAAATTATAAACAATTATTTATAGAATAACGAGGCTTGTACCTGGATATTCGCTCAACATTGATTGGAGTTTTCTGTAGTTTTCGTTGTACAATATCCACATTGGAGATTCAACGAGTACAGTCCACATAGCACGAAAGGAGTCCCACTCATGTTGCGACTTGATAGACTGCCTATGTAACATCCTGAATTTTTGGGCCTATGCGTTTAATGGGTGAACATGTGTAATGTGTTAATTTAACTGTTAGGGGTCCAAATTGGGCTTAGGTTTGGGCTGAGGTCTTGGCTAAATATTTTGTTTAGACACTTTAGGGTTTAAAAATATTGTATCTTTGTTTAAAAATATCAAGTTGGGCTTGCGGCCCAAAACAAGGGGTGCAGTAAGAGGGAGTTATAGTTGGCCTCAAGGGCAAAGGAGGAGGCCCAAGTTTTGGCCACTTGGAGCCCATGTTTTTGGGCCAAATTTGGCAACTATAAAGGACTAAGAGGGGACGGCACAAGGCTAAAATATAGGGATTTTTAATGTTTTTAATTTGTGGATAATAAACTGATAAAGGAGGGAGGAGTTGGAGCTAATTAAGTCTCTTTAAAATGAGTTAGTAGATTAAGATAAAGGAGAAAAGATAGGATTTATCTGCAAGGTTAGGTAAGTGCCAAAATTTCTATAAATAGGGGGTAGCTCATCAATTCTGGCATTCAAACCCTATTCTTTTCTTCATTCTTTGTGCCGAAAATTAGTGGCTAAGTTCTTGTCATCTTTTTCTTTCTCTACCGAAATCACCACTCCATTCTCCCTCTCTATTTTCTTTTCTTTTTCCCATCTAGCCGAAACTCTCTGAAGCTTCATTCATTGCCGAATTCTCTGATAATTTCTTCCTCTTCCCTTTCAAATATTTTAGCCGAAATCTCTAAGCCTTCTCTTGATTTCTTTTTACTTTCTTTCTAAGCCAAAGCCGAAACACTCTATTCAGATCTTCTAAAAGCCGAAAACGCATCAGTTCATCTTTTTCAGGATTTCCATAAAAGCCGAAATCATTAGATCTCATCTCCTGTGTTTGCCGAATTCTCTCTAGGGTATCTGCTTGTGCCGAATCTCGAAGGAAACTAAAGGTAAGTATTGATTCATAAGATTTAAATCTTTTCCGGCTTTTTAGGGACTCTAGCCGAATGGCTGTAAGGAACTAATCTTAAGTTTTTCTCTTATTTGCGGCATTCCGGGATTTGAAGGGGAGTCACTCGCTTAGATCTCTAAGATAGAGTTTAGTAACACTCGAATCGTGTTACTTTCGGGATTTCAAGGTAAGGAGATCTATTAGTTTTAACGTGTAAATTCGAGTATTTATTCACCCTTGGCCGAATGCAGGGGAGCCCAAATCTTCGTATTCTTCCAGCTTTTGAGCAAGGTTTTAGATTAAGGGTTGTAGATCCAAATAGTAAGAATTTAACTAAGGGAGTAAAACTACGTGATATCAGGTGTGTAACACTTCCACACCCTTTAGATTGCCTGCTAAAATATGTTATAAATCTGTTATATTCTGATAAATGCCGAAATCCCGGCATCATGGTTGAAACCCGAGGAGGGTAAAAGCGAATCACCAGGTTAGTGATCTCTGTCATTCCTAAGTGAATGTTCCTGTTAAGGTGACATCTGTGATAAGTATGCTGTTTCTGTGATTGCATGGGGTTGGGTTTATTGAAAGGGAAAGTGTTCTGTTGTAGCGGCTTCTGCCGTGACCTGTTGTAGCGGCTTCTGCCGTGACCTGTTGTAGTGGCTACGGCCATGATCTGATGATGAGCAGCATGTCTGCCATCAATGGTGTGTAGCGGTGTGGGTTGATTGTAGAAATCCCCAATGGTGTGACTGGTAGGTAAGGGTGGCGTGTAGCGGATGGAAACCTAGGATTTGGGTTGGGCTTTGCATATTTTCTGATATATTATATTCTGTTATATGTTCTGTGGGGTTAAGGCCCAAATCTAATGGTGCATGAGGGTTGCACACTGAGTCTCGCGACTCACCCTATTATTTAACAATTACAGGTAGCACTTAGTGCATCGGATCGGGCTGGAGAGGAGCGCGAGGTGGCCATGCGAGAGAGTTCTTGATCCAGCAGAAGATTTTACTTAGAATATTGTTTTTAATATTTTGATTAAGGGTTTCAAATTTCGTTGTAATAAGGCCTTGGGCCACTAGACTATTATTTATGTTTTGGTTTTATGTTGGGCTTTTATTACTGGGCATTTAAATTTTATATTTAAATTAAGTTAAGACATGTATAAAATCTCGGTTTTTATTTAAAATTTGCCAAGGCAATTTATAACTTTAAATCTCATATGACTTAATAAACTATTAAGTTTTCGGTATAATTATTTAAACTTGATAGTTGTTTTCCAAAGTGCTACGGCATGTTTTATAAAAATTACTTTAGTGACTTACCAGATCCGGTTGTAGTGTTTGGGTCGGGTTTGGGGTGTTACAAATCGGTATCAGAGCCTGGTTCAAAACTTGGCTTTGGGATTTTGGGCTCAAAACGTTTTCTAAAGGTGGGTTTTGGAAACATGCATGTTTATAAATAAAATACAGGTGGTTTTTCGGCATGGCACCTGCGTCACCGGCCCAAGTCCGCCAGGTAAGTATTCTGAACTCCCTGGGTGTTATATATGTATGTGGGCTTAATGGGCTTTATGGGACGTAGACTATTTAGATTAGAACTTGATGGACTTCAGGCTTAGCTGAAACAACTCCCTAAATCTCATAAGACTTAATTTCACTAAACAAACCCATGAACAAGTCGCTAGGTTGGGGTGTGGCAACAGGCATGCGCATGTCTAGGATTGGATCCGGAAGAGCCTGGTACTTAAGTAGTCCTAGTAACTCACCTCCTCTTCGCTGGAATCCTACCTGGTGCGTAGTGACTGTTCACCCTAGCCACGAGGATTTATTGACGGGCCTAACTCTATAATTAAAACCCGAAAGGGACCAGCCACCTTATTTTAAAAAAAAAAATCTTCTTAGTTTCGTAAAATTTTTTGAAAAAACCCTTGATTTGTAAAATTTCTCAAAATATCCCTGATTTGTAAAAATTACTAAATTGCCCCTGATTTGTAAAATGACCAAAGTACCCCTGATCTTAAAATTACCGAAATACTCCCGAATTTCAAAATTTCTGAAATACCCCTGGATTGCAAAATTACCGAAATACCCTTGGACTTCAAAATTACCGAAATACCCCCGGATTGTAAAATTACCAAAATACCCTTATTTCATGAAATCAACAAGGAACTCTATTTTGAAAATTACGAAAATGCCCCTGTAGGATAAATTACGAAAATACCCCTGGGTAGTGAAATGACGAAGATACCCTTATGTGATGAATGTGAGTTCATGGATGTTATATGTTTGTTGATGTGTGATGGTTGAATGTATGTGGTTTCTAAAATTAGGAGATAAACTTGAGACTGAAACTGTAGATAGGTTCGAATTCGAAAGAACTACTCTTAAAACTACTTCCCATAAGATTGTTCATGGTTAATCAGTGAAAGAAATTAATAATTCATAAAATTTCTAATTCAGATAATACGAGAATCAACGATGAGCGCTAGAAGAGGAAGAAGAGGCCGCGACCGAGGCCGTGGAAGTGTTAGGACTAATGTGCTAACTCAGCTAGTTAGGGAGGTACTGAAGGAGGTTAAAGAAATCGATGAAACACTTCGGTTTGGGTGCGTGGACTGTAAGAAAAAAAGAGATCGTAATTTTCTAAGGTTGCAGTCTCGTTCTGTGAAGCATGTTAAGGTACGTCCAAACTTTCGGGTTTGCGAATATTGTAGAAGGCGTCATTCGGGTGAATGTTGGAGGAAGTCAGGAACGTGTTTAAGATGCGGGTCTGAGAAGCATAAGGCTCGGGATTGTTCAATCACCATTAAGTCCGGTATGTTTTGTGTGGATGCTATATTTTTGGGTATAAAAACTGTGTGCGTGCAATGTTTATATATTATTAAATTAGAGTGCGCAGCGAAAGCATAATGGTGAGACTTGGGTAGTACGATTAATAGTTAGTTGGAAATTTTGAGGACGAAATTTCTTTAAGGGGGTAGAACTGTAACATCCTGAATTTTTGGGCCTATGCGTTTAATGGGTGAACATGTGTAATGTGTTAATTTAACTGTTAGGGGTCCAAATTGGGCTCAGGCTTGCGCTGAGGTCTTGGCTAAATATTTTGTTTAGACACTTTAGGGTTTAAAAATATTGTATCTATGTTTAAAAATATCAAGTTGGGCTTGCGGCCCAAAAACATGGGGTGCAGTAAGAGGGAGTTATAGTTGGCGTCAAGGGCAAAGGAGGAGGCTCAAGTTTTGGCCACTTGGAGCCCATGTTTTGGGCCAAATTCGACAACTATAAGGGACTAAGGGGGGACGGCACAAAGATAAAATATAGGGATTTTTAATATTTTTAATTTGTGGATAATAAGCTGATAAAGGAGGGAGGAGTTGGAGCTAATTAAGTCTCTTTTAGATGAGTTAGTAGATTAAGATAAAGGAGAAAAGATAAGATTTATCTGCAAGGTTAGGTAAGTTAGCCGAAACTCTCTTGGCCGATGTAGGGAGCCAAATCTTCGTATTCTTCCGGCTTTGAGCAAGGTTTTAGACTAAGGTTGTAGATCCAGATAGTAAGGATTTAACTAAGGGAGTAAAACTACGCGATATCAGGTGTGTAACACTTCCACACCCTTTAGATTGCCTGTTAAAATATGTTATAAATCTGTTATATTCTGATAAATGCCGAAATCCCGGCATCATGGTTGAAACCCGAGGAGGGTAAAAGTGAATCACCAGGTTAGTGATCTCTGTCATTCCTAAGTGAATGTTCCTATTAAGGTGACATCTGTGATAAGTATGCTGTTTCTGTGATTGCATGGGGTTGGGTTTATTGAAAGGGGAAGTGTTCTGTTGTAGCAGCTTCTGCCGTGACCTGTTGTAGCGGCTTCTGTCGTGACCTGTTGTAGCGGTTTCTGCCGTGACCTGTTGTAGTGGCTTTTTCCATGACCTGGTGTAGTGGCTACGGCCATGATCTGACGATGAGCAGCATCTGCATCAATGGTGTGTAGCGGTGTGTGGGTTTATTGTAGAAATCCCCAATGGGTGTGACTGGCAGGTAAGGGTGGCGTGTAGCAGATGGAAACCTAGGATTTGGGTTGGGCTTTGCATATTTTCTGATATATTATTTTCTGTTATATGTTCTGTGGGGTTAAGGCCCAAATCTAATGGTGCATGAGGGTTGCACACTGAGTCTCGTGACTCCTCCTATTATTTAACAATTACAGGTAGCACCTAGTGCATCGGACCGGGCTGGAGAGGAGCGCGAGGTGGCCATGCGAGAGAGTTTTTGATCCAGCAGAAGATTTTACTTAGAATATTGTTTTTAATATTTTGATTAAGGGTTTCAAATTTCGTTGTAATAAGGCCTTGGGCCACTAGACTATTATTTATGTTTTGGTTTTATGTTGGGCTTTTATTACTGGGCATTTAAATTTTTATTTAAATTAAGTTAAGACATGTATAAAATCTCGGTTTTTATTTAAAATTCACCAAGGCAATTTATAACTTTAAATCTCAATATGACTTAATAAACTATTAAGTTTTCGGTATAATTATTTAAACTGATAATTGTTTTCCAAAGTGCTATGACATGTTTATAAAAATTACTTTAGTGAGTTTTATTTAAAATTCACCAAGGCAATTTATAACTTTAAATCTCATATGACTTAATAAACTATTAAGTTTTCGGTATAATTATTTAAACCTGATAATTGTTTTCCAAAGTGCTATGACATGTTTTATAAAAATTACTTTAGTGACATACCAGATCCGGTTGTAGTGTTTGGGCCGGGTTTGGGGTGTTACAACTTACAATGCTTTTTAATATTTTCAGTAATGTGCCATCTGCATAGTAACCGAGTGGCATCGGGGAAAACTTGTTGGCATGCATTCATCAGAGCTAACTCTTTGTCCGTCACAATAACACGTGGGTACATGCACTATTCTAGTGTCAAGTTTAGACATGTTAATGCCCAATTATAGTTCTCCTCCTTTTCGTTAATGATAAAGGCAAAAGCTATACTAAATGTATTATTGGTTGAAGTCACGCCAACAATCTGAACAAAAGGCAGATCATATTTGTTCGTTTTGCATGTTGCGTCTACAATCAAAACGTACGGAAATGCACGCCATATATCCAATGATCGTGGATGAATGAAGAATAGATTTTCCAATTCATTTGAAATATTATTTACTGAAAACTCAGTAAAAAATTGTTTATCATTCAAAAGCAATATAAGAACCTGTATCGGAGTTTTATAGACATTCTGGGGCGAGCGAAGCTTTTGCCGTGCATTGTATATGGTTTTTAGTGTAGAAATGTTATTGTCGTCCTGCTCCTTCAATGTCGATAATATGTCACGTGGTGTAACATTCTTACTCGTCAAATCAACCAACAATTTTTTTCATTTTCTTTCAACCGCCTTGCATAAGCATGTCCCTCCATATGTTGTGCAGGTGGATGGTTATGTTGATCACATATCACCCTCAACGTCCACCCGTCATATTGTTTTAAATACGAACCTACCAATCGGAATTTACAGTTGGCCTTTTTGGTGCTAGACTTTTTACTTGATTTTTTAAATTTGTATTCATCGCCACGGTCACAAATAAGTGTGATGTAAGACACCACACCATTTTCCTTTGCTTTTGATCTTCTCGTGACGATGATATAACCAAGAGAAAATGTCGTGTTTTGCACCCATTGCATCAGCTCTTCACGAGACTCGAACACCTAAAATTTAAATAATTTTGTTAACAAATATTAAATGTTATGAAGATAAAAAAAAATATTAACATCATAATAAATATTATACCCAATCGGTAAAAAATGGTGATGTCGCTATAGAGATCTCATTGCCTTCATTTAAGTTACTTCCGTAAAAATTCGACATCTTTTGTTGAACACTACAAATTATGACGAAAAATCAGTAGTTATAAAAATTTAAAACAGATTTTAATTTATAGAAGAATTAATAAATAAAAAAAGAAAAAAATTAGAAAAATAGATTTTTATAAAAAACAGCTTAGAACAAATTTATAAAAAATAAAATTACAAATAATAGAGTGTAGTGAGAAGGACTTACTTAATTTTGTTAATAATAATATGAGTTTACGTTAGGGTGTTGTTAATGTTCATCAAAATAAACATATATATAACTCTGCTTATTTATTGTTTAATTATAAAAAAATTAAATTTTTTCGTTTCTTAAGATGTTGACTCTAATTTTTTGGACTAAATTGATTACACTAATTAATTTAAGATGTTGAAAATGAAGATATTTGGAAAATGTACTAATTAATTTTTTGGACCACATTAATTTAAGATCTTGACTCTAATTATTGTATTAATAAAAAGACTCATTGGGAAAGACACTCATCTAATAAAATGAGAAATGTTGTAATCAATTACACGGAAAAGGAGAATTAGGGTGTTTTTTAATATGTTGGGGGTGTTTTTTTAGCCAACCCATTATTTTAAATTAAAAAAAAAATACTATTAGGTGTTCAAGGTAGAGGTGGACATGGGCTGGGCTACCCGGCCCGGCCCGACGGCCTACCCGAAAAATGGGAGGGTTCGGGTAAAAATATAGGCCCGAAATATGGGTTTAGGCAAAAAAACGAGGCCCGTTTAGAAAATGGGCCGGGCTCGGGTAAAACTTTTTTGGCCCGAGCCCGGCCCGGCCCGAATTATATATTAAATATATATTTTATTTCTAATTAAATATACTTTTTAAATTTACATTTTTTTATTTGTTTTTTTGTTTTAATATTTGTTTTAAAATTTTTTATTTAATGAAAAAAGCTAAAAAAAAATTACATATTTTTTTATTTTTTTTGTTTTAATATTTGTTTAAAATTTTTTTATTTAATGAAAAAAACTTTTAAAAAAATTAATATGGGCCGGGCTAGGGTTTATCAATTTTCTTTAGGGCTGGGCTTGGACAAAATTTTAGGCCCATATTTCGGGCTGGGCCGGGCCCGAGCCTAAAAACGGGCCTAAAATTTTGTCTGGGCCCGACCCAAACCCGGCCCGGCCCGGCCCATGTCCACCTCTAGTTCAAGGGAATCATATTTAGATTTTTTTGTTATTTTTTAAAATATTTACCGGAACGAATCTAATAATTAATTCTTCATATTCTGTAGGTCCATTAAGGGAAATTATATTTAGATTTCTTTAATAATGATTGTAAAAAAAGAAAAAAACATTATTACATTGCATTACGGGAACAAATATAAGATAACATAAATATTATATTCGAGTCCTTATGTGCTTCGTTTTCAGAAGAGGATTTATCATGCAATTGAATCAATTATATAAATATAATTATAGAATTAAAAGTAGTTAATGAAAAAAACAATCAAAACCATAATAAATTTTTGACCAAAAATATATATATATTTCAATTCATGTTGCAAGCATTAGTTTCCTTGATACCCTTTGCTTCTTTGAACTCCATTAAGCCTTTGATTCAAATAAATAATAATAATAATAATAATCAAACATGAATGATATTTAAAATCAATTTATATAACTGGCGAACCTTAGTTATATAAGTTTTATGACATAAAAAAATAAAATAAATTCGATTATTTCAATGCTAAAATAGGAGCTATTTATAAGCCGGAGAGAAATATTACCAAGCCATATAACTAAGTAAAATATATTATGGCAAAGTTTTGAAAGCAAATATTTAAACTTAAATTTTTTACCAAAAAATAGAGTGTTAATTTCCATGATAATGCATGATTTAAAGAGAGTATTGGAACCCCATATAATGATTTGATGGTTAGGGTGTTTACTGTCCCAAGTTTAACTTGAATTCAAGTCGTACTAATTACGTTTGTTGTTCAGTTTTTATTTTATTATTATAATTAAATAAAACGAGAAGAGCATAAAAATATTGAATAAGAAGAATACAAATATTTACATTTATGTTTTTTTACCCATAAAAATATGTAATTAATGTTGGGAGCATCAATTTGTTTGATTGTGGAGTAATTTCTTAAAAAGAAGCATTGGAATATTTAGATTTTTTTTTTAACACCAAGCTTAAAAATATTTGGTTTGGAAATTTTTCGAAAGGAAAATTTATTTCAGACCGAAATTGTCAAATTAATATTAATACAACTTTTGTACCTAAATAAAATCAAATATTACGGGCAAGATTTACTTTTGAATATTATGGAAAAGTTTGCATTGAAAAAAATAATTGATGGTAAAATATAGTCACATAATATTAACCGATTACTTTCCAATATTGCATAAATACCATACATTAATTGTTTCCATAATATTGCGTAAATTAGCAGCAAATACTTTTAGGAATATTTAACTAATGTAGAATATGTTATATTTGTGTTTTTTTTTTTTAATTTTAAGAATTTATTACATTAAAACAATATTAAAATTCATCATGATTTGAATATTAATATTAATTATTTATATTTTAAATATTATTGTTATATATTAGGAAAGAAGTTAGGGAATATATTAGAATATGTAAATAGCTGTAAAATATGTAAATAATATATTTAAGACATTTATTATGAAAGAAGTTAGGAAATTTGTCCTAAAAGTCAGATTTTGTTCTAGAAGTCAGGGATTTTACATAGATTTATTGGGTGACTTGTTTTCCACGCTTATCATGTATTTGGCCTGTTAACACAAGAGAAGAAATACATTCCTCTCAAAAGCTCTTACATGGTACAAGAGCAAGAGAAAAACAAAACAGCCATGAATAGCGAGGGAAAGAAACCTGCTTCCCCCTACATGTTGACTTCGAGTGATAATCTTGGTAATATAATTACTCAGGTGCAATTGAAAGGAGACAACTATGATGAAGAGACTCGAGCGATGCGAACTTTGTTGAGGGCCAAGAAGAAATTCAAATTCATTGATGTAATGATTGAACATCTTGATAATGATTCCTCTAAATTGGAGGATTGGTGGACTGTAAATTCTATGTTGGTTTCATGGATGCTCAACACAATCAAGCCAACCCTGCAATCTACCATAACTCACATGGAGATTGTAAAGGATTTATGGGACGATATAAAAAAATGATTCTCAATTGCTAATGGACCTCATGTTTCATAGATTAAGGCAGCGCTTGCCAACTACAAATAGAGAGGTTTTCCAATTGTGACTTATTATTGGAAATTGAAACAACTATAGGAAGAACTTGCGAATTATGAGCAAGTTCCATCTTTCGTTGTGGAAAATACAATTGTAATATTGCAGTTGAACTCAATAAGAAACAAGAAGAAAAGAGGCTCCATCAGTTTTTGATGGGGTTAGAAGATGTGTTATATAGAGTTGTTCATTCCAATATTCTGAGCACAAATTTACTGTCAAACTTAAACAAGACATACTAATTGGTATGCCAAGAAGAACGCATTAAAAAAAATTCATGATGGAAGAAGGAACATGGAAAAGTTGTGAGTTTTGTAGTGCAGGCCAATACATGAGGTCGAAAGTATAAAATAGAAACAAGAGACAAATCAACTGTTTGCCATATTTCAAAACAAAGGGACATGATTTTGAAACTTGTTTCCAACTCATTGGATATCCAAAATGGTTGGGTGACCGATCCAAAGGGATTGGACATGGATAAGGGGGACAGAGTGCAGGGCAAGGATGCAATAATACGCCAAAGGTGAATATAACTCATGTAATTAGACAACCATCATCCTCAACGGCAGTAACAAGAGAAAGTACAGCTTCTGGGCTTGACAGCTGAATAATGGACACTCTTTCTCAATTGGTTGAACATGCGCAAATCAAGTACTAGTGAAAAGTTGAGTGGTAAGAATAATTTGAGTTGGATCCTTGATTTGGGTGCTTCCCAACATATGATAAGTATTTTAGAATATTTAACAAATTTGAAAGAAATTGAGGCATATCCAATTGGATTGTCTAATGGTGAGGAGGTAATGGCGTGAAGGAGGGATCGGTTTGTTTGGGAAAACATATCAAACTAGACAATGTTCTCTATGTTCCAAATTTGAATTGCAATTTGATTTCTGTGTCACAGTTAGTTGATGGCTCTAATTGTGATGTCCAATTTACTAATAAAATTTGTGTTATACAGAACCGCACGTCAATGATGGTGATTGGAGTAGGTGAACAATGCAATGGGCTTTTACTATCTGGAGTCGGCAGTATCAGTCCAAGCATGTAAGGCTAGTCATGTAGATTCTTTTAAATTATGGCATAGGAGGATAGGGCATCCATCTGGAAAAATAGTAGAATCTTTTTCCTAGATTAAGATTAGTAATAGTTGTAATCAGCCCAATTTGCCCGAGCCCATTTTAACCAAAATAAAACAAATAAAAAAAACCAAACAAAAATTAATAATAGTCCATTTTTAACAGTCCATTACAAAAAATTAACAGGCCCAATACTACCCTAAGCCCAAACGGCCCAAAACATAAAACAAATTAGAAGAAAAAAAACCCTAGGCAGAAACCCTTTGCGCCTCAACAGCCGTTCAGGCCTCCACGCCACGTCAGCTCCTCCGTACGGCCTTCGTACCCTTGCCCACTACACGTCACACACCTGCAAAAGAAAACAAATGAACAGCAACAAAGAAAAAAACAAATATTGTATATTTTTATTTTCAACATTTTCGGCTATAAAACCGAAAAGAATTCCTTTGTACAGTTTTTTAGAGACGAAATCAATGCAAAAAGAGACCACAGATCAGATTAGCGAAGGTTTTTTTCTTCTTTCTTTTCTCTTCGAAATAGCTTATATACATACAAAAACTTGCATTTTTATTTTCTAAAAACTATACATATATATATATATAGTTATATATAGTATATAAAAAAATGAAAAAAAAACTACCTTTTTGGAGATCTGACCGTCGTGCACGGCGGCGCCGGAATCCTCGCCGGAGCTTGGCCGGCCCTAAAACTCCTTCAGAGAAAATGAAGGAAGGAAAACTTTTTTTTTTTTAAACAGAATGGCCAAATGATTTTTTTATCAAAAAATTTGAATTTATATATTGGTTAAAACGGCATCGTTTTTGCGCCATGGCCCAGACGCTAAAAGGCGTCGTTTTGATGCGCAACGGGCCGACCCAACCCAGGTGCGGAGGATCCACGTGTTTTTGCGGAAGGGGCTATTTGTGCATTTGATCCTTCCGCATTTTCGATCTGTTCTAATTTAGTCCTTTTGCTTGCTTTTTTTTTTAAATTTGGGCACGAAAGTTTCTGCGTATTTCAATTTGGCCCCTGACCTATTGATGTGCTGGAATGGACACGTGTCCGGGAATTGGTTTTTTTTTTCCCATTTGGCCCTCAGCCTTTTCGCGCCTTCTGATTTTAGTCCAAGTTTTTTATTTTATTATAGTTTTTACCTTTAATTTCATTTTTATTCTGATTTAGTCCTTAAACTGTTTGATTTCAACCTTTTAATTTGTTATTTATTTATTCTTTGTAATTCTCTTTATATATTATTTATTTTTTAGGTTCTATATTTTATTATAAATTTTTATATATATTATTAAACTGTTTTACATTATTTCTTTTAAATTATTTCACATGTTATTACTTTGAATTACTTTATATATTACATTATTTTAAACTGTTATTTATATTGCTTATTTTGAACTTTTTTTACATATATAGTATTCATTCTTAAATTGTTTTGTATATTATTTATTTTAAATTTCTCTTTACATGTTATTTATTTTCATTAATTATTATTATTATTATTATTATTATTATTATTATTATTATTATTATTACTTTATTGTTACTAGTATTATTATTGTTAATTTTTTATTACTATTATTTTTAATATTATTACTACTATTATTATATTCATTATTATTATTAACTTTATAATTATTTTTATTATATTATTGCTATTATTATTGTTTTATTATCTTATTTATTTATTTATTAATTTATTATTAGCTTTTACTACTATTTTTATTATTATTTTATTATTTTTTTATTTATTTGTTTATTTATTTATTATTATTTTTTACTTTTATCTATTATTTTATATAGGTTGTTGGTTTTAACTTTTATTTTATTTTATTTTTTCCTTTATTATTGTTATTTGTATTATCACACTCATTTTTATTCTATTATGCATATCGGCACTGTAATTTATTTTTCATTTTTACGACAATTGTATTACATTTTATCCGATGCATTAAAATTTTTTGAAATAAGCAAATACTCCGTGTTCTAAGATTCAAAAGAAATCGTACCCTAACTTACTGGGTTTCAATTTTTCTCATCGAGTCTAAAGAACCAATTATCCTTTTTAAATTAAAGTATAAGTTAAAAAATTAAAACTTATTCTCGGGAATTCAAAAATGTTGTGTCCTAACTCACTGGATGTGACATTTTGTTATCTCGAGGTAAGGATTTCTAAAAACAAAGGCAATATTTTGTATTTGGGATTTTGAGAAATTGTGTCCTAACTTACTGGATTCTGATTTCTCATTTGACCCAAACAACCGAATATCTTTTTTGAATTTAAATGCACTAGTTTTAAAAGTAGTAAGACGAGCTTAATTTTGAGGATTCGAAATGTCTTATCCTAACTCAGTGGGCATAACATTTTACTTCTTCGAAATAAGCGGGTCTCAGCATCCAATTTAATTTATTCAAGTTTTTCTTTAAACAAAGAGGATTGTATTTTAAAATCTTTTCAAATTTTCGACATTAAGACGTTAATTAATCAGTTCGGTACCAATTTTGGGCGTTACGAGGGTTCTAATCCTTCCTCGTGCATAATCGACTCCCGAACATGTTTTCTCGAATTTTGTAGGCTAAAATCATTGTTTTAATAAATCGAAATGTTTTAACGATCAATCTCAAGGTGATCCGATCACACCTCAAAAAAAGGATTGGTGGTGACTCTATTTTCATTTTTAAAGTCGCCCCGTTTTCAACAACAAAAAAATGGTTTCGACAGCTTGGCGACTCCACTGGGGACTTATAAGAAAGTCAAGCCGTAAAATTGTTTATTTTCTGTCTTGTTGTCAAAAATTGAAAATCTGATTTGAAAAATTACGATCCTTTGATTGCATTTGTTTGTGTTATATGATTATTGTGGGTTGAGTCTTGTAGAATATTTTTGCATCATATTGCATAAGGACCGTTTGGTCTTACCCTTTTAAGTGGGAGTAAGGAGCTACTCCTTCGTGAGGTTTTCACCTCCGTGCAGGATAGTTGATGGAGCTCGAAACTAACTATTATTTCAACAAAGGCAAGCGCACCTATCGAACAGTAATATAGTTGTGGTGAGTCCGGAATATCGTATCCTCAAGGACTAAAGTTACTAGTAATAACTATCTTTTTATTATCTAGCCTAATAATTAAGGGGATCTATTTTTAATCTAAAATTAACTAACTAATTTAACTAACTATTAACGCGACAGAGAGTAAACTGGGAAAATACTTTTGGACAACTTATATGAGATAGACAATACCTAAGGAAGAATCCTCCTAGACTTCACTTATTACGTTCGATTCATGCGATTTATTCACTTGACTTAATCTATATAAATCCCTAAATTATATTAATACCTCTTTCGAGGCTACTAACTACTGACTCCATGTTGATTAATTGAAATATCTTTCTAATTAAAACCCCTATTGTCGTATTAACTCGATCTATGGATTCCCTTATTAGGTTTGACCCTAACCCGACAGATTTTCGTCGCCCTATATCTAGGGTTGCAATCAACTCCGCTTAATTGTGTTGATCTACTCTTAAATAGGGACTTTTGCTCCACTGAATAAGCACATTCAACTTGAATCAATAACCTGAATTATCAAAACAAGAATAAGAACTCACAATTAAGAATAAGCACAAGTATTTATCTCATAAATCAAATAATAATAAGATTTGTCTTAGGTTTCATCCCCTTAGGTATTTAAGGGATTTAGTTCATACTAAAAGAGGGAAACATCATAAAAGAGGAAAAACAACAAAACATAAGAAAACCCAAAAAACTCCTTAAGAACTTGATGGGAGATCTTCAGTCTTGATGGAGATCCTTCTCCTAATGCTGTTCCCGACGGCTGTCTTGGAGTGTTTTCTCCTTCTACTCGATGTCTATTCGACGTCCTATCGACCTCCTCTTTTAGGTTGCCCCCTAGGGTGTTTATATAGGCTTTGAGATGCCTTACTTGGCCCACAAGTATCCTATTTCGAATAGAATTCATCCTGATTTCGGTAGGGACACACTCGTGTGACACGCCCGTGGAGGACTCCTTTGGCCTGGTCGATTCTGCTCGCCACACACGGTCGTGTGATCTGCCCGTGGTCGATAGTCCAGGCTGTGTTGTTTTCCTAGGTAGGCCCATTTTGTCCCTTTTTGGCCCGTTTCTCATCCTTTTTGATTTACTAAGCTCTCCTGAGTATAAAACATGAAATTAAGAGATTAGGAGCATCGAATTCATCAAATTCAATCAAAATTCATCCAAAAGTAAGCTAAGCATGGGGTTAAAATATGTGTAAATTACGGTTAATCAAATATCCCCACACTTAAGCCTTTGCTTGTCCTCAAGCAAAATCCTCAACTCACAATTAAAATCAACTTCCTCAATTCATAATTCTTATCAATAATGCTTCATCATAATTCATAGATAATTTATACATTGATAATTTAACTAAAAGAGTCCTAAAGATTCAAACAATCTAAGTCATAATTTTTTTATAGCACGAAAATATAGGTGTTTCCCCTTACCTAAATAATTACCTCTGATTCAAAACCGACAAGAATTGACATCCTCACTAAAGATTCACTTAAATCACTCAAGGTGTTTAAGGTTCAAATTAAGCACTCAAAAGGTCAAACATGAAAAGTTAATCCCATAGGCTTGCATGAAAATCAAATCTCAACCACTATAAAATGAGATGATACACAAATCAAAAGGTCTCAAAGGGTTGTAATGGGGCTTGGGTTAAAGGTGTGGAATTAGGCTGAATTAAGAGGTTAGAATCGAGATTGAATTGACATATTACCTAACAAGAAACAATGAACTAATAATGAATAATTACATTAATAACACGAGCTTCTTCTAAAGATGTGAATTTAACTGTTTACGCTCATAAAACATGGAACTAATAATGAATATACTTTCAACCCTTTATTTTAAAGAATAATCAATTAATAAGAAAGAACTTTAACAACTAAAATAGAGAACAAAGTTAGGCAACTGCTCAAATTAAATCTCGACAAAAAGGACGTCAAAAGATTAGGGAAAGTAAAAAAAAAATGGTTTTGGGTTAATATTAATGGGTGAGTCAAGAAATGGGTTATTAGGCTAAAAAGCGGTTCACTAGGGGTTAATTATGAAGGTAGGTTTTTTATGGAGTAAGTGGGTTAAAACCTAGGTGCGTTTATCATCTCAGTATATCAAATAAAAAAGGTGGTCTCGTTATGTATAATCGAAGCAAGTTCTAGAATAACAAATCAATATTGACACACTCATAATCAATAACGTGAGCAAGAAAAATATATGCTCCAAAAGGCTCAAAATCTCACTGAAATTATGGTTTTTGATGTCAACCTTGTGAATTTCAAACTTTGAAGTAATATCTACCTAATAAAATTTTTAATTCTGGAAATAGACTTATCATGCTTGATTCTCTAATATCTTAAAGTTTAAATCATTAATGCACAATTACCTTTGACTTAATTCGAAACATATCAATGAAAATTATAAATCAAAAGAAGTTTCATTCTAATAGTAATATGAGAAAATTACTTTAAGAACAAGACATAATTCAGAGATTTTCTGGTAATGAAATCAATAACATCCCCACACTTAAGATGTACATTGTCCTCAATGTACAAAGATAGATATCTACAATATATATGTAACACCCTGAAAATTTGAGTAATTTATTTTCATTGTGTGCTTTGAGTAATTATTCTAGAAGGTGGAATTTCTTTATTTATTTTGTGCTTGGTATAGTCCTGAAGAAGAGTTAGAATTTATTAGGATGGAATAATATTAATTTTGATTTTGAGAATTTATGGAAATGGACTAAGTGGCATTGACACATAAATTAATTTAAGTGTCAAAGTGAAGCATAAGATGAGTAGTTGGACAAGTGGTGATGGCGCATGGGTTTAGGGATGAGGGAGAAGGTTCGAATCCCATGTTTAGCATCAAGGTGAATTTTTATTTTGAATTTTTTCTGCCCATATATAGCAAGTGTCGGCCAAGAGCTTTTATGGAAGGTGTTGACTTGTTATTTTTGGTTAAAATATCAATGGAATAAGGAAATTTTGAACTTAAGGAAGGGTATCAAAAGAATAAGGAAAATGTGAGGATACGAGGCAAGAATCAAGGAAATATTTTTGGAAACAATATCTTGGTCATTAGACCATGCACATGGACGGCAATATGGCTATAGGGGGGGAGCCGAATTTTGGTGATAGTTTTGGCTAGGAGTTTTAGTTTTTGTTTTGGTCATTTTTGTTTTGTGCAAGTTTTGAAAATTCTCTCAACCTTTTCTCCCTTTGGCCGAATTTGATCCTTGGTAAGCCTTGTTAATTTTTGACCATTTGGTCATTTTTGCACATCAATTGGTATTCTTTTGTGCCTTATTTCCTTTGAGTGCCGAAAATCACATACACCAAAAGCCATTCCTTTTCTCTTTTCTTGTTACCATTGTCGATTATTCATCTCTTTCTCAAGCTCATCTTTTTCTTTTCTTTTTCCTATTCACTTTGAAATCAAAGCAACATCATCACCATCTTTCTCCTATTCTATTCTTTTCAATCGAAATTCTCTCTACCTACACTCTCATGGCCGAATATTAAGGTGACTATAAGCCAAATTATTTTCTTCTCTCCTTAATCTCACATAGCCGAATCTTTCATCTATCAATACCATTCTCAAATCCTTTCTTTTCGACGTGGAAAATAGGTAAGAATTTTTTTCGTTTCGATTAGTTAATAGTGGTTATGGCCGAATATGGATGGTGGTTTGAAGGCTTTATTAGATCAAAATAAACGTTCCTTCTTTTAACGTTTATTTTGTTATATTTTAGTGTGATAACAGAAGTTTGGAAGCAAGAAGTCGTGGGTGACAAAACGTTGGAATCAATTTTGTGGTAAGGAAATCATATCTTTAAAACCTTAGGATTATTTCGATATCATTGGATTAACCTTCCTTTGTCTTTGAAGACATTCAAAATAGGGAAGAAAAGGGCGGTGTTTAGCCTTCGGAAGAAGGGAGGTTCTGTTATTCCCCCTAAGTACAAGCAAAGGACTATTTCGGGAATCCGAGATTTTCCACCGGGTTGCGGACGTTCAACCGAGGAAAATCAATTGTTCGAAGTCGTTCGTACTCCCGAACCATTATTTGTTCGTGGATTCGATTCGGTTAGCGAACCATCGATCAGAGAAATCGCAAGTAGAAGTCTTACGGAAATCCGAGGGTAAATTTCTAGATCGTTATATTTAGATCGGTCTTATTATAGATTATAGTGTTTTAATTAACACAATACGTATAGGTGTTGAAGAGCGGGAAAGTTTAGTTCTCTCCATAACCAGGTGTGTAATTTCACACTCATTTTCGGGTTAGATTTCTAATCATAAGTATTGCGATAAAAACGTGAAAATGGTAAATTCGGAAATTATATAGTAATTGATACTTTTGTGAAAATGCATGAAAACGGTTAAAACCGAGAAATATGCGAAAAACTGTTAAATCAATAAATGGGCCGATAATACTCTAGTTCGATAAATGGGCCGATAATACTCTAGTTCGATAAATGGGCCGATAATACTCTAGTTCGATAAATGGGCCGATAATACTCTAGTTCGATAAATGGGCCGATAATACTCTAGTTCGGTAATTGGGCCAAAATACTCTAGTTCGATAAATTGGGCTAAAATGGGCCAAAGTTCACTAAACTACTAAATGGGCTAGTTGCTAAATTATTTATATGGGCCTAATGAAATGTTATTGATAAACCCACCGAGGTTATGGATAAATTGAAAATTTGTTATATGACTATAATTGATATACACGCATGATTGCATGGGGTGGGTTATATGAAGAGAAGAATGGCCAGTTGCCACAAATTCGGCTCAATGCCTCTAGTTCGGTGGCTCTGCCACAATATGGCTCAATGCCTCTAGTTCGGTGACTCTGCCACAAATTCGGCTAAATGCCTCTAGTTCGGTGACAATGTCACAATCTAGTTCGGTAGTGCACTACAAAATTAATTAAAGGCTTAAAGCCTATGATTGGTGTGTTTGGTGGGGTGGGTTGACTTGATCCCCACAGGTGTGTTGGTTGGTACGGGGGTGTTAGCGGATGGATACTAGGTTGGTTTGGGAAATTCATTTTACATGCATTCACTCATTTTTAAAATTATGTTATTTTATGATATATGGTTGAAATCTGTTAATGGGCTCAAGCCCAGCTTGATGTCTTGACGATCTGGCCCAAAAATGGTGGTAAGTGAGTTGCACACTAAGTTCTTTGTAACTCACCCAATTTTATTATCCATTTTAGGTAATGGAAATTGACGTGGACTTGGGCCGGAGATGACTTGGTGGAGGCCATACTACAAACTTGGGTTTTATTTAAACTATGATTTTATTTAGATTATTATCTTAAATTTCTGTTATGGGTTTTATGTAATAAGGCCTCTTTTATGTTTTTATGGATTTTATTGTGTGGATGGTTTAAATTTTATTTCTAAACTTTGAATATGGTTTTATCTAAAATATGTTAAGTTTTCTTAAGAACATTGGTTTTATAACAAAATTTCTGGACACTTTAATTATTTAAAATTCTTTCAAAGTTCTTTTAAACTATCTTAAGATTTTGACGATAAGTTTTCAAACAAGTATTATTTTTAAGCTACAAATTTCAAATCCTTGTATTAACGTTTTATTAAACTCGATTTTCAAAAAAGTTTTTGTAGCACTATTTTATCTTAACCATTTGAGAATAAACGAATGTATGATTGGTGTGACAAACCAAATCTCGTCTAAACGCATAGACCGGGTTTGGGGTGTTACATTTAGTGGTATCAGAGCCCAGTTCAAAACTCGGCTGTGGTTTGGGTTCGACAATGAAATCTGTTTGAAAAATAATTTAAATTTCTAGACTTTTGATTTAAAGGTAGTATGGCACCATGAGCATCCCGCGCCAAGTCAAGTAAGTATCTGTATACTGATTGTCTGTTACAATTATGATATGATTGTAAGAAACACTCTAGAACTTCTAGTTTTAGGTGTTGAAAACCGTAGAGATTGAGACAATAGGATATGATTGCGAAAACAATTCTATCTCTTTCATATCATAAGACATCGTTAATAAACAACTAAAATATTATTCTGGTTCATAAAACTCTTAATCAGATTAAATCGAATTAGTTGCTATGAGCACTAGAGGACGTGGTCGTGGACGCGGTAGACGTGGCCGTGGTAGAGGACGAGGTGTTAGGGGCGCAACTGATGTGCCGGGTCATATGTCGGAAATGGATGCACCTGCGTCACTCGAGAGTGAGACGGGATCGCACGACCATATGGAAGAAGATAATGCTGTGACACGAGCAATGCTGCGAGTACTTGAAAGGGTCGCTGGATCCAGAACTGGACCAACAGCTCGTGGGTCGATATCAGAGCGACTGAAATCAAGTGGAGCTGAGGTTTTCAGAGGTGTCTCTGGAGTAGCTCCCAATGTCGCTGAATATTGGCTTGAGCCGGTAGAGCAAATTATGGATGATCTTGAGTGCACTGTGGAACAGAAGCTAAGAGGAGCGGTATCTTTGTTAAGGGACGAAGCATACCAATGGTGGCTTACTGTCCGAGAAGGCACTAATGCTGCATTAGTTAATTGGGAATTCTTCAAGGCTTCCTTTCAAGGAAAATATGTGGGAACAAGCTATGTGGATGCTCGAAGGAAGGAATTCTTGAATCTGGTGCAAGGAAATAAGACGGTGGCAGCATATGAAGCTGAGTTCTTACGTTTGAGTCGCTATGCTCGAACGATAGTGGCAACGGATCATGAGCGTTGTGTGCGCTTTGAGGATGGCTTGAAAGATGAGTTGCGGGTTCTGATAGCCCCACAGCAAGTTAGAACTTTTGCCACGCTCGTGGAGAAGGCCAAGATAGCCGAAGAGGTTAAGAACTCGGAACGTCAAAATCGGGAGCAAATTCGAGGCAAGAGAGATCTGAAGAATTCGGGTTCTTCAAAAAGGTTTCCGAAGAGGTCTCGGAATGATGAGCCAGCTCAAGGTAGAACACCTGTAGCTGTTAATCAGAGTCGAGATTGTGCTGATTGTGGAAAAAGGCATTCCGGAGAATGTTGGAGGAAGACGGGTGCTTGTTATAAATGTGGATTGATGGATCATCAATATAGGAGTTGCCCTCGACGTATGGATACAACTCAAGAAGTTCGTGCTACTGATG
The DNA here is from genome assembly GCA_005393395.2 of Gossypium australe. Lineage (NCBI taxonomy): Eukaryota > Viridiplantae > Streptophyta > Magnoliopsida > Malvales > Malvaceae > Gossypium > Gossypium australe. The sequence goes on along the minus strand of CM016614.1, from coordinate 43,363,077 downwards.
CACCACCGACAAGAGGAGCTCAGCAACCACCGAGAGGTCGTGGACCGGGTCGTGGTGGTAATGGAGCTGGACGTGGTCAAGGTACAGCGGGTCGAGGCAATGGTCCTAGAGGCAACGCGGACGCAAGACAGCCAGGACTGGTGTATGCGGTCAGACGTCGTGAGGATGGCAATGCACCTGATGTGATAACTGGTACGTTCTTCATTTCTGATGTACCCGTTATTGCCTTGATAGATATTGGTTCTACTCATTCGTACGTTGCTAGCACCATAACTGGAAACTTGAAATTAAACTCTGAAATTTCCGATAATGAGATGAGGGTGATTAGTCCCTTAGGACAGTCGGTGTTGGTTAATAAACTATTTAGAGACGTGCCCTTAGTAATTCAAGGAGAAACATTCCTGGCAAATTTGATGGAATTGCCATTTGGCGAATTTGATATCATTTTGGGCATGGATTGGTTGGTTAAGCACCGGGCGCAATTGGACTGTGCTGAAAAGCGTATGACGATAAGAACTGTGGAGGACAAGGAGATAGTTATGATAGGCGAGCGGAGAAATTACTTGGCAAACGTGATTTCTGCGTTAAAGGCGGAGAAGTTGGTGCGAAAAGGGTACGGAGCATTTTTAGCATTTATTAGTGCTTTAGATGCCAAAGAGCTGTCAGTGGAAGATGTGAGAACTGTGAAGGAGTTCCCTGATGTTTTTCCCGAAGAACTTCCTGGTGTACCTCCAGATCGGGAAGTGGAATTTGGTATTGAGCTTTTGCCCAGAACTGCTCCAGTGTCCATTGCTCCTTATAGAATGGCACCGAAGGAGTTGTCGGAGCTTAAAGCCCAAATTCAAGAACTGCTAGATCGGGGTTTTATTCGACCGAGTGTGTCTCCGTGGGGAGCACCGGTTTTGTTTGTTAAGAAGAAGGATGGGTCGATGCGTATGTGTATCGATTACAGGCAATTGAATAAGCTGACGATCAAGAATCGGTACCCTCTGCCGAGAATTGATGACCTGTTTGATCAATTGAAGGGAGCTTCAGTTTTCTCCAAAATTGATTTAAGATCGGGTTACCACCAGCTTAAGGTGAAAGAAGCGGATATTCACAAGACGGCGTTTCGAACCCGTTATGGACACTATGAGTTTTTGGTGATGCCGTTTGGGTTGACCAATGCACCAGCTGCATTTATGGATATGATGAACCTGGTCTTTCAACCATTCTTAGACCGGTTTGTGGTAGTATTCATAGATGACATTCTGGTTTATTCGAGAAGTGAAGAAGAACATGACTCGCATTTGCGGATTGTATTGCAAGTGCTTCGAGATAATCAGTTGTATGCCAAATTCAGTAAATGTGAATTTTGGTTAAGAGAAGTGATTTCTTGGGTCATGTGGTATCAGCCGAAGGAATAAGGGTGGATCCTCGGAAGATTGAGGCAGTATTGGATTGGAAACCACCAAAGTCGGTAGCTGAGATCCGGAGTTTCTTGGGTTTAGCTGGTTACTATAGACGCTTTGTTGAGGGGTTCTCGTTGATTGCTGCACCCCTAACTAAGCTTTTGCGGAAGGGAGTGCCGTTTGTTTGGACTGACAAACAGCAAGAAAGTTTCGAGAGCTTGAAGAAGGTTTTAACGGAAGCGCCGGTATTGATTCAACCTGAGGCTGGGAAGGAGTTTACAGTTTATTGTGATGCGTCACATACGGGTTTAGGTTGCGTATTGATGCAAAGTGGGAAAGTTGTAGCTTATGCTTCTCGTCAGTTGAGACCGCACGAAGTGAACTACCCTACTCATGATTTGGAGTTAACAGCAGTGGTGTTTGCCTTAAAGATTTGGAGGCATTACCTATATGGTGAAAAGTCTATCATATACACGGATCACAAGAGTCTTAAGTATCTTCTTACTCAGAAGGAGTTAAACTTGAGACAACGACGATGGGTGGAGCTGTTAAAGGACTATGATTTCTCAATTGAGTATCATCCTGGAAAGGCTAATGTGGTGGCAGACGCATTAAGCCGCAAGGTGGTATCTGATTTGAGAGCTATGTTTGCCCATTTGAGTTTGTTTGAGGATGGTAGTTTGATAGCGGAACTTCAAGTGAAACCTCTGTGGTTGGATCAAATCAAGGAAAAACAGATGTTAGATGAGAAGTTGGGACTTTTATTTCAGCAAGTTAAAAATGGTGAAATAGAGGATTTTGGAATAAACCCGGAAGGTGTGTTGTGTTTTCGTGGAAGGGTCTGTATGCCTAAGGATTCAGATCTAAGGCAAATGATTTTGAGGGAGGCGCATAGTGGCCCTTATGCTATGCACCCCGGGGGAAATAAGATGTATCGGGATCTTCGTGAACAGTATTGGTGGCCTGGGTTGAAACGTGAGATTTCAGAATTTGTGGGAAAATGTTTAACTTGTCAGCAAGTGAAAGCGGAGCATCAACTGCCGTCAGGTCTTTTACAACCAGTTAAGATTCCTCTCTGGAAATGGGAGCGAATAACGATGGATTTTGTTAGTGGGTTACCTTTAACACCTACTAAGAAAAACTCTATTTGGGTAATTGTTGACCGGTTGACGAAGACTGCTCATTTTCTACCAGTGCGTACGGACTACTCGTTGCAGAAGTTAGCGAAGTTGTATGTATCTGAAATCGTGAGGTTGCATGGGGTACCTGTATCGATTATATCGGATAGGGATCCTAGGTTTACATCTCGATTTTGGAAAGCTTTGCATGAAGCTCTGGGTACAAAGCTTAACTTTAGTACGGCTTTTCATCCTCAGTCAGATGGTCAGTCGGAGAGAGTGATTCAGATTCTAGAAGACATGTTAAGAGGATGTGTAATTGATTTCAAAGGTAGTTGGGAGGATTTTCTACCGTTGGCAGAATTTGCGTACAACAACAGCTACCTGTCTAGCATTCAGATGGCACCCTACGAGGCATTGTATGGTCGTAGGTGTCGTTCTCCTATTTGTTGGACTGAGTTGGGCGATCGGCAGTTGTTAGGACCTGAGATGATTTCCGAAACGGAAGAAAAAGTGAAAGTTATTCGAGCACGGTTAAAGGAAGCTTCGGATAGACAGAAGTCGTATGCGGATCTGAAACGTAAGGATATCGAGTATGCCGTAGGAGATCAAGTTTTCCTGAAGGTCTCACCTTGGAAGAAGATTTTCAGATTTGGGAAGAAGGGCAAGTTGAGTCCTAGATACATTGGACCATATCGTGTGGTGAAACGAGTGGGTCCAGTGCCTATCAGATCGAATTACCTCCAGAATTGAGCCAAATTCATGATGTTTTTCATGTTTCCATGCTGAGGCGCTATAGATCGGATCCTTCGCACATAGTACCGGTAGAAGAAGTGGAGTTGAATTCGGATTTGTCTTTTGAGGAGGAACCAGTGGAAATCTTAGACCGAGATGTTAAGGTGCTAAGAAAGAAGACTGTGCCGTTGGTCAAAGTGTTATGGCGTAACCACGGAGTGGAGGAAGCTACGTGGGAGCCTGAGGATGCAATTCGGCAACAATACCCTCACCTTTTTCAACCAGGTAAATTTCGAGGACGAAATTTTCTTTTAGGGGGGTAGAGTTGTAACACCCTGAAAATTTGAGTAATTTATTTTCATTGTGTGCTTTGAGTAATTATTCTAGAAGGTGGAATTTCTTTATTTATTTTGTGCTTGGTATAGTCCTGAAGAAGAGTTAGAATTTATTAGGATGGAATAATATTAATTTTGATTTTGAGAATTTATGGAAATGGACTAAGTGGCATTGACACATAAATTAATTTAAGTGTCAAAGTGAAGCATAAGATGAGTAGTTGGACAAGTGGTGATGGCGCATGGGTTTAGGGATGAGGGAGAAGGTTCGAATCCCATGTTTAGCATCTAGGTGAATTTTTATTTTGAATTTTTTCTGCCCATATATAGCAAGTGTCGGCCAAGAGCTTTTATGGAAGGTGTTGACTTGTTATTTTTGGTTAAAATATCAATGGAATAAGGAAATTTTGAACTTAAGGAAGGGTATCAAAAGAATAAGGAAAATGTGAGGATATGAGGCAAGAATCAAGGAAATATTTTTGGAAACAATATCTTGGTCATTAGACCATGCACATGGACGGCAATATGGCTATAAGGGGGAGCCGAATTTTGGTGATAGTTTTGGCTAGGAGTTTTAGTTTTTGTTTTGGTCATTTTTGTTTTGTGCAAGTTTTGAAAATTCTCTCAACCTTTTCTCCCTTTGGCCGAATTTGATCCTTGGTAAGCCTTGTTAATTTTTGACCATTTGGTCATTTTTGCACATCAATTGGTATTCTTTTGTGCCTTATTTCCTTTGAGTGCCGAAAATCACATACACCAAAAGCCATTCCTTTTCTCTTTTCTTGTTACCATTGCCGATTATTCATCTCTTTCTCAAGCTCATCTTTTTCTTTTCTTTTTCCTATTCACTTTGAAATCAAAGCAACATCATCACCATCTTTCTCCTATTCTATTCTTTTCAATCGAAATTCTCTCTACCTACACTCTCATGGCCGAATATTAAGGTGACTATAAGCCAAATTATTTTCTTCTCTCCTTAATCTCACATAGCCGAATCTTTCATCTATCAATACCATTCTCAAATCCTTTCTTTTCGACGTGGAAAATAGGTAAGAATTCTTTTCGTTTCGATTAGTTAATAGTGGTTATGGCCGAATATGGATGGTGGTTTGAAGGCTTTATTAGATCAAAATAAACGTTCCTTCTTTTAACGTTTATTTTGTTATATTTTAGTGCGATAATGGAAGTTTGGAATCAAGAAGTCGTGGGTGACAAAACGTTGGAATCAATTTTGTGGTAAGGAAATCATATCTTTAAAACCTTAGGATTATTTCGATATCATTGGATTAACCTTCCTTTGTCTTTGAAGACATTCAAAATAGGGAAGAAAAGGGCGGTGTTTAGCCTTCGGAAGAAGGGAGGTTCTGTTATTCCCCCTAAGTACAAGCAAAGGACTATTTCGGGAATCTGAGATTTTCCATCGGGTTGCGGACGTTCAACCGAGGAAAATCAATTGTTCGAAGTCGTTCGTACTTCCGAACCATTATTTGTTCGTGGATTCGATTCGGTTAGCGAACCATCGATCGGAGAGAAATCGCAAGTAGAAGTCTTACGGAAATCCGAGGGTAAATTTCTAGATCGTTATATTTAAATCGGTCTTATTATAGATTATAGTGTTTTAATTAACACAATACGTATAGGTGTTGAAGAGCGGGAAAGTTTAGTTCTCTCCATAACCAGGTGTGTAATTTCACACTCATTTTCGGGTTAGATTTCTAATCATAAGTATTGCGATAAAAACGTGAAAATGGTAAATTCGGAAATTATATAGTAATTGATACTTTTGTGAAAATGCATGAAAACGGTTAAAACCGAGAAATATGCGAAAAACTGTTAAATCGATAAATGGGCCGATAATACTCTAGTTCGATAAATGGGCCGATAATATTCTAGTTCGATAAATGGGCCGATAATACTCTAGTTCGATAAATGGGCCGATAATACTCTAGTTCGATAAATGGGCCGATAATACTCTAGTTCGATAAATGGGCCGATAATACTCTAGTTCGATAATTGGGCCAAAATACTCTAGTTCGATAAATTGGGCTAAAATGGGCCAAAGTTCACTAAACTACTAAATGGGCTAGTTGCTAAATTATTTATATGGGCCTAATGAAATGTTATTGATAAACCCACCGAGGTTATGGATAAATTGAAAATTTGTTATATGACTATAATTGATATACACGCATGATTGCATGGGGTGGGTTATATGAAGAGAAGAATGGCTAGTTGCCACAAATTCGGCTAAATGCCTCTAGTTCGGTGGCTCTGCCACAATATGGCTCAATGCCTCTAGTTCGGTGGCTCTGCCACAAATTCGGCTAAATGCCTCTAGTTCGGTGACAATGTCATAATCTAGTTCGGCAGTGCACTACAAAATTAATTAAAGGCTTAAAGCCTATGATTGGTGTGTTTGGCGGGGTGGGTTGACTTGATCCCCACAGGTGTGTTGGTTGGTACGGGGGTGTTAGCGGATGGATACTAGGTTGGTTTGGGAAATTCATTTTACATGCATTCACTCATTTTTAAAATTATGTTATTTTATGATATATGGTTGAAATCTGTTAATGGGCTCAAGCCCAGCTTGATGTCTTGACGATCTGGCCCAAAAATGGTGGTAAGTGAGTTGCACACTGAGTTCTTTGTAACTCACCCAATTTTATTATCCATTTCAGGTAATGGAAATTGACGTGGACTTGGGCCGGAGATGACTTGGTGGAGGCCATACTACAAACTTGGGTTTTATTTAAACTATGATTTTATTTAGATTATTATCTTAAATTTCTGTTATGGGTTTTATGTAATAAGGCCTCTTTTATGTTTTTATGGATTTTATTGTGTGGATGGTTTAAATTTTATTTCTAAACTTTGAATATGGTTTTATCTAAAATATGTTAAGTTTTCTTAAGAACATTGGTTTTATAACAAAATTTCTGGACACTTTAATTATTTAAAATTCTTTCAAAGTTCTTTTAAACTATCTTAAGATTTTGACGATAAGTTTTCAAACAAGTATTATTTTTAAGCTACAAATTTCAAATCCTTGTATTAACGTTTTATTAAACTCGATTTTCAAAAAAGTTTTTGTAGCACTATTTTATCTTAACCGTTTGAGAATAAACGAATGTATGATTGGTGTGACAAACCAAATCTCGTCTAAATGCATAGACCGGGTTTGGGGTGTTACAATATAAAATCATAAGATAGGGAGAGAAGTGAACTTCCTGAATTTTGGATGGAGTCAAGGAAAAGAAACGGAAGTTGGGCATAGATGAAAGTGGAGGTGGATACTAGGGTCGTGGTGTGACAGTTCCTTAATAGCCTTTTGAACCTAAATTAAAGAAATCAAAATATAATAATATAAATTAAAGACAAGAAAGATAAAGGGAAGGAAAATAAATGAGAAGAGAAAAGGAAAAGAAAAATTGAATGGACTCCAAGGTCCTTGTCCTGTCAAGGTAATGAAGCAGTCGGCATGAACTTATGGAGATTGGTCTCGCACATGGAGACTGTGCTAGGTTCCTTTCGCTTCTTCGACATGGGGATGGTGGTGTAGAGAAAGAGTGAGGGAAAGGGAAAAAAATGAAAGGGGAAAGATAAAGAAAATGGGAGGGATGTGGTGGTTAGGGTTTAGAAGAAGAAGAAATTAGGAAGAAAGTGAGAAGAAGGGGTTTTAAATAAAACTCAGTGGCCCACGCTCGTGTACCATGGGCGTGTTAGGACATGGCTGTATTGCACGGGTTGAGCACTGACATTGTTGTACACCGCCTCCCCATAAAAGAGGGTTGCAGGCCGGTTCAGCAGAAGCTCCGGAGAATGAAGCCCGACATTGTCCTAAAAATAAAAGAGGAAGTCAAAAAGTAGTTTGACGCCAGATTTTTGCAGGAAGTCAAATACTTAGAATGGGTAGCCAACATTGTGCCTGTCCCTAAGAAAGATGGGAAGGTACGAATATGTGTAGATTATAGAGACTTAAATAAGGCCAGCGTGAAAGACAATTTCCCTTTACCTCACATTGATACTCTAGTAGACAATATGATAGGCTATTCGTTGTTTTCCTTCATGGATGGTTTCTCGGGATACAATCAAATAAAAATGCATCCTGGAGATATAGAAAAGACCACCTTCATAACATTGTGGGGTACATTTTGTTATAAGGTGATGCCATTTGGGCTAAAAAATGCAAGAGCGACATATCAAAAGGCCATGGTGACCTTGCTCCATGATATGATGAACAAAGAAATCAAAGTTTATGTTGATGATATGATCGCAAAGTCCCGAATAGAAATGGAACATATCCAAGATTTGAGGAATTTATTCTTGAGATTGAGGGAATTTCAATTAAAGCTCAATCCAACAAAGTGTACTTTTGGAGCTAGATCGGGAAAACTGTTGGGCTTCGTAGTCAACGAGAAGGGAATTGAGATAGACTTAGACAAGGTCTAGGCTATACAAGAATTGCCTCCACCATGGACTCAAAAAGAAGTTCAAGGTTTCCTTGGAAGGTTAAATTACATCGCTTGGTTCATTTCATAATTAACCGAGAAATTTGATCCCATATTTCATCGTATTAAGAAACACAATCTAGGCATGTGGGATGATGAGTGCCGAAAGCTTTTGATAAGGTTAAACAATACTTGTCGAGTCCTCCAGTATTGTCACCTCCATGCCCAGATAGGCCATTAATACTGTATTTGATAGTGTTTAGCAACTCTATGGGATGTGTTGGGTCAACACAATGATTCGGGAAGAAGAGAAAAGGCGATATACTACCTCAGTAAGAAATTCACTGAGTGTGAAATGAGATATTAGCCAATAGAGAAATTGTGTTGTGCCTTGATTTGGTCGACTCGAAGGTTGAGGCAATACACACTATACCATACAACCTAGCTACTATCGAAGTTGGACCCTCTAAAGTATATGATGGAGTCAACCGCTTTGAATGGAAGGATGGCTAGATGGCAAATTCTGCTATCTGAATTTGATATAGTTTATGTGAGTCAAAAAGCCGTGAAAGGAAGCACAGTAGCAGATTTTCTGGCCAGCAGAGCTCTAGAGAAGTATGAGCCTTTGAATTTTGACTTTCCCAATGAAGAACTAATGTATGTGGCAGCCACTAAAGAAGACGCCAAAAAAGATCACCTTTGGAAATTAAACTTCAACGGAGCATCAAATGCTGTAGGTAATGGAACTGGGGCAGTCTTGGTATCCCTAAATGGAGATCATTATCCATTCACATGAAAATTGGACTTTGATTGTACAAATAATATGGTGGAATATGAAGCATGTATCATGAGACTCCGTGCCGCCATAGAACACAAAATTAGAGCACTGGAAGTATATGGAGATTCTGCACTGGTGATTTGCCAACTGAAAGGTGAATGGGAGACAAGAGACCCCAAATTGATCAATTATCGAAGGATAGTTCTGGGGTTAATTGAAGATTTTGATGATATTACTTTCAATTATCTCCCACGAGACGAAAACCAAATGGCAGATGCTTTGGCTACTTTGGCTTCCATGATCAAAGTGAGCAAACAAAAGGATGTAAAACCCATTCAAATGAGTATTTACGAGGCCCCAACTCATTGTTACAATGTGGAGGAAGAAGAAAGAGATGATTACCCCTGGTACCACGATATATTACGATACGTACGAAATCGTGAATACCCTGATCAAGCAACTGAGAATGATAAAAGGACTTTAAGAAGACTAGCCTATGACTATGTCTTAGACGGGGAGATCTTGTACAAAAGAAGGAAGGATCAGATACTATTGAGATGTGTAGACGCTGTTGAAGCTAAGAAAATTCTAGAAGAAGTCCACGAGGGTGTTTGTGGAACACATGCCAATGGTTTCACAATAGCTAGAAAAATTATGAGATTTGAGTACTATTGGTTTACCATGGAGGGGGACTGCATCAATTATGCTAAAAGATGTCACAAATGCCAAATTTATGGAGACAAAATTCATGTACCTCCTTTGCCTTTGCATGTTATGACTTCTCATGGCCTTTCTCTATGTGGGGCATGGATGTCATCGGGCCGATCTCGCCAAAAGCTTCAAATGGGCATCGATTAATCTTTGTAGTCATCGACTATTTCACCAAGTGGGTAGAGGCTGCTTCATATGCCACTGTTACTAAGTTGGCAGTCAGCAGATTCCTAAAAAAGGAAATCATATGTTGATATGAAATGCCTGAGAGAATCATATCTGACAATGCATTAAACTTGAACAACAGCACGGCCGCGTAGATCTGCAGTCAATTCAAAATTAGACACCACAATTCATCACCGTATCATCCAAAAATGAATGGTGCAGTGGAAGCAACCAATAAAAACATTAAGAAGATCGTGGGGAAAATGGCTGAAACTTATAAAGATTAGCAGGAGAAGTTACCATTTTCTCTCTATGCTTATCGAACGTCTGTCAGGACTTCCACCAGGGCAACGCCTTTCTCATTAGTTTATGGAATGGAGGCGGTTTTACCCATTGAAGTATAGATACCTTCCCTTTGTGTTTTATCAAAGTTAAAGTTAGATGAAGCAGAATGGATCCAGTCTCGATATGATCAGTTGAATTTGATTGAGGAAAAGAGGCTAAAGGCTATTCGTCAGGGTCAGATGTACCAAAAACGAATTATGCGAGCTTATGACAAAAAGGTTCGCCCAAGAGAATTTCGTGAGGGGACCTGGTATTGAAAAAGATCCTCCCCATACAAAAGGATTTCAGAGGAAAATGGATGCCAAATTGGGAAGGACCTTATGTGGTAAAAAAGGCTTTCTCTGAAGGAGCACTGATTTTGACCGAAATGGATGGGAAAAGCTTGCCCAATCCTGTAAATTAGAATTCAGTCAAGAAGTACTATACTTGAAGAGGAAAAGAGGCCAAAGGGAAAACCCGCAAAGGGTGCTTTGAGACTTTCTTAAAAAAAAAGAAAAATTGGAGAGGCCAAGGCGAAAACCCGCAAAAGGCGCCTTGAGACCAAAGGGGTTTTGAGTCGAAAACCCGAAAATGGCAGCTCAAATTGTGATAAAGGAGAGGGCATGCGGTGATCTTGTTATACCTGAATTATAAAGAATGAGAGATGTTACGTCTTGGGATATCAACAGAGTACTCTTGATCTCCTAAACACATATTAAGCTTAAAATGGTTTTCAGAAAGTCCGTACAGAGAAGCTCAGGCTACGATATTTTGGGCACCTATCTTTTCCCCTCATCATTTTGTATTCTAGAAATGTTTGCTTTCATTAATTAACTCATTCTTTTCAGATTGTTGTTTCTGATAAATTTCAGTTTTGTCCATCACTATGATCATTTTCAAGCATTTTGCATTGAAGTAACGATTAGTGGACTAATAATACTTTCACAAAAGGAGTTTTGCGTATTACTCTGGAAACTTCTAAATAGTACAAGATCTTGAAGCAGGACTACTATTTAGAACTCACCAAGCCTAAGGGTTGGAAATATTTGAGAAAGAAACTCTAAATAGTGATGATTTCTTCGAATTTTCTGTTGAAAATATCAGCTAAACAAGAAGGCAATATATTACGTCAAGTGATACAACCTTGAAGAACAACAAGCAATGACAACCCAAGCATTAAAAAGAGGATAATTCTCATGACATTCTGCATTCATGCAAATATCATCCATAACACATCTAGTTAGGAGCATTCGATTCATTTTGATCATTGCATCCTAATCATTATGCATAAGCATAGGTCCATAAAATCGATTCTACAGGTTATGTCCCTAGAGGACGGTGTAGCAAGATCGATGAGTCCACAAGTCCCATACCTATGAAGTTGCAGTAGGTCGGATCAAATCTATCATGGCGAATCTTATCTCCCTGAAGTTGCATTGGAGTAGATTTAAGCCACTTACCCTTTATCTCCCTGAAGTTGCAGTGGAGCAAATTGAAGATAGCGAATCTTATTCCCCTGAAGTTGCAGTGGAGCAGATTAAAGCTACGACTTACAAGTCCTATACCTCTGAAGTTGCTGTAGGTCGGATCACATCCACCATGGCGAATCTAATCTCCCTGAAGTTGCAGTGGAGCAGATTGAAGCCATTACCCTTATCTCCCTAAAGTTGCAGTGGAGAAAATTGAAGATAGTGAATTTTATTCCCTGAAGTTGTAGTGGAGTAGATTAAAGCCGTGAGTCTTATCTCCCTAAAGTTGCAGTGGAGCATACTGAAGACAACTTATTTCCCTGAAGTTGCAATGGAATAGATTTAAGATTAACGTTACAAATCCTATACCTCTGAAATTGTAGTAGGTTGGATCAAATTTACCAAAACCAAACCTTATCTCCCTGAAGTGGTAGCGGAGCATACTGAAGATAGCAAATCTTATCTCCCTGAAGTTGCGGTGGAGCATATTGAAGCTACGTGTCTAATTTCCTTGAATTGGATCGAAGCGCTAGTTCTTATGCCCCTAAAGATGCAGTGGGATGGAATGAAGCTACTCGAAGAAGAAAAGCACCAAAATAAGTAGAGACTTAGAGAGGTCGGGCAAAATTGGCCATTTTTAAGTCTTTGCTCCAATTTCGTTACACGACAACGAGAAAAGAGGGGCAGCTGTAATCAGCCCAATTTGCCCGGGCCCATTTTAACCAAAATAAAACAAATAAAAAAATAAAAATTAATAATAGTCCATTTTTAACAGTCCATTACAAAAAATTAACAGGCCCAATACTACCCTAAGCCCAAACGGCCCAAAACATAAAACAAATCAGAAGCAAAAAACCCTAGGTAGAAACCCTTTGCGTCGCAACAGCCGTTTGGGCCTCCACGCCACATCAGCTCCTCCGTATAGCCTCCGTACCGTTGCCCACTGTGCGTCACACACCTGCAAAAGAAAACAAACGAATAGTAGCAAAGAAAAAACAAATATTGTATATTTTTATTTTCAACATTTTCGGCTATAAAACTGAAAAGAATTCCTTTGGACAATTTTTTAGAGACGAAATCAATACAAAAAGAAACCATAGATCAGATTAGCGAAGGTTTTTTTCTTTATTTTTTTCTTCTTTCTTTTCTCTTTAAAATAGCTTATATACATACAAAAACTTGCGTTTTTATTTTCTAAAAACTACATATATATATATATATTTAAATATAGTATATAAAAAAGGAAAAAAAAACTACCTTTTTGGAGATCCGCCCGCCGTGGACGGCGGCGCCAGCAGCGACGGCGCCGGAATCCTCACCGGAGCTTGGCTGGCCCTAAAACTCCTTCAGAGAAAATGAAGGAAGGAGAACTTTTTTTTTAAAACAGAATGGCCAAATGATTTTTTTCAAAAATTTTGAATTTATATACTGGTTAAAATGGCGTCGTTTTTGCGCCATGGCCCAGACGTTAAACGGCGCCATTTCGACATGCAACGGGCCTACCCGACCCAGTGTAGAGGATCCATGTGTTTTTGCAGAAGGGGCTATTTGTGCATTTGATCCTTTCGCATTTTCGATCTGTTCTAATTTAGTCCTTTTGCTTGCTTTTTTTAAAAAAAAAATTTGGCATGGAATTTTCTACGCATTTCAATTTGGCCCCTGACCCATTGATGCGCTGGAATGGACACGTGTCTGGGAATTGGTTTTTTTGCCCATTTGGCCCTCAACCTTTTCGCGCCTTTTGATTTTAGTCCGAATTTTTTATTTTATTATAGTTTTTACCTTTAATTTCATTATTATTCTGATTTAGTCCTTAAACTGTTTGATTTCAACCTTTTAATTTGTTATTTATTTATTCTTTGTAATTCTCTTTATATATTATTTAATTTTTTTAGGTTCTATATTTATTATAATTTTTTATATATTATTAAACTGTTTTACATTATTTATTTTAAATTATTTCACATGTTATTACTTTGAATTACTTTATATATTACATTATTTTAAACTGTTATTTATATTGCTTATTTTGAATTTTTTTTACATATATAATATTCATTCTTAAATTATTTTGTATATTATTTATTTTAAATTTCTCTTTACATGTTATTTATTTTCATTAATTATTATTATTATTATTAATATTATTATTATTACTATTACTTTTATTGTTACTAGTATTATTATTGTTAATTTTTTATTACTATTATTTTTAATATATTACTACTATTATTATATTCATTATTATTATTAACTTTATTATTGTTATTGTTATTATATTATTGTTATTATTATTATTTTATTATCTTCAAACTATTGTATATAGTATTTATTTATTTATTAATTTACTATTAGCTTTTGCTACTATTTTTATTATTCTTTTCTTTTATTTATTTATTTATTTATTATTATTTTTTACTTTTTATCTATAATTTTATATAGGCTGTTGGTTTTAACTTTTATTTTATTTTATTTTTGCCTTTATTATTGTTATTTGTATTATCACACTCATTTTTATTCTATTATGCATATCGGCACTATAATTTATTTCCATTTTTACTACAATTGTATTACATTTTATCTGATGCATTAAAATTTTTTGAAATAAGCAAATACTCCATGTTCTAAGATTTGAAAGAAATCGTACCCTAACTTACTGGGTTTTGATTTTTCTTATCGAGTTTAAAGAACCAATTATCCTTTTTAAATCAAAGTACAAGTTAAAAAATAAAAACTTATTCTCGGGAATTCAAAAATGTTGTGTCCTAACTCACTGGATGTGACATTTTGTTATCTCGAGGTAAGGATTTCTAAAAACAAAGGCAATATTCTATATTTGGGATTTTGAGAAATTGTGTCCTAACTTACTGGGTTTCGATTTCTAATTTGACCCAAACAACCGAATATCCTTTTTGAATTTAAATGCACTAGTTTTAAAAGTCAAAAGACAAGGTTAATTTCGAAGGTTCAAAATGTCGTATCCTAACTCACTGGGCATGACATTTTACTTATTCGAAATAAGCGGGTCTCAGCATCCAATTTAATTTATTCAAGTTTTTATTTAAACAAAGAGGATTGTATTTTAAAATCTTTTCAAATTTTAAACATTAAGACGTTAATTAATCAATTCGGTACCAATTTTGGGCGTTACGAGGGTGCTAATCCTTACTCGTGTGTAACCGACTCCCGAACTTGTTTTCTCAAATTTTGTAGGCCAAAATAATCGTTTTAATAAATCAAAATGTTTTAACGATCAATCTCAAGGTGATCTGATCACAACTCAAAAAAAGGATTGGTGGCGACTCCATTTTCGTTTTTAAAGTCAACCACGTTAAAAAATGGTTTCTACAATAGTTTGGTGAAGAATAAACCATGTGACATTTGTTTGAGAGCTAAGCAAACAAGAAAAGTTTTTTTTTTTTTATAATGACACTAAAGCAAATGAAAATTTTGCATTAATTCATTGTGATTTGTGGGGATCTTATCGTGTTAATGGTTCTTGTGGTGCTTCATATTTTTTAACCGTTGTCGATGATTTTTCCAGGGGTGTATGGATATATTTGTTGACTGAAAAAATAGAAGTGGGCCTTGTTATGCGCAATTTCTTTTCTATGACTATAAGACAATTTCATAAAGATGTGAAAGTAATTAGAAGTGAAAATGGGACTGAATCTGCATGCTTGAAAGGCTATTTTTCTAAAAATAGAATTTTAAATTAGACTTCATATGTAGGAACACCTCAACAGAATGGCCGTCTTGAGAGGAAGCATCAACATATTTTAAATGTGGCTAGAGCTTTAAGATTTCAAGGCAATCTTCTCATCAAGTTTGGGGGAAAATGTGTTTTGATGACTGGATATTTGATCAATCGAACACCTTCCAAACTTTTAGGAGGAAAGACTCTTTATGAGATCTTGTTTGGTAGACCTTCTACTTATAATCATATTCGAACTTTTAGGTGCCTTTGTTATGCTCAGAACTTGAATAAAGAGAAACACAAGTTTTCTAGCAGAAGTGAATGTTGTGTTTTGTAGGATATCCTTTTGGAAAAATAGGGTGGAGAGTTTATGATCTTGATAAAGGAAAGTATTTTGTATTGAGAGATGTTGTATTATCTGAATATGAATTTCCATTTATTGATGTTGGTAAGGAGGGTGCACAACCAGATCTAGTACAAAGTGCTCCTTTCCGTATCACCAACCATGCTGATGGTGACTTGAATGAGGACGAAGAAAGTGAGGTACTTGAGAATTCAACTGTGACTCAATGTGATAACAACAAGAAGGGCGTGTCACTAAATTCTCGGGTGAATTTGTTCAAGAACAATTTGGGCATGGCCATAGAACAAAAGAAGTTTCTACTTGACTGCAAGATTTTGTGACATATACTGCGCAACGAATAAGCCCCTCTACATGTTCATCCGAACCAATTTTGTCCTCAGGTATCTTCTATCCTATAGCACATTATGTAAATTGTGACAAAATTTCTCCAAAACATCATTCTTTTTTAGCAACCATGATAGCCTAAAGGGAGCCTACTTCATATGTTCAGCCCATAAAAGATATTCCATTGAAATAAGCCATGACGAAAGAGATTGAGGCACTTGAGGCTAATGGGACATGGACTTTGGAAGATTTACCTCCAGAAAAGTGAGCTATATGGAGTAAATGGGTTTACAAGATCAAATGTAATTCAGATGGGTCAATTGAACATTATAAAAGCTCAATTGGTGATTCTTGGCAATAATTAGATTGAGGGAATTGATTACAATGAGACCTTCACCCCTATAGCAAAAATGGTGACTATTCGTTTTTTTTTTGTGGTAGCAACAAAGAAAGGGAAACTTCATCAAATGGATGTTCATAATGCATTTTTTCATGGAGATTTAGAATAAGAGGTGTACATGAAAATGCCTCCTGGTTTTATCACTCAACAGGCTAGCAAAGTTTGTAGATTACGTAAATCACTTTATGGGTTACGACAGGCCCCTCAATGTTGGTTTACGAAGTTGACAACTGCATTAAAGTGGTAAGGGTTTCTTCAATCTCAGTCTGACTATTCACTGTTTACTTTAAATCGGGACAAGATACAATTGAGTATATTGGAGTATGTTGATGGTGGTATTATTATGGGAAACGATGGTGTTGCCATTCAGAAGTTCAAAGATTCTGTTTTCACATGAAAGATTTGGGGAAATTGAAATATTTTTTGGGTGTAGAGCTGGCATGAAATCATAAAGGGATTTTTCTTTGCCAACACAAATATGCTTTGGATATTGTTAGTGAAGCTGGGCTATTGGTGCTAAACCATCTGGTTTTCCCATCAAACAAAATTATCATTTAGCCTTGGCAGAGAGTGTGCTATTGGAAGATTTAGAGAAGTATTAAAGATTGGTGGGAAGATTGATTTACTTGACTCTTACTCAACCTAAGCTATCCTACAGTGTCCATAGCACACTTTATGCATCAACCAAGGGAAGCTCACTAGGAAGCAGTTTTGCGCATGGTTTGTTATTTGAAGGGAAGTCCTGGACAAGGAATACTTCTATGAGCTGATTGTGGTCTACGACTATATGCTTATTGTGAATTTGATTGGGGGAGTTGTCATTTAACGCGACGATCTCTCATTGGGTATTTTGTTATGTTAGACACCTCTCTTATTTCCTAGAAGACTAAAAAGCAACATGCAATGTTGAGATCTTCTGCTGAAGTAGAGTATCGTTTCATGGCTACTGTGTGTGAACTGAAAAGGTTAAAGGGTCTCTTGTTGTCTCTCGGTGTTGTTCACTCTGACCCTATGTTGTTGTATTATGATAGTCAAGCAGCCTTACATATTGGTCCAAATCTTGTGTTTCTTGAGCAAACAAAACACATTGAAATTGATTATCATTTTATTCATCATGAGATTCAACAAGAACATGTTCATATCGTTTCTGTTCGCAGCTCTGAGCAACTAGCTGATATCTTCACTAAGGCATTAGGGACACAACATTAGCCGTGGATTTTTCAAAATTAACACACTGCCCCGAACAAGACTCATATTCCTTAAGGATGTCTTTGAGCACATTTATCCTTTTATTCGAAACCTCCCCAAACAGAATGCAATCATCTGCGAACATAAGGTGAGTGATTGTTGGAGAAGATCTACATACCTTAGCACCACAAATCTTTCCTTCCTAGCTTGCAAGATTCATTAACGCCACAACCCTTCTCCACAAAACAAAAATAACTACGGGCTTAATGGGTCCCCTTGACGCAATCCCCTTGTTGCCTTGAAACTTAATCCTTCCTCCCCATTAATTAAAATAGAGTATTGAACAGAATTGATATAACGGAGAATAAAATCAATAAACAAGTCTGCAAATCCCATCTTTGACATCATACCTTTGATGAAAGGCCACTCCACTCTATCATAGGCCTTACTCATGTCGAGTTTTAAGGCCATAAATCATTTTCGCCCTGATCTTCTATTCTTAAAAGAATGAAGTACCTCATATGCCAGTAACACATTGTCAGTAATGAGTTTTCCAGGAACAAATGCACTCTGGGAGTCATCTGTAACACCCCTCACTCGTATTCAATGCTGGAATAGGTTACGAGGCATTATCGGACTTACAACACACACAATCATACAATTCAAATCATAAATCCTAAACCAATTAAAATACATTCAAATACACTCACATTGTCCTTAATACGAACCTACGTGTCCCTAAACATGCATTAGGAGTGGTTTAGGACTAAACCGATAACTTCGAAAACTTTCGAACATTTATAAAATTTTCTCAAAAACAGGGGACACACGCCCGTATAACCCGACCGTGTGTCTCACACGGCCAATAGACACGCCCATGTGGACATTCGAAATAGGATCAGATGGCCGTGTCCTAGCTTGTGTCCAACCCCGTGTAACTCTCTGACTTGGGTCACACGACCAACACACACGCCCGTGTGCCCTACAAATGGACATACACGCCCGTGTGCCAGACCGTGTGCTAGGCCGTCCAAACTTGTAGGGTATACTAACTTATGCCACACGGCCATGTCACACGCCCGTGTGTGAGGCCGTGTGGAGCATACTGACTCACGACCGGCTGTTACACACGGCCGTGTAACATAATCGTATGCCACACACGGCTGAGACACACGTCCGTGTGGACAAAAATAGGCCATTTACCAAGCCATTTTGCCACCCAAATCTTCAAATACATACATTAACCCAATTGGCACAAAACATGGCACATATAGACATTTAACTACTCTCAATCAAGCATTACTTATACCATCTCAATTCCAACAACTAACATGCTTATAATCTCATGTTTTCCTCATTCAAATGATACCAATTATAAAAACACAAATCGTCAATTTGAACATATTATCATGTAATCCATGATAACTAACAAACCTTTCACATGCATAATCATATGCTTATATGCAAACTTCATAAGTTCTTCGATTTAAAGCTCATACTATCCATGCACCTACCTGTACCAATCCGTAACGAGCTCATACCTATTTGGAATATTGTCTAATACTCCAAATCTCGTACACTAAGTGCTAATACATAGCCGAAGCTATTTTAATCTCGCACACTAAGTGCCATACATAGCCGAATCATCGTCAAACATAACTGTAGTCTGGTGTACACAATTTATGCAATATCAAAGCATTTAAAGCATAATTATAACAATGTTATTACATACGAACTTACCTCGGATGCTAAAATGGCAAAACAAGTCAACTATTCCGTAACTTTGTTCTTTCCCTGATCTAAGCCTGTATTTCGCCTTTTTTGATATGCTTAAGAAGAACTTGCCGAATGCTCAAACCTAAAATGGTGATGTTTTCCTCATTTAAAAATCGGCTAGGTGAAGAAGATGGACACAAATTATGGTTTTGTTTTCACTTATTTTAATTTTTTTTGTAATTTACTAAATCAACCTTACTAATTAACCTTTAAATCAATTAATAACATGTCCATAAACGTCCACCCAATATAACAATGGTCTATTTATAACATAAGGACCTCCACTATTTAATTTCATAGCTAATAAACCCTTTTAGCTTATAGAACTCTAATTTTTTACTTTATGCGATTTAGTCATTTTTATCAAATTAACTAATCAAATGATAAAATTTCTTAACAAAATTTTCACACGAACATATTTTCATGATGTAGACATTAAAATAATAATAAAATAATAATTTCAACTTCAAATTTGTGGTCCCAAAACCACTGTTCCGATTTGACTAAAAACGGGCTGTTACAACTCTCCCCCCTTAGGGATTTTTGTCCCCGAAAATCTTACCAGTGAAATAGGTTACTGTACTGTTTTCTTATAGCTTCCTCGAGTTCCCATGTAGACTCTTCGACTCCGTAACATTGCCACAAAACTTTCACTAAAGCTATTCGTTTATTTCTCAATTCTTTAACTTTTCGAGTTAAAATTCTGATCGATTCTTCGTTGTACGTCATATCGGGTTGAATTTCAATTTCTGCCAGAGAAATTACATGTGAAGGATCCGATCTATATCGACGCAACATCGACACATGAAACACATTATGAATCTTTTCTAATTCCGACAGTAAAGCTAGCCGATAAGCCACTGGCCCAATTCTTTTGATGATCTCATACGACCTGATGAAACATGGACTTAATTTACCTTTACGACCAAATCGAAGGATTTTCTTCCACAGAGATACTTTCAGAAATACTTTATCACCGACCTAGAATTCAATGTCTTTTCATTTTAAATCCGCGTACGATTTTTGTTGATCTGAAGCTACTTCCAAACAGTCACGGATTACTTTCACTTTCTCTTCGGTTTCTCTAACCAAATCAACCCCGTGAATCTGTTTCTCGCTACGCTCAGTCCAGTACAATGGTGTTCGACGTTTACGACCATACAATGCTTCATACAGTGCCATCTTTATGCTCGACCGAAAGCTATTATTATACGCGAATTCAACCAATGGCAAATATTTCTCCCAATTGCCTTCGAACTTTAGAACACAATTCACTAGCATACCAAAATTCATAACTCAACCATTTGGCAATCACAACATCTATTATCAATAAGCATCACAAGGCCAAACTTAACCACATAATATAAACCATATGCACACTTTTATACATATAACCATACCAACCAAAATTAAGCCAACTCAAATGGCAAATAAAACCAAACTAAATACATTAACAAAACATTTTCCAAAATGACCAAAGTCCTTATACATGCCATATACTCAAAACATAAGCTTAAAAGTACCAAATCGATAGTTAGATAGTGTGACGTAGTCTTCGAAGATCCCAGAATCTGAGCTAGCTTTAAAATCACTATAAAACATGGAAAAATAAACAAAGTAAGCTTTATAGCTTAGTAAGCTCGTATGAAATAAACTCAATCTTAACACAAATATACAACTATTAAATTTGAACATATCAACATGTAATTCATTAAACTAACAAACCTTTCACATTTTCAATCATAATCTCGTGTATGAAGTTCACAACTTTTAAATTTAAACTTATACAATTCATGTATGTAAATGTACCATCTTGTATCAATCTCATATTCAACCACATCTTTCATTTACCCGTTGAACCATTCGGAATACTAACAGATACAAGGGAAACTCACACCCGAAGTGCCACATATATAGCCGAAGCTATCTCAATCACATATCACATAAATGCTCACTCTCGAACTATTAACGGGCCTGCTCACACAAGCTGTGGGTCAAGACGAAGCTACACGGTGCTGCTCACACAAGCTGTCAAGTAACCACAACACATGTTGATATACTCAGCCACCGGTAGAACATACAGGACCAGCAGTCAGATCACATAATCACAATAATCCCTAATGACATGTCACTAGTATCCAAATCTATTCTTAAGGTTCAACCGGGATTTCACACTTGTCGAATCATCCTCAAATCATTGCCGAACATGTCCGTAGTCTCATATTCACAGTTTATGCAATATCCAAGCATTAAAAACATAATTATAATAATGCTTATTACATACAAACTTACCTCGGACGCAAAAACAACAAAATGAGTCGATTAGTCGAGAACTTTGTTTTTCCCTCGATCTAGATCCGAGTTTCGCTTTTCTTGATCTATATGTAATCAAAATTAACTTATTTACTCTATTCAATTTAGTCCAAAATTAACTTTAAGGCACTTTTACACAATTGCCCCTAATGTTTCACATCTTTTATAATTTAGTCCTTATTTCATAAAAACACAAATTCATGAAATCTAATACTAACCCATGCTAGCTGAATTACCATTATGTCCCTAACAGCCCATATTTTCCATTTATTTCACATTTTAACCATGAATTTTACACTTTTCACAAATAACTATTCTGATTTGACTAAAAATGGGCTGTTACAACTCTCCCTTCTAGGGATTTCCGTCCCCGAAAATCTTACTAGCAAAGAGGTTAGGGTACTATTTTCTCATAGCTTCCTCAGGTTCCCACGTAGCCTCTTTGACATTGTGTCATTGCCACAAAACTTTTACTGAAGCTATGTGTTTATTTCTCAAGTATTTAACCTCTCGAGCTAAAATTTTGATCGGTTCTTCGTTGTATCTCATATCGGATTGAATTTCAATCTCTGCCGGAGAAATTACATGTGATGGATCCGATCTATATTGACGCAACATTGACAGATGAAACAGATTGTGGATCTTTTCTAACTCTAGTGGTAAAGCTAGGCGATAAGCTACTGGCCTTATTTGTTCAATGATCTCATACGGCCCGATGAAACGCGGACTTAGTTTACCTTTACGACCAAAATGAAGGATTTTCTTCCACGGAGATACTTTCAGAAATACTTTGTCGCTGATCTTAAATTCAATGTCTTTTCATTTCAAATCCGCGTACGATTTCTGTCGATTTGAAGATGCTTTCAGACTGTCGCGAATTACTTTCACTTTTTCTTCAGTCTCTCGAATCAAATCAACCCCGTGAATCTTTTTCTCACTCAGCTCAGTCCAGTACAACAAAGTTCGGCATTTGTGGACATATAAAGCTTCGTATGGTGCCATCTTTATACTCGATTGAAAGCTATTGTTATACGCAAATTTAATCATCGACAAATATCTTTCCCAATTACCTTCAAATTCTAACACACAACAATGAAGCATATCTTCGAAAATTTGTATTACTCTCTCAGACTAGCCATCAGTTTGTGGATGAAATGCTGTACTAAAATTCAATCTCGTACCGAGATCTTCTTGCAACTTCTTCCAAAATCGTGATGTAAACCTCGATTCTCTATTCGAAATAATCAAAACTGGCACCCTGTGCAATCTAACAATTTCAGATATGTACAATTTAACCAATTTGTCAAGTGAATAATCTGTACGTACCGGAATGAAGTGTGCAAATTTTGTCAATTGATCAACGACAACCCAAATAGCATCTTTCTTCTATGGAGACAAGGGTAATCCTGATACGAAATCTATAGTAACTATATCCCATTTCCACTCAGGTATCATTACTGGTTGTAGTAATCCCGAAGGCACCTGATGCTCGGCTTTTACTTGTTGACAAACTAAACATCTCGACACAAACTCTGAAATGTCTCGTTTCATGCCTGACCACCAATACAATTGTTTCAAATCATTGTACATTTTAGTACTCCATGGGTGAACAGATAAATAACCACTGTGTGCTTCGTACAAAATTTTCTGAATGAGCTCAGAATTCTTTGGTACACAGATTCTACCTCGGAACATTAAACATTCATCGAATCTGATCTGAAAGTCAGAATCATTAGTTGACTCCCGTTGCACTCTTTTGGCTTGCAATTTATTATCATATTTTTGAGCTTCGTAAATTTGCTAAAGAAATACCAGTTTAGCTTTTAATTCTACTTGAATCGAACCATCATCATACAACATTAGTCTTGTATTCATCGCTCTCAAAGCAAACAAGGATTTTCTACTCAAAGCATCTGCAACTATATTTTCTTTCCCCGGATGATAATCAACCACTATCTCATAGTCTTTAAGCAACTCGAGTCATCTTTGTTATTGCAACTTCAGATATTTCTAGGTCATTAAATACGTCAAGCTTTTGTGGTCAGTAAAGATATGACACTTCTCATCGTATAAATGATATCGCCAAAATTTCAACGCAAATATAATGGTAGCCAATTCTAAATCATTCGTCAGATAATTCTTTTCACGCGGCTTTAACTGTCTAGAGGCATAAGCTATAACTTTCCCTTCTTGCATTAAAACGCACTGTATGTCACAAACTCTTTAGCCGACTCAGGTTGAACCAAAACTGGTGCCTCAGTTAACAATGCTTTCAACTGATCAAAACTCTGTTGACATTTCTCTAACCACTCGAACTTCACATCTTTCTGTAGCAATCTAGTCATCGGTGTAGCAATCATCGAGAATCCTTTAACAAAACATTGATAATAACCAGCTAACCCCAGAAAACTTCTAACTTCAAAAACATTTCTCAGTGGTTTCCAGTCAACAACTGTAGAAATCTTGCTCGGGTCAACTCGTATGCCTTCAGCTGAAACAATATGTCCCAAAAATCCAACTTCTCGGAGCCAAAATTCACATTTGCTGAATTTAGCAAATAGTTACTTATCTCTCAAAGTTTGTAGCACAATTCTCAAATGCTCGGCGTGCTTAGATTCATCTCGTGACTAGATCATGATGTCGTCAATGAACACAACAACGAATCTGTCTAAATATGGTCAATAGATTCAATTCATCAAATCCATAAAGACCGCAGGAGCATTAGTCAATCTGAATGGCATAAAAAGAAATTCATAATGTCTGTACCTCGTTCTGAACGTAGTTTTCGGCACATGAATCTTTCACTCGTAACTAATAATAGCCAGATCTCAAATCAATCTTTGTAAACACGGTTGCCCCTTTCAACTGATCAAATAAATCATCTATTCTCGGCAACAGATACTTATTCTTTATCGTAACCTTATTAAGTTGTCTATAGTTGGAAACATGAAAATATACACACTTTTTCATGCACTTTTTAACAAAAATTCATGCAGTTTCGATAAAATTATTGTTGAAAATATATAATTATTATAAAATAACTATTTTTTACTTAAGTTATTAACATAATTAATTTTATAATAAATTTTGATTAATTTTGATCATTTTCGTCAGATTCGCACAAAGGGTGAAAATTGGCTTGGTAGACACTACTAGAAGCGCAAAACCGAAAAGCAATTTTCGAAGCATCGAGGCGAATGAATTTTTCAGCTAAAGGTGACCCAAATTATGTGTATTAATTCATAATATAATTAATTTTAATTTTAATCCAATTTAATTTGGGTTAAATAAATTATTATTAATTAATTATGAAAGGTAGCCCAGTTGAGCTGAACCGAGAAAACCGAACCAATGAAGATATGTGAAGCCCAAAATCGTCCAGCATGCTGACCCAATCAGCTTGCTTGGCTGATTAATTGGCTTGCAAAAAGGCCCTTGAATACTTCGTCAAATTGCAAACAAACCCCTTCTCTTTTAGTGCCTTTCTAGATTTGCCCCAGCCTTAATATAGCAAGTTTGAAAGCTTCAAACTTGCCACATGTGTGGCCGGCCATGGGAGGGCTCTTTGGCAGCTGATTTTGGCTATTTTTAGCAGCCCTATCACCCTATAAAAACCCTATTTGCTGCTCATTGCAACACACCAAAACATTCTCATCTCTTTTCTCATCTCTCAACTTTCTCTCTTTATTTCCCATCCATTTTCCTTTGTCCTCTTGCCGATTTCACCTCTTGAAAAAGAGTCATTCATCCATCATTTGGAGTAGCACTCAAGTGTTTATAGAAGCCTTGGTTGTAACGCCCTGAATTTCGGGCTTAGAAGAATTAGGTCTTAGGCTTGGGAGCGCCTAAAATTCTTGATAGCAAGAAAATGGCACAAATGCATGTTAGTACTACTGGGTTAGCAATATTGGAGTATTTGGGGTCTTCGAGAAGTCCTAGGTTCAAACCTGGGCTTTAGCAAAAATTTTGGTTTTAGGTGAATTAAACCCTGGATGTTGGTATGTAGGCCTTAAGAACAATTAAGATTAAATTGTGACACAACAGGAGCTTGTGGCTTAGTGGCAAGTGGCGTATGGAGTGAAGCTTGTGGTTTGAGGTTCAAGTCTCTTGAGGAGCAAGGGGGTTTTATTTTGCAGCATGGATGGCAAGAGTTTGTGGTGGATTCAAACTCTTTGGAGTAGTTGTGGACTTGGTAAAAGGGGGAGAGTATCATGGGGTTTGGATAATTGTTGTTATGGATATGGAGGAGATTTTGGTGCAGAAAATTGTGGAGTTTGATAAGGGGTGGAGTTGGCCGAGTTTAAGAGTCTATAGGTGCCTATTCGGTTTTGACTTAGTGCCGTTTTGGTAAGGGGGAAACATAGGAATTTGGCTAGGTGGGTTCTCTTTTCATTTTTGGTCATTTTCTTTATTTCTTTATTTCTGAGTTCCTAATCTCCTTTGCTCTCTTTTCCCTTTAGTGCCGAAATTGCAAGTAACCATTTGAGATTCTATTGTTCTGCAACTGTTCAGCAAATGTGCCGAAACCTTTAACTGTCAAAATACCGAAGCCTTGTGTTGTTTTGCCCAAGTCTCTTTCTTTCTTTCCTATTTCAATCCCTGCCGAATCACTCAATTGTGAGTTGTCTTTCCTACCTTTTCTTGTTTGGCCGAATAGTGTTAGGACCCTACCTTGTTTTCTTTCAAATTTTCTCCTAAGCCGAACCTCTTCTCTTTCGGCAATCAACCGGTTATGGGAGGTAAGTACTGTTGGGCCAAATATTTCATGACTTATGGATTGGACTTAAGGCCATATTCTCGTAAGCAATTTTTGTTAATAGCATTTGTGATATTTCATATATTTGACTAAGGAGGGTAACCGATTTTGGTCAGTGGATTTAGGAGATTCAAGGACTCTCATTCAAGCAAGGTGAGGAAGGTTTACGTTCTGGGTTTAGTAATGGAATGTAATTAACCTTAAATGACGTTCGACTAACAAAGTGTTTTTGGATTATAGGTTCGGCGCGAGTGGGTTAAACGCACGTTCGTAAACAAGGTGTGTACACACACTACTCAAACAGTAGATCGGCAAATGCCGAAAAGTTGAAGTACCGGCGAATGATGCCACACGAGCGTGCGATCGCACGTGTGGTGGACCAAGCCCACGAATATGGGCGTAAGATTGTTGAGGCCACCATGAGAGTTCTCATGGGCTTAGGCCGTTTTTGGGGCCAAATGGACCGGAGTGGGTAGAGTGGGCCCAATGGGCCCATGGGCCCTACGCGAGTAATTTTGTGGATGGATAGGAAATAATGAGCCGGCCATGGCGATCACATGGACGAAGGTTGTTTTGGCCTAAATGGGCCACACGAGTGCGTGGGCCCACTTGGGCCGAATATTGGGCTTTGGGCCCAAATACTCTGTTTTGATCATATATGTTGTCTGTGTTGCTCGAGGCGGCTGTAGACCTTTGGGAAGGTTTGCAAAATTACCAAAATACCCCCAGTTTACAAGCTTATCGAAATACCCCTGGTTTACAAAATTACCGAAATACCCCCGATTTGCAAAATTATCGAAATACCCCAATTTGTAAAATTATCAAAATACCCCCAATTTGCAAAATTAATGAAATACCCTTATAGGATAGAATTACCGAAATACCAATGTAGGGTAGAATTACCGAAATACCCCTGAAGGGTAGGATTTCCGAAATACCCTTATAGGGTAAAATGACTGTTTTGCCCCGTGGGTAAATGATTATTTTATTCTACGTTTTGACTGACCTGAGCTATGATTTGTCTATCTTTCTAGAGTATGCCATGTGATTTATATATATGTGCTTTGCATACATGACATATTGCATGGGATTGAGATTTTGTAATTGGAGGAAGAGATTGATCTGTTAGGGTCTCACGGGTCACCCAAGACAACTGTAGACCCACCGATTTGATTGTTAGGGTTGCACGGGTCGCCTGAGACGACTGTGGACCCACCGATTTGATTGTTAGGGTCGCACAGGTCGCTTGAGACGACTGTGGAGCTACCAACGACTTTAAGCCGCTTATATTCTGGTAGCTCTGCTGCGATATCGGTTAGTGCCGCAACCGGTGCTAACATTGGTGTGTTGGCTAGGTGGGTCGATTTTATCCCCACATGGTGTGTTGGTTGGTACGGGTGGTGTACTGGCTGGATTGGGGTGGGGGTGCATTCTTACACTATTGCATTTCTGTTTATGAGATCTGATACTGATATGGGCTAGGCCCAAATGATTCTGTTATGGGCCGAGACCCAAACAATATTGCAATGGGCTTATGCCTACTAAAACTGTACTGTGACTGAATAGGGCTCAAGCCCAGACTGCTTCTATATTCTATTTATCTGACTGACTGTTTTTATATTAGGGGATTACACACTGAGTTTTCATAAACTCACCCCATTTTTAACTATGCAAGAAATCCCCAGTCTTAGACGGATCGAAGCTGCGAGGGACTCGGAGATGGCCACACAACTGCCTCTGTTTTTCTATTAAGTTATTCATAAGTACTTTATTTTGGTTTGGTTTGTAATAAGGCCTCTTCAAGTTTTCGGATTTTAAATTTTAGGTTTGGTTTATTTTAATTTATATCTGTTAGAAGTAAATCGAGGTTTTCCAAAATGATTACTGTTTTCAAAACACTATGTTACAACAACTGTTTTCGGTTATCACATTTTCGCAACAGTTTTAAAAAATTTCCTCAGTTGAAAGGAATTTTGAAGGAAATCAATAACTTTTTAAAAGTGTACAACCTTTTCAACGAACCCCATTTTAAAATTAAGCGAACACAAGCTAAGGCTTTACACAAGTTTTAAATGGCAAGAAGTTTTTGAATATTAAGAAGGGTTTCCAACGAAAACATGGTTTTCGAAAAACATTTCAATGTGACACGCCAGATTCGGGCCTAACTTCTTGGTCGGGTTTGGGGTGTTACATCAGTTCGACAAGAACATGTGAAGAACGAAGAGTCGAGCAAACCAGTCAAGCCACGGAGAAACACCAGATTTGCTTCTTGTTCCCTATCCTTTTTAATTATGTTGTTGTTATGATGAACATGTCTTTGAATGTTTGTGATGTTGATGTGTTTAATTTAATTGATATGGCTTAAATTTAATTTGTGTTAGGTTGATTGCATTTCATCTACTTAATTTATTAAAATTGTGTTTGTGTTGTTATAGGCCTCGGTAAGATGTTTGATTAAGTAAAACCATGACTTGTAAGGTAAATAATGAATTAATTATTTAAACGGATTGAAATTTTATTTAATTGACATGATACTAATCTTTGCATGTTTAATCATCTAAGGTAGCTGAGGGTTAAATTAGCAACAATATCGAGAGAAACAATTGCCTTGCATAACTTGCAAGATTATTGTGATTAAACTGTTTTAAGGTAGGAATACATTATTACCTCACTTAATCTTTTATGTGCTTATGAGATTGAATTAATTGTTTGAATTGACATAGAGATATGTACAAGAGATTATTTTGATTTCATAAGTATGTATGTGCATTAATATATTTGTCTACTAAAATTTGTTTAATCGGTTGAATTGACATAGAGATATAGTCAAGAGATGAATGGATTTTGGTAGGTAAGTATATTCATAAGTTAGCAAATTACTGAGTTACCGTGAATTTATTCGTAACAACATAAACATGAGTTTAATAATTCTAAGTTAAGAAATGTAATTAACCTAGCACAGTTATGTCATCTTGATTAAAATCATCTTTTGAAATCGTGAATTAGAACTTTTATTTTATTTTTTATTTATTTTACGTTGTTAAAATCCTAGGTTTTAATCACCCTTTCAAATCAAAATATTTTTCTTCACAAAAGTGTTTTTAATTGCATTCATAAATAATTCTTTTCACAGTCCCTGTGGGTATGATAACTCGACATTTACTTGTCACTTTATTACTTGTTGCGATTGTGTACACTTGCACATTTCCGTCGTTTCAATAGTCAATACACATTCTCATTGACCAGTCTTTCTTCTTTACAAATAACACTAGCACACCCTAGGGCGAAAAACTAGGTCCTGCAAAACTTCTATCTGTTAATTCTTGCAACTGAGCTTTCAACTCTTTCAACTCTGTTGGAGCCATTCTGTATGGAGCTATCGATATCGGTGAAGTTCCCGATACTAACTCAATAGAAAATTCAACCTCTCTGAATGGTGGCAAGCCTGATAATTCTTCAGGAAACACATCCGGATATTCACAGACAACTGGCACTGATTCAATCTTACATTCAAACACTTTTGTATCTAAAACATAAGCAAGATAAGCTTTACACCCTTTTCTCACACATTTCTGAGTTGACATAGACGAAATCACTATAGGCAATTCACTTTATTCATCTGACTCAATTCAAAGAATTTCACTGTTCTGACATTTAGATTCAATAGTATTTCGTCTAAAATTCACAAAAGCATCATGCAGAGTCAACCAATCCATACCCAAAATTACATCAAACTCACCAAATGACAAAAGCATCAAATCAGCCCAAAAACAGTAACCCCGAGTCATTAAAGGACAGTTCTTGCAAACTTTATCAACGAAAACATACTTGCCTAAGGGGTTCGATACTTTAATCACAAACTCAGTAGATTCAATAGGCAATTTCTTACTAGACACTAAATTCTCACAAACATATGAATGTGTTGATCTAGGATCAATCAATGCAATAACATTAGTGTTGTAAAGAGAAAATGTACCGGCGATAACATCTGGTGATGACGCGTCTTCGTGAGCGCGAATAGCGTAAGCTCTAGAAGGTGCTCTGTCCTCAGATCTCATTGTAGAATCTCTTGTAGTACCGCGATTACCACTCGCATTTCCCGCATTTCTTGGTGGCCTCCCTCTAGTAGTTGGATTGCTTGATCTTGCATTCTGAGATTTATCTTTTTCATTTAACTCAGGACAATCTCGAATAAAGTGATCTTGTGAACCATATTTGAAACAAGCCCAATTATTCATCCTACATTCACCAGGATGTTGCCTTCCGCATTGCTGATATTCAAGTTTATAATTTCTCACACTGCCAACACTCGATACCAATGTAGCTTAAGTTTTAGGACTTGAGTATTGTTTTCCACGATCTCTATTCGAATACCTGATTGAAGCATTTGGACGAGTGTACGAATCTCTAGATTTCTTTGGTGAAGATTGATATGACTTACTCATCGATCTTTTTCTCGAGTCTTTAGCCTCTAAATCTACTTTTCTATTTTCTTAGCTAAGCTCCTCGGCTTTGCAAGCTCTATCAACCAGGACAAGTTCTTTCAATTCAAGGATTCCGACTAGAAGTTTAATATCTTCATTCAACCCGTCAACAAACCGTTTACACATGATTTCTTCGATAGAAACATTCGATAGAAGCATATTCCCGAGCATACTTACTCAACCGCACAAATTCTATTTTGTACTCAGTCACAGTCATACGACCCTGTTTTAGTTCTAAAAATTCTTTGTGCTTTTGATCGAGGAATCTTTGACTTATATATTTCTTCTAGAACCCCGTCTAAAAGAATTCCCAGGTAACTCTCTCTCGGTATTACAGACACCAAAGTATTCCACCATTCATACGCAATGTCCCTCAGAAGTGATACAACACATTTTAAACACTCACCTGGTGTGCAAAAAAGTTCATCAAATTCCTGAATAGTGTTTTCAAGCCAAAATTAAGCTCTCGCGGGATCATTATCAACGGTAGCTCTAAACTCTTCTGCCCCGTACTTTCAAATCTTATCAACTGGAGGCTTACTCTGTCGTTGAAGTTCCACAACATGAGGAGCTACAAGAACTGGTTGGGGATTAGGTAGGGGTAGAGGTTGTTGAGCAGCCGAATTTGTCTGAACAAACTCTGTGAAGCATTCACTCATCATTTGGAAAAAGGCTTCTTTAGCCTCACCTCTACGACTACTCGATACATTTCTAGATTCAGACGGCGCTGCCCTTTAAGCGGGAGCTGGCGCATTACTCTCGACATCATCAGTTACAGCTCGATTGGGATCGATTTACTATATGAAAACATAGTTTAAATTGCCAGGAGTTATCACACTATCACAGGTTATATATGGCATGTATAGCTAGACTCTCACACACGCTATGTTATTCCTAGAATTGACTAAACCGTAGCTCTGATACCAATAAATGTAAACCCCTTACACGTATTCAATGCCAGAATAGGGTTTTGGAGCATTATCGGACATATAACACAATATTCATACATTTCACATACATTGTTCAATTGCATAATAAACATCATTTATTTTAATCACATTGTCCCTAATATAAGCCTGCGAGGCTCTAAACATATATTAGAAGTAGTTCAGGACTAAACTGATAACTTTGAAAACATTTTGAACATTTATAAAATTTTCTCAAAAACAAGAGACACATGCCCGTGTGTCTCACACAGCCAACAGACACGCCTGAGTCACAAGTCATGTGCACATTCGAAATGGGAGCACATGGCCGTGTCCCAGCTCGTGTCTGACCCCGTGTAACTTTCTGACTTGGGTTACACGACCAACACACGCGCTCGTGTGGCTAGCCCGTGTGCCTTAAAAATGGCCATACACGCCCGTGTGCCAGGCCATGTGCTAGGCTGTGTCAAACTTGTAGGGTATACTGACTTATGCCACATGGCTAAGTCACATGCCCATGTATGAGACCGTGTGAAGTATACTGACTTGATTTCTAATTCAACACCAGGGGATACACGACCGTGTAACATAACCATGTGTCACACACGGCTGAGACACACGCACGTGTCTCTGCCCGTGTGGACAAAAATAGGCTATTTACCAAGCCAATTGCCACTCAAACTTGAGTACACCTACAACAAACTCAAATGGCATAAAACATAGCATACAATAGGCATTCAATCAACCTCATTCAAGCATATTTCATACCATTTCCAACACCAACCAGTACAAAACATAATACCACAATATGTCATCCAAATTCATACCAAACTTGACTTTCATAGTACATCAACAATGGCCAATCTCAAATATGCATTAATGCCTAGATTCACTAGCATACCATTATTCATAACTCAACCATTCGACAATCACAACATCTATTATCAATAAGCATAACAAGGCCAAACTTAACCACATAATATAAACCATATGCACACTTTTACACACATAACCATACCAACCAAAATTAAGCCAACTCAAATGGTAGAACAAAACCAAACTAAATACATTTACAAGCCAATTCAAATGGCTAAATACATTAAAAAAACATTTTCCAAAATGACCAAAGTCCCTATACATGCCATATACTCAAAACATAAGCTTAAAAGTACCAAATCGATAGTTAGATAGTGTGACGTAGTCTCTGACGATCCCCGAATCCAAGCTAGCTTTAAAATCACTATAAAACATGGAAAAATAAACAAAGTAAGCTTTATAGCTTAGTAAGCTCGTATGAAATAAACTCAATCTTAACACAATATACAACTATTAAATTTGAACATATCAACATGTAATTCATTAAACTAACAAACCTTTCACATTTTCAATCATAATCTCGTGTATGAACTTCACAACTTCTTCGATTTAAACTTATACCATTCATGTACGTACCTGTACCATCTTGTATCAATCTCATATTCAACCACGTCTTTCATTTACCCATTGAACCATTTGAAATACTATCGGATACAAGGGAAACTCGCACCCGAAGTGCCACATATATAGCTGAAGCTATCTCAATCACATATCCCATAAATGCTCACTCTCGAGCTATCAACGGGCCTGCTCACACAAGCTGTGGGTCAAGATGTAGCTACACGGTGCTGCTCACACAAGCTGTCAAGTAACTGCAACACATGCTGGTATACTCAACCACTGGTAGGACGTACAGGACCAGCACTCGGATCACATAATCACAATAATCGCCTAATGACATGTCACTAGTGTCCAAATCTATTCCTATGGTTCAACCGGAATTTCATACTTGCCGAATCGTTGTCGTATCATTGTCGAACATGTCTGTAGTCTCGTATTCATAGTGTATGCAATATCAAAGCATTAAAAACATAATTATAATAATGCTTATTACATACGAACTTACCTCGGACGCAAAAACGACGAAACGAGTCGATTAGTTGAGAACTTTGTTTTTCCCTCGATCTAGATCCGAGTTTTGCTTTTCTTGATCTATATGTAATCAAAATTAACTTATTTAATCATCTCTCTATTCAATTTAGTCTAAAATTCACTTTAAGGAATTTTTACAAAATTGCCCTAATGTTTCACATGTTTTACAATTTAGTCCTTATTTCATAAAAACACAAATTCATGAAATTTAATACTAACCCATGCTTGCCGAATTAGCATTATGTCCCTAACACCCATATTTTCCATTTATTTCACATTTTAACCATGAATTTTACACTTTTCACAAATTAATCCCTAATTTGCATTTTTACTAAAAATTACTTAAAAAACTTGTATAATTCACAACAAACATTCATAATCTATCAAGAAACTTCAAAACTCATACATATTCATCA
This sequence comes from Gossypium australe, assembly GCA_005393395.2. Classification (NCBI taxonomy): domain Eukaryota; kingdom Viridiplantae; phylum Streptophyta; class Magnoliopsida; order Malvales; family Malvaceae; genus Gossypium; species Gossypium australe. The sequence continues at coordinate 43,328,991 of CM016614.1, read as the reverse complement.
ATGGAAACATCCTAAACCTTTAACAGTTTTTCAAATTAGTCCCTGGGCTAGCTAGACCTAGTTGCAACGATCTCAAAAACATAGAAATCATTAAAAACGGGACAAAAATGGACTTACAATTGAGCTAGGAAGCTTGGCCAATTATAAAGCCTTAAAATGGCTTCTCTCCTTTATGAAAATCGGTGGAAGATGATAGTTGAAGATGATGACAAATTTGTTTTATTTATTTTATGTTTAATAACTAAATTACAATATTCACCTTTAATTAAACATTTAAAAACACCTAATTATGTGTCCATAATTGTCCACTCACCCTTATAGTGGTTTAATTACAACATAAGTGTAACACCCCAAACCCGGACAAGACACCACGTCCGAATCTGGTATGTTACGGGGAAAAACGTTTCTAAGAAGTTCAGATTTTTCGTTTGAAAACTGCGTGAAAACACCGTGTGCTTGAAAACAATTTGAGTAGACTTGTTTGCAAAACTTTTGATGTGTTTAAAACCCGGAGATTTTGAAAACTTAGCTAGAATTTGTAGTTAAAACGAGTTTAAGTCATTGAAGACCTCATTAGGTTCTTAGTGATACATAAAATACTATTGAACTTAGGTGATTCACAAGTTAGAATTTGAAACCAGTTGAATTTGTTTGTCAAAAGACTTAGTGATACCCGATGGTATGGTTTAAAATCACGTCGCGTTATTATTTTGAAAACATTATCTTTCCAGGTTTTAGTAAAAATTTATACCGGCTTATTTTGTTAAGGCATATTAGGTCTAATTAAAACATCAACCAACTTAGACATAAATTAAAAGGCCTTTACAAACCAAAATAACCCAATTTAAAGTAATAAGCTAAAGTACTAAAAATTACTGAGTCTGAGTAAAACTTTATTCAGCATGGCATGTGCACCCCGAGTCCATCCCGGCTCCAAGTCCGCGTCTACGAGTCACCTGAAATGTCAAAGGAGAGGGTGAGTCGAGTGACTCAGTGTGTAAATCCCGCTCCCGAAGAAACAACATGCTAACACACATCATACATAGCAACATGATTAATGCAACCCGATCCTAACCATCCATATCGCCTTTTCTACCCCGTGTGGTACCAAACCACTGGTGGTGCCAAACCACTGGTGACATATAGTCACAATGTGCTCCCAAAGCACTGGTGTCCCAAAGACACAATATCCGTCAATGTGCTACCAAAGCACTGGTGTCCCAAAGACACAATTGTGCTACCAAAGCACTGGTGACCGAAGTCACAAATCTGGTGATGGGGCCAACCCATCGTGTGTTACCAAAACACTAGCAGACGATCCCATATCTCAAGTGGGGCCAACCCACGGTGGTCAAACCACAGGGACAAGTCGCAATGAGGTGCCAAACCTCTGGTGTCCCAAAGACACAGTGTGCTACCAAAGCACTGGTGACCGTAGTCACAAATCTGGTGATGGGGCCAACCCATCGTGTGTTACCAAAACACTGGCGTCAATCCCGTATCTCACAAGTGGGGCCAACCCACGGTGGTATTAACCACAGGGACGAGACGCTGAGGTACCAAACCTCTGGAGGTGCCAAACCTCTGGTGACCCAAAGTCACAAAGTGTGCTACCAAAGCACTGGTGCTCGTCAGCACAATATATCACTGCTCCCTCCTCTCGTATCACCCATCAACATGTCAAACTCATGTAATTATGCATATCATACTATTACGCACATCATGCCAATATGTCTAACCACATATCCCATATCACATATATCCATAGCCATTATATCATATAAGTCATCAATAACTCATAATAATATTGATAGTAACTTACCCGAATCCAAGCCCATACCCAATTGGGTATCATATCAATCCATCAACTGCCATAATTTTAATAGGCATACAGGTTTAATAATGATATTACTAAATATAAGTGTGTTAGTATACACACCTGATAGCTACGAGTCTAAAATCCAACGAGAACGATCTAAGCCCCTCGATTACAAGATCCTACAATCGGCCAAACATTAGGGGTTAGGCACTAAGCCTATTCGGCCAACACCAATAGACCAAAAGAGTTGTCGAATCACTCTTACCTTGCTATTGCTTGGTTTCCTACCAGACCCGAATCACAATGGTCCTTTAAAGACAACCGGCCACCACCTTGAAAAGAATACAGTTAATCCTTTATCAAACACGGCCTAATCGAAACCAGGTGATTAAACTAATCAACAACCAATCACTTACCCCTTACCAACAATTGATAGAAGGAAACGGCTCCTCCTGCTTGCTTCCACAATCCACTGATCCTATAACGAAGAAATTAGAATCCATCCCAAATGACCATATTCGGCCCTTAAATAAACCGAAATCGATTGAGAAGAGAAAGAAAATAATGACCATTCGGCAATGAACTTACCAACCTCCAAACGGTTGGAGCAAGAACCCAACACTCTATATTCGGCCACCCCACACCAGAAGAGAGCCACAAATGATTCGGCCAAGACTTGTGCCAAAAGAAAATAAAAGATTCGGTCAAGGTCTTGAGAAGAGAAGAAAGAAAAATGGGAAAAATGGTAGGTGTGTTTCGGTTTTAAGAAAGAAAAGAAATGGATGGGATGAATAGGAATTTCGGCTTTAGTGTTTCAAGAAGGAAAAGAAGAAAAAAGTATGAGAAGAAGGGATATAGGTTTCGGCTTAAACAATTGAAAGAAAAAGGGTGATGAATGAGCACATTCGGCTATGATGAAATTAAAAGAATCAAAGTCAAGTTTCGGCTATGGTATAGATTGCTTACACTTTCGGTTTCAAGAGAGAAATGGAAGACTTACTTTGTTGAAGAAAATCGGCTTTCCAAAAAGACTAGAAAAGAGCTTTCTCTCCTTTACCAAATGTGACCGAAAACAATCAAAAAGAGTGCCAAAATGCCAAAATGCATTTCGGCTACCTACTCACCCCACTATGCCGTCCATTCCTCCCCCCAAACTCTCCCAAATTCGGCCATGATCCCCCAATCAACTCCCATCCACACATTCAAATTGGTTGAACTAGTCAACCTCCTAAAATCCCTCTCCACTCTCCATTTGAATGAGAAGACCAAGTCCAAGTTAGAGTTCCACTTGCCTTCTGCCTCTTCTCCTTGCCGTCCCAAAATGAGAGCCAAAAGGAGAGCTCTACAGCTCGAACACTGGACCTCCACTCCATCTGCATGTGACGCCATACCAAGCTCCCCCTTGCCACTCTTGCCAGCTCCTTATTTGTGCAATAAAACCACAAAAATAATTCTTAAACCCCAGCTTCCTCAGCTCCCTTCCCCTAATACCCAAAACCAACATTTTTCTAATTTACTCAGGCATACCCCTAAGCTACCCTTAAGCCCCTAAAACATAAAAATAGCAACATAGCACACTACAAACATGCAATAACATGCAACATCAAAATAGCCCCCTAACCCGGGATATTACAGTTCTACCCCCCTTAAAAAATAATTTCGGCCTCGAAATTACCTGATCAAAAGAGTTGCGGGTATTGCTGTCTCATCATATCCTCGGGTTCCCATGTCGCTTCCTCTACGCCATGATTCCGCCAAAGTACCTTAACCAAAGGCACAGATTTCCTACGCAGAACCTTCACATCCCGATCAAGAATCTGCACAGGTTCTTCCTCCATAGTCAAGTCTGGATTTACCTCGATCTCTTCCACTGCTGCCACATGCGACGGATCCGAACGATACCTCCGAAGCATTGAAACATGGAAGACGTCGTGAATCTGACTAAGCTCTGCTGGCAACTCAAGCTGATACGCTACTGGTCCAACTCGTCTCAACACCTTATACGGCCCAATGAACCTCGGACTTAGCTTGCCTTTCTTCCCGAACCTCAGAACCTTCTTCCAAGGCGAGACCTTCAGAAAAACTCGATCCCCAACAGCAAACTCTATATCTCTTCGCTTAAGATCGGCGTAAGACTTCTGCCGGTCCGAAGCTTCCTTCAATCGAGCCTGAATCAACTTAACCTTGTCCTCAGTCTCAGCTACTAACTCAGGTCCTAACAACTGACGTTCCCCTAACTCTGTCCAACACGTAGGTGAGCGACACTTCCTGCCATACAACGCCTCATACGGTGCCATCTTAATGCTCGCTTGGTAACTGTTGTTGTAGGCAAACTCAGCTAATGGTAGAAACTCCTCCCAACTACCTCCGAAATCCAAGACACAACCTCTCAGCATGTCTTCTAAGATCTGAATAACCCTTTCTGATTGTCCGTCAGACTGCGGGTGAAAAGCCGTGCTGAAATCCAACCGAGTACCCAGGGCCTGATGCAATGCTTTCCAGAACCTTGAAGTAAACCTGGGATCCCTATCCGAGATTATCGAAACTGGCACACCATGCAACCTCACTATCTCTGAAACGTACAGCTTCGCTAGCTTCTGAAGTGAGTAGTCAACCCTCACCGGAATAAAGTGAGCTGATTTAGTCAGACGATCCACCACTACCCAAACTGAATCCTTCTTGCTTGGCGTAAGTGGTAACCCACTGACAAAATCCATGGTTATCCTTTCCCACTTCCACTGCGGAATCTTCACAGGCTGAAGCAAACCCGACGGCAACTGATGTTCAGCCTTAACTTGCTGACAAGTCAGACACTTCCCAACAAACTCCGTTACCTCTTTCTTCAAACCAGGCCACCAAAACTGCTCCCTAAGATCCTTATACATCTTGCTACCCCCAGGATGCATAGCATGAGGACTGCTATGTGCGTCCTGAAGAATCTTCTGCCTCAGCTCAACATCCTTAGGCATACAAGCCTTACCCTGGAAACACAGAACCTCATCACTCGACAAGCTGTAACCATCCACACCACCATTCTGCACTTGCAACCTTCGCGCACCCAAAACCTCATCCTCTAACTGTTTCTCTCTGATCTGCTCAACCCAAGTAGGCTTAACCTGCAGCTCTGCCAAAATACTCCCGTCGTCATACAAGCTCAAATGGGCAAACAGTGCTCTTAAGTCCGAAACAACCTTACGGCTCAACGCGTCTGCTACCACGTTAGCCTTGCCCGGATGATACTCAATCGAGCAGTCGTAATCTTTCAGCAACTCAACCCATCTGCGCTGCCTCAAATTTAAATCCTTCTGGGTCAGTAGATACTTCAGACTCTTATGATCCGTGTACACTATCGATCTCTCTCCATACAAGTAGTGCCTCCAAATCTTTAAGGCGAAAACTACAGCCGCTAGCTCCAAATCGTGCGTCGGATAGTTGACCTCATGTGGCCTCAGCTGCCTAGAAGCGTAAGCCACAACCTTACCTTCTTGCATCAACACACAACCCAAACCCGTATGTGATGCATCGCAGTAGACTGTGTATTCCTTACCAGCCTCAGGTTGAATCAGAACCGGAGCCTCAGTCAAAACCTTCTTTAACTTGTCGAAGCTTTCCTGCTGTTTCTCAGTCCATACGAACGGAACCTCTTTCCTTAACAACTTAGTCATCGGCGCTGCTAACAACGAGAAACCCTCAACAAACCTTCGGTAGTATCCAGCCAAACCCAGAAAACTACGAATCTCAGCCACTGACCTAGGTGGCTTCCAATCCAGAACTGCCTCAATCTTGCGAGGATCTACTCGAATTCCCTCTGCTGACACTACATGACCCAAAAACGTCACTTCTCTAAGCCAGAACTCGCACTTACTGAACTTAGCATAGAGTTGTTTTTCCCTCAAAATCTGCAGCACCACCCTCAAATGCTTATCATGCTCTTCCTCCGTCCTTGAGTACACTAAGATATCGTCTATGAAAACCACGACGAACTGATCCAGATACTGCTGAAACACTCTATTCATCATATCCATAAACGCTGCCGGTGCGTTAGTCAACCCGAATGGCATTACCAGGAATTCGTAGTGCCCATACCGAGTCCGAAACGCTGTTTTATGGATATCCGCCTCCTTAACCTTCAACTGATGGTACCCAGACCTCAGATCAATCTTAGAGAATACCGCAGCACCCTTTAGCTGATCAAACAAGTCATCTATCCGTGGCAACGGATACTTGTTTTTAATCGTCAGCTTGTTCAACTGGCGGTAGTCTATGCACATCCGCATCGTGCCATCTTTCTTCTTGACAAAAAGAACTGGCGCACCCCACGGCGAAACACTTGGCCTAATAAAACCTCGATCCAATAACTCCTGGATCTGAGCCTTAAGCTCCACCAATTCCTTTGGTGCCATCCTATACGGAGCAATAGACACTGGCGCAGTCCCGGGTAACAGATCAATCCCAAACTCTACCTCTCGATCTGGCGGCAAACCCGGAAGCTCCTCAGGAAACACATCAGCAAATTCCTTAACAGTACGAACCTCCTCAACAGCAGACCCTTTAGCCTCCAAGGCATACACATGAACCACATACGCATCACAGCCTTTCCTGACCATCTTCTCCGCTTTCAGAGCAGATACCACATTTGATAAGTAATCTCTCCTATTACCTATCACAGCCACCTCATCGCCATCACCCGTCTTAAGAACCATGCGCTTAGCCGCGCAATCCAACCTCGCCTGGTACTTAACCAGCCAATCCATCCCAAGAATCAGATCGAACTCCCCAAACGGCAGTTCCATCAGATCAGCAGCAAACCCTACCCCTTGGAGTTCTAGGGGTACCTCTCTAAACAGTTTATCTACTACTACAGAGTGACCTAGAGGGCTAATCACAGTCATCTGCCTAGAAGATATCTCAGAGTCTAAGTCCAGTGTCTCTACTATACTACTGGCAACATAAGAGTGCGTAGAACCCACATCAATCAAAGCAGTATAAGGAGTACCAAAAATCAAAAACGTACCGATTATGACGTCCGGTGCGTCGCCCTCCTCACGGCGCCTCGCAGCATACACCAATCCCGGCTGCCTAGCCTCAGAACTACCTGCACCTCTGCCCGGTGCTCCACGGCCCCGACTAGATCCATAACCACCTCTGCCATTACCACGGCCTCTCTGCGGTGGCGGTCCATTACCTCTGAACTGATTACGGCCCTGACTCTCAGACTGAATCCTGGCCATCCTACGCGGACAGTCCCTAATGCGATGCTCCAGAGAACCACACTCAAAGCACCCTTTACCACCAGTCCAGCAACCACCCCAATGAGATTTCCCACACTGGTTACACTGCGGCGGTCCCTGCCTAGCAGCAACAAACCTAGAAGACTGATTCTGCCCACTCGGTCTAGCCCTCTTCTGCGGATTACCCGATGAACCAGAAGACCCGAAGCTCCTCTTAAGCCTACTCCTATCCATACCCTGCCTCACTGACTCCTTAACACCCTCAGCCACCTTAGCTTTCTCAACCAAGACAGCAAACTCGCGCTCCTGCTGTGGAGCAATCAGCAGCCTCAACTCGTCTCGCAGACCATCCTCGAAACGAACACACCTCTCATGCTCAGTGGCTACAATGCCTCTGGCATACCTACTCAGCTTCAGGAACTCAGCCTCGTACTCAGCAACAGATTTACTCCCCTGAACAAGCCTCAGAAATGCCTTCCTCTGGGAGTCGATGTAACTAGCCCCGATGTACTTCTTTTGATATGCAGCTCTGAAGTAATCCCATGTCAGATCCTCTGCAGCCACACTGTCTCGCACCGTGAGCCACCACTGATATGACTCATCTCGGAGAAGCGATACGATACCCTTCAGCTTCTCTTCAGTTGTCAAATCCAGATCATCCATGATCCGCTCAGTTGCCTCCAGCCAGTATTCAGCAGTGCTAGGAGCAACACCAGAAACACCTCGAAAGAATTCCGCCCCATTAGCCCGGAGTCGCTCAGGAACTGATTTCCTAACTCCTGCACCACCACTAGCCCCAGCTACCCTTTCCAACACTCGCAGCATCGCCTGTGACACTGCGTCGTCTCCAGTCTGATCTTGGAACTCACCCCCTCCAGCTGGTGGCGGAACCGGTACCTCATTTTCTGAACCCTGCCCAGATCCTACGGGCTCAGAAACCGTCATCCTACCCCTACCTCTACCACGAGTATTACGACCACGTCCGCCTCGAGTGCTCATGTCTAATCTTTCTACGTATCTGATTAGAGAATTTTATGCATCAGTGTTTATTCCACTTGTTTAAAAAGCAAGTCTTATGAATATTTAAAGAGGATTTGTTCTCGCAAGTTCACAGAATCCTATCAGTTTCAATCTCTAGAGTAGCATACTATTGCTAGTCATCAAATCATGTCATACCCAATCAAATCACAAAGAATAGTCCGGGGTACTTACCTGGGCGAACTGGTGCCGGAGACTCGGTGCCATGCCTTTCAAACCATACTTTCAAAACAAACACTTAAACAGACTTTTGAAACCATTTTGGGCCTCAGGCCCACAGCCGAGCCTTTGAACTTGGCTCTGATACCACAAATGTAACACCCCAAACCCGGACAAGACACCACGTCCGAATCTGGTATGTTACGGGGAAAAACGTTTCTAAGAAGTTCAGATTTTTCGTTTGAAAACTGCGTGAAAACACCGTGTGCTTGAAAACAATTTGAGTAGACTTGTTTGCAAAACTTTTGATGTGTTTAAAACCCGGAGATTTTGAAAACTTAGCTAGAATTTGTAGTTAAAACGAGTTTAAGTCATTGAAGACCTCATTAGGTTCTTAGTGATACATAAAATACTATTGAACTTAGGTGATTCACAAGTTAGAATTTGAAACCAGTTGAATTTGTTTGTCAAAAGACTTAGTGTGATACCCGATGGTATGGTTTAAAATCACGTCGCGTTATTATTTTGAAAACATTATCTTTCCAGGTTTTAGTAAAAATTTATACCGGCTTATTTTGTTAAGGCATATTAGGTCTAATTAAAACATCAACCAACTTAGACATAAATTAAAAGGCCTTTACAAACCAAAATAACCCAATTTAAAGTAATAAGCTAAAGTACTAAAAATTACTGAGTCTGAGTAAAACTTTATTCAGCATGGCATGTGCACCCCGAGTCCATCTCGGCTCCAAGTCCGCGTCTACGAGTCACCTGAAATGTCAAAGGAGAGGGTGAGTCGAGTGACTCAGTGTGTAAATCCCGCTCCCGAAGAAACAACATGCTAACACACATCATACATAGCAACATGATTAATGCAACCCGATCCTAACCATCCATATCGCCTTTTCTACCCCGTGTGGTACCAAACCACTGGTGGTGCCAAACCACTGGTGACATATAGTCACAATGTGCTCCCAAAGCACTGGTGTCCCAAAGACACAATATCCGTCAATGTGCTACCAAAGCACTGGTGTCCCAAAGACACAATTGTGCTACCAAAGCACTGGTGACCGAAGTCACAAATCTGGTGATGGGGCCAACCCATCGTGTGTTACCAAAACACTAGCAGACGATCCCATATCTCAAGTGGGGCCAACCCACGGTGGTCAAACCACAGGGACAAGTCGCAATGAGGTGCCAAACCTCTGGTGTCCCAAAGACACAGTGTGCTACCAAAGCACTGGTGACCGTAGTCACAAATCTGGTGATGGGGCCAACCCATCGTGTGTTACCAAAACACTGGCGTCAATCCCGTATCTCACAAGTGGGGCCAACCCACGGTGGTATTAACCACAGGGACGAGACGCTGAGGTACCAAACCTCTGGAGGTGCCAAACCTCTGGTGACCCAAAGTCACAAAGTGTGCTACCAAAGCACTGGTGCTCGTCAGCACAATATATCACTGCTCCCTCCTCTCGTATCACCCATCAACATGTCAAACTCATGTAATTATGCATATCATACTATTACGCACATCATGCCAATATGTCTAACCACATATCCCATATCACATATATCCATAGCCATTATATCATATAAGTCATCAATAACTCATAATAATATTGATAGTAACTTACCCGAATCCAAGCCCATACCCAATTGGGTATCATATCAATCCATCAACTGCCATAATTTTAATAGGCATACAGGTTTAATAATGATATTACTAAATATAAGTGTGTTAGTATACACACCTGATAGCTACGAGTCTAAAATCCAACGAGAACGATCTAAGCCCCTCGATTACAAGATCCTACAATCGGCCAAACATTAGGGGTTAGGCACTAAGCCTATTCGGCCAACACCAATAGACCAAAAGAGTTGTCGAATCACTCTTACCTTGCTATTGCTTGGTTTCCTACCAGACCCGAATCACAATGGTCCTTTAAAGACAACCGGCCACCACCTTGAAAAGAATACAGTTAATCCTTTATCAAACACGGCCTAATCGAAACCAGGTGATTAAACTAATCAACAACCAATCACTTACCCCTTACCAACAATTGATAGAAGGAAACGGCTCCTCCTGCTTGCTTCCACAATCCACTGATCCTATAACGAAGAAATTAGAATCCATCCCAAATGACCATATTCGGCCCTTAAATAAACCGAAATCGATTGAGAAGAGAAAGAAAATAATGACCATTCGGCAATGAACTTACCAACCTCCAAACGGTTGGAGCAAGAACCCAACACTCTATATTCGGCCACCCCACACCAGAAGAGAGCCACAAATGATTCGGCCAAGACTTGTGCCAAAAGAAAAATAAAAGATTCGGTCAAGGTCTTGAGAAGAGAAGAAAGAAAAATGGGAAAAATGGTAGGTGTGTTTCGGTTTTAAGAAAGAAAAGAAATGGATGGGATGAATAGGAATTTCGGCTTTAGTGTTTCAAGAAGGAAAAGAAGAAAAAAGTATGAGAAGAAGGGATATAGGTTTCGGCTTAAACAATTGAAAGAAAAAGGGTGATGAATGAGCACATTCGGCTATGATGAAATTAAAAGAATCAAAGTCAAGTTTCGGCTATGGTATAGATTGCTTACACTTTCGGTTTCAAGAGAGAAATGGAAGACTTACTTTGTTGAAGAAAATCGGCTTTCCAAAAAGACTAGAAAAGAGCTTTCTCTCCTTTACCAAATGTGACCGAAAACAATCAAAAAGAGTGCCAAAATGCCAAAATGCATTTCGGCTACCTACTCACCCCACTATGCCGTCCATTCCTCCCCCCAAACTCTCCCAAATTCGGCCATGATCCCCCAATCAACTCCCATCCACACATTCAAATTGGTTGAACTAGTCAACCTCCTAAAATCCCTCTCCACTCTCCATTTGAATGAGAAGACCAAGTCCAAGTTAGAGTTCCACTTGCCTTCTGCCTCTTCTCCTTGCCGTCCCAAAATGAGAGCCAAAAGGAGAGCTCTACAGCTCGAACACTGGACCTCCACTCCATCTGCATGTGACGCCATACCAAGCTCCCCCTTGCCACTCTTGCCAGCTCCTTATTTGTGCAATAAAACCACAAAAATAATTCTTAAACCCCAGCTTCCTCAGCTCCCTTCCCCTAATACCCAAAACCAACATTTTTCTAATTTACTCAGGCATACCCCTAAGCTACCCTTAAGCCCCTAAAACATAAAAATAGCAACATAGCACACTACAAACATGCAATAACATGCAACATCGAAATAGCCCCCTAACCCGGGATATTACAATAAGGACCTTCATTTTTATAATCCATAGATAATAGATACCTTTAACTATTAGAACAACACTTTTGCACTTTATGCAATTTAGTCCTTTTTATCCAATTAACTATCAAACGATAAAATTTCTAAACAGAATTTTCACACAAACATATTATCATGCTGTAGACATTAGAATTATAATAAAATAATTATCTCAACTTCAAATTTGTGGTCTCGAAACCATTATTCTGATTTGACTAAAAACGGGTTGTTATACATATGCATTGAATTGTATATGAATTTAATAGATTGTATTGAGTTACCGTATAGATCAAGATTTGATTTAAAAAGATAATAACTGAGGGAAGGTTAAAATTATGGAGTAGACCTTGTGTTTAAACCGAAAGTGCTTTAGAGGTAATTTCATAGTATTTCAATTTATAAATGAAAATTTTCTTGTAATCTTATATTATTATTTTTTAGTTAATGTGTTTATATATATTTATTTCCTGAATGCACATTCGTGCCCCTGTTTGTACTTTGTTACCCCTGAATGCACATTCGTGCCCCAGTTTGTACTTCGGTACTCCTGAAGGCATATATATGCTCCTGATTTTATTTTGGTGTGTTTGAGAACATTATGCCATTGCATAATCTCAACAATTGTGTTCTTGAAATTTTAAGAATTAAATAATATGTGAATAATGTCTAATTGTATTTGGATTAAAATTTATACTATGTCCTTACTAAGCTATGTAAGCTTACGAGATTTTTTTGGATTGTTTTGTAGATAAACGTTGCCGACTCTTTTGAAGGATCAACCAACCGACTCACACTATCCATCTAAGTTGGTAGTCTTTGCATCTTTGGGTAGTGCCATGTATATATAGATAAATATGTGGTTTTGAAATGTTGATAGATGTAGTTCATGAATGATATGTGTGTTTTGCTTAGGATATGTTTTTTATTGATGAAACAAGTATACATATATAATGCATAGATGAACACCTTGATGTCTAGTTGTTGAATGAAGTGGTTTTAATCATAGTGAAATACTTATTTGCTTAATGTCTTATAAAGCAAGTCTTTTGATCATTTTTGAGACTAAATGTTTAGTATATATATGTGATGCCTTTGAATGGCATATTGGTGGGATGATAGGTTGATTGATTTGGTATAATTAGGTGTGTTAGAGTAGTGCCTAGGTCTTTTAAATGTGTGCATAATTGCAGTGGTGGAATAGGTATTGTTTGATCTTAAAATGGCATGATTTTTGGGTCAAAATTGGGTGCACATAGCTTGGGAAATGGGTTGTCACATGGCCATGTGTGGCAAGTCAGAGAGTGACATGGCCTGCGACATAGCCGTGTAACCCTACTCAATGAGTTACACGGGTGAAGACACGACCGTGTGTCACTTGTGAATTCGTAGTATTTTAAGTCAGTGAGTTACATGGCATGGCACACAACTGTGTTTAGCAAATCAGAGAGTTTCTTGAGATGATGAACCAAATGTTCAATGAATTTAAGCAAATGAATCCTGCAACTCCGTAACCTGCACACCCTACTGTGCCTCATCTAGAACCCCTGGGTCCTCAAAATCCTGTACCTGTGTTAGTTACTCGAGTGTTCGTGGATAAAATATAGAAATGTAGAGCTGAATAATTTAGAGGCAAGGTTGATGATAATATTGCAAAAGCCGAGTATTGATTAATGAATATGAAGAGATTCTTCATGGAATTGATGTGCATTCTTGAAGATTGTTTGAGATGTGTTGTGTTGTTAAAAGACGAAGCGTACATATGGTGGGACACTTTGAGCACGATGACATCGAATGATCGCATTAATTGGGAGTTCTTTCAGATTGAATTCAAGGAAAAAGTATGTTAGTCAATTGTTTATTGACAAGAAAAAGAAAGAATTTATTGAATTAAAACAAGGGACTCGGTCTGTAGCTGAGTATGAATGGGACTTTGAGCAGCTAAGGAAATATGCCCGTAATATAGGGTCAAATAAAGAATAAATGTGTTTTAGATTTGAAGATGGGTTGAATGATGATATTCGTATGTTTGTGGTAGCATTACAGTTGTGGGAATTTGTAGATCTTTCTGAACGAGTGCAGAAAATTAAAGAAATTTGTGAAAGTAAACGACAATTAGATTTGAAATTTTGAGATTTTAACAAAAGAGGGTAGTTTAAGTCTGCCCAACTGTCTCCATCTGTAACACCCATACCCGTATCCGTCGCCATAACAGGGTTATAGAGTATTACCAAAACATTCAGAAACATCTACAGATAATTCATGCAAGTTACTATTCAAATTCTGAAATCATTCGTAACGGCTCTTAAATGGACCCTCGAGGCCCAATACGAGCATTAGAATCGAGTCGTGACTTAACCGGAACCTCAAAGAATTTTTTGCGAAATTCCAAAAATTTTCCAAGGTGTAGGGCTCACACGCCCGTGTGGTCCAGGGACGACGCCCGTGCTACAGGCCATGTTTGACCTCGTGTAACACTCTGACTTGCACACACAGCCATGCCACACATTCGTGTGCTAGGCCATGTGGTTAATTAAATTCTTTCAAAATTAAGTGCAGGTTTCACATGGCCAAGGCACACGCCCATGTTCCAAGCCGTGTCGCACACACGACTGAGACACACGCCCGTGTCTCTACCCGTGTGCTCAATTCTGAGCATTCTATTTCTTAAAATTAAGGTGCAGAGGATACACGGCCTAACTACACGCCCATGTACCTGGACGTGTGTCACAACGGTTTAGACATACGCTTGTTTGTCTGCCCGTGTGGACAAAATAAAGCCATTTCTTAACCTCTTTTGTCACCCAAATTTATCATTTTCCTGCACTAAAACATACCAAACACATTCCAGCCATTTCAAGCATTCAAATTAAGCAATTTCCATCATTCAACATGGCATATCATTGCATGTATACATGTTTACTATCTTACCTAAGTTCAATCCATGTGTTAAACATGATTTGATCAACTACTTAACATATATATATATATAGTTATCATAGCATGACATTGCAAGTATATGAAAACAACCATAACTAGCTATTCCAATGGCTAGATTACAAACATCATTATCAAGCCACTAAAGGCCAAGTTCTCCTATACATGCCATTATACCAAAATGATTTTACTACATATACCAAAATAAGCTAGTTGATAGTGTGACGATGCTCAAATGATCTCCAACCTTCGCGAGCTTTCAAACACTATAAAATAGGGGAAAATAAAACAGAGTAAGCATTACATGCTTCGTAAGTTCATATAACGAAAAATTAAACTTACCAATCCTGTTTATTAAATGTAAGCATATAACATGTTTTGCATCAACTGGGGAAAATTTCCTATATACAAACATTCAATCACACATGTTAGTCACAATGTAACACCCCAAAAGTTAGGGGTTGTAATTTTCGTTTAATTGTATGTTGTGCTTTGCTCAGCTGGTTAATTGAGGGTATTTGGGGGTTCTAGGGAGGCCTGGGTTCGAGTCTGAGCCTTGGGAAAATTTTAGTTTTTGACTCTAAAGTGAAGAGGGTTGGCAGTTGTAGGGTCAAGTAAATTTGTGTTTGTTTAGTAACACAAGTTGAGCATGTAGCCTAGTGGTGTGGCGTCAAGTGGAGAGCAAGGAAGGGAGAGGTTCAAATCCCACAGATTGCAAATTGAAGGCTTCTAATTTGTGACAGGTGAGTGGAAGAAGTAGAGTTCGGATCAAACTCTTCAAGGGGAGTTGGAGACTTGGTCAAATAATTCAAATGGATGGAGGGGAAAAATAGTAGGAGAAGAAAAGGGAGAAAATCAAGGAAGTGATGTGTGTGGAAGTGTTGGTCGAATGTGGGGAAGTTGATTAGGGAAATTGGGCCAAAGGTTTGCATTTTGGGGAGTGCATTTTTCGGTTTGTGTTAGTGTGAGAGTGTCGAAAGTCCTCTGGTTTCTTTCAATGGATTTTTCATTTTGGTATACTTTCTAGCATTTCGGGTCCTTTCTTCTCATTACTCCTTTACCAAATTCTTAGCTTTCTCTTGATTCCTCTTTTTCTTTTCATTAGTACTTTGCGACCAAATCCCGTCTTCCTTCGGTTCTCCTTTGGATGGCTGCAACATTTTCTTTTCCGCTTATTTTCTCTTCCTTTCTCTTTGCTTAGCTAAAGACAAATCCAATCTCCTCTCTTCCTCTCGTAGTTTTCTTTTTGTACCCTTCTAGTTGGCCAAACCTATCTTCATCTTGGTCTTCAATGTTCCCATTGTCTTTTAAGTTGAACAAACCGAGATCAATATCATTTTACCTTTCTTTTATTGTCACATTTTTGGGGCCATATTCAAGGAAAGTTGTCTTGCCGAATCTAAGGGTAAGTAGATTGGCTTTCTTTCAATCATTTTCAAGGGGGTTATCATTTGTGTCTCTAATGCCGAATCTTCCCCATCTTCTGTGGTCTGATGTGGTTGGTATGTAGGTTCGCTCGAGGTGTAGGAGGGGACAAGCATTTTGAAGCAGGCATTTCGCACTCATAGCCTTAATCCGGTAGGTGTACTCGCTTTGTTTTTATCAAGGGTGGACTTGAACAACATGTTTACTCTATCTCTTTTCAAGAAGGGGTTTATATCACAGAGTTCATTCAAGGATTCTTAATCCTCACTGGAAATCGGAAAAGGCTTAACAACTCTGTAAAATCAAGGTAGGAGTAAGTGTGGTTTTAGTTTGTTGAGTTTGGGAGGAAAACCTCTTAACCGTTTGACTAACTTTTGATCTTGTCTAACGTAGGATCGGTGCTAAGGGATTGGCGGCACACTCGTAATCAAGGTGTGTAATCTCACACCTCTACTTATTCTGTGAATGCTTTGATCTGTGAACCGGCTAAAAGCTGAAATACTGAAAAGCCGAATCATCGGCATCCGAGATGACTCGAGCGTACGAGCGCTCGTAATGATAAACTGAGCCATGAATGTTGACAATAGACCTTTGCGAGTGCCACGATCTTTTTCGTGTGCTTAGGCTGTAATAGGCCTTGTGGGCCAAAATGGGCCCAATAGGCTAATGGGCCCACAGGGGCGAAATCCATGGTGAGTACCGGGTGATTGATGTAGCTGCGAAGTCTATAGAACCGTGATCGAAAGTAGGCTGAATGGGCCACACGAGCGTGTGGCCCCACTCGAGTCGAAATTGGGCTTTAGGCCTAATAGCACCGTTTCGAGCAAAAAGGGCATTTGTGTCGCTTGAGGCAATAGTAGGCCTTCGAAAGGCCAATATAGGGGTAATATTATCGAAATACCCTTAATGGGTAAATTACCGAAATACCCTTGGTGGGTATAATTACCGAAATACCATTTGTGGGTATCATTACTGAAATACCCTTGGTGGGTGAAATTACTTAAATACCCCCAAGGGGTGAAACTACCATTTTACCCTTAAACGACAAAATGACCATTGTACCCTTAGTGGTAGGATCATCGATGTGTGAGTAGTAATTGTATGATTGATGTTGATGATGATGCACTGCTTACATGATTTAACTATGGCATGGCATACTGCATGGGTTGGGTTATGGATTTGGAGGAAGCATTGTACTGGTGGCTCTACCACATTGTACTGATTTAGTGGCTTTTGCCACATTATACTGATTTAGTGGCTCAGCCACGTATACTGTTATTAGCAGCTAGTCTGCGTTATTAGTGTGTTGGTTGGGTGGGTTGACTTGGTCCCCACAGGTGTGTTGGTTGGACTGGGTTGGGTACATATTTGTTTTGCATATCATAGGGCTTCGGCCTAGACTGTTATTGAATAGGGCTTCGGCCCAGATTGTTACTGAATAGGGCTTAGGCTCAAATTGTTACTGTATGGGCTTGGGCCCAAACTGTGGGTGTAATAAAGAGATTACACACTGAGTTCTCGTAACTCACCCTTTCTTTTTAACTGTGCAGGTAATCCCCAACCTTAGAGGATTTGGAGCTGCGAGGGACTCAGAGGTGGCCATACGTCCTGTATGTTCTTGGGGTTAATTTAACTACTTTATTTTACTTTACTTTACTTTAATTTTTGGGTTAATAATTTTTGTAATAAGGCCATTGGAATTATTTTTAACTTTTATTTGGTATTTCTTTACAAAGTGCTAATTTATTAAACACGAGTTTTAAAAACAATAACTACTGTTTTTAAAATATCATGTTTCCGCAACTATTTAAACCAAACTTCCGTAACAGACAAGGTTTAAAAAAAAACAAAATAATAGATGCATAATAACATTTTTGAAAATGAATGATTTCGAGTAAAACTTGTTTTGTTAATAGCAACGAAAATCGGGATTTTTAAACGGTAGAAAGTTTTGATTCGTAGATGTGTTTTCCAACGAACACAAAGTTTTCAAACAACACCTGATGTGGCACACTAGATCCGGTCATAACGTCTAGGCCTGGTGTGAGGTGTTACATTTAGTGGTATCAGAGCTTGGTTGTAAAACTTTGCTGTGGAATGGGTTTTGAAAAGTTTTCAAATCTGTTTAAATTCTGGTTTAAAAAAGTAGTGATATTACTGAAAGTGTGGCACACCTAGTCTCTGGCACCGAATCCGTAAGTTTCTTGACTCTATACTTTGTTATAAGCTGATATGACAGTACTACAGAAATACTAGGGATAGTAGTTGTAACATCCTAAAATTTTAGTATTATTTGTGTTGGCTCGAGTATGAATTTTGTGTGTTAGCATAGTCTTGTGAAGGCTTGATTTTATTTAGGAAGCTAGAATAAATTCTAGTATGGTTTATTTAATGAAGTGGATTAGGTGAGCTTGACACTTAAGTTAATTTAAGTGTTAAATTAAAGCACATGAGGAGTTAGTGGCATAGTGGATAAGGAGCTTGAAAGGTTGCTTGAGGTTAGAGGTTCGAGTAGCATGATTAACATTTTGGAGATATTACTTTTATCATAGCTTTAATGGACGGTCAAACCTTATTTATGATAGGTTGGACTATTAATTTTGGTAAGTTGAATATATGTTTAAGGAAAGCATGAATTTGGGGATAAGAATCTTAAGGTTATGGAAGGTTGGGGAGACATAAGGCTAGGCTTTAGGAAAATGTTTTGGAAAGTATTCCTAGGCCTTTAGTGGTTGAATGTGGACGGCATGTATGGCTAGGGGGGTGGCCGAATGTGATAGGTAGCTTGGGGGGGAATAGTTGGCCAATTTTTGTCATTTGAACATCTTTTTGCATTGTTTTTCTTTCTCTCCAAAATTCCTCTCCTTGGCCGAATGTGTGTTATGCTTTTGGTGCAAAATAGCTTTTGGTTTTAGCCTCATTTTGTTGGAAACCAAATCCTACTTTTACTTTCTTTCATTTATCCTTTTGAAACCGAAACAACATTTGATCTTTAGGTGCAATTTTGTACACTTTTCTTTTAGGCAAAAATAGGTGTTGGCCGAACCTTATTTCTCCCATATCTCTCTCTTTTCTTCTTTTGATTTTTGCTCAACCACAGTTTTCTTTCTCTTTCTTTTGGCCGAACCATTCTCTTCTTCAAACTCTCTCTTTTCTTTCTTCTATTATTGATTAAACTGAATTCTCTCTCTCATTTCTATTCTCTTATCTACTCACATACTTTTCTTCTATCATAACCATATTGCCGAAACATTCCATTTCCTTTTTGTATTATTTTTGGCTGAATATTCAAGGGTAGGACTTCTTTTGATTCATTCAATCCGTTTTGAAAGATAGGCTCTTTGGGACTTTGGAAGCATTTGATTTAAGCACTATCTCTAGCAATCAAAGGTTGGTAAGTCAAGGGGTAAGGATTCTTGTCGATTCATCATTCTTTTGAAAAGACTAAAGTTTTTGGGATTAAAGTGTTGTGGTTTGGCCGAATGGCCTTTGTTAATAATTTTAGTATTGGCCGATTGTAGGACAAAGTGATCTAGTGCGATAGATCGGATCTTTGGAAGATAATTCTTGCGTTGGTGAAAGGTGTGAATCTTACACACTTTATAACTTGGTTCATATTAGTATATATGTGTGTTAAATAACTATTCATGTTGTTAAAGCCGAAATGATGAGATTTTGAGATGATACCATGATGGTATGAATGAGGATTCCGGTAAGCCCGTTTCGATATGTTGTTAATACATGAGGATTGAAATCATGATCTACGACTTATGATATTTTTGTTATGTGATTCATATCAAAGTATATTGACATGATTTGTTTATTGCATTGGTATGGGAAACATGAGAGGAGGGGGAAGATTGATATTGTGACTTTGGTCACCAGTGATTTGGTATCACATTCGTGTCTTCGGACACCAGAGGTTTGGCACCTCATAGCGACTCGTCCCTGTGGTTAACACCACCGTGGGTTGGCCCCACTTTTGAGATATGGGATCGTTGCCAGTGATTTGGTATCACACATGGGTTGGCCCCACAGATGGATTATTCGTGACTACGGTCACCAGTGTTTGGTATCACAATTGTGTCTTTGGACACTAGTGGTTTGGCACCACCAGTGGTTTGGTACCACACGGGGTAGAAAAGGAGTTATGGATGGTTAGGTTGGGTGCATTATACATATATGTTTCTTTGTTATAATTTGTGTAAGTATGTGGTATTTACCCGGGAGAGGGAATATGCACTGAGTCTTGGTGACTCACCTTCTCCCTTATCTTTTCAGGTGATTCGTGAGATTGCAGATAAGGAGCCGGATGAACTCGAGGAGGCCATGCAATAAAAGTTGGTTTTATATGAACTTCCATTTGGGTATTTTATTTTAATTTGGTTTTCATATTTTATGGATTTGTAATAAGGCCTGTTTAATTATGTTTTGGATTATTTTTATGTTTTGAACATGTTTTAAATATAGTTTATAAATTTCATGATTATTATAATAAATTGAGCACAAAGTTTTCTAAACTACACAACGCGGTGGTTTTTTAAAACGTTACCATCGGGTAACATAAATCATTTGATAATTTTAACAACTTTAGTGCTTTCGATAATTTAAATGATTTTCAAAAATTAAGTTTCTACAATCAAATGCAAATGGTTTTCAAAGTAATAATTCGAGTTTTCTTAAAATGATATAAACCTTTTCTAACTTATGATTTATTTACTTATTTTAAAGTTTTATGTAATTTCAAAGTAAATTTCAGTTTTAACTTATTTTCTACAAATAAAGAATTTCAAAGAGTTTTTCACAAAAATTTAATCGTTAACTCGTTTTTCTTCAAAACGTTTTCCTTAGTGACATACCAAATTCGGTCGTGGCGTATTGACCGGGTTTGGGGTGTTACAGTAGTATACTGAAACTCGTTAGTTGTAGAAACCGAGACGATAGGAGACTGAAACTGTAGTAAATGTGATCTACGAGAACAACCCTAATTACTGCTTTTCATAAAATACTTATTAATAATGACGAGAACTATAAGCTGATTCATAAAACTTTTTAATCAGAAAATACGCTACATCGATATGAGCACAAGAGGTCACAGAAGGGGTACACGTGGCCGTGGTAGAGGCCGAGGTGCTAGGGCTGGATCCACAGCATCAGGACATATGCTTGAAAGGGAAGCGCCGGCATCACCAATGACTGAAACTGGGTCTCATGATCGAGCCGGTGGGGATGATGCTCTGTCCCAGGCGATGTTGCGAGTTCTGGAAAGGGTTGCTGGAGCGAGTACTGGTTAGTGGCCCGAGGGTCAATTTCTGAGCGACTCCGGTCAAATGGGGCGGAAATCTTCAGGGGCATCTCTGGTGTAGCCCCAAATATAGTAGAATACTAGTTGGAGGCGGTAGAGCGAATAATGGATGATCTTGACTATACGGTAGAGCAAAAGTTGAAAGGAGTAGTGTCCTTACTGCGAGATGAGGCATACCAATGGTGGCTTACAGTGAGGGAAGGCACCTAGGCTAACCGTGTTACATAGGATTTCTTTAAGGAGACCTTCCAAGGGAAATATGTCGGGCCAAGTTATGTGGATGCCCGAAGAAATGAATTTCTGAATCTGGTTCAGGGGAATAAGTCTGTAGCGGAGTATGAGGTGGAGTTTCTGCGGTTAAGCTGGTATGCTGGGGCATAGTCGCGACTGAATATGAGCACTGTGTGTGGTTTGAGGATGGTCTCCGGGATGAGTTGCGGGTACTGATAGCCCCGTAGAGGGAAAGAGACTTCGATGCCCTGGTTGAGAAGGCTAAGATTGCCGAGGACGTGAAACGCTCAGAGTGTCAGAACCGTGAGCAGAATAGGGGCAAAAGTAAGAGGAATTTTGGGCCTTCAAGTTCTTCTGGTGGGCCTAGGAAGAGGCCTAGGTTTGATGGGCCAGCCCGAGCTGGGGTTCCTAATGTTACAGTCAGACCGCAGCCTTACGCTGAGCGTGGGAGATCTCATTTGGGAGAGTGCTAGAAAAGAATTGGGGCGTGTTTCAAATGTGGCTCCAGGGTTCATCAAGTTAGAGACTGTACTCAGAGGCCCGTTCAGATGCAAGCTGCAGGTTAGGGTTATGTGCAGCCAGGGAGAGGTGGTCAGCAGCCACTGAGAGGCCGTGGTCCACCCAGAGGGGGAAATGGGTTAGGACGAGGTCGTGGAGCATCGGGCAGAGGTGCTGGTAATACAGAGGCGAGACAGGCAGGGTTGGTGTATATTGCTTGGCGTCGAGAGGATGGCGACGCACTTGACATCATAACTGGTACGTTCCTCATTCATGATGTGCCATTTACAGCTTTAATTGACATTGGGTCTACGCACTTGTATGTTGCATGTACTGTGTCGGGAACATTGGGTATACAGTTTGAACTTGCTGATAGGGAACTATCAGTGGTTAGTCCACTGGGATAGTCGGTTAGAGTAGATAAACTATTTAGAGATGTGCCCCTAAAAGTCCAAGGGGTTATCTTTCCGGCGGATTTGTTGGAACTGCCGTTTGGCGAGTTCGATCTCATTTTGGGCATGGACTGGTTAGTGAAACACCGTGCGAATTTGGATTGCGCTGCTAAGCATATGGTACTGAAGTCTTCAGAGATTGAGGAGGTAGTCGTGATAGGGGAGCGAAAGGATTATTTATCTAATGTGATCTTCGCATTAAGGGCCGAGAAACTGGTTCGCAAGGGGTACGAGGCGTTCGTAGCTTATGTCAGCACATCTGATGTTAAGGGTTTGTCTGTTGGTGATGTTAGGACCGTAAAGGAATTTCTGGATGTATTTTCTGAAGAGCTTCTGGGGTTGCCACCAAGCCATGAGTTTGAATTCGGTATTGAGCTCCTATCGGGAATGGCTAAAGTGTAAATCGCCCCTTATAAGATGGCACCGAAGGAGCTGGTGGAATTAAAGGCTCAAATCCAAGAGCTACTGGATCAAGGATTCATTCGATCGAGTGTGTCACTGTGGGGAGCACTGGTACTGTTTGTAAAGAAGAAGGATGGTTCAATGCGCATGTGTATCGATCGTCAATTGAATAAACTGACCACTAAGAACAAGTACCCTTTGCCAAGATTAGACGATCTGTTTGATCAGCTACGAGGAGCCGCGGTTTTCTCCAAGATAGATCTTAGATCAGGGTATCATCAACTAAGGGTGAAGGAGGCAGATGTGTATAAGACATAATTTCGGACTCGATATGGACACCATGAGTTTTTGGTCGTGCCGTTTGGGCTAACAAATGCACCAGTTGCTTTCATGGACATGATGAACCGAGTCTTCCAACCCTACTTAGACCGGTTTGTGGTGGTATTTATAGATGATATTCTGGTGTATTCAAGAACCGAGGAGGGGCATGATGCACATATCCAGGTTGTCCTGCAAATATTCAGGGAAAGCAGCTTTATGCAAATTCAGCAAGTGCGAGTTTTGGTTGCGAGAGGTGACATTTTTGGGTCATGTCGTGTATGCCGAGGGAATTAAGGTTAATCCCCGGAAAGTTGAGTCTGTATTAGATTGGAAGCCACCGAAGTCGGTATCTGAGATTCGATGTTTTCTGGGTCTAGATGTGTATTACAGACCGTTCGTTGAAGGGTTTTCACTGATTGCTGCACCCCTAACTAAGCTACTACATAAAGGAGTACCGGTTGTTTGGACTGATAAATAGCAGGAGAGTTTTGAGAAACTCAAGAAGATTCTGACTGAAACCCCGGTATTAATTCAGCCAGAGGCTGGAAAAGAATTCATTGTCCACTGTGATGCGTCGCACACGGGCTTAGGTTGTGTGCTGATGCAAGAGGGGAAGGTGGTGGCTTATGCGTCCCGTCAGCTTAGGCCGCACGAGGTGAATTATCCTACTCATGACCTGGAATTAGCTGCGATGGTATTCGCACTAAAGATTTGGAGACACTACTTGTACGGGTAGAAGTCGATCATTTATACAGACCATAAAAGTCTCAAGTACCTCCTTACTCAGAAGGAGTTGAATCTTAGGCAACGAAGATGGATAGAGTTGCTTAAGGGTTATGATTATTCGATCGAGTATCATCCGGGAAAAGCCAATGCGGTAGCAGATGCACTGAGTCGTAAGGTTGTGTCTGATTTAAGAGCAATGTTTGCTCTCCTCAGCCTGTTTGGGGATGGTAGTCTGTTAGCTGAACTTCAAGTGAAACCGACGTGGGTAGTTCAAATTAAAGGGAAATAGATGTTGGATGAGTCGTTGGTTCATCGGTTTCAATAGGTGAAGAAAGGAGAGACTGTGGATTTTGGGCTGATTAGTGAAGGTGTATTATACTTCCGTGGAATAGTTTGTGTACAGAGGGACTCTGAGTTAAAGATGTCGATTCTGCGGGAGGCGCATAGTAGCCCATACGCTATGCGTCCTGGTGGAAACAAGTTATACCGATATCTACGTGAACTGTACTGGTGGCTAGGACTTAAGCGTGAGGTTACTGATTTTTTAAGTATTTGTTTGACATGCCAGCAAGTGAAGGCTGAGCATCAACTGCCTTCGGGACTGCCACAACCTATTAAAATTCCACTCTGGAACTGGGATAGGGTAACCATGGTTTTTGTTAGTGGGATACCCCTGACGCCTACTAAGAAAGATTCGGTATGAGTTATTGTTAATCGGTTGATTAAGTTGGCCCACTTCATACCAGTTTGCACTAATTACTCGTTGCAAAAGTTGGCCAAGTTATACGTTGTGAAAATTATAAGGTTACATGGGGTACCAGTGTCTATCATTTCTGACAGGGACCCTAAATTCACATCACGATTTTGGAGAGTGTTACATGAGGCTTTGGGTACAAGGTTAGAGTTTAGTACAACATTTCATCCGTAGACTGATGGTCAGTCGAAGAGGGTAATACAGATTTTGGAGGACATGTTGAGAAGCTGTGTGACTAATTTCAAGGGCAGTTGTGAAGACTATCTGCCCTTAGCGGAATTTGCTTATAACAACAGCTACCAATCCAATATTCAGATGGCACCATACGAGGCGTTATATGGTCGTATGTGTCGTACCCCTACTTGTTGGACAGAATTGGGCGAGCGGCGACTGTTGGGTCCAAAACTAGTCTCTAAAACCGAGGAGAAAGTGAAATTGATCCGTAATTGGTTAAAAGAAGCATCTGATAGATAGAAGTCGTATGCTGACCTAAAGCATAAAGAGGTAGAGTACTCTATGGGGGATTATGTCTTCTTGAAGGTCTCACCTTGGAAGAAGATTTTGAGATTTGGACGGAAGGGCAAGTTGAGCCCCAGATTCATCAGACCTTATCGGATATTAAAGCGTGTGGGACCGGTTGCCTATCAGTTGGAGCTGCCTCCTAAGTTTAAACCGTATACATAATGTGTTCCACATTTCTATGCTGAGACGATACCATTCTGATCCTTCTCATATAGTGCCGGTAGAGGAGATCGAGGTAAGACCTGATCTGACTTTTGAGGAAGAACCAGTGCAGATACTGGATCATGATATTAAGGTACTGAGGAGGAAATATGTTCCATTAGTTAAGGTGCTGTGGCGTAATCACAGTTCAGAAGAAGCAGCATAGGAGCCTGAGGAGGTGATACGACAACAATACCCTCATCTCTTTTAGTCAGGTAAATTTCGAGGCTGAAATTTCTTTAAGGGGGTAGAGTTGTAATGCCCGAAAAGTTAAGGGTTGTAATTTTTGTTTAATTGTATGTTGTGCTTGCTCAACTGGTTAATTGAGGGTATTTGGGGGTTCTAGGGAGGCCTGGATTCGAGTCTGAGCCTTGCGAAAATTTTGGTTTTTGACCCTAGAGTGAAGAGGGTTGGCAGTTGTACAGCTTAAGTAAATTTGTGTGTGTTTAGTAACACAAGTTGAGCATGTGGCCTAGTGGTGTGGCGTCAAGTGGAGAGCAAGGAAGGGAGGGGTTCGAATTTCATAGATTGCAAATTGGAGGCTTTTAATTTGTGACAGGTGAGTGGAAGAAGTAGAGTTCGGATCAAACTCTTCAAGGGGAGTTGGAGACTTGATCAAATAATTTGAATGGATGGAGGGGAGCAATAGTAGGAGAAGAAAGGGGAGAAAATCAAGGAAGTGATGTGTGTGGAAGTGTTGGCCGAATGTGGGGAAGTTGATTAGGCAAATTTGGCCAAAGGTTGGCATTTTGGGAAGTGCATTTTTCGGTTTGTGTGAGTGTGAGAGTGCCGAAAGTCCTCTGGTTTCTTTCAAGGGATTTTGCATTTGGGTATACTTTCTAGCATTTTAGGTCCTTTCTTCTCATTACTCCTTTACCGAATTCTCAGTTTTCTCTTGATTCCTCTTTTTCTTTTCATTAGTACTTTGCTGTCAAATCCCGTCTTTCTTCGGTTCTCCTTTGGATGGCTGCAACATTTTGTTTTCCACTTATTTTCTCTTCCTCTCTCTTTGCTTAGCTAAAGTCGAATCCAATCTCCTCTCTTCCTCTCGTAGTTTTCTTTCTGTACCCTTCTAGTTGGCCGAACCTATCTTCTTCTTGGTCTTCAATGTTCCCATTGTATTTTAAGTTGAACAAACCGAGATCAATATCATCTTACCTTAATTTTATAGCTACATTTCTGGGGCCATACTCAAAGAAGGCTGTCTTGCCAAATCTAAGGGTAAGTAGATTGGCTTTCTTTAAATCATTTTTGAGGGGTTATCATTTGTGTCTCTAGTGCCGAATCTTCCCCATCTTCTGTGGTCTGATGTGGTTGGTATGTAGGTTCACTCGAGGTGTAGGAGGGGACAAGCGTTTTGAAGCAGGCGTTTTGTACTCATAGCCTTAATCCGGTAGGTGTTCTCGCTTTATTTTTATCAAGGGTGGACTTGAACCACATGTTTACTCTATCTCCTTTTAAGAAGGGGTTTATATCACAGAGTTCTTTCATGGATTCTTAATCCTCACTGGAAATCGGAAAAGGCTTAGCAACTCAGTAAAATCAAGGTAGGAGTAAGTGTGGTTTCGCTTTGTTGAGTTTGGGTTTGACTAACTTTTGATCTTGTCTAACGTAGGATCGGTGCTAAGGGATTGGCGGCACACTCATAATCAAGGTGTGTAATCTCACACCTCTACTTATTCTGTGAATGCTTTGATCTGTGAACTGGCTAAAAGCTGAAATACCGAAAAGCCGGATCATCGGCATCCGAGATGACTCGAGTGTGCGAGCGCTTGTAATGATAAACTGAGCCACGAACATTGACGATAGACCTTTGGGAGAGCCACGATCTTTTTCGTGGCCTTAGGCTATAATGGGCCTTGTGGGCCGAAGTGGGCCAAGTGGGCCCAATGGGCTAATAGGCCCACAGGGGCGAAATCCATGGTGAGTACCGAGTGATGGATGCAGCTGCGAAGTGTACAGAACTGTGACCGAAAGTGGGTTAAATGGGCCACACGAGCGTGTGGGCCCGCTCGAGCCGAAATTGGGCTTTATGCTCAATAGCACCGTTTCGAGCAAAAAGGGTATCTGTGTCGCTCGAGGCTATAGTAGGCCTTCGAAAAGGCCAATATAGGGGGCAATATTACCAAAATACCCTTAATGGGTAAATTACTGAAATACCCTTGGTGGGTATCATTACCGAAATACCCTTGGTGGGTGAAAGTACTGAAATACCCCTGAGGGGTGAAACTACCATTTTACCCCTAAATGACAAAATGACCGTTTCAACCTTAGTGGTAGGATCATCAATGTATGAGTAGTAACTGTATGATTGATGTTGATGATGATGCACTGCTTACATGATTTAATTATGGCATGGCATATTGCATGGGTTGGGTTATGGATTTAGAGGAAGCACTGTACTGGTGGCTCTGCCACGTTATACTGATTTAGTGGCTTTTGCCACGTTATACTGATTTAGTGGCTTTCACCACGTTATACTGATTTAGTGGCTCAGCCACGTATACTGTTATTAGTAGCTAGTCTGCGTTATTGGTGTGCTGGTTGGGTGGGTTGACTTGGTGCCCATAGGTGTGTTGGTTGGTACGGGTGGTGTGTTGGCTGGACTGGGTTGGGTACATATTTGTTTTGCATATCATAGGGCTTCGGCCCAGACTATTATTGAATAGGGTTTCGGCCCAGACCGTTACTGAATAGGGATTAGGCCCAGATTGTTACTGTATGGGCTTGGGCCCAAATTGTGGGTGTAATAAGGGGCTTACACACTGAGTTCTCGTAACTCACCCTTTCTCTTTAACTGTGCAGGTAATCCTCAGCCTTAGAGGATTTGAAGCTGCGAGGGACTCGGAGGTGACCACACGTCCTATATGTTATTGGGGTTAATTTAGCTACTTTATTTTAGTTTACTTTACTTTAATTTTTAGGTTAATAATTTTCGTAATAAGGCCATTGGAATTGTTTTTAACTTTTATTTGGTATTTCTTTACAAACTGCTAATTTATTAAACACGAGTTTTAAAAATAATAACTTTTGTTTTTAAAATATCATGTTTCCACAACTGTTTAAACCAAACTTCCGTAACAGACAAGGTTTTAAAAAAAACAAAATAATAGATGCATAATAATATTTTTGAAAATGAATGATTTTGAGTAAAACTTATTTTGTTAATAAGGAACGAAAATCGAGATTTTTAAACGGTAGAAAGTTTTGATTCGTAGATGCGTTTTCCAACAAACACAAAGTTTTCAAACAACACTTGATGTGGCACGCTAGATCCGGTCATAACGTCTAGGTCGGGTGTGGGGTGTTACTGACAAACTTTACATATACATCAAGTAAGGATAGATGAGCTCATCATGCAATATTCTTTCTGGAAACTATCAGTTCACCTCAAAATTCTCATACCATGTCAAGAGTTTTATGTCCGTTGGATCATTGAAATTTCAATGGATGCTCAAGTGGTACACTTGAGGTGTACGATTCAATAACCCATCAATTCTTTTTCAAGAGTACCTATTAGGGCACTTAATCAAGGAACAGACTCTCAAGCCACATATCGTATAACAGGATTACCAGTCCAGGTTAAATCCTTTATATAACGTATGCTCAGAAGAGCTCAATGAGGATTACCAATCAAGGCTAAACCCTAATCGTAACGTATACTCAAGAGGCATTATATCAGGATTACTCGTCTGGGCTAAATCCATTCTATAATGAGGTCAATAGGATTACTCATCTGAGCTAAATCCCGTCCACAACAAATGCAGGACCTTATTCATTTTGGGAAATCTCATATATTCATCGGAGTTCAATATTCAATCGGGACTTAATCCTTTTTCACCATTTCAAGCATATATTCAATTTTTCATTATAGCATACCAATAATCTACATCAATATAAGTCACATTCTATACGAACACAACATTCAATTAAACATATTTACATGGTTGACTAAGTTACACGAACTTACGTCGACACTTGTTCGCGTAAGTAATCCACTAATCCGAAACCTTTTCTTTTCCTCGGTCTAACCTAGAATTTGTGTTGTCCAGATCTATATAAATAGCTTTTAATCATCAATTTCTCATATTTTATACTCATTTGGACTCAATTTACGTCCTAGGCAAAATTACCATTTTGTCCTAACTTTTTTATAAATTCCAATTTTGTGCCTAGGCTCAAAAAATGATATTTGTGTAATTTACTCCCTATTCCAAGCCTAACCAAAATCCTGTTACAAAATTTACAGCACATGTATTCATAAAAATTCAGATTTTTCTTCAATTTCACAATTTTACATTTTAGTCCCTAAATCATGTTTTCATCGAAAATTACTTTGTAAAATTTGTTTATCTATCAAAAACTTTTCATTTTCTACCATAAATTTCTAATTTTCAGCATATTCATCCATGACCCAAATTTCATACCTTGATAACTTTTCAAATTAATCCCCCAAATAGAGAGATTAAGCTATCTCGGTTTCAAAAATATCAAAATTACTAAAAACGGGACAAGAAACCTTACTCAATTAAGCCATGAAAGTTTCTTCTCTCTCTCCTAGGGTTTCCATGTATTTTAGGCTGAAGAAGATGAGAAAATAAGATGATTTTTCTTTTCATCTTTTAATTAATTAAATGTTTTTGAAATTCCAATTTCGTCCTTACCCTTTTCCTAAATTTCCATGGATGAGTCACCAAAAATTTACATACTTTTCTTTAATGTTCTAATTATCATATAAGGACCTCAAGTTTTGAATTCCATAGCTGTTTAATCCTTCTAGCTATTAGAATTCAACTTTTGCATTTTATGCGATTTAGTCCTTCCTGTAATTAAGCACATAATCGGTAAAATTTTCTTATAAAAATTTTCACACGACATGTCTATCATAAACGGACCATATAATAAAATAAAAATAAACTTTATTTTTGGGTTTGATTTGTGGTCCTGAAACCACTGTTTCGATTTCACTGAAAAATGGGTTGTTACAACTCTTCCCCCTTAAGGATTTTTATCCTAAAAATTCTTACCAATAAAAAGATTTGGATATTTCTTCCTCATAGTATCCTTCGATTCCCAAGTAGCTTCTTCAGTACCATGTCATTGCCAACAAACTTTTACTAATGCTAGCTTTTTATTTCTTAACTCTTTTATTTCCCGAGGTAAGATTTTGATTGGTTCTTCACTATATGTCATATCAGGCTGAATCTCTATCTCTGTCAAAGAAATACCATGTGAAGGATCGGATCGCTACTGTAGTAGCATAGACACAGGAAAAACATTTTGAATCCGATCAAGTTCTGGTGGTAAAACTAACCGATATGCAACCAGTCAATTCTTTCTATAATCTCATATGGCCCAATGAACCGTGGACTCAGTTTTCCTTTACCACCAAACCGAAGAACTTTCTTCCAAGGTGATACTTTTAAAAATACCTTGTCACCGACTTGAAATTCTATTTCTTTTCGTTTAAGATCAGCATAGGACTTTTGACGATTAGAGGCTGCTTTCAAACTGTCCCGAATTACTTTCTCTTTTTCCTTGGTTTCACGGACTAAGTCAACTCCGTGTAACTTTTTCTCACTGAGTTCTGTCCAATACAATGGAGTTCTACATTTGTATCCATACAAGGCTTCATACGGTGCCATTTTAATGCTAGATTGATAACTATTATTATAAGCAAATTCAACCAAAGGCAAATACCTTTCCCAGTTAACTTTAAACTCAAGTATACAACATCGAAGCATATCTTCCAAGATCTGTATCACCCGTTTAGATTGACCATCTATCTGGGAATGAAATGCAGTGCTAAAGTGTAACTGAGTACCCAGAGCTTCTTGTAATTTGTTCCAAAATCGAGGTGTAAACCGAGGGTCTCTATCTGAAATAATGGAGACAGGTACTCCATGCAATTTGGCAATCTCAGAAACATATAATTTAGCCAATCTATCTAAGGAAAAGTCTATATGTACGGGAATAAAGTGTGCCAACTTTGTCAACTGATCAACAACTACCCAAATGGCATCTCTCTTCTTTGGAGATAAAGGTAATCTCAATACAAAGTCCATAGTAATTCTTTCCCATTTCCATTCCTGTATCGTAACCAATTAAAAGGCAACTGATGTTTAGCTTTTACTTGTTGACATATGAAACATTTAGATACAAACTCAGAAATATCCCGTTATCCTAGTCACTAGTACATCTTTTTCAGATCGTTGTACATCTTATTACTACCAGGATGAATTAGACATGTTACCATTATGAGCTTCATTCAGAATCTTCTGTACTAGTTTTGAACTTTTCGGTACACATACTCTACCTTTGAATAACAAACAACCATCGGTCCCAACCTGAAATACTGAGTCAGGATTCGATTCACTTGTATCTATTTTTCTTGCAACTTACTATCATTTTTCTGAGCTTCAGAGATTTGCTGCAAAAACATTGGTCTAGCATTTAACTCAGCTATGATTGAACCATCATCAGATAATGACAATCGAGTGTTCATTGCTCGCAAAGTATACAGGGATTTTCCGCTCAAAGCATTTGCCACTACATTGGATTTTCCCGGATGTTAGTCAATAACAAGATCATAATCTTTCAGTAATTCAAGCCATCTACACTGTCTCAAATTCAAATCTTTCCGTGACATCAAATATTTCGAACTTTTATGATAAGTGAATATGTGGCATTTTTCACCAAACAAGTAATGCTGCTAGATTTTCAATGCAAACACAATGGCTGCCAATTCAAGATCATGTGTCGGGTAGTTTCTTTCATGTGGTTTTAGCTGTCTTGAAGCATAGGCTACTACTTTACCTTATTGCATCAAAACGCAACCTAAACCATTTAATGATGCATCACTGTAAATTATAAATTCCTTACCTGATTCAGGCTGAACTAACACTTGTGCTTCTGCCAATAAAGCCTTTAGTCTGTCAAAACTCTACTGGCATTTATCAGTCAACTCAAACGTTACATCTTTCTGTAGTAAATGAGTCATCGGAGAAGCTATCATTGAAAAAATTTTTACAAACCGCTGATAATATCCAGCTAGTCCCAGAAAACTTCGAATTTTAGACACATTTTTTTATCGCTTCCAATTAACAATGGCTGAAATTTATTCGGTTCTACCCTAACACCTTCAGCAGATACTATGTGCCCAAGAAAACTAACTTCCCGTAGCCAAAATTCACATTTACTGAATTTGGCATATAATTGTTTCTCTCACAGAGTTTGCAACACTATCCTCAAATGCTCAGCATGTTCATTTTCATCTTAAGAGTAAACCAAAATATCATCTATAAATACCACCACAAACCTATCTAAATATGGGCTAAAAATTTTGTTCATTAGATCCATAAACACTGCAGATGCATTTGTTAAACCGAATGGCATCACAAGAAACTCATAGTGTCCATACCTGGTTCTAAAAGTTGTCTTGTGTACATCTAAATCTTTTACCCGTAGTTGATAGTAACCAGAACGGAGATCAATCTTTGAAAATACAGTGGCACATTTTAACTGATCAAACAAGTCATCAATACGAGGCAATGTATACTAGCTCTTTATTGTAACTTTGTTGAGCTACCTGTAATCAATGCACATCCTCAACGATCCATCTTTCTTCTTTACAAATAGAGCCGGCGCACCCCAAGGTAAGAAACTAGGTCGAGCAAAACCTCTGTCAATCAATTCTTGCAACTATGCTTTCAATTATTTTAGTTTAGTAGGAGCCATCCGGTAAGGTGCTATGGATATAGGTGTTGTACCCGGAACAAGATCTATAGAAAATTCCACTTCTCTATCCTAAGGTAAACCAGGTAATTCTTCTGGGAATACATCAGGAAATTCACATATGACCGGCACTAACTGAATCTTCGAATCAGATACTTTAGTATCCAATACATATGCAAGATAAACATCATAACCCTTTTTGACATATTTCCTTGCTGGTATTGCTAAAATCACATTAGGTAATCCATCCATTTTATCAGATTCAACGTGAAGTAATTCACCAATCTGACATTTCAATACAATATATTTCTATTTACAATTCACCACTGCATCATATTAGGTTAACCAATCCATTCCCAAAATCACATCAAATTCATCGAATGGCAATAACATCAAGTCAGCCGAAAAATAATAACATTTTACTGTAATAACTCGTTTTTAGTCAAATCAGAACAGTGGTTTCAGAACCACAAATCCAAAGTCAAAATATTTATTTTATTATTATTTTAATGTCTGTGGCATGAAAATATGTTTGTGTGAAAAATTCGTTAAGAAATTTTATCGTTTGAGTAGTTAATTTGATAAAAAGGACTAAATCGTGTAAACTGTAAAATGCATGTTCTATTAGTTTAAGGTGTCAAATAGCTTTGGCTTTTAAATATGGTGGCCTTAAATGGTAATTAAACCATTATTATAGGTAATGGACATCTATGGAGATAAAACAAGTGAATTTTAATGTTTTAAACCAAGGTTAATTTAGTAAATTATGAAATAAGTTAATATTAATAAAAACAAGATCATAAAATGTGTCCATATTTTACCTTCAACCATTTATCAAAAGAAAAGAAGCCATATTGTTTCATCTAGGGTTTGGTCACTTGGAAGTTAAATTGGTAAGTCATTTTGACTCTGTTTTTAATGATTTCTATGTTTTTGAGATCGTTGCTTCGTATTTTAGCTAGCCCGTACCCTAGATTTTGAAACTGTTAAAGATTTATCATGTTGCCATTGTTGAATGCTTGAGTAATTTGATGATTTATGATAGATTTGGAAGGTTTATGTTAGATTAATAGTTTTTGTAAAGTGATTTTTGACTAAATGTCAAAAAGGGGTTAAATTGAGAAAATGTGAAATACGGTGGTTAAAAGTGTGAATAAATGAGAAATATGGGCTAATATGAGTACTACAGAAATTTGGCTAGCATGGGTTATAGTTAATTTTCATGAATTTGTGATTTTATGAAATAATGACTAAATTATGAAAAATATGAAATATGTGGGGCAAAAGTGTAAATGTGTTTTAAAGTGTGTTTTGGACTAAATTGAATAAATAAGTTGATTTTGATTACTTATATATCAAGAAAGAGGAATTTGGACTTAGATCGGGGAAAAAGCAAAGTAATTGAATAGTTGGTACGTTTCGTCATTCCGTACACAAGGTAAGTTCGTATAATTGAACTTAATTGTGCATTTGTTTAACTGATAGATGGAATTAAGATTGTATTTATTCTATTAGTTAAATTTGGAAATATTAAATTAGTTGTACGGTTTAAATGAGACGAATTGATAAACAAGACCATAGCTGGGCTATGGCAAATTAGATAATAAGACCATAACCGGGTTATGGCATGTGAATGACAGACCACGACAGGGCCTTGGCAATGTATGTCTAAGACCATAGTTGGACTATGGCATCGAAAAATCAATGTATTTGTTTTGTAAGAATTTATAAGCTGGAGTGGTTTGATAAGAGGATTGTTAAGAAATAGATAAATATCGGTACAGGTACGTACGAAAAACTATTCGAGTATCGAATTAAAAGAAGTTGAGAGCTTATGAGTTACTATGTGGTTAAACTTTATGTTAACTCATTGAATGGTGCTTTAAATGCAATTTATGTTATCTATTTAGAAATTTTAATGAATGATGAGATTATTTCATATTCACAAACGAACTTACTAAGCTCTATAGCTTACTTGGTTTATTTTTTTTCTATGTTTTATAGTATATCAAAGCTAGCTCGGAAACGGGGATCGTCAGAGACTTCATCACATTATCGGACATCTATTTTGGTACTTTTGAAGTGTGTATATATGGTATATGGCATGTATAGGCTTGAGTCATTTTGGTATGTTTGATGAATATGTATTTTGGCTCTTTTGAGTTGGCTTATGATGATGAATTTGATAATGTATATAAATGTGCCAATGGTATTGTTTTGATTGTGGTATATGACTTATATTGTGTGTTTGAAGTTGGGTTTATGATGCCTAATGATATTAGGTAATTTGAATGGTAAAGGATTGATATTTGAGAAGTTTTATGCTTGTGAATCGGTACATAATAATGCATGCTTGGAATGGTTAGTAATGAAATGGTACGAATTGAATATTGGTTGATGATATTTGGCTGCTTATTGTATCTTGAAATGGTACCATTTGAGTTATGTAGGTACATGCAAATTTGGGTGGCAAATTGGCTTAGTAAATAGCCTATTTTTGTCCACACGGGTGTGTGTCTCAGCCGTGTGTGACACACGGTTATGTTACACGGCCGTGTGTCCCCTGGTGTTGAAATTGAAAAGAAGTTAGTATGCTCCACACGGTCTCACACACGGGTGTGTGATTGGCCTTCTGGCACAAGTCAGTATACACTCTAATTGGCACACGGCCTAGCACACGGGCATTTGACTTGGCCGTGTTGCATAAGTCAGTATATCTTACAGTTTTGGCACGGCCTAGCACACGGCCTGGCACATGGGCATGTGTGGCCACTTCGAAGGGCACACGGGCTAGACACATAGGCGTGTGGTTGGCCGTGTGACCCAAGTCAGTAAGCTCACTTGTTTGGACATGGGGTAGGACACGGGCTAGGACACGGCCATGTGATCCCATTTTGAATGTCCACACGGCCTGTGACACGGGCGTGTCTAGTGGTCGTGTGAGACACACGGCTTGGTCACATGGGCGTGCGTCCCCCGTTTTGAAGAAAATTTTTCTAAGTGCTCAAATTGTTTTAAAAGTTATCGGTTTAGTCCCGAACCACTTGCAATGCATGAATAGGGCCTCGTAGGATCGTATTAGGGACATATTGATTGAAGTTGATTAACGAATGTTTGAATTGATGAAATGTATACTAATAGTATGTTAATTAAGTTGTAAGTCTGGTAATGCTCCTTAACCCTATTCTAGCGTTGAATACTGGTGAGGGGTGTTACATTTACCATCAATGGACAGTTCTTACAAACTTTATCCACCATAACACACTGGCACAGGGGGTTTGAAACTTTAACCACAAATTCAATGAATTCAACAAGTAATTTTTTAACAGTCACTAAGTTTGTGCATATGTATGAATGTGTGGAACCAGGGTCAATTAAAGTAGTAATATCAGTATCAAGTAGAGAAAATGTACTAGTAATGACATCAAGTGCAGAGGGATCTTCTCTAGCACGAATAGCATATGTTCTTGCAGGTGTTCGTGTCTCAGATCTAACTACTGTATCCCTGGTAGTACCTCGGCTACCACTAACATTTCTGGGGTGACGAGGTGGTCTGCCTCTTGAAATAGGATTACTAGGCTTTGGTGCTAGTTCTATTTCTTTTTCAACACTTTCTGGACAATCTCTGAGAAAATGGTCAAGTGAACCACATCCAAAACAAGCTCCACTTCTAGATCGACATTCCCTATGATGAAATTTGTTACAATGTTTACATTTCAGTTTGGGATTACCGACACTACCCACACTAGTCACAGATGGAGATGAAGACCTCGGGTTAGAACGTTGAAAGTCCCGCTCTCTTCCAGAATATCCCGTAGAGGTGGTAACACGATCATAATACTTCTTTAATTTCTTAAAAGCAAATGATTGTGAATTATCTTTAATTTCTTAAAAGCAAATGATCGTGAATTACTCATAGTTCTTTTTCCAAAAACTAGAGCCTCTCTTTCAGCTTGTTTCTTCTTTTTACTCAATTCTTAAGCTTTATGTTCTCATTCAGCTTGTACCACAAATTCCCTTATTTCGAGAATTCTGATCAACAATTTGATGTCTTCATTTAAGCCCTCTTCAAAACGTTTACACATCTCGGCCTCAGACTGGACCCATTCTCTGGTATATTTACTCAGCCGAACAAATTCTCGTTCATATTCAGACACAACCATATTTCCCTACTTGAGCTCTAAAAATTCTTTCTTTCTTTGATCCATAAATCTCTGACTCACATACTTCTTCCTGAATTCAGCTTGGAAGAATTCCCATGTAACATTCTCCCTCGGTACCACCGAAGTTATGGTATTCCACCAGTGATAAGCTGTATCTTTCAGTAACGATATCACACATTTCAGACATTCAGCAGGTGTACAAGATAATTCATCAAAAACTTGGATAGTATTTTCTAGCCAAAACTTAGCCAATTCTGGATCATCATCTGCAGTAGCTCTAAATTCTTCCCCCCTATTTACGAATTTTATCTACCGGAGGCTTACAAGTTCTAGCGGGTTCAGCACCCTGTGGTACCTCGGGAAGCGATTGAGGAGCAGGTTGGGGAGGTTTTTGTACAGTGGGGTTTGTTTTCAGATACTGTGTAAACCATTCATTCATTATTTGAAAGAAGGCTTGTTTTGCCTCCTCACATCGGCCCTCAGACACAGGCCTTTCACTACCAGACGCAGAAGCAACTCTTTGAACTGAACCTGAAGCATTGCTCTCAGCTTCTTCAAATTCAACTCTAGCTCGGTTGGATGACATAACTATATGAAAAACACATTTAAAACGATCAGGAGTCATCACACAATCATAATTTTTATAATGGCATGTATAGCTAAACTCGTGTTTGCTACATCAAATTCAAGAATCGGCTAAATCATAGCTTTGATACCACTAAATGTAAC
Organism: Gossypium australe; assembly: GCA_005393395.2. Lineage (NCBI taxonomy): Eukaryota > Viridiplantae > Streptophyta > Magnoliopsida > Malvales > Malvaceae > Gossypium > Gossypium australe. The sequence continues at coordinate 43,291,062 of CM016614.1, read as the reverse complement.
ACCCCTAACCTGTATCTGTCGCCAGAACAGGGTTACGGAGCATTACCAAAACATTCAGAAACATTTACAGATAATCCATGCAAGTTACTATTAAAATTCTAAAATCATTCGTAACATCCCTTAAATGGACCCTCGAGGCCCAATACGAGCATTAGAATCGAGTCAGGACTTAATCAAAACCTCTAAGAAATTTTTACAGAATTTCAAAAATTTTCCAAGGTGTAGGGCTCACACGCCCGTGTGACCCTGGGGCACGCCCGTGCTATAGGCCATGTTCGAACCCATGTAACTCTCTGACTTGTGCACACGGACCTGCCACACGCCCGTGGGCTAGCCCGTGTGGTTAATTAAATTCTTTCAAAATTTGGTGCAGGTTTTATACGGCCAAGGCACACGTCTATGTTCTAGGCCGTGTGTGTAACACCCCAAACCCAGTCAATACGCCATGACCGAATCTGGCATGCCACGAAGGAAAACATTTTGAAGAAAAACGAGTTAACGATTAAATTTTTGTGAAAAACTCTTTGTTGAACTTTGTTTGTAGAAAACAAGTATATAATAAATTGAAGCTGATAATTTACTTTTGAAAATCCTCAAAATAAGTCTTAAAAACTTAGGTGCAAATCCATAGATTAGAAAACCTTTTTATATTTTAAAGAGACCAAAGTGATTAGGTTGAAAACTGTATCTAAAAGAAATTTGGAAAAGTTGAGTCTTATGAAAATAGTATGAGTTATCGAAAATATTTAAGATGTTAAAATTATCAAATGATTTATGTTACCCGATGGTAACATTTTTAAAAACCATCGCATTTTGTAATTTAGAAAACTTTATGCTCAAATTATTATATCAAACATGTAATTTGTAAGCCAAATTTAAACCAAATCCAAAACATATAAATAATCCAAAACATAAATAAACAGGCCTTATTACAAATCCATAAAAATATGAAAACCAAATTAAAATAAAGTACCCAAATGGAAGTTCATGTAAAACCAAATTTTATTGCATGGCCTCCTCGAGTTCATCCGGCTCCTCATCCGCGATCTCACGATTCACCTGAAAAGATATCCCACTGAAGGGTGAGTCAACAGACTCAATGTGTAACAATACACTAAAAGTCCAATCGATCATAACAATAAAGCCCATAATATAGCAAATAAAAATTGATTAAATCACATGTACATATAAAATGAAATGCAATCCCGAACCCAACTTAGATATCCATCCGCTACACACCACCCGTACCTACCAATCACACCGTGGGGATTACTAAATTGACCCTCCATCCGCTACACACCATCGAAGGCAGTTGCTACAGTCAACATGCACATCGCCCTTATAATCGTGGCATAGCCACCAGATAATTGTGACAGAGTCACCGGATTCATACTATCGTGACCGAAGTCACCGGATTCATAATATCGCGACCGAAGTCACCGGATAATGTGGTAAAACCACCGGAACACTTCCCCTTTCAATATTACCCATATGCCCATGCAATAACATATTATTTCAATATCATACCATATACCCCCAAAATCATATCGAAATCGTACACATTTCATATTTATGCTTATAGCATTATTAATGATATAGATATCATGCCTTGTACATTATCCCAAAATCATAACCAAATATCGAATATGTCTCATATTAAAAGTTTATACAAAATGCTAAGGAATAACGTACCTGAATTCACTGTACCATTGAATGGTACCCGAAGCCATAATCATTTATATTTCCTTATAAACACACATTTTTATCAATAATACTATTAATCTATTAGAGTTTTAGTGTAAGCTACACACCTGATAATAGTGATAACTAAACTTTCCCGTTCGTCGATACCCTCGAAATCTCGAACAACATCTATACGTGATTTCTCTCCGATTGATGGTTCATAACCCGATGATGAACCACGAACAAACAATGGCTCGGGGGTATGAACGACTTCAAATAATCTATTATCGCCGATAGAGGGTCCACATCCCGGTGGAAAGTCTCGAACTCCCGACACAGCCCTTCGTTTGGAATTTGAGGGTATAGCAGAACCACCCCTCTTCGAAACATTATTAACTGTTCTCTTCGAACCCATACTTGATTGCCCCAAAATCTAACGTTCACGAAAAGAAGATAATAATCGAGCGATAGAGTCCCCTAAAATGAAATTGATTAATAGACCATCTAAAACGACATAACAAGTATAAAGATCCTTTCCTTCACACTTTGATTCAAATCCGAAAATCGTTACTTGCCTATGGAGTTTGTCAAAATCCTTGAATGATAATATCCTTTTCCACACGATCTTAGAATGGCTAAAGTCGACTATCAATAAAGAAATAATCAACACTCCACTATACCACTACCAAAATAAAAAGTTTTATTTGAAAGAGAAGAGATAAAGAAAATTCGGTCAAAAAGAACCTCTCAAGACAAAACAATTTCGGCAATATGATTGAGTGAGACACAAATAGGATTCGACTAGATACAAGAAAAGAAAGGAAAATAAAGTGAAAATAAAATAGGAGAATTCGGCATGAGCAAACAATGGAAGAAAAGAAAAGAGAATTGAGAGGATGAAGATTCGGCCAAAGAAAAGTAAGAGAAGAAATGTTGTGATTTGAACAATATGAAAAAGAAAGAAAAAGAGAGATGAGAACAAGAAAGGTTGTTTTCGGCTACCAACAAATAAAAGATGAGAGGGAGATACCAAAGAAGATTCGGCCAAAAGCCTTTAGGAAGAAAATAGAGAGAAGTTGGTAAAGTTCAAAGAGTTTTCGGTTTTGACACAAAGTAAAGATTAAAGGCCAAATCTAAAACAAAATTGAACCTAATGCCCAAGGCACAAATTCGGCTAAGGAGGAGAGCTTTGGAAAGGAAAAGAAAAAAGTACCAAAAGATGAACAAAAAGCACAAAAACACAAAATGCTAAAATTGACCAACTAAAACCCCCCAACTTCCTAACAACATTCGGCCACCCCCCTAGCCACACATGCCGTCCACATACATGGACAATTAGCCATTAAAAAGCTTCCAAAAACCTCACCTTAAACCAAGCCTTATGTCCCCTATCCTTCCTTAATCATATGATTCCTTTCCCAAAGTTCAAGCTTTCCTAAATTACTATTCAACTTGCCATAAAAATTGAAAGTCCAACTTACCTTAATTGAACTTAGTCAACACTTAATGCTAGGATGTACAAAAATAAAATCCTCAATATGCTTTCCATGCTACTCGAACCATTTCCCTCAAGCAACCTTTCAAGCTCCTTATCCACCTTGCCACTAGCTCCTCATGTGCTTTAATTTAACACTTAAATTAACTTAAGTGTCAAGTTCACTTAATCCACTTCATTAAATAAACCATACTAAAAATTATTTTAGCTTACTAAATAAAATCAAACCTTCACAAGACTATGCTAACACACAAACAATACTACCCGAGCTAACACAAGTAACTAGATGACATACAAATTTTTCCTAAAGCCCAAGGCCCAATCCTACTAGGGCCAATTTCGGGATGTTACAGTTTTACCCTCCTTAAAGAAATATCGTCCTCAAAATTTTCCAATCCAACTACTAACACACTGCTCAAAACACATCACTATGCTTTCGCTGCGTACTCTACTTTTAAAAACCACAATATACTTTTTAACCTAATCTTGAATCCTTTTTCTCACACAACCAAACATCTAATCCACCATAGCAAACCATTATCTACCACTTATACCAAGAATTTTCTTACATTCAATCATCATTTCCAACCAAAACATACCTGACTTGAGAGTGAGGAAACAATCCCGAGCCTTATGCTCCTTAGACCCGCATCTCAAGCATACTCCTAACTTCCTCCAACATTCTCCCGAATGACACCTTCCACAGTAATCGCAAGCCAAAAAGTTCGATCATGCCTTGATAGTTTTACAGAACGAGATTGTGACCCTAGAGAACCGTGATCTCTAATCTTCTTACAGTCCACAGACCCAACTCGAAGTGCTTCACCGATTCCTTTAACCTCTTCCAAAACTTCCTTAACTATCTGAGCCAGCTCATCAATCCCAACTCGATCATGAGACCCTATCTCAGCCACTAGCGATGCTAACACCTCCTTTTCAGAAATATGCCTCGGTGCCGAAGATCTAGCCCTAACACCTCGGCCTTTACCACGTCCATGACGACCACGATCTCGAGTGCTCATGTCTAACGTCTCGACTTATCTAATTTAAAAGTTTTATGCATTAGTCAATATTCCACTTTCTTTAAAGCACAGTTTTATGAAAAGTTTTAATAAGATATTGTTTCGCGAGTACACCAAACCTATAGTTTTGGGTCTCTAAAGTAGTTCCTACTACTATACAGTTACATCAACATCACTATAATCATATCATCAAAATCAACAGTTTGAGGTACTTACCTGGGCGGATTGGTGCCGGAGACTCGGTGCCATGCCTTTCATATCATATAATTTTAAACAAAAACATTTTAAGACCATACTTTAAAACATTTTGGGCCTTGGGCCCATAGTCGAGCTTTTGAACTTGGCTCTGATACCAATTTGTAACACCCCAAACCCGGTCAATACGCCATGACCGAATCTGGCATGCCACGAAGGAAAACGTTTTGAAGAAAAACGAGTTAACGATTAAATTTTTGTGAAAAACTCTTTGTTGAACTTTGTTTGTAGAAAACAAGTATATAATAAATTGAAGCTGATAAATTTACTTTTGAAAATCCTCAAAATAAGTCTTAAAAACTTAGGTGTAAATCCATAGATTAGAAAACCTTTTTATATTTTAAAGAGACCAAAGTGATTAGGTTGAAAACTGTATCTAAAAGAAATTTGGAAAAGTTGAGTTTTATGAAAATAGTATGAGTTGTCGAAAATACTTAAGATGTTAAAATTATCAAATGATTTATGTTACCCGATGGTAACATTTTTAAAAACCATTGCATTTTGTAATTTAGAAAACTTTATGCTCAAATTATTATATCAAACATGTAATTTGTAAGCCAAATTTAAACCAAATCCAAAACATATAAATAATCCAAAACATAAATAAACAGGCCTTATTACAAATCCATAAAAATATGAAAACCAAATTAAAATAAAGTACCCAAATGGAAGTTCATGTAAAACCAAATTTTATTGCATGGCCTCCTCGAGTTCATCCGGCTCCTCATCCGCGATCTCACGATTCACCTGAAAAGATATCCCACTGAAGGGTGAGTCAACAGACTCAATGTGTAACAATACACTAAAAGTCCAATCGATCATAGCAATAAAGCCCATAATATAGCAAATAATAATTGATTAAATTACATGTACATATAAAATGAAATGCAATCCCGAACCCAACTTAGATATCCATCCGCTACACACCACCCGTACCTACCAATCACACCGTGGGGATTACTAAATCGACCCTCCATCCGCTACACACCATCGAAGGCAGTTGCTGCAGTCAACATGCACATCGCCCTTATAATCGTGGCATAGCCACCAGATAGTTGTGACAGAGTCACCGGATTCATAGTATCGTGACCGAAGTCACCAGATTCATAATATCGTGACCGAAGTCACCGGATAATGTGGTAAAACCACCGGAACACTTCCCCTTTCAATATTACCCATATGCCCATGCAATAACATATTATTTCAATATCATACCATATACCCCCAAAATCATATCGGAATCGTACACATTTCATATTTATGCTTATAGCATTATTAATGATATAGATATCATGCCTTGTACATTATCCCAAAATCATAACCAAATATTGAATATGTCTCATATTAAAAGTTTATACAAAATGCTAAGGAATAACGTACCTGAATTCACTGTACCATTGAATGGTACCCGAAGCCATAATCATTTATATTTCCTTATAAACACACATTTTTATCAATAATACTATTAATCTATTAGAGTTTTAGTGTAAGTTACACACCTGATAATAGTGATAACTAAACTTTCCCGTTCGTCGATACCCTCGGAATCTCGAACAACATCTATACGTGATTTCTCTCTGATTGATGGTTCATAACCCGATGATGAACCACGAACAAACAATGGCTCGGGGGTACGAACGACTTCAAATAATCGATTATCGCCGGCAGAGGGTCCACATCCCGGTGGAAAGTCTCGAACTCCCGACACAGCCCTTCGTTTGGAATTTGAGGGTATAGCAGAACCACCCCTCTTCGAAACACTATTAACTGCTCTCTTCGAACCCATACTTGATTGCCCCAAAATCTAACGTTCACGAAAAGAAGATAATAATCGAGCGATAGAGTCCCCTAAAACGAAATTGATTAGTAGACCATCTAAAACGACATAACAAGTATAAAGATCCTTTCCTTCACACTTCGATTCAAATCCGAAAATCGTTACTTGCCTATGGAGTTTGTCAAAATCCTTGAATGATAATATCCTTTTCCACACGATCTTAGAATGGCTAAAGTCGACTATCAATAAAGAAATAATCAACACTCCACTATACCACTACCAAAATAAAAAGTTTTATTTGAAAGAGAAGAGATAAAGAAAATTCGGTCAAAAAGAACCTCTCAAGACAAAACAATTTCAGCAATATGATTGAGTGAGACAGAAATAGGATTCGGCTAGATACAAGAAAAGAAAGGAAAATAAAGTGAAAATAAAATAGGAGAATTCGGCATGAGCAAACAATGGAAGAAAAGAAAAGAGAATTGAGAGGATGAAGATTCGGCCAAAGAAAAGTAAGAGAAGAAATGTTGTGATTTGAACAATATGAAAAAGAAAGAAAAAGAGAGATGAGAACAAAAAAGGTTGTTTTCGGCTACCAACAAATAAAAGATGAGAGGGAGATACCAAAGAAGATTCGGCCAAAAGCCTTTAGGAAGAAAATAGAGAGAAGTTGGTAAAGTTCAAAGAGTTTTCGGTTTTGACACAAAGCAAATATTAAAGGCCAAATCTAAAACAAAATTGAACCTAATGCCCAAGGCACAAATTCGGCTAAGGAGGAGAGCTTTGGAGAGGAAAAGAAAAAAGTACCAAAAGATGAACAAAAAGCACAAAAACACAAAATGTTAAATTTGACCAACTAAAACCCCCCAACTTCCTAACAACATTCGGCCACCCCCTAGCCACACATGCCGTCCACATACATGGACAATTAGCCATTAAAAAGCTTCCAAAAACCTCACCTTAAACCAAGCCTTATGTCCCCTATCCTTCCTTAATCATATGATTCCTTTCCCAAAGTTCAAGCTTTCCTAAATTACTATTCAACTTGCCATAAAAATTGAAAGTCCAACTTACCTTAATTGAACTTAGTCAACACTTAATGCTAGGATGTACAAAAAATAAAATCCTCAATATGCTTTCCATGCTACTCGAACCATTTCCCTCAAGCAACCTTTCAAGCTCCTTATCCACCTTGCCACTAGCTCCTCATGTGCTTTAATTTAACACTTAAATTAACTTAAGTGTCAAGTTCACTTAATCCACTTCATTAAATAAACCATACTAAAAATTATTTTAGCTTCCTAAATAAAATCAAACCTTCACAAGACTATGCTAACACACAAACAATACTACCCGAGCTAACACAAGTAACTAGATGACATACAAATTTTTCCTAAAGCCCAAGGCCCAATCCTACTAGGCCCAATTTCGGTATGTTACAGTTCTACTCTCCTTAAAGAAATTTCGTCCTCAAAATTTTCCAATCCAACTACTAACACACTGCTCAAAACACACCACTATGCTTTCGCTGCGTACTCTACTTTTAAAAACCACAATATACTTTTTAACCTAATCTTGAATCCTTTTTCTCACACAACCAAACATCTAATCCACCATAGCAAACCATTATCTACCACTTATACCAAGAATTTTCTTACATTCAATCATCATTTCCAACCAAAACATACCTGACTTGAGAGTGAGGAAACAATCCCGAGCCTTATGCTCCTTAGATCCGAATCTCAAGCATACTCCTAACTTCCTCCAACATTCTCCCGAATGACACCTTCCACAGTAATCGCAAGCCAAAGAGTTCGATCATGCCTTGACAGTTTTACATAACGAGATTGTGACCCTAGAGAACCGTGATCTCTAATCTTCTTACAGTCCACAGACCCAACTCGAAGTGCTTCACCGATTCCTTTAACCTCCTCCAAAACTTCCTTAACTATCTGAGCCAGCTCATCAATCCCAACTCGATCATGAGACCCTATCTCAGCCACTAGCGATGCTAACACCTCCTTTTCAGAAATATGCCTCGGTGCCGAAGATCTAGCCCTAACACCTCGGCCTTTACCACGTCCATGACGACCACGATCTCAAGTGCTCATGTCTAACGTCTCGACTTATCTAATTTAAAAGTTTTATGCATTAGTCAATATTCCACTTTCTTTAAAGCACAGTTTTATGAAAAGTTTTAATAAGAGATTGTTTCGCGAGTACACCAAACCTATAGTTTTGGGTCTCTAAAGTAGTTCCTACTACTATACAGTTACATCAACATCACTATAATCATATCATCAAAATCATCAGTTTGAGGTACTTACCTGGGCGGATTGGTGCCGGAGACTCGGTGCCATGCCTTTCATATCATATAATTTTAAACAAAAACATTTTAAGACCATACTTTAAAACATTTTGGGCCTTGGGCCCACAGCCGAGCTTTTGAACTTGGCTCTTATACCAATTTGTAACACCCCAAACCCGGTCAATACGCCATGACCGAATCTGGCATGCCACGAAGGAAAACGTTTTGAAGAAAAACGAGTTAACGATTAAATTTTTGTGAAAAACTCTTTGTTGAACTTTGTTTGTAGAAAACAAGTATATAATAAATTGAAGCTGATAATTTACTTTTGAAAATCCTCAAAATAAGTCTTAAAAACTTAGGTGCAAATCCATAGATTAGTAAACCTTTTTTTATTTTAAAGAGACCAAAGTGATTAGGTTGAAAACTGTATCTAAAAGAAATTTGGAAAAGTTGAGTTTTATGAAAATAGTATGAGTTATCGAAAATACTTAAGATGTTAAAATTATCAAATGATTTATGTTACCCGATGGTAACATTTTTAAAAACCTTGCATTTTGTAATTTAGAAAACTTTATGCTCAAATTATTATATCAAACATGTAATTTGTAAGCCAAATTTAAACCAAATCCAAAACATATAAATAATCCAAAACATAAATAAACATGCCTTATTACAAATCCATAAAAATATGAAAACCAAATTAAAATAAAGTACCCAAATGGAAGTTCATGTAAAACCAAATTTTATTGCATGGCCTCCTCGAGTTCACCCGGCTCCTCATCCGCGATCTCACGATTCACCTGAAAAGATATCCCACTGAAGGGTGAGTCAACAGACTCAATGTGTAACAATACACTAAAAGTCCAATCGATCATAGCAATAAAGCCCATAATATAGCAAATAATAATTGATTAAATCACATGTACATATAAAATGAAATGCAATCCCGAACCTAACTTAGATATCCATCCGCTACACACCACCCGTACCTACCAATCACACCGTGGGGATTTCTAAATCGACCCTCCATCCGTTACACACCATCGAAGGCAGTTGCTGTAGTCAGCATGCACATCGCCCTTATAATCGTGGCATAGCCACCAGATAATTGTGACAGAGTCACCGGATTCATAGTATCGTGACCGAAGTCACCGGATTCATAATATCGTGACCGAAGTCACCGGATAATGTGGTAAAACCACCGGAACACTTCCCCTTTCAATATTACCCATATGCCTATGCAATAACATATTATTTCAATATCATACCATATACCCCCAAAATCATATCGGAATCGTACACATTTCATATTTATGCTTATAGCATTATTAATGATATAGATATCATGCCTTGTACATTATCCCAAAATCATAACCAAATATCGAATATGTCTCATATTAAAAGTTTATACAAAATGCTAAGGAATAACGTACCTGAATTCACTGTACCATTGAATGGTACCCGAAGCCATAATCATTTATATTTCCTTATAAACACACATTTTTATCAATAATACTATTAATCTATTAGAGTTTTAGTGTAAGCTACACACTTGATAATAGTGAAAACTAAACTTTCCCGTTCGTCGATACCCTCGGAATCTCGAACAACATCTATACGTGATTTCTCTCCGATTGATGGTTCATAACCCGATGATGAACCACGAACAAATAATGGCTCGAGGGTACGAAAGACTTCAAATAATCGATTATCGCTGGCAGAGGGTCCACATCCCGGTGGAAAGTCTCGAACTCCCGACACAGCCCTTCGTTTGGAATTTGAGGGTATAGCAGAACCACCCGTTTTCCAAACACTATTAATTGTTCTCTTCGAACCCATACTTGATTGCCCCAAAATCTAACGTTCACGAAAAGAAGATAATAATTGAGTGATAGAGTCCCCTAAAACGAAATCGATTAGTAGACCATTTAAAACGACATAACAAGTATAAAGATCCTTACCTTCACACTTCGATTCAAATCCGAAAATTGCTACTTGCCTATGGAGTTTGTCAAAATCCTTGAATGAGAATATCCTTTTCCACACGATCTTAGAATGGCTAAAGTCGAATATCAATAAAGAAATAATCAACACTCCACTATACCACTACCAAAATAAATAGTTTTATTTGAAAGAGAAGAGATAAAGAAAATTCGGTCAAAAAGAACCTCTCAAGACAAAACAATTTCGGCAATATGATTGAGTGAGACACAAATAGGATTCGGCTAGATACAAGAAAAGAAAGGAAAACTAAAGTGAAAATAAAATAGGAGAATTTGGCATGAGCAAACAATGGAAGAAAAGAAAAGTGAATTGAGAGGATGAAGATTCGGCCAAAGAAAAGTAAGAGAAGAAATGTTGTGATTTGAACAATATGAAAAAGAAAGAAAAAGAGAGATGAGAACAAGAAAGGTTGTTTTCGGCTACCAACAAATAAAAGATGAGAGGGAGATACCAAAGAAGATTCGGCCAAAAGCCTTTAGGAAGAAAATAGAGAGAAGTTGGTAAAGTTCAAAGAGTTTTCAGTTTTGACACAAAGCAAATATTAAAGGCCAAATCCAAAACAAAATTGAACCTAATGCCCAAGGCTCAAATTCGGCTAAGGAGGAGAGCTTTGGAGAGGAAAAGAAAAAAATACCAAAAGATGAACAAAAAGCACAAAAACACAAAATGCTAAAATTGACCAACTAAAACCCCCCAACTTCCTAACAACATTCGGCCACCCCCTAGCCACACATGCCGTCCACATACATGGACAATTAGCCATTAAAAAGCTTCCAAAAACCTCACCTTAAACCAAGCCTTATGTCCCCTATCCTTCCTTAATCATATGATTCCTTTCCCAAAGTTCAAGCTTTCCTAAATTACTATTCAACTTGCCATAAAAATTGAAAGTCCAACTTACCTTAATTGAACTTAGTCAACACTTAATGCTAGGATGTACAAAAATAAAATCCTCAATATGCTTTCCATGCTACTCGAACCATTTCCCTCAAGCAACCTTTCAAGCTCCTTATCCACCTTGCCACTAGCTCTTCATGTGCTTTAATTTAACACTTAAATTAACTTAAGTGTCAAGTTCACTTAATCCACTTCATTAAATAAACCATACTAAAAATTATTTTAGCTTCCTAAATAAAATCAAACCTTCACAAGACTATGCTAACACACAAACAATACTACCCAAGCTAACACAAGTAACTAGATGACATACAAATTTTTCCTAAAGCCCAAGGCCCAATCCTACTAGGCCCAATTTCAGGATGTTATAGTGTGGCATACATGGCTGAGACACACGCCCATGTCTCTACCCGTGTGCTCAATTCTGAGCATTCTGTTTCTCAAAATTAAGGTGCAGGGGGCACACAGCCTAACTACACGCCCATGTACCTCACTGTGTGTCACACGGTCTAGACACACGCCCGTGTGGACAAAATAAAGTCATTTCCTAGCCTCATTTGTTACCCAAATTTACCATTTTCCTGCACTAAAACATACCAAACACATTCCAACCATCCCAAGCATTCAAATATAGCAATTTCCATCATTCAACATGGCATATCATTGCATGTATACAAGTTTACTATCTTACCTTGGTTCAGTCCATGTGTTAAACATGATTTGATCAACTACTCTAACATATATATATAACTACCATAGCATGACATTACAAGTACATCAAAATAACCATAAATAGCCATTCCAATAGCTAGATTACAAACATCATTATTAAGCCACTAAAGACCAAGTTATCCTATACATGCCATTATACCAAAATGATTTTACTACATATACCAAAATAAGTTAGTTGATAGTGTGACGACGTTCCAATGATCTCTAACCTTCGCGAGCTTCCGAACACTATAAAATAGGGGAAAATCAAATGGAGCAAGCATTACATGCTTAGTAAGTTCGTATAACGGAAAACTAAACTTATTGATCCTGTTTATTAAATGTAATTATACAATAACATGTTTTGCCTCAACATGGGAAAATTGCCTAAATACAAACATTCAATGAAACATGTTAGTCACAAACTTTACATATGCATCAAGTAAGGATAGATGAGCTCATCATGCAATATTCTTTCTAAACATTATCATTTCAGCTCAAAATTATCACACTATGTCAAGAGTTTTATGTCCGTTGAATCATTGAAATTCTGATGGATGCTCAAGTGGTACACTCGAAGTGTACAATTCAATAACCCGTCTGTAACACCCCTTACCCGTGTTTGACATCAGGACCGGTACGAGTCATTACCATGCTTAAACTTGCTTGAACATGTAATAACAGGTTATAAAATTTCATTTAAACCCATCTCTTGCTCATTCTCAGCTTACGAGGCCCTAAACATACCTCCGAGAGGTTTCAGAATTTAACCGGGAACTTTTACGAACTTAGAAAACCTTTCATCAACACAGGGGCCACACGCCCATGTTGATCTAGGGACACGACCATGTGTCCCAAAGACATGCTCATGTTCCCCACCTGTGGTCAACACTGACTTATTTCACACGGTCGGACACACGCCCATGTCCCTAGCCCGTGTCCCTCACACGGCCTCGAAACGCTCGTGTCTTAGCCCATGTGCCAAAACCTTGGCATTCTGTGTAACATCCCCAAACCCGGCCCATTCACTACGACCGAATCTGGTTATGTTAGTGCGGAGAAGTCGGTGGAAAATCTATTTAACTTAGAAAAATTTAGTAAAACTTGCTAACTTTTGAAAAATCCATGTTTATTTAAACTTATGTTCAAAACTTTGTTATTAAAATATACTAATTCTAAAAGTTTAGTATATACAAGCCAAATTGAATAAGTAGGTTGGAAAAATATAATCATCTTCACAAAGTGTTTCAAATTCTTCAAATCATAATAAATACTAATAAAATAATAACAAAAATAAATAAGAGTCAAAAGGCCTTTATTACATATTCTATTTAAACCCAAATACTTAAAGTAAGCCTAAAACATTTAATCTCTTCTTCTGCATGGGCCACCATGTGTCCACTCCAACCCGGTCCGATCGACGTGTCACCTGCGATGCTTAAAAAGTTGGGTGAGTCATACAGACTCAGTGTGTAACCAAACCATCGAAATCCACCCACATGCTAACCACATAACATCCCAATTATCAAATGCAACATGCAAGTATAATTATTAGACATTACCACAATCTGGGCATGGCCCACCTTCAAATTATAACAACTACTGGGCTAGGCCCTTTTCACATTAGTCCACTGATCACTGGGTTTGGCCCATGTCCACGTATGTTCCCAAAACATACCTATTCATTGGGCTTGGCCCATTTTCATATTATTTCATAAACAGAATAATGCAATCATGAAACCCACCCAAACCTAGGGTCCATCCGCTACACACCCCCTTATCCAGCCTACCACACACCAGGGGACTATCGAGTCACCCTCTCCTTTTCCCTCCAAAAAGGCAACCAATGCCATCCACGATGTAGCGTATAGCTAACATCAAACCACGATGGAGCACATAGCAATCCATCAAGCCACGATATGGCATAAGCCGATATCAATCAAGGTAACCACGCGAACTAAATCGCAAAGATCCACAACGCGACCTCAGTCAGCGCCAATCCACGATGTAGCACAAAGCTGACATCAACCACGTACTCGAAGTACACCCGTACCTTCTTTTCATAACCCGCCCATGCACATGTAACATAAAATGATGATAAGGTGGTGCGTGTACATATTAAACACAATCATAGGCATACTCACATAATAAAATCAGTGATCATATTTACAAACTTTGCTACTAACCTGATCATCTTCATACCCCTTAAGGGTACCATTTTCACATTTAACTGCACTTATTAGCATCATACAACATAAGCAGATATACTCAAATCCCGGAAACAATGGTTTAACTACACACCTTATAACCTGGAGCTCTAAACCCTCGATCCCGACGCTATCAACTAGCGAAACTACCGCTATCTGCCTATAGCTATCTCCTGCCGCTGGCCTACACCCCGGTGGCCAATCCCGAACTGCTGAAACAGCACTTTTCTTGAACTTCGGAATAGGGACCTTCCCTTGCCCACTCTGACTGGTTGTGGCCTCCATCAAAAAGCTTAATCAGGTAAACAGGTTAACCCCCAAAACACCACTTAAGTACTTAATCTTAAAAAAATAACCTTACCTCCACTTGATCAAACCGACTGCTACAAACGGAGGCTTGGCTAACCACTAAAACCTCAGAGTATCTCAGCCACAGAACCCGAAGAGATCTAAGCTAACATTCGGCCCAAGTGCTATCAAGTTGAGAGAAAGAAATTCGGCAAAGGGGTGATGGATGTAGATTCGGCTATTAAATCAAGGGGTAGAGAACAGTGGTTTCGGCCAAAGAGAGGGGAAAGAAAGGTGTGGGGTGTACTTTCGTTTTGAAGTGAAAAGGAAGGGAAATAGGGAGAGTGAAGGGTTCGGCCACTTGGAAAAAAATGTGAGAGAAGAAGAACAACAAGCTTTGGAGAAAAGGTTTCAGCAACCAAGGAAATGGGGAACAAAATTCGGCAAGGGAGAGAAGGCAAATGGTGAATGAATAATGAGCACTTCCCCCCCTATTTATACTAAAAGGCCAAGCTCCAACCCCCCAAAAATAATCCTCAAAATTCTCCTAAAATACCTCCCTTCCACCCATTCAAAAAGCTTTGAAAAAGTCAAACCTAACTAGCCAAATTCAAAAAAAAAGATGACCAAGTCTTCTCCACCTTTTAAGCCTTTCAAACCGTCCATCCACCCCACCAAGATGACGCAAAAACAATGCCCATCTACTGCTTCCGCGAATCGAACATGAGACCCTTCCTCCTGCAAATGGCGTCACCTTCCAAGCTCTAAAGTGGCGCCTTCCTACCACTTTGCCAAGCCTATCTTTGTGCCATATTTCCACCAAAAATTCTCTTAAGGCCCCCTCTATCCAAGCTCCCCTTTTTAGCCCCTAAAACAAAAAAATTTTCTAAGGCAACCTACCACCACCTAGGGTTCTCAAGACCCCTAAAACTTACCCAAACACACACTGAAGTGTGCCAACACCCGAGCTAAGCACCAGAAATCCAACCCCTAAAACCAGGGTGTTACATTCTGTTTATGACGTCATCACTTCCCTATGGCCACACGGCCAAGGCACACGCCCATGTCCTTAGACCATGTGTCGAATTAAATTCCACATTTAATGTGCAGACTTCACACGGCTTGGGCACACGCCCATGTCCTAGGCTGTGCCTCCCACACGGCTGAGACACACGGTCGTGTCTCTACCTGTGGTTTACTAATGGGCATATTGACTTGCAATGCTAACATGCAATGGGACACACGGTCGATCAACACGCCCATAGGATTGAGTGTGTGTCACACACAGCCTAGACACACGCCGGTGTGTCTACCCGTATGGACAATTGATGGCTATCTACCAAGCCATTTACCACCCTATCAAGAAATCATACTCATACCAAAACATCCCAATATATAAGATGACCAAATGGTATCTCTAAGAACTCAAAAGAATCAAAACATACACAAAAGCATATACTTCTTGAAATTTATCTTCATTAGGCATAAGAATTTGCCAAGTATTGGCCTAACTTATAAGACCATTTACAAAATGGATTAGAATAACATTTATAGCCAACACATTTGGCTTACCAACAAGACATAACAAAATACTCAAGTCCTATACATGCCATACTTAAAATAAAACTCATTTGGCTATACCAAAAAGTGGTCGATAGTGTGATCTCCAACTTCGACGTTCGCAACTTCTCGAATTAACTTTGTATTACTACAAGGAAAAAGGGTAATGGAAAGGGGTAAGCATAAAGCTTAGTAAGTTTGCATGGAAATGAATAACAACAATAAGCTCATGATAAATCCATCCATGTCAATAATTAAACATACACAAATAATTAGGCTTCTTGCCAACTTACTCATACTTGCCCTTATTTAGCACATACCATCCCACATACCGTAAGTGTTCCGTTGTGAATTACTCACGAGTACCTGTATTCACTCGTTCACATGACTTTAGTACTAATCTCATTTCCACTTCCAAACTCATCTACTTATCCCATTAATCACTAGGGATACTCAAAGGTGCATAATATCGTCATTTATTTAAGTACGAAGCCAATGCCACATCCCAGAGGTGGTCTTACATGGAGTCAGCTCTGATTGCCGATGCCATATCCCGGATATGGTCTTATACGGAATTTCACATCAAGTATCGATGCCATATCTCGGATATGGTCTTATACGATTTTTATATTCATTACGGAAGCCATATCCCGAATATGGTCTTATACGGGATCTCAACTCGATGCTGAGGCCATGTCCCGGACCTGGTCTTATACGGGACCTTATCCTTTTCACATCTTGATGATAGCATTTTCATCTTCAATATAGTCCACTAGGACTTCAACATCTTATTCAACATCAATTACTCAATTTAGTAGAGTATCATGCATCAATATAATACCAAGCATTATCATGCATCAATATAATACCAAGCATTCTCAAACATGCTAACATAAATGTTGAATCTATCAAATACAAACTTACCTTGTTTTCAAAATAAGCTAGATCGTCGGTCTAGTCCGAGACTTTGTTCTTTCCCCGATCGAGGTAAATTATTGGTTCTTCTTGCACTATAATAACAAATTAGCTCATTTCAATCATCACATTAATAAAAGCATTTTAATAATCATGCTTTGGCAAAATTACTATTTTGCGCCTAGACTTTGGCAAAATGACCATTTTACCCCTAAGCTCGGAAATCAATTTTAATTATATTTCTACCTTCAACAAGCCTAGGTGAATATCATCAAAACCAACATTTCACACATTTACTACAAACTTTATAGCCTTTTCAACAAGGCCCTTTTTAGGTGTTTTCATGACAACACCTTTCACAAAAGTTGTTCATCTAGCAACTAAGACACAATTTCTTCCATAAGAATGCAGCAAATAAAAATGAAAAATCTCATGGAAAAACTCTAGACTTTTCACCATATTGCAAATTAGTCCCCTCATTTGAAAGCTTAAGCTCTAGGGGTTCTAAAAGTACAACTATCTTCAAGAAACATCATTAAAATCACTTACTAGAATGGAGGAGAGCTTGCTAAAAATTTGAGCTTTCAAAACCCCTATTTTGCTTGCTATTTTCGATGGAGAAAGATGGAGAGAAAAGGTGATATCTTTTCTTTCTTTATTTTATTAATACAAGTCAAATTAGTCACCAACTATTACCAACTTTGACCAATTTTGTCCATCTTTGTCTCCTATAATCCCCTATGGTTGGCCAACCATTTAAAAAGGGATAAATTGCCTTTTAAAGACCTCCAATTAACATTCTATGGCTATTTAGCACTTTTAGCTTATAAAATAAAACTTTCGCACTTTATGCGATTTAGTCCTTTTTCGCGATTAAGCAAGAAATCGCTAAAATTAAAGCACCAAAATTTTCATGCAGTAATGTAATCATGCTCTGACTCATAAAATAACATGAAAATAATTTTCTCTAACCTCGGGATTAGTGATCCCGAGATTACTGTTTCGACTAGCCCTTGAACCGGGCTGTTACACCGTTAATTATTTTTCAAGAGTACCCATTAGGGCACTTAATCAAGGAACACATTCCTGAGCCACATATCGTATAATAGGATTACTAGTCCAGGCTAAATCCTTTATATAATGTATGCTCGAAAGAGCTCAATTAGGATTACCAGTCTAGGCTAACCCTAATCATAACGTATACTCGAGAGGTATTATATCAGGATTACCCATCCAGGCTAAATCCTTTCTATAATGAGGTCAATAGGATTACTCGTACGAGCTAATTCCCGTCCACAACAAATGAAGGACCTTATTCATTTCGTGAAAGCACATATATTCATCGAAATTCAATATTCAATCGGGACTTAACCCTTTTTCACCATTTCAAGCATATATTCAATTTTTCATTATAGCATTCCAATAATCTACATCAATATAAGTTACATTCCATACAAACACAAACATTCAATTAAACATATTTACATGCTCGATTAAGTTACACGAACTTATTGTTCGCGTAAGTAATCTACTAATCTGAAACTTTTTCTTTTCCTTGGTCTAACCTCGAATTTGTGTTGTCCGGATCTATATAAATAGCTTTTAATCATCAATTTCTCATATTTCATACTCATTTGGACTCAATTTATGTAGGCAAAATTACCATTTTGCCTTTAATTTTTCCGTAAATTCTAATTTTGTCCCAAAGCTTGGAAAATGAAATTTGTGCAATTTACTCCCTATTCCAAGCCTAACCAAAATCCCATTAAAAAATTTATAGCACATGTATTCATAAAAATTCATCATTGTTCTTCAATTTCACAAATTTACATTTTAGTCCCTAAATCATGTTTTCATCAAAAATTACTTTGTAAAAGTTGTTTATATATCAACAACCTTTCATTTTCTACCATAAATTTCTAATTTTTAGCATATTCATCCATGACCCAAATTTCATACCTTGATAACCTTTCAAATTAATCCCCCAAATAGATAGATTAAGCTATCCCGGTTTCAAAAATATCAAAATTACTAAAAACGGGACAAGAAAACTTACCCAGTTAAGCCATGAAAGTTTCTTCTCTCTCTCTTAGGGTTTCCATGTATTTTAGGTTGAAGAAGATGAGAAAATAAGATGATATTTTCTTTTCATCTTTTAATTAATTAAATGTTTTTTGAATTCCAATTTAGTCGTTGCCCTTTTTCTAAATTTCCATGGATGAGTCACCAAAAATCTACATACTTTTCTTTAATGGTCTAATTACCATATAAAGACTTCAAGTTTTGAATTCCTTAGGTATTTAATCCTTCTAGCTATTATAGTTCAACTTTTACAATTTATACGATTTTTTAGTCCTTCCTATAATTAAGCACATTATCGGTAAAATTTTCTTATCAAAATTTTCACACGACATGTCTATCATAATACGGACCATATAATAAAATAAAAATAAACTTTATTTTCGGGTCGGATTTGTGGTCCCGAAACCACTGTTTCGATTTCACTGAAATATGGGATATTACACTATCGAAGAAATTTAAAAATGACACAAGTCGATCGACTGGCCCTTCAGGGTTCACTGGCAGAGATAAACCGAGGCAAAGCAATTTTAAGTCTGTTAATTCCCGAGTGGCTAGTGTTGGAACTGTAAGAAATATTGAGAGAACTGTTCCTGCTCGTGAGGATTGTAAAAAAAAGTCATTTTGGTGAGTGTCGATCAAAGTCAGGAGCTTGTTTTTGTTTTGGATCTATTGATCATTTCCTTTGTGATTGTCCAAAAAGGAAAAATATTTTTGGCAACCAAATAAATAAGCTTGAAGAAACCTCACCGAGAGGTAGACGATCTGGAATTGGTAGAAATACTACTTCTGGTCGGGGGAAGAATAATGATGTGAATGAATGATCTGAAGTGAGAATACTAGCTAGAGCCCATGCAATCAGAGCTCGTGAGGAAGCTACTACCCCAGATGTTATTGCTGGTACTTTTCTCTTTTTGATATTAATGTGTATGCACTGATTGATCCTGGATCGACTCACTCGTATATATGTACTGAATTAGTATATGAAAAGAATTTATCTATTGAGTCCACCGAATATATTGTCAAAGTAATGAATCCACTGGGTAAGTTTGTTTTAGTTAATCAAATTTGTAAATTGTGTCCACTCAAAGTAAAGGGTTACAATTTTCCAGGTAGTTTGATATTGTTACTTTTTGGAGATTTCGATCTCATTTTGGGAATAGACTGGTTGTCTAAGCATGATGCAATAGTAAGTTACTGAAGGAAACAAGTTAGTTTGAAGTGTCCAAATGGTGAATTTATTTGTGTTAGGGCAAATGGGGCCGATTGTACTACAAATGTAGTTTCAGCACTGTCAGCTCAAAATTTGATCAAAAAGGGATGTGATCCTTATTTAGCCTACGTTCTTGATCCGAAAGTGGCGAAGTAAAAAATTGAGCAAGTACTGATATTCAAAGAATATGCAGATGTTTTCCTGAAGAACTGCTTGGGTTGCCACCCACTAAATTGCAACAACAACAAAGTACAAAGACTATTTTAAAAGTTTCTTATAAACGGAAAAATATATAGGATTTTTCCTATGTAATTTATTACCTTTTTACTTAAATCCATTGTTAAAACTAAGTAATAGTTTAATAAATTAATGAAATATGTGAAAATATGAAATTAGGACATAGAAATTATTAAAATGTGATTTTATGCTTTATTATATAGTTTTCATGCAATAAATGGCTTATTTTATATTAATTTGAATATATTATATTTTTAAGACATAAAGTGAGTCATGTATGATTAAATTAAATAATAAAATATAAAATTATATTTAATAATTCATTTTAAAATATTTCATTAATAATTTGGGTTTGAATTAATTCATTAAATTGGATAAATTTTATTCTTTGGTCCTCTAACTTGTTGATTTATTCTGGACAGGTCTGATAACTTTGCTGGATTACAAAATCGTCTAAATTGGAGACCAAGTCAACCCAATATTCAGCTACACATGGCTGTCCATTTAAACCATTTTCTGGTTTAATTACACAAGGTCCTTGCGATGTTAAATAAATTAGAGATTTGCCCGAAGATTTACGATTGACCGAGTCTCAGTCCTGAGTTGTGTGGCATCCAAAATTGCTCAAAAATCAAGTCAAAAGCCACTAAGCATGGCCAACCACAATTTGAGGATATTTGAAGAGGTTAACATCCACTATTTTTAGCAAACTATCACCCTCTCCGAACCTATAAATAAGACCCTCTCATTGCCTTATTCATCATCCCTCAATCATTCCTCATTCATTCTCGTCATTCATCATTATCTCCTCTCTCCAAATTCTCTTAGCCTTTTCCATTTCCACGCCTAGCATCATCTCTTTATAGAGATTTTAGCAATTAAGCCTCTTAAAGAACCCTTCGTCGGCCACCTTGGAGAGCCATCAGCAAAGGAGCAAAGCAAAGGAACGAAGGAGCCTCGTCAGTCAGAGTCTTGGGTGATAGCCACTCTGAATTGGGTTTAATCTTTTTTTTTCTTTAATTTAATCTAAAGATGTTTGCTATGTGTTCTTTGTTCTTGTTTGCAACAATGTTAGCTTAATTTTATTTAAGCTAGGATGATTGTTTTGATTAATTAATATTTATTTGATTCATGCTTATTATGTTTGTGCCTCAATCGATTATGTTTTCAATTAAAATCAAGTCTGTATTCCATTCATACGTGATTAAAATGCACCTGAATTAGCTGAGCGATCCTGACCAGACGACGACTAATGGACACATAATTGAAATGTGCATGATCAAATTAGATCCTGACCCGATTAAATTGTAGGTTGCATAACAACTCTGGCCAAGCTTTGTTATCTGCATGGTTTTTAGATTTGTGTGATTAAACTGTTTCAAACCTGACACGTCCCTATTACCTTACACGAATGCTAAGAAACCCTTAGTGAATAAGGATCAGTAAAATGCGTATTTACTAAGTAAAGGATTCCGAAAGGACCTAATGTGGTTTCCAAACTCATGAAAGATCGAGTTTCCATGGAATGTTTTTCCGAATGTTATTAAGCATATTGATAATAAACTAAGTTTAATTAAAGTAATTGTCCTAGTTTATTTATGTTATAGTTGTTGAAAATTGTGTTTAATTTTACTAAAATCTATTTCATTCATATAGTTTGCATACTTAGGGTAATTTGCATTAGGGATCATTGCATTTAGTGTAATATATTTTAATCACCACTTCTCAACTATACTGTGTTTTTATTTACTAAATTTTTAATATAATTTTAAAAATTAAGTGACTTAGCACAAATACAATCCCTGTAGAGATGATAACTCGATACTTACTTATTACTTGATAACGACTGTGTACACTTGCACAAACCTGTGCGTTACAAGTTTTTGGCACCGTTGTCGGGGATTGTCAACTGTTGCCATAGTCATTTCTTTCATGAAATTATTTATTTTCAATTTGATTCATTTCTAACATTACTAACTTATTCTTTTTAATTTTTTTGATTTTATTTTCAGGTGTTTATGAGCATAGATGGGATTATCAATTTACTCCCTGCAGACTTTGAAATTGAGCGAACTTTCAGACAAAAAAGATGTGAACGAACAGCTCAAAGGCAAGTAGAGATGGACCTTGGAAATCAGAATCAAGACCAAGGTAATGAAGCCGATCATGTACGAAATCCCATCCTCATTGCCAATGATAGGGATCGATGCATCAGGCAATATGCTGTGCCACCTTTTAGTGAGTTAAATCCAGGAATTAGAAGGCCAAATATTAAGGCAACCCAATTTGAATTGAAACCAGTGATGTTTCAAATGCTCCAAACGGTGGGCCAATTTAGTGGTATGCCCACGGAAGATCCACATCTCCACTTTCGATTGTTTATGGAGGTGAGTGATTCATTCAAGATAGCTGGGATGACTGAAGACACACTGAGGCTGAAGTTGCTTTCGTACTCGTTGTGAGATTGAGCTCGAGAATGGCTCAATTCGTTGCCACCAAGTTCCATATCTACATGGCAAGAATTAGCAGAGAGATTTTTGGTTAAGTATTTTCTGCCTAGAAAAAATGCTAAGTTGAGGAACGAGATCACAACTTTCCAACAATTGGATGATGATTCTTTGTATGAGGCTTGGGAGCGATTCAAGGAGTTACTTCGTAAGTGTCCTCATCATGGAATTTCTCATTGTATCCAGTTGGAGAAATTCTATAATGGTCTCAATGCACATGCAGGATTGATGGTAGATGCTTCTGCGAATGGTACAATTTTGTCTAAGTCTTATAATGAGGCTTATGAGATCATCGAGAGTATCGCGAGTAATAACTATCAATGACCAACAAATCGAGCAACTTCAAGAAGACGTGTAGCTGGAGTTCATGAAGTTGATGCCCTCGCTTCATTATCAGCTCAGGTATCGTCTATTTCCTCTATGTTAAAACAGTTTACCGCTAATAGTGCTAATAATTTTGCAGCTCAGCCACCAAGTCCGTTTGAAGTAGGTTCCTGTGTGTACTGTGGGGAAGGTCATTCTTTTGAGATTTGTCCATCAAATCCCGAGTCAGTGTACTATGTGGGGAACCAATATTAAAATAGGAGTGGACAAGGACCCCAGTTTAATTTTTACAATCCTTCATGGCGTAATCATCCCAACTTTTCTTGGAGCAACCAAGGAAATGGACCGAACAACAACTTATTGAAACAAAGGCCCAACCAATCTCAAGGGTTTAATCAGTAAGCTCCAAAACCACCTCAAGCTGAGGCATCAAACAGTTTGGAGAACTTGTTGAAAGCGTACATGGCAAAGAATGGCACTTTGATCCAAAGCCAAGCAACAACGCTGAAAAATTTGGAAAACCAAATGGGTCAGTTAGCTACGGAGCTTCGTAATAGACCACGAGAAACCTTGCCGAGCGATACTGAGAATCCAAGAAATTTGGGTAAAGAACATATCAAGGCAGTGGCATTGCGATGTAGTAAAATTCTGGAACCCCGATTGATTGATGTCGAAGATAAGCCTGTTGAGAAGAATCAACCAGCTGTTGAAATTCTTACGACAAAGGAATCAGAATCTACAAATTCTGACAAGGTAAACCCCGACTTAGTGAATTCAGATATTTTAACATCTTCTTGGGATGCAGATTTACCGACTCAGGAAAGTTGTCCAGTTCAAACGAAAGTTCCATCACCTCCATATCCATAAAGATTACAGCAACACAAGCAGAAACAGGAGGTGCAATTCAAGAAGTTTTTGAATGTTCTGAAGCAGTTACACATCAATATTCTGTTGGTGGAGGCTTTACAACAAATGCCAAATTATGTGAAGTTTATGATGATATACTGTCCAATAAGAAACGGCTGAGTGAGTATGAGACTGTTGCCTTGACAAAGGAGTGCAGTGCATTCCTACAAAACAAACTGCCGCTGAAATTGAAAGACCTAGGAAGCTTTATTATACCCTGTAACATTTGTGAATCTTATTGTGGTAAAAGCTTTGTGTGACTTAGGAGCGAGTATAAACTTGATGCCTAAGTCTATTTTCAAGATGTTAGGGCTAGGTGAAGTAAGACCTACAACCGTGACACTTCAGCTAGCGGATCGATCTCTAGCATATCCCGAAGGAAAGATCGAGGATTTTTGGTAAGAGTCGATAAATTTATTTTTCCTGCTGATTTCATTGTCTTGGATTTTAAAGTAGACAAGGAAGTGTCGATCATCCTTGGGAGACCTTTCTTAACCATGGGAAGAATGTTAATTGATGACCAGAAAGGTGAACTCACCATGCGAGTTCAAGATGATCAGGTAACCTTTAACATTCTTAAAGTGATAAAATTTCCCAATCTGGCAGAAGAATGTTCAGTTATAGAAGAGATAAAAACCCTTGGTTTCTATAGAAAGAAATTTTGAAGAAGATCCATTGGAGAAAGCCTTAGATCTTGACCCTTTGGAGGATGAAAAAGGTGAAGAAAACATGGCTTTGACGGAAGCCAATCTGAGAAATTTTATTCAATCCACAAGGTTTGAATCGTTGGAATTAGAAGTCAGAGAATTTGTGCAACCCAAGTTGTCAATTAAAGAACCACCTAAACTCGAACTAAAGGTACTTCTTCCCATTTGAAACACATTTATTTAGGTGACTGTTTTATTGTGCCTATGATTATTTCAGCGGAACTGATGAAAGATCAAGAGGAGCAACTAATTGTTGTTGTAACATCCTGAATTAATGGGTCTATGCGTTTAGTGTAAGGATATGTTTAATATGTTAATTTAAGTAATAGGGGTCCAAATTGGGCTCAGGATTAGGCAAAGGCCTTGGTTAAATTATCTGATGGGGCAATATAGAGTTAAAAGGGTTAATTGTGTTTAAAATACTAACGTGCGCTTGTGGCCCAACAAAAGGTGGCACTGCAAGGGAATTAGAATGTAGCGCCATTAACAATTAAAGGGGCCCAAGTTTTGGCCGCAAGAAGCCCATGTTTTTGAGCCATTTTCGGCACTTAAAATGGAGCAAGGGGTGACGCCACACACAAGGAGTTAGGGGCCCAAAATTTAAGTTTTATGGAGCCTAAATCTTTTAATTTAAGTGAGTTAAATTTCGGCATTAGGGTTTAATGAAGTGGATGGCTACAAGGCTCAAAAATAGGAGGATTTATATGGATTTTATAATTGATAATTTAGAAGATAAAAAGGAGAAAAGATAGGAGCCTATCTACAAGGAAGGTGATGGCCGAAAATCCACCACTTTGAGGAGTAAAGAAATCGGCTACTGCATGGCAAAGGGGTGTCGAATTTTCCTTTTCATTTAGCTTGAATTTTAATTAATTAGGAAGGGCATTTTCGGTTTTATACAGAAGGTGCCGAAATTCCTATAAATAGGGGGGATAGCTCCTTGATTCGGGCATTTAAACCCTAATTCTCTCTTCACTCTTTGTGCCGAAATTCTTAGCCTCTTCCTCTCCAATTTCTTTTCTTCAAATTTCTTCAAAAGCCGAAACCTCTTCTCCATTCTTTTTCCTCTTAAGCCAATTTCTCTAAAAAGCCGAAATCTCCATAGTTTTCTTTATTCATCCTATTTGAGAATTAGTTCTATTCTTCCGGCATTTAAATCTTTTCTCTGGCATTGCCGAATCTCCTCTCTAGTGCTAGTCAAAATTCCTGTGTTAAGGTAAGTGTCGACTTCTGCTAGTTTCTCATATTCTATTCTGGTTTTTGAAAGGCAAAAGCCGAAAAGCTAATAGTTTAATGATTCTATGTTGGGCAGCATTTCGGGATTTGAAGAAAGCTTGGTCGACTAGATCTAAAAGCCGAAAAACGTTAGTCTCCAATTTCGGGATTGTAAGGTAAGAAGATTTTCGTAGATTTTTACTAGATTCGTTCATTATATGCAAGATCCTAACTTTATGATAAGGATTAACGATCATAAATTGTGATAGTAGTTCTGACGGGGACTTGTGATGGAATTAAATACGGATCAGGCAAAGGAGAGAATCCCTAAGTTTAAGAAATGAGCAGTATCTGCCGTTCGAGACTGGCCACTTGGTTGTGGACCGGCTTTTGAACAACACCTTAGGCAGATAGCAGTTGTGCCGACTAAGGATAGCTTCGACATAGAAAGTATCGTTTTATTGGTAATTAGGTGTGTAGATCTCTAACACACTATTAATCCTGTATGTATGTCTATATATATATATATGTTATGGGCTAAAAAGCCGGAAAGAGGCTGTATAGACAGTCGAATGGAACCCTAAATGGTTTAGGCAAGGATGCCAGGTACGTAAACATAGATATCCCTATGTGTATCAAAATATATGTAAGTCTGCTTGATGTTCTCTTTATGCATGTATGCATGGGGTGGGAATTATGATATTGAAAGGGAAGTGCATGATAGCTCACTTGGTGATCAGTGGTAGAAATCCTACAAAAGTAAATGTTAGGTCATATAGTGATCGGTGGCTATGCCACATTTAATGATTCCTGAATAACAGGAATAGACAGTACGGCTGTCGTTATGGTGTGTAGCGGATGGAGGGTTGATTGTAGAAATCCCCAAGGTGTGTTGGTTGGTACGGGTTGGTGTGTAGAGGATGGAAACCTAGGATGGGTTGGGTTATTATTCATTACTCATTGTTTATCATGTGATTATGATTGATGCCTTATGTATGGGTGTAACATTCCGAAAATGGGCCTATGCATTGTTGATTTAATTATACGAAATGGCATGTCTTATGTGTTATGAATGTATTACGAACATTTTTGGAAACTTGGAAATGTAAGGAAATGCTTTAGGAATGTTAAATTTCAAAAGAGGAAAGTAAACATTTTTGGAAACTTGGAAATGTAAGGAAATGATTTAGAAATGTTAAGTTTAAAGGAGGCATACGAACATTTTTGGAAACTTGGAAATGTAAGGAAATGTTAAGTTTTAAAGCTTAAAAGGAGAAAGCTAAGGCAAGGTGGCCTTAAGAAAATTAAAAGAAGAAATTTAACACGCAAATGGGCATGGAAAAGTGGCTTGGAGATGCCACTTAAAGCCCAGTAAGTGACGCCACAAGCAGGTGCAATTGGGCCTGGGTTCGAGTCACTTGGGGAGCAAATATGGGAATTTTATTTTTGTACAAGGAGCAGAGAAGTGGACGGCACTAAGGAACTCAAGGGAGGAGCTTAAATTCTCTTAAAATTTCGGCTAAGTTAAGGATAATTGCTGAATTATCTTTTATTTTCTTTTAGGTGATAATTAAAGAGATAAAGCTATCAAAATAGAAGAGTGATGGCCAAGTAAGGGATTCCTTAGGTGATAATTTCGGCAAAGAGGAGAAAATAAGGCCATTATTCATTCTTTCTAAGTCTCTGCCGAAAGTCTCTAGCAAACTCACTCTTTTCTTTTTTTATTTTGTCAAGCCGAAATCTACTTCTTCTCCCTAAATCCACCATTGCCGAATTTCTTAGTGACTCTTTTCCTCTCCCAAAGTTCTTCTTTTCTCCTTCTTTACCTCTCAAAAGCTGAAATTGTGTTACATATCAGGGCCATAGCCGAATACTGCTAAGGGTTCAAGCAAGAGTTCCATCGAATTCTTCCGTAAGGGTAAGATTAGGTTCGATTCTCATTCTATTTCTTTTAAGTCTGTCGAAATTAAGATTCTAATACCCTTAATATCTTGTTGCCGAAACTTTGAAGAGATCTTTCGGGATTTGCTAAGTGTCGACTACAAGGAAGGAGAAGTTCTTTTCCCGAAGGTACACCATAGGCCGCATGTTCCCTAGTTATTCGGTGAGTTTCGGGATTTAAAATCCACAAGGTAAGTGTCTATAGCATTCGGCCAAGGCCATGTTTGGTATATATATATGTGTTCAATAATTATTCAAAAGCCAAAACTAATCTATTCAAGTAATCTAGTGATTGCCGATTTCAAGAAAGAAGGATACAAAGTTTCGGGACTTGATTCTTAGGTCAATCGGCAACAAGGTAAGTTTTAGTGTACTAATCCTACTAGGATTTGGATTTATGGCCGAATGGCTCTTTACTAAGTATTAAATGATTGATTAAATGTAGAGATCTAAGATCTAAGGCATTAGATCAAGCTTTTCGGGATTTGGATTGGAAACCTTAAGCGAATCAAGTGTGTACCTCACACTATTTCTTGATATATTTATGGCAATATTTAATATGTATGTGACTATAAGAATGTGTAAGAATATGGCTAAGGTACCATGTAATGGTACAAAAGTACTCAGGTACGTTTCCTACTCCTACTAGGAATATGAAATTATGTTATATATGTAACATGTGAAAAGTGATAAGAATGTGAAATTATGTAATATGCATGATATGAATGATATGGGGCATTCGGGTTATATTATGAAAAGGGGAAGTGAATGTGGTGACCTAAGACCATGATATCTAAATGTGGTGTCTCTTGACACAAAATATGTATCTGGTGGCTATGCCACGAATTTTTATAAGGGCGATGAGCACGTCGACTGCAGCGACTGCCTTCGATGGTGTGTAACGGATGGAGGGTTGACTTATTAGTCCCCACGGTGTGCAGGTTGGTACGGGTGATGTGTAGCGGATGGCATCTAGGTTTGGGTTCGGGCTTGCATCACTATCTTTACTTGTTATGTGAATGTGATATGTATGATATGCCTGAATTTGTTTGGATTTAGTGTTGGTTACACATTGAGTCTGTTGACTCACCCCGTTGTGGGAACATTTTTCAGGTGATGAACAGTGATGGACCGGGTCGGCAGGAGCTTAAAGGTGGCCATGCATAGCAAGGAAAATTTTATTATTTGGACTTTTATTCTATTTAAGCACTTTAATTTATTTTTGGGAATTATTTGATGTAATAAGGCCATAGTGAACTATTTTATTTTCTGTTTTATTTACTATGTTACAAAACTTTAATTATTAAAGATTAAGTCAATTTAATTTAAAATAAACTCTAACTATTTTGTCACCTGAAATAAATGGGTTTTCAATATAAAATAATCTCGTTTTCAACTCAAGCCCAACCCAAAACAATCTTTCTTTCAAAACACACAAGTTTTTCCTAAGTAACAAAAGAATTTTGAACCGGTTTACATCGAGGAACATACCAGATCCGGTCAAGGCTCATGGGCCGGGTTTAGGGGTGTTTCAATTTGGTATCAGAGCCAGGTTTTAAACTCTCGGCCTGGGGTTTAATGCCCACTATGTTTTGAAATTTAGGCCCAAAATGAATTTGTGAAAATTTTATGAAACTAAGCAGGTTTTTCTGGCATGGCACCTAAGTCTCCGACCCGAAGTCCACCAGGTAAGTACCCCTAACCTTTGTATGATTTATATTGTGATCTGTAGAAGGGTAGAAATAGAATGGAACGTAGATTAGTATGATAGGTACTTGAACTCTAAGGCTAGCTTACCCCAACAGTTACATAAGACTTAAATGCTTAATAAAACCAACATGTGTCTAAGTCGCCGAGTTAGGGTGTGGCAACCATTGTGCGCATGTCTAGGATTGGTATTCGGTGGGAGCTTGGTATTTAAGCAGTCCGCGTGACTCACCTCCTCTCCAGTCGAATCCTACCTGGTGCGTAGCTTCGGTTCACCCTAACCAAGAGGACTTAGTCATAGGCTAAACCCCTAACTAAAACCCGAAAGGGACTAGCCGTATTTTTATGGAAACCCTAGTTTTAAAATTACTAAATTACCCTTTTGATTTATAAAAGCTATTCCATAAAATTTTTCTGAAATATTCTTGAAAATTACTAAAATACCCCTATTTACAAAATTACTAAAATGCCCTTGGTTTGAAAATTACCATATTACCCTCGATTTCAATGAAATTTCCTTATTTTGTAAAAGTATCTCCAAACCTCTATTTTGCAAAAGTCCAAAATACCCCGATTGGAAAAAAAATATTTTTAAAAAATTACTCTTAACCTGCAAGTTACCGAAATACCCCCGAATTACAAAATTTCCAGAATGACCCCCGAACTTCAAAATTTTCTGCAACAACACTGATTTGGTAAACAAATCCTCAAAAACAACCCTCAAGTTTTGAAGAGCCCAAAATACCCGATTTGAGAAAATTACGAAATTACCCCTAGTTTACCAAAATTACCAAAATGACCCTGTTTTTTGAAATTTTGACCATACCTTTGATTTGGGAAATCTTTCTTCCAAAGTACCCATGAGTTTGGAAAATTTTGAAATGACTTCTGGTAATTTTCGAAATGACCAAAATACCCCTGTAGGGCAAATTACGAAAATACCCTTGGGTAGTGGAAAAACAACAACAATGAAAACTACAACATTTCTCTGAATGAACGAAAGTTCATAATTGATTGATGAATGTATGAATGTAAAGACTGTGTGCATGTATGAATACGAAAGAACCACTCCTAAAATTCTTTTCATAAAACTTCTTCGCGGATAATCAGTGAAACAAGGACTAAATCCATAAAAGTCGTTAGAATGAGTTCTAGAGGACGTGGTCATTGTGGACGTGGTCGAGGAAGAATGACTGTATCGGAACCCGTTAGATCGGGTCAAGGATCTGACAATGAGATACCACCACCACCCCAGCTGTTGGTGTTGAGCAGCAAGCTCAGACGGGGGATGATGCTGTGTCGCAGGCTGTGCTGCGAGTTTTGGAAATGGTGGCTGGAGTAGGTGGAAATATGGGAGCTCGAAAATCTGTGCCCAAACGACTCCGAGCCAATGGGGCTGAAATGTTTCGAGGAGTATCTGGGGTGGCACCCAGTACGGCTGAATATTGGTTGGAGGCAACCGAGCGTATTATGGATGAACTCGATCTGACCCCTGAGGAGAAGTTGAAAGGAATGGTGGCACTGCTACGCGATGAAGCGTATCAGTGGTGGCTCACAGTTCGGGATGGAGCCACAGCTGAGGATCAGACCTGGGAATATGTTAAGGAGGCATATCAGAAAAAGTATGTCGGTACGTGTTACACTGATGAGCAAAGGAAGGATTTTCTGGGGTTGGTTCAAGGGAACAAGTCCGTGGCAGAGCATGAAGCTGAATTTCTGAGGTTGAGCCATTATGCTCGAGGAGTGGTGGCAACGGAACATGAGCGATGTGTCCGGTTTGAGGACGGACTAAGGGATGATCTGAGGTTGTTGATAGCCCCACATTAGGAGCGGGAGTTTGCCGCATTAGTGGAAAAGGCTAAGGTAGCCGAGGGAATCAAGGATTCTGCCAGGCAAAACATTGACCGAAATAGGCCAAAAAGAGGTTTTGGATCGTCTGGATCATCTGGGAATAAGAGGCCTAGAGTTGACGGGCCGCGAGGTCAGCAAGCTGGTACAGGAGGGCATTATCGTACTTGTGATCAGTGTGGGAAGAAGCACTTAGGGGAATGTTGGAAAAAAACAGGAGGATGCTTTAGGTGTGGGTCCAAGGACCATATGATTAAGGACTGTCCTATGAAACCAGAAGAGAGTCGGCCAGCAGTTCAGAATGCTAATCAGGCTGGTATAGGTGGACAGCAGCCTCAGCAAGGTCGTGGTCCGAATGGCAGAGGTAATGGTGCTGGCAGAGGACGCGGAACACAGGGCAGAGGTGCTGCTAATACTGAGGCAAGGCAGCCGGGTTTGGTTTATGCGGTTCGCCGAAGGGAGGATGGAGACGCGCCAGACGTTATAACCGGTACGTTCCTTATTTATGGCAAGCCTTATTATGCCTTAATTGATGTGGGCTCAACCCATTCTTATGTTGCATGTAGTGTAGTCGAGACACTAGGCTTGGACTCTGAACTCTCTGATAGGCAAATGACTGTAGTAAGCCCATTAGGCCAAACTGTAGTGGTGGATAAGATCTTTCGGAGTGTACCTCTAGAGATTCAGGGAGTGAACTTTCGGGCTGACTTGATAGAACTACCCTTTGGGGAGTTTGAACTTATACTTGGTATGGATTGGTTAGTAGAGCATCGAGCGGTGTTGGACTGTACAGCTAAGCGAATGGAGTTAAGGACCCCGGAAGATGAGGTGGTCATTATGATAGGAGAAAGAAGAAACTACTTGTCTCATGTAGTTTCGGCACTAAAGGCTGATAAGATGGTTCGGAAAGGATGCAAGGTGTTCCTAGCCTTTGTTAGTGCGTTAGATGGAAAGAAAGAAGGTGCTAGTGGAGTTAGAACGGTAAGGGATTTTGAAGATGTGTTTCCGGAGGAATTACCAGGAATACCCCCAGATAGGGAGGTGGATTTTGGAATTGAATTACTGCCTGGAACAGCTCCTGTGTCAATCACTCCATACAGAATGGCACCCAAGGAGTTGGTTGAGCTCAAGGCTCAAATCCAAGAATTGCTGGATCGTGGGTTCATCTGACCCAGTGTGTCTCCGTGGGGAGCACCGGTCTTGTTCGTGAAGAAGAAGGATGGAACTATGCGAATGTGCATAGACTATCGTCAGTTGAATAAGCTGACCATCAAGAACAAGTATCCTTTGCCGAGGATTGACGACTTGTTCGATCAGCTTAAGGGAGCGGTAGTATTCTCAAAGATCGACTTAAGGTCAGGATATCATCAGTTGAAGGTGAAGGAGGCGGATATCCATAAGACAGCCTTTAGGACAAGATATGGGCATTTTGAGTTTGTTGTAATGCCGTTTGGATTGACAAACGCCCCAGCTGCATTCATGGATATGATGAACCGGGTTTTCCAACCTTACTTGGATAGGTTCGTCGTGGTGTTTATCGACGATATCTTGGTATATTCCAAGTCTGAAGAGGAGCATGATGAGCATCTCCGAGCTGTGTTGCAAGTGTTAAGGGAGAAAGAGCTCTATGCCAAATTCAGCAAGTGTGAATTTTGGCTTAAGGAGGTTGCATTCCTAGGGCATGTGGTGTCTGCAGAAGGAATAAGGGTGGATCCTAGGAAGATCGAAGCAGTGTTGGATTGGAAACCACCTAGGTCTGTTGCAGAGATTCGTAGTTTCTTGGGATTAGCAGGTTACTACAGAAGGTTTGTGGAAGGGTTTTCGTCAATAGTCGCGCCTTTGACGAAGTTATTGAGGAAGGAAGTACCTTTCGTGTGGACAGATAAGCAACAAGAAAGCTTTGAGAAGCTTAAGAGGGTTTTAACTGAAGCTCCGGTTTTGATTCAGCCGGAGGCAGGAAAGGATTTCACGGTGTATTGTGACGCTTCTCATACAGGATTGGGATGCGTACTGATGCAAGATGGGAAAGTAGTCGCGTATGCGTCTCGACAATTAAGGCCACATGAGGTTAACTACCCAACTCATGACTTGGAATTGGCGGCAGTAGTCTTTGCTCTAAAGGTATGGAGACACTATCTTTATGGAGAAAAGTCGGTGATCTACACAGACCACAAGAGTCTTAAGTATCTGTTGACTCAGAAGGAGTTGAACTTGAGACAGCGAAGGTGGGTGGAATTGCTGAAGGACTATGACTGTTCTATAGAGTATCATCCGGGCAAGGCGAACGTAGTGGCTGATGCCCTAAGTCGGAAGGTTGTGTCGGATCTGAGGGCGATGTTCGCACACTTGAGTCTGTATGAGGATGGAAGCCTGTTGGCAGAGTTACAAGTCAAGCCGACGTGGTTAAATGAAATGAAAGAGGGATAGTTGGTTGATGATGAATTAAGTGTTACGCTACAGCAAGTACAGAATAAGGAGTTGGAGGGTTATGGTATTAATGACGAGGGAGTGTTGTACTTCAAGAGTAAGGTCTGTATGCCTAAGGATCAGGAGTTAAGGCGGAAGATTCTTCAGGAGTCGCATAGTAGCCCCTATGCTATGCATCCTGGAGGAAGTAAGTTGTACCGAGATTTAAGGGAACAATTTTGGTGGCCGGGACTTAAGAGAGAAGTTACAGAATTTGTTGGCAAATGCTTGACGTGTCAGCAAGTCAAGGCTGAACACCAAGTTCCGTCAGGATTGCTTCAACCGATTAAGATTCCACAATGGAAGTGGGAGAGAATTACCATGGACTTTGTTAGTGGGCTTCCCCTTACGCCTACTAAGAAGGACTCGGTATGGGTGGTAGTGGATCGATTGACTAAGTCCGCACATTTTATTCCGGTAAGGGTTGATTATTCCTTGCAAAAATTGGCCAAACTGTATGTGGCGAAAATTGTAAGGTTGCATGGAGTTCCGGTGTCAATCATCTCAGATAGGGACCCAAGGTTTACTTCTCGGTTCTGGAAAGCCCTACATCAAGCTTTAGACACTAAATTGGATTTTACTACAGCTTTTCATCCACAGCCTGACGGGCAGTCTGAACGAGTAATCCAGGTGCTAGAGGATATGTTGAGAGGCTGTGTGATGGATTTTAGAGGAAGTTGGGAGGAGTATTTGCCTTTAGCTGAGTTTGCCTCTAACAACAGCTATCAAGCTAGTATTCGGATGGTACCATATGAGGCGTTGTATGGACGGAAGTGTCGCACTCCTACGTGTTGGACAGAATTAGGGGAACGTCGAGTTTTGGGTCCAGAGTTAGTGGCAGAATTTGAAGAGAAGGTTGAGATAATTCGTGCACGGTTGAAGGAAGCATCTGATAGACAGAAGTCGTACGCAGATCTTAAACAGAAGGAAATAGAATTTGTTATGGGAGATCAAGTATTCCTTAAGGTTTCGCCTTGGAAGAAGGTGATGAGATTTGGTCGGAAAGGGAAGTTAAGCCCAAGGTTCATAGGGCCCTATCGAGTGTTAAAGCGAATTGGACCAGTGGCATATCAGTTGGAGTTGCCACCAGAGTTGAAGCAGATGCACGACGTATTCCATGTATCCATGCTACGTCGTTATCGTTCGGATCCATCTCATGTGGTTCCAGTTGAAGAGGTGGAGCTAAGGCCAGATTTATCCTACGAGGAAGAGCCGATACAGATTCTAGAACGAGATGTGAAAGTGTTACGATGGAAATCAGTGCCTTTAGTCAAAGTACTATGGAGAAATCATGGATCGAAAGAAGCTTCGTGGGAGCCAGAAGAGGCAATGCGACAGCAATACCCTCACCTATTTCAGTCAGGTAATTTCGAGGACGAAATTATTTTAAGGGGTAGAACTGTAACATTCCGAAAATGGGCATATGCATTGTTCATTTAATTATACGAAATGGCATGTCTTATGTGTTATGAATGTATTACGAACATTTTTGGAAACTTGGGAATGTAAGGAAATGCTTTAGGAATGTTAAATTTCAAAAGAGGAAAGTAAACATTTTTGGAAACTTGGAAATGTAAGGAAATGATTTAGAAATGTTAAGTTTAAAGGAGGCAAACGAACATTTTTGGAAACTTGGAAATGTAAGGAAATGTTAAGTTTTAAAGCTTAAAAGGAGAAAGCTAAGGCAAGGTGGCCTTAAGAAAATTATAAGAAGAAATTTGACACACAAATGGGCATGGAAAAGTGGCTTGGAGATGCCACTTAAAGCCCAGTAAGTGACGCCACAAGCAGGTGCAATTGGGCCTGGGTTCGAGTCACTTGGGGAGCAAATAAGGGAATTTTATTTTTGTACAAGGAGCAGAGAAGTGGACGGCACTAAGGAACTCAAGGGAGGAGCTTAAATTCTCTTAAAATTTCGGCTATGTAACGCCCGGGTTCTAGGGGTTATGCATTTTGTGCATAACTCAGGTGTTGGCATACTTCAGTGTGTGGTTAGGTGAGTTTTAGGGGTCTTGAGAACTCAAAAAGGTAGTGGTATGCCTTAGGAAATTTTTGATTTTTAGTGATAAGAAGGGGAGCTTGGCTTTATGGGGTCTTAAAAGAAATATTTGGGAGGTTTAGACTCAAGAATTTCTTTGGAAGAATGGCAAGGAGGCGCCACATTAGGCTTGGAGAAGTGACGCCTCAAGGGTGCTAAGGGGTCTCAGGTTCGAGCTGCAAAGGCAGCATTTTGGTTTTGTTTTACGTCATGAGAAGGGGGGAGGAGTTGGTTTCGGTTTTGGCACTTAAAAGGAGGATTTTGACTTGTTCAAATCATTTTAAATGAGTGGCTAAGAGAAGGCTTGGGTTGGTTTTATTTTGAATTTGTTTGAAAGGTTGGTGTGGAGTGTTTTTAGGAGGGAATCAAGGGATTGGGTGAGAGGTAAAGGAGTTGGACGGCTAGGGGGTTCTCTTAAGGGCATTTTCAGCCATGAAGGGTTTGGAGGAGTAGCCAAATTCTATTTAAAGGGTGTGAGCTTCCTTGTTGCCGAATTTTAGCTCTTTGCTCCTAAAACCTTCACTTTTTCTTCTCAGACATTACTTCTATTTGTTCTTGCGAATCCGTTTCTCCTTTAGGCAGCTTTTGTTTTCTCTTCTTTTCCTATCAATAGCCGAACCTCTGTAAGCCCCATTATTATTCCTTTTTTTCCTATTCTCACCTAAGCCGAAAGCACTCTTAGCCGAAACCTGTCCTTTCTCTTGTCATCTTGCTTAAGCCGATTCTTGAGGCCGTCAAGTACTCTCTCTCTCTCAGTCTCTGCAAGCTTGGGGTGGTAAGTAAGCTCTTCCCTTGTATTCGGTTTGTTCTTTCTCTTGAGAGGTGCCAAAATCAAAGGGTGGTCTTGGTGTTTGGAGTTGGCCGAACGTTTTTATGGTCTTAATATGGTATTTCTTTCGTGTGTAGCCAAGGGAAGGAAACGCTAAGGATCTTTTGAGGCTTGATTTCATAAGGTAAAGGCTAGTTTCGGTCAAGAGGAGTTTTCTTAAGTAATCTTATGTTAGAGCCGAATCTAACATGGACCATGCAGGGTTTTCGATAGCCTTTTATATAAGGGGCAAATCGGCAGAAGCATTTAGTAGCAATCGGGATTCGATCAGTTGAGGTAAGAAATATTTAGTAAGATTAAATACTTAGTTTATTGGCTTGGAGGTTTAACCTTTGTCCTGATTAAGCGTTTTGATGGAGGCCAATACCAGTCAAGGTGGGCAAGGGAAAATCCCTATCCCGAAGTTCAAGAAAAGAGCTGTCTCGGCGGTTCGGGATTGGCCACCGGGGTGTGGGCCAGCAGCAGGAGAAAGCTATAGACAGATAGCCATAGTCTCGTTGAGCGATAGCGTTGGGATCGAGAGTTTAGAACTCCAAGTGATTAGGTGCATAATCATCGCACTATTTCTTCGGTTTTTGCTTGCTAACGTTTATACCTATGTATGATGTGTAGTAGCCGATCGTAATGGCTTAAGTGGTAAGTACTATGTTTGGGTAATCAGATAGCAGGTGGGTAAGTTTGTGATATTAAGTTATTATAAGGTATACATGTATATATTTATGTATATAAGATGTGGTAATGATATGAGATGTATACTTATTTTATGTGATGATTTCATATGAGGCATTTACAAACATGCATGGGAGTTGGGCTTGATCGAGGAAGGAAGGGAGTACATATTTATGTACGTGGTCTAATGCTAGCCTCGGGCTACATTAGCGCTTGATGATTAGCTGTGTGCTACATCAAGGGAGATGTTGGCTAGGTGCCCATCTCGGCGGTTGATGGCTGTGTGCATCACCGTAGACGGATTAATGTTGGGATCACGATGTGATCGGTGGCTCTGCCACGGCCTTATGTCTGCCAAGGTAGGATATGTGGGATCACTCGATGGTGATCGGTGGGTTAGCCACGGCCTTGAGCAGGGAGTCTGCTAAGGTTGGTGTAATGGATGGACCTAGGTTGGGCTGTGATGCATGATTGCATAAATGGTTCGTGGATTGATGGATATGGGCTAAGCCCATACGTGTGGAACATGTGTTATGATTATGCACTGAGTCTGTGGACTCACCCAATTATTTTCTTAACCATTTCAGGTGATGCGTAAGGTTGGACCGGGTCTGGAGTGGATGCGAGGTGGCCCATGCCGAGGAAGAAGTTTAATTATTTTAAGCTTATTTATATTAAGTAAATTTTTTTTAAGTATTGGTTGTAATAAGGGCCTTATTATTATTTTTGGAATTATATTATTATCATTTTAATTATGGTTTGATTAATTTAAATTACTATGTGAAAATGATTTTATTTTAGCAAACTATTTATTCAATATGTATGCATAATAAAGGCTTTAACCCAAACATTTTAGGATAACGAAGTTTACTTGTACTTTTAAATAAACACTATTTTCAAAAGTCAACAAATTTTCATGTTTAGTTCTAAAGTCAAAAGAATTTTCACCCGTCTTTCCGCAGTGACATAACCAGATCCGGTCAGGGCTCGTGGGCCAGGTTTG
Organism: Gossypium australe; assembly: GCA_005393395.2. Lineage (NCBI taxonomy): Eukaryota > Viridiplantae > Streptophyta > Magnoliopsida > Malvales > Malvaceae > Gossypium > Gossypium australe. The sequence continues at coordinate 43,252,248 of CM016614.1, read as the reverse complement.
GGGATGTTGCAAATTGGTATCAGAGCCCGGTTCAAAACTCGGCTTTGAGGGTTTTGGGCCCGAAGCAGTTTTCAAAAATGGGTTTTTCGAAATATGGGCTTTTATAAAAAGTTTTCAGGTTATTCTGGCATGGCACCTGTACCTCCGGCCCGAAGTCTACCAGGTAAGTACTTCGGACTTTTGAAGTGATTTGTTTATATGAATTGTTATGGGTTTATTTGGGCTCGTAGAATAGAATGTTAGGGCTATTGGACCCTAGGATTAGTCTACTCAAACACGTGCATAAGACTTAAGGCTACTAAACAAACCTGTGAAGTAAGTCGCCGAGTTAAGGTATGGCAACCACTGTACGCATGTCGAGGATTGGTATTCAGTAAGAGCTTGGTATTTAAGCAGTCCTAGCGACTCACCTCCTCTTTACTCGAATCCTATCTGGTGCGTAGCTACGGTTCACCATAACCAAGAGGACTTGTTCATAGGCTAAACCAATTATTAAAACCCGAAAGGGATTAGCCTTGCGGTTTTAAAATCCTTAGTTTTTAAAATTTTCAGATTTACCCCTTTGGTTTGTAAACCCTAAATTTTATTTTGAAAGACGTTTTCTTGATTTACAAAATTTCCAAAAATGCTCTTAGCGGCAAAATTACAAAAATGCCCCTGTATTGTAAAATTTCCGTACTACCCTCAACTTTTGTTAAAATGATTTTACTTTGCAAAATATCAAAATCTTGAGGTTTCAAAATATTAAGATACTTCGGTTTAGGGAAACTTACAAAATTACCCCTGGTTTTCAAAATTCTACCATACTTTCAAATTGAGATTTTTTTTTTGAAAATACTTCCCAGTTTTAAAAGTTACAAAATGTCTTGATTTACTAAAGTTTTCAAAATTTCCTCGGTTTATTACAAAAAATACCCTTGTAGGAAAATGACGGAAATACCCCTGGGGTAGAAACGGGCAGAAATGTCCGAATAGTGAATGTGTGGATGAATGGGTGTGTCTTTAGTGAAGAATGTGAATGTTGGAATTAGAATAGAGAACTTTAGATGAAACTTTGATTGATCGAAAGAACTACTTCCGAAAACTTCTTTCATAAAATTTGCTCGTGGATAAATAGTGGAACCAAATTTCTAATGCATAAAACTTTTTAAAACAGACTAAATCGAGGCACTAGATATGAGTTCTAGGGGGCGTGGTCGCAATGCTCGTGGACGTGGTAGAGGCAGGATGGCAGTATCGGAACCGGTTGGGTCTGGCCATGGGTCAGAGAGCGATGTGCCGCCACCACCAGCTGTTGAGGTTGAACATCAGGATCAGACAGGAGGAGACGACGCAGTATTGCAGGCTATGCTGTGCTCGAGCGAGTGGCAGGAGCCAATGTGGGCAATGGGACTCGGAAGTCAGTGCCCGAGAGACTTAGGTCGAATGGAGCCGAGGTTTTCAGAGGAGTGTCTGGGGTAGCTCCGAACGTGGCAGAGTACTGGCTTGAGGCAGTGGAAAGGATTATGGATGACTTGGATCTAACTGCAGAAGAGAAGCTTAAGGGTGCTGTTTTGTTGCTACGGGATGAGGCCTACCAGTGGTGGCTCACTGTTAAGGAAGGTACCCCTGCCGATCGAGTGGACTGGGGTTACTTTAAGATCAAGTTTGAGGGGAAGTATGTCGGAGCGAGTTATGTGGACGCTCAGAGGAAGGCGTTCCTCAATTTGGTTCAAGGAAGCAAGTCGATAGCGGAATACGAGGCTGAGTTTCTGCGTTTGAGCCGGTATGCTAGGGGCATCGTGGCTACAGATTATGAGAGATGTGTCAGATTTGAAGATGGGCTGCGGGATGAGCTGCGAGTTTTGATTGCTCAGCAACGAGAAAGAGACTTCGCCATTTTGGTGGAGAAAGCTCGGATAGCTGAAGAGGTCAAGAGGACTGAGAGGCAGAATAGGGATAGAGAAAGAAACCGGGATAAGAGGAGTTCGGGACCGTCAGAATCGTTCGAGAGGTTTCAGAAAAGACCGAGGGTCGAGACTTCTGCACGTATTTCTAAGCCAGCTACTGGGAATCCAGACCGTCCGTGTGCTCGGTGTGGAAGGTATCATGTTGGCGAGTGCTGGAATCAGGATCGAGAATGCTTCTGATGCAAGTCCAAGTCTCATCTGATTAAAGATTGTCCTCAGGATCCGATTAGGACTCGGACATTAGGCCAAGGTTATGTGCAGCCGGGCAGAGGTGGTCAGCAGGTGACAAGGGGTCGTGGTCCGAACCATGGAGGGAATGGTTCCGGCCGAGGTCGTGGAGCTTTAGGCCGCGGTAATGGTGGCACCGAGGCAAGACAGCCAGGTCTGGTATATGCAGTCTGTCGGAGAGAGGATAGTGATGTGCCGGATGAGTCAGCTGGTAAGTTTCTTATGTCTGATATATTCTTTATTGTTTTGTTCGTTATGATGGCAGTTTGTTTTATTGCTAGTAAAGTATCTAGAACCTTGAGTGTGGACTTAGAAACTGTGCCTAGAAATATGATATTTCTTTGAGATCAGAGTGCGCAGCTATAGCGTAGTGTGGGGTTAGTCTAGCCAAGTAATTTCGAGGACGAAATTATTTCAAGGAGGGTAGAATTGTAACACCCGGGTTCTAGGGGTTATGCATTTAGTGCATAACTCAGGTGTTGGCATACTTCAGTGTGTGGTTAGGTGAGTTTTAGGGGTCTTGAGAACTCAAAAAGGTAGTGGTATGCCTTAGGAAATTTTTTATTTTTAGTGATAAGAAGGGGAGCTTGGCTTTATGGGGTCTTAAGAGAAATATTTGGGAGGTTTAGACTCAAGAATTTCTTTGGAAGAATGGCAAGGAGGCGCCACATTAGGCTTGCAGAAGTGACGCCTCAAGGGTGCTAAGGGGTCTTAGGTTCGAGCTGCAAAGGCAGCATTTTGGTTTTGTTTTGCGTCATGAGAAGGGGGGAGGAGTTGGTTTCGGTTTTGGCACTTAAAAGGAGAATTTTGACTTGTTCAAATCATTTTAAATGAGTGGCTAAGAGAAGGCTTGGGTTGGTTTTATTTTGAATTTGTTTGAAAGGTTGGTGTGGAGTGTTTTTAGGAGGGAATCAAGGGATTGGGTGAGAGGTAAAGGAGTTGGACGGCTAGGGGGGTTCTCTTAAGGGCATTTTCGGCCATGAAGGGTTTGGAGGAGTAGCCAAATTCTATTTAAAGGGTGTGAGCTTCCTTGTTGCCGAATTTTAGCTCTTTGCTCCTAAAACCTTCACTTTTTCTTCTCAAACATTACTTCTATTTGTTCTTGCGAATCCGTTTCTCCTTTAGGCAGCTTTTGTTTTCTCTTCTTTTCCTATCAATAGCCGAACCTCTGTAAGCCCCATTATTATTCCTTTTTTTTCCTATTCTCACCTAAGCCGAAAGCACTCTTAGCCGAAACCTGTCCCTTCTCTTGTCATCTTGCTTAAGCCGAATCTTGAGGCCGTTAAGTACTCTCTCTCTCTCAGTCTCTGCAAGCTTGGGGTGGTAAGTAAGCTCTTCCCTTGTATTCAGTTTGTTCTTTCTCTTGAGGGGTGCCGAAATCAAAGGGTGGTCTTTGTGTTTGGAGTTGGCCGAATGTTTTTATGGTCTTAATATGGTATTTCTTTCGTGTGTAGCCAAGGGAAGGAAACGCTAAGGATCTTTTGAGGCTTGATTTCATAAGGTAAAGGTTAGTTTCGGTCAAGAGGGGTTTTCTTAAGTAATCTTATGTTAGAGCCGAATCTAGCATGGACTATGCAGGGTTTTCGACAGCCTTTTAGGTAAGGGGCAAATCAGCAGAAGCATTTAGTAGCAATCGGGATTCGATCAGTTGAGGTAAGAAATATTTAATAAGATTAAATACTTAGTTTATTGGCTTGGAGGTTTAACCTTTGTCCTGATTAAGCGTTTTGATGGAGGCCAATACCAGTCAAGGTGGGCAAGGGAAAATCCCTATCCCGAAGTTCAAGAAAAGAGCTGTCTCAGCGGTTCGGGATTGGCCACCGGGGTGTGGGCCAGCAGCAGGAGAAAGCTATAGGCAGATAGCCATAGTCTCGTTGAGCAATAGCGTTGGGATTGAGAGTTTAGAACTCCAAGTGATTAGGTGCGTAATCATCGCACTGTTTCTTCGGTTTTTGCTTGCTAACGTTTATACCTATGTATGATGTGTGGTAGCCGATCGTAATGGCTTAAGTGGTAAGTACTATGTTTGGGTAATCGGATAGCAGGTGGGTAAGTTTGTGATATTAAGTTATTATAAGGTATACATGTATATATTTATGTATATAAGATGTGGTAATGATATGAGATGTATACTTATTTTATATGATGATTTCATATGAGGCATTTACAAACATGCATGGGAGTTGGGCTTGATCGAGGAAGGAAGGGAGTACATATTTATGTACGTGGTCTAATGCTAGCCTCGGGCTACATTAGCGCTTGATGATTAGCTGTGTGCTACATCAAGGGAGATGTTGGCTAGGTGCCCATCTCGGCGGTTGATGGCTGTGTGCATCACCGTAGACGGATTAATGTTGGGATCACGATGTGATCGGTGGCTCTGCCACGGCCTTGTGCAGCAGGTCTGCCAAGGTAGGATATGTGGGATCACTCGATGGTGATCGGTGGGTTAGCCACGGCCTTGAGCAGGGAGTCTGCTAAGGTTGGTGTAATGGATGGACCTAGGTTGGGCTGTGATGCATGATTGCATAAATGGTTCGTGGATTGATGGATATGGGCTAAGCCCATACGTGTGGAACATGTGTTATGATTATGCACTGAGTCTGTGGACTCACCCAATTATTTTCTTAACCATTTCAGGTGATGCGTAAGGTTGGACCGGGTTTGGAGTGGATGCAAGGTGGCCCATGCCGAGGAAGAAGTTTAATTATTTTAAGCTTATTTATATTGAGTATATTTTTTTTAAGTATTGGTTGTAATAAGGGCCTTATTATTATTTTTGGAATTATATTATTATCATTTTAATTATGGTTTGATTAATTTAAATTACTATGTGAAAATGATTTTATTTTAGCAAACTATTTATTCAATATGTACGCATAATAAAGGCTTTAACCCAAACATTTTAGGATAACGAAGTTTACTTGTACTTTTAAATAAACACTATTTTCAAAAGTCAACAAATTTTCATGTTTAGTTCTAAAGTCAAAAGAATTTTCACCCGTCTTTCCGCAGTGACATAACCAGATCCGGTCAGGGCTTGTGGGCCGGGTTTGGGGATGTTACAGGCTAAGTTAAGGATAATTGCTGAATTATCTTTTATTTTCTTTTAGGTGATAATTAAAGAGATAAAGCTATCAAAATAGAAGAGTGATGGCCAAGTAAGGGATTCCTTAGGTGATAATTTCGGCAAAGAGGAGAAAATAAGGCCATTATTCATTCTTTCAAGTCTCTACCGAAAGTCTCTAGGAAACTCTCTCTTTTCTTTTTTTATTTTGTCAAGCCGAAATCTACTTCTTCTCCCTAAATCCACCATTGCCGAATTTCTTAGTGACTCTTTTCCTCTCCCAAAGTTCTTCTTTTCTTCTTCTTTACCTCCCAAAAGCCGAAATTGTGTTACATATCAGGGCCATAGCCGAATACTGCTAAGGGTTCAAGCAAGAGTTCCATCGAATTCTTCCGTAAGGGTAAGATTAGGTTCGATTCTCATTCTATTTCTTTTAAGTCTGTCAAAATTAAGATTCTAATACCCTTAATATCTTGTTGCTGAAACTTTGAAGAGATCTTTCGAGATTTGCTAAGTGTCGACTACAAGGAAGGAGAAGTTCTTTTCCCGAAGCTACACCATAGGCCGCATGTTCCCTAGTTATTCGGTGAGTTTCGGGATTTAAAATCCACAAGGTAAGTGTCTATAGCATTCGGCCAAGGCCATGTTTGGTATATATATATGTGTTCAATAATTATTCAAAAGCCGAAACTAATCTATTCAAGTAATCTAGTGATTGCCGATTTCAAGAAAGAAGGATACAAAGTTTCGGGACTTGATTCTTAAGTCAATCGGCAACAAGGTAAGTTTTAGTGTACTAATCCTACTAGGATTTGGATTTATGGCCGAATGGCTCTTTACTAAGTATTAAATGATTGATTAAATGTAGAGATCTAAGATCTAAGGCATTAGATCAAGCTTTTCGGGATTTGGATTGGAAACCTTAAGCGAATCAAGTGTGTACCTCACACTATTTCTTGATATATTTATGGCAATATTTAATATGTATGTGACTATAAGAATGTGTAAGAATATGGCTAAGGTACCATGTAATGGTACAAAAGTACTCAGGTACGTTTCCTACTCCTACTAGGAATATGAAATCATGTTATATATGTAACATGTGAAAAGTGATAAGAATGTGAAATTATGTAATATGCATGATATGAATGATATGGGGCATTCGGGTTATATTATGAAAAGGGGAAGTGAATGTGGTGACCTAAGACCACGATATCTATGTGGTGACCTAAGACCACGATATCCGAATGTGGTGTCTCTTGACACAAAATATGTATCTGGTGGCTATGCCACGAATTTTTATAAGGGCGATGAGCACGTCGACTGCAGCGACTGCCTTCGATGGTGTGTAGCGGATGGAGGGTTGACTTATTAGTCCCCATGGTGTGCAGGTTGGTACGGGTGATGTGTAGCGGATGGCATCTAGGTTTGGGTTCGGGTTTGCATCACTATCTTTACTTGTTATGTGAATGTGATATGTATGATATGCCTGAATTTGTTTGGATTTAGTGTTGGTTACACATTGAGTCTGTTAACTCACCCCTTGTGGGAACATTTTTCAGGTGATGAACAGTGATGGACCAGGTCGGCAGGAGCTTAAAGGTGGGCATGCATAGCAAGGAAAATTTTATTATTTGGACTTTTATTCTATTTAAGCACTTTAATTTATTTTTGGGAATTATTTGATGTAATAAGGCCATAGTGAACTATTTTTTTTTTCTATTTTATTTACTATGTTACGAAACTTTAATTATTAAAGATTAAGTCAATTTAATTTAAAATAAACTCTAACTATTTTGTCACCTGAAATAAATGGGTTTTCAATATAAAATAAACTCGTTTTCAACTCAAGCCCAACCCAAAACAATCTTTCTTTCAAAACACACAAGTTTTTCCTAAGTAACAAAAGAATTTTGAACCGGTTTACATCGAGGAACATACCAGATCCGGTCAAGGCTCGTGGGCTGGGTTTAGGGGTGTTTCAATGGGCCAGGGCCCATAATGTGTTTGTGGGCTCAGGTCGTTGTGTGCTGTAAGATTTATACACTGAATCTTTGTGACTCACGCTTTCCTTTTTCTCTACTCTTCTAGATAAGCAATAGATCGTGGACAAGGGAGCCGAGACGGACTCGAGGGGCCATGAAGTTTTTATTTCTACAAGTTATTTTTGAGATTTCTTTATGTTTATTTTTTTTCATTTTGGGAATATTTATGTAATAAGGCCCTAGTTTTTATTCAACTAAGCAGATTTCAATGTTCTAAAATTTAGGAATTTATGACAAAGTTTATTTATACTTAATAATAATAATACAAAATAGTTTATTTTTAAAATGTCATTTATTTATTTAAATTATGTCTAATTAACTTACGACTTCCAAAACCAACAAAGCAAAAGTTTTCAATGTACAAGCCGTGACACGCCAGATCTGGTCGAAACGCATGGGCCGGGTTTGGGTGTTGCATTTTGGTATCAGAGCCCAGTTCAAAACTCGGGCTGTGAAGTGGGTCTAGTAATGTTTTATAAAATAGAAGTGATTTTGAGAAAAGAAAGTTTTGGGTTGAGAAGTGGCCTTCGATTCTATCGGCACCCGATCCACGCAGGTAAGTATTCTAAACTCTTGCTGTGTTATATATATGGGCTTAATGGGCTTGAGGGACGTAGATTAGTATAATAGTATTAATGGACTTTAGGCTTAGAATAAACAACTCTTCAATTTCATAAGACTTAATTTCTCTGAACAAAACCCGTAAACGAGTCGCAACACTAGGGTGTGGCAATAGGCGTACGCATGTCTAGGATTAGATCCGGAAGAGCTTGGTATTTAAGCAGTCCTAGTGACTCACCTCCACTTCGCTGGAATCTTACCCGGTGCGTAGTGACTGTTCACCTTAGTCGAATTAGGGTGTGGCAATGGGCATACGCATGTCTAGGAGTGGATTCAGGGAGAGCTTGGTACTTAAGCAGTCCTAGTGACTGACCTCCTCTTCGTTGGATCCTACCTGGTGCGTAGTGACTGTTCACCCTAGCTACGAAGAACTGTTGATGGGCTAAACCTCATAATTAAAACCCGAAAGGGACCAGCCACCCTATTCCACAATCAAATACCCCAAGTTTTGTAAAATTTCCAAAATACATCTGATTTGCGAAAAATTTCCAGAATACCCAGAACTATGAAACTACCAAGGTTTGTGAAATCACCAAAACACTCCGGTTGGCAAAATTTCTAAAATAACCTTAGTTTGTGAAAATTTCCAAAACAACTGTGATTTTCTCAAATACTTATGCTTTGCAAATTTACCCGAAAACCCTATAATGAGAATAAACCGGATTGCGAAACTAGATTTTCCAAAGTACCCCTGTTTTTGAAAAAAAAACAACAACAACAACATCAAAATATCCCTGGTTTGTAAATTTACCAAATTACCCTTGTTTTGCAAAATGACCAAAATATCCCTGGATTGTAAAATTTCCAAATTACCCTTAATTTGTGAAATTACCGAAATACCTCAGATTTCAAAATTACCAAAATACCCTTGGGTTTCAAAATTACTAAAATACGCCCAGATTTCAAAATTACCGAAATACCCCCGGGATTACAAAATTACCAAAATACCCTTATTTCACAAAATCACCAAGGAACCCTATTTTGGGAAATTATGAAAATACCCCTGTAGGATAAATTACGAAAATACCCCTGGGTAGTGAAACAACGCAAACACCCTTATTTGATGAATGTAAGTTCATGGATGTTATTTGTATGTTGATAATTGAATGTATGTGTTTCCTAGAATTAGAGGATACGAACTTGAGACTGAATTGTGAATGCGAATTCGAAAGAACTACTTTTAAAACTATTATTCATAAGACTGTTCGTGGTTAATCAGTTGAAGAAAACTAAAAATTCATAAAATTTCTAATCAGATAAACGCGAAGCGGTAGAATGAGTACAAGGGGAAGAGGACGTCCGCCACGTGGTCGTGGTAGGGGTAGGATGACGGTGTTGGAACCAATAGGATCTGGAAACGAGATGCCAGCTGCGGAGGAGGAATTTTAGGACCAGACTGCCGGAGATGATGCGGTATCTGAGGCAATGTTAAGGGTTTTAGAAAGGGTTACTGGGGCTGGTATGGGCATAGAGCCCGGAAATCTGTGCCGGAGCGGCTTAGGGCTAATGGTGCAGAAGTGTTTAGGGGAATTTCTGGTGTAGCCCCAAGTTCAGCTGAGTATTGGTTGGAGGCGGTAGAACGCTAATGGATGATTTGGATTTCACGGAGGAGGAGAAGTTGAAAGGAGTTGTATCTCTCCTGCGGGATGAAGCCTATCAATGGTGGCTTACGATTAAGGATGGTACAGTGGCTGACCGTATCACCTAGGATCTCTTTAACACGGCGTTTCAGAATAAGTACATTGGATCGAGTTATGTGGATGCGCAGCGCAGAGCATTTCTAAATCTGGTTCAAGGGAGTAGGTCAGTGGCTGCGTATGAAGCTGAATACTTACGCCTTAGTCGTTATGCTCGTGGGATGGTAGCCACGGAGCATGAACATTGTGTTAGGTTCGAAGATGGCCTGAGGAATGATTTGCGTGTTTTGATAGCCCTACAGCGGGAGAGGGAATTTGCTGTCCTAGTGGAAAAGGCTAAGATAGCCGAGAAGGTAAAGCGGGCCGAAAAACTGAATCGAGATAGAGATAGGGGTGGAAATAAGAGGAATTTTGGATCGTTAATCGGGCTTACTCAGAAAAGGCCCAGGCCTGATGGACCGAAACGGGAAGAGAAATCTGCTGCTGCTAACCAAACACCAAAGTGTGCTCGCTATGGCAAATTTCATGCCGGAGAGTGTTGGGCAGGCAGTGGGAAGTGTTTTAGGTGTGGATCTACAGATCACCAAGTTAGAAACTGTCCGCAGCAACGGGGCGGTGAAGGGACCATGGGTCGAGGGAACGCTCAGCCTGGCAGAGGAGGTCAGCAACCACAAAGAGGTTGTGGTGCAGCCAGAGGTGGTAATGGCGCTGGTCGGGGTTGTGGAGCACCAGGTCAAGGGGCAGGAAACACTGAGGCGAGACAACCAGGGTTGGTCTATGCTGTCAGACGTCGAGAGGAGGCTGACGCACCGGATGTCATAACTGGTACGTTTTTAATTTTTGGCTTGCCTTACACTGTATTGATTGACATTGGGTCGACGCATTCGAATGTAGCTAGTAGTGTATCTGGAACTCTAAGGTTAGAATCTGAAATTACCCCTAGGGCAATGACTGTAGTTAGCCCGTTAGGACAATCAGTAGTAGTGGATAAACTCTATCGGGAAGTACCTCTAGAAGTTCAGGGGATAGTTTGTCAAACGGATCTAATGGAATTACCGTTCGGGGAGTTTGATTTGATTTTAGGCATGGATTGGCTTGTGAAGTATCAGGCTAATCTAGATTGTGTGGCCAAGCGTATGGTGTTAAAAACTCCCGAGGGTGATGAAGTGTTAGTGATAGGAGAAAGGGGGAACTGCTTGTCGAATATAGTGACTGCCCTAAGAGCAAAAAGGATGGTGAAGAAAGGATGCGAGGCAGTTTTATTGTTTGTTCAGGCTCTAGAAGCCAAATATCTGACTGTTGGGGACGTCAGGACGGTAAAGGAATTTCCTGATGTTTTCCCTGAAGAGCTTCCAAGATTACCCCTAGATCGTGAAGTGGAGTTTGGTATCGGTCTTTTTTCGGGAACAGCGCAGGTATCTACTGCTCCATATAAGATGGCACCGAAGGAGTTGGTGGAGTTGAAGGCGCAGATTCAGGAGTTGCTAGATAGAGGGTTTATTCGACCGAGTGTGTCGCCTTGGGGAGCGCCGGTGTTATTTGTTAAGAAGAAGGATGGATCAATGTGTATGTGCAATGATTATCGCCAGTTGAATAAGCTAACAATCAAGTACAAGTACCCGTTGCCAAGGATCGATGATCTGTTTGATCAGTTGAAGGGGGCCTCAGTCTTTTCAAAGATAGATCTGAGGTCAGGGTACCATCAACTTAGGGTCAAGGAGGCGGATATCCATAAGACGACTTTCAGGACTCGCTACGGTCACTATGAGTTTATGGTGATGCCGTTTGGATTGACCAACGCGCCAGCAGCGTTCATGGACATGATGAACCGAGTGTATATCTTGGTTTATTCGAAGTCGGAGGAGGAGCATGATGCTCATCTGCAAATAGTTTTGCATATTCTGAGGGAGAAGCAGTTGTATGCCAAATTCAGTAAGTGTGAATTTTGGCTGAGGGAAGTTACGTTTCAAGGGCACGTTGTGTCGGCAGAAGGGATTAGGGTTGACCCTCGAAAGGTTGAAGCAGTGTTGGATTGGAAGCCACCTAAGTCTGTGGCTGAGATTAGGAGTTTTCTTTGTTTAGCTGGGTACTACCAAAGGTTTGTTGAAGGATTTTCTTCGGTTGCGGCACCATTGACTAAGTTGCTACGGAAAAGAGTTTCGTTTGTTTGGTCTGATAAGCAGTAGGTGAGTTTCGAGAAGTTAAAAAGGAGTTTGACAGAAGCTCCGGTGTTGATTCAGCCGGAGGCGGGAAAGGAGTTCGTAATTTACTGTGATGCGTCACACACAGGATTAGGATGTGTGTTGATGCAAGAAGGAAAGGTGGTTGCATATGCATCTCGGCAGTTAAGACCGCATGAATTGAATTACCCCACCCATGATTTGGAATTGGCGGCAGTGGTGTTTGCCTTAAAAATTTGGAGGCATTATCTGTACAGGGAGAAATCTGTCATTTACACAGACCATAAAAGCTTAAAGTGTCTTTTGACTCAGAAGGAGTTGAATCTAAGGCAGAGGAGATGGATCGAGTTGTTAAAGGATTACGACTGCTCGATCGAGTATCACCCGGGTAAGGCTAATGTAGTAGCGGATGCTCTAAGTCGTAAAGTAGTCTCTAACTTAAGAGCAATGTTTGCTCACCTTAGTTTGTATGAGGATGGAAGTTTGTTAGCTGAACTTCAAGTGAAACCTTCTTGGATTAGCCAGGTGAAGGAGAGGCAACAGACCGATGAGTTGCTAAAGGGGAAATTGCAGCTAATCACAAAGGATGGGCCAACGGAATTCAGTATGAACAAGGAAGGACTGTTATGTTTTTTAGGGAGAGTTTGCATGCCAAAAGATCCGGAGTTGAGGCGTAGGATTTTGCATGAGGCACATGGTGGTACATATGCTATGCACCCTGGAGGAAGTAAGATGTTTTGGGATTTGCGAGATCAGTTTTGGTGGCCGGGGTTGAAGCAAGAAGTAACTGAATTGGTGGGTAAGTGCTTGACCTGTCAGCAGGTCAAGGCAGAACATCAGTTACCATCAGGATTATTGCAGCCAGTAAAGATTCCACAATGGAAGTGGGAAAGAATCACCATGGACTTTGTTAGTGGGCTCCCCCTCACACCCACTAAGAAAGATGCGGTTTGGGTTGTTGTTGATCGCTTGATGAAGTCTGCACACTTCATACCCGTACGTATTGACTATTCATTGCAGAAGTTAGCTAAGTTATACATAGCGGAGGTGGTGAGGTTGCATGGAGTACTGGTTTTGATCATATCAGATAGGGACCCCAGGTTCACCTCACGATTTTGGAAGGCGTTGCATCAAGCGCTGGGTACGAAGTTGGACTTCAGTACAGTGTTTCATCCTCAGACCGATGGACAGTCTGAGCGGGTGATCCAGATCTTGGAGGACATGTTGAGAGGATGTGTCATTGATTTCAGAGGTAGTTGGGAAGAGTTCTTACCGTTAGCAGAGTTTGCTTACAACAATAGTTACCAATCAAGTATTTAAATGGCGCCCTACGAAGCTTTGTACGGGCGGAGGTTTCGTACTCCTACCTATTGGACGGAACTAGGGGAAAGTCAGATTTTAGGTCCGGAGTTGGTGACCGAGACAGAAGAGAAGGTTGAATTGATTCGGGTTCGACTGAAAGAGGCGTCGGGCAGACAGAAGTCCTATGCTGATTTAAAGCATAAGGACATAGAATTTGCAGTGGGAGATAAGGTATTCCTAAAGGTGTCGCCATGGAAAGTTTGGTAGAAAGGGTAAATTGAGTCCCAGATTTATCGGACCATATCGGGTGTTGAAGCGAGTAGGACCAGTAGCCTACCAGCTGGAGTTACCTCCGGAGTTAAGTCAAATTCACGATGTAATTCACGTCTCCATGCTAAGATGTTACCGCTCGGATCCGTCTCATGTTGTACCTGTGGAGGAAATTGAGGTAAGTCCTGATCTATCCTTCGAAGAGGAACCAGTGGAAATTCTGGATCGTGATGTCAAGGTATTGCGAAGGAAAACAGTTCCATTGGTTAAGGTGCTGTGGCGGAATCATGGTTCTGAGGAAGCTACATGGGAACCCGAGGAAGCAATGCGGCAGCAATACCCCTATCTTTTCTGATCAGGTTATTTCAAGGACGAAAATTCTTTAAGGGGGTAGAACTGTAACATCCTGAATTAATGGGTCTATGCATTTAGTGTAAGGATATGTTTAATATGTTAATTTAAGTAATAGGGGTCCAAATTGGGCTTAGGATTAGGCAAAGGCCTTGGTTAAATTATCTGATGGGGCATTATAGAGTTAAAAGGGGTAATTGTGTTTAAAATACTAACGTGGGATTGTGGTCTAACAAAAGGTGGCACTGCAAGAGAATTAGAAGGTGGCGTCATTAACAATTAAAGGGGCCCAAGTTTTGGCCGCAAGGAGCCCATGTTTTTAGGCCATTTTCGGCACTTAAAATGGAGCAAGGGGTGATGCCACACACAAGGAGTTAGGGGCCCAAAATTTAAGTTTTATGGAGCCCAAATCTTTTAATTTAAGTGAGTTAAATTTCGGCATTAGGGTTTAATGAAGTGGACGGCTACAAGGCTCAAAAATAGGAGGATTTATATGGATTTTATAATTGATAATTTAGAAGATAAAAAGAAGAAAAGATAGGAGCCTATCTACAAGGAAGGTGATGGCCGAAACTTCACCACTTAGAGGAGTAAAGAAATCGGCTACTGCATGGCAAAGGGCTGCCGAATTTTCCTTTTCATTTAGCTTGAATTTTAATTAATTAGGAAGGGCGTTTTCAGTTTTATACAGGAGGTGCCGAAATTCCTATAAATAGGGGGGATAGCTCCTTGATTCGGGCATTTAAACCCTAATTCTCTCTTCACTCTTTGTGCCGAAATTCTTAGCCTCTTCCTCTTCAATTTCGTTTTTTCAAATTTCTTCAAAAGCCGAAACCTCTTCTCCATTCTTTTTCCTCTTGAGTCGATTTCTCTAAAAAGCTAAAATCTCTATAGTTTTCTTTAGTCATCCTATTTGAGAATCAGTTCTATTCTTCCGGCATTTAAATCTTTTCTCTGCCATTGCCGAATCTCCTCTCTAGTGCTAGCCGAAATTCCTGTGTTAAGGTAAGTGTCGACTTCTGCTAGTTTCTCATATTCTATTCCGGTTTTTGAAAGGCAAAAGCCAAAAAGCTAATAGTTTAATGATTCTATATTGGGCGGCATTCCGGGATTTGAAGAAAGCTTGGTCGACTAGATCTAAAAGCCGAAAAACGTTAGTCTCCAATTTTGGGATTTTAAGGTAAGAAGATTTCCCTAGATTTTTACTAGATTTGTTCATTATATGCAAGATCCTAACTTTATGATGAGGATTAACGATCATAAATTGTTATAGTAGTTCTGACAAGAACTTGTGATGGAATTAAATATGGATCAGGCAAAGGAGAGAATCCCTAAGTTTAAGAAATGAGCAATATCTGCTGTTCGAGACTGGCCACTTGGTTGTGGACCGGCTTCTGAACAACACCTTAGGCAGATAGCAGTTGTGTCGACTAAGGATAGCATCGACATAGAAAGCATCGTTTTATCGGTAATCAGGTGTGTAGATCTCTAACACACTATTAATCCTGTATATATGTCTATATATATATATATGTTATGGGCTAAAAAGCCGGAAAGAGGTTGTATAGACAGTCGAATGGAACCCTAAATGGGTTAGGCAAGGATGCCAGGTACGTAAACATAGATATCCCTATGTGTATCAAAATATATGTAAGTCTGCTTGATGTTCTCTTTATGTATGTATGCATGGGGTGGGAATTATGATATTGAAGGGGAAGTGTATGATAGGTCACTTGGTGATCGGTGGTAGAAATCCCACAAAAGTAAATGTTAGGTCACATAGTGATCGGTGGCTATGCCACGTTTAATGATTCCTGAATAACAGGAATAGGCAATAGGGCTATCGTTATGGTGTGTAGCGGATGGAGGGTTGATTGTAGAAATCCCCAAGGTGTGATGGTTGGTACAGGTTGGTGTGTAGAGGATGGAAACCTAGGATGGGTTGGGTTATTATTCATTATTCATTGTTTATCATGTGATTATGATTGATGCCTTATGTATGGGCCAGGGCCCATAATGTGTTTGTGGGCTCAGGTCATTGTGTGCTTTGAGATTTAAACACTGAGTCTTTGTGACTCACGCTTTCCTTTTTCTCTACTCTTCCAGATGAGCAGTAGATCGTGGACAAGGGAGCCGAGACGGACTCGAGGGGCCATCAAGTTTTTATTTCTACAAGTTATTTTCAGGATTTCTTTTAGTTTATTTTATTTCATTTTGGAAATATTTATGTAATAAGGCCCTAGTTTTTATTCAACTAAGCAGATTTCAATGTTCTGAAATTTAGGAATTTATGACAAAGTTTATTTATACTTAATAATAATAATACAAAAGAGTTTATTTTTAAAATGCCATTTATTTATTTAAATTATGTCTAATTAACTTACGACTTCCAAAACCAACAAAGCAAAAGTTTTCAATGTACAAGCCGTGACACGCCAAATCTGGTCGAAACGTATGGGTCGGGTTTGGGGTGTTACAGTTGTTCTATAGAAATTTAAGAAAGCAATTGGTTGGACCATAGCTGATATTCGAGGTATAAGCCCTTCTTTTTGCATGCATAAAATCATTTTAGAAGAAGGTGAAAGAGCTCGAATTGATGGGCAAATGAGGCTCAATCCTATTATGAAAGAAGTTGTGAGAAAGGAAGTGATCAAATGGTTAGATGCAGGAATCATCTATCCTATTTTATATAGTTCGTGGGTAAGTCCAGTACAGTGTGTGCCGAAGAAAGGTGGAATCACGATTGTTGAAAATGAGCGTAACGAGTTAATTCCAACGAGAACTGTTACCGGTTGGACAATCTGTATTGATTACAGAAAGTTCAACAAAGCCATTCGGAAGGACCATTTTCTGTTGCCTTTTATGGATTAGATGTTAGATCGACTGGCAGGTAATGAATTCTATTGGTTTTTAGATGGCTATTCGTGATATAACCAAATAGTTGTAGCCCCGGAGGACCAACATAAAACAACCTTTATTTGTCCATCGGTACGTTTGCTTTTAGGCTAATGCCTTTTGGTTTATGCAATGCACCTGCAACTTTTCAACGGTGCATGATGGCAATATTTACTGATATGGTTGAAAATTTTGTTGAGGTTTTCATGGATGATTTTTCTGTTTTTGGTCTATTTTTGGTAACACTCATAATATCTATTTGAGTAAGTTGGCTAAGGTACTGAAGAGATTCAAAGAGACGAATCTTGTCCTTAATTGGGAAAAATGTCATTTTATGGTAAAAAAAGGGATTGTCTTATGTCATAAGATCTCAAAGAGAGGAATTGAAGTCGATAAAGCAAAGGTGGACGTAATTGAAAGATTACAAGCCCCAATTAATGTGAAAGGAGTTAGAAGTTTCTTAGACCATGCTGGTTTTTACCGAAGGTTTATCAAAGATTTCTCGAAAATTTCTAAGTCATTGTGTTTGTTGTTAGAGAAAGATACAGTGTTTGATTTCAACAAAGCATGTTTGGAAGCTTTTGAATATTTAAGGAAGCGGTTAATCTCAGCCTTAATAATCGTTACACCTGATTGGAACTCACCGTTTGAGTTAATGTACGATGCAAGTGACTATGCTGTTGGAGCTGTAATGGGTCAAAGAAGAAGCAAAGTGTTTCACCCTATTTGTTATGCAAGTAGAACTTTGACGGGAGCCCAACTCAATTATACGTTAACCAAAAAGGAACTCTTCGCTATAGTTTTTATCTTTGACAAACTCTGCTCATATCTTATAGGTACTAAAGTTACAGTATTTACTGACCATGTGGCCATTAAATACTTGCTCACGAAGAAAGATGAAAAACCGAGGCTAATTCATTGGATACTTTTACTCTAAGATTTTGACCTTGAGATCCAAGACAGAAAAGGTGTCGAAAATCAAATAGCTGATCATTTATCGAGGTTGGAGCAAGATGAGGTAACTCGATCAGGTGTGCCTATCAACGAGAATTTCCCAGGTGAACACTTATTTGAGGTAAGTCGAATTCATGAAATACCCTGGTTTGCTGATTTTTCTAATTATCTTGCATGTGGAATAATTTCTCAAGAAATGACATACCAACAAAGAAAAAATTCCTTCATGATAGTCAGTATTATTTTTGGGATGATCCATTTTTTGTTTAAATAATGTGCAGATAATATAATCCGGAAGTGTGTAGCTGAAAGCGAGATTGCTGAGATCTTGTATCATTTCCATTCATCTCCAAGTGGGGGACACTTTGGTGGTTCACGTACTGTAGCTAAGATTTTGCAAGCATGTTTCTTTTGGCCTACGCTATTTAAAAATGCTTATGCTTATGTGAAGAACTGTGATAAATGCCAAAGGACTGGAGATATATCAAGTAGGAATGAGATGCCCTTGACAAACATTTTGGAGATTGAATTATTTGATGTATGGGGCATTGACTTCTTAAGCCCATTTCTTTCTTCGTATGGGAACAAATACATCTTAATTGCTGTGGACTATGTATCAAAGTGGGTTGAAGCTGAAGCATACCCTACAAATGATGCTAAGATAGTCATGCGATTCCTATATAAGCATGTGTTTACACGACTTGGGACACCATGAGCTACTATTAGTGATGAAGGTTCTCACTTTGTGAACAAATTGATTAAGTGGTTGCTTGAAAAATATGATGTGAAGCACAAGATTGCTACTACCTATCACCCCCAGTCCAATGGGCAAGTTGAGAGAATGAACCGTGAAATCAAAGGTATCCTTGAACAGTTAGTTCACCCAAGCAGAAAAGATTGGTCTCAAAGGCTCGATGATGTATTATGGGCCTATCAAACAACATTTAAGGAACCGTTAGGAATGACTCCTTATCGGTTAGTCTTTGGAAAGACATGTCATTTGCCATTAGAGTTGGAGAATAAAGCTCACTAGGCATTGAAACAGTTGAACTTTGATCTTAAGCAAGCCGATGAGAGAAGGATGTTACAACTTGATGAGTTGGAAGAGCTGAGGTTGTTTTCCTATGAGAATGCCAAAATGTGTAAAGAAAGATCAAAGAGATGGCATGATAGTCATATACAACCTCGCGAGTTTAAAGAAGGTTAGAAGGTTTTGTTGTTTAAGTCAAGGTTGAAGTTATTTCCTGGGAAGCTTAAATCCCGATGGAAAGGACTCTATACCATCTACTGAGCTTATCCTTATGGAGCTATTGAATCATACAACAATTACGGAGGTACATTTAAAGTTAATGGTCAACAGCTCAAATAGTTCTGGAATGGTGAAGTTGAGCGAGTTGAAGCCTCGTTCAAATTAACAAACCTTTAATTTTTCATGAACTCATTTCGTAAATAAATATATAATTAGAAATTATTTTCTTAACATATTACATTTAATTAATTCTGTCTAAGGAGATTGGGACTTAAGCGGGACCGTGGTGAGCCCTCCAACCTTTCCTGGGAATTAATTTAATGTAATTTGTTAAGAAGAAATTTTCTAATTAAGATTTAAAATTTTTAAGTTTTATTTGTTTTTTTTTAATTTAAATTTTTATGTTAATAATGGGGGTCAAATTTGACCTAAGTACTAATCAGTTTTTTTTTTAAGATACAGTCTGAGTTTGAGGCCCAAGACAACAAAAAGGAGGGAAAAATTCATGCCTTGCCGACACACCCATTGCTTGCCGCCCAAGTAACCCTAATATAGCTAAAATTTTGCTATATGTTGCCCTAATTTTTTCCTATATAAACCCTTCTCCATTCTACTAATTTTCATATCCTTCAAAGCAATTTGCTTACACCCTAAAAATCCTTAAATCTCCCTTTTGTGCCGTCAACCTCAAATCCTGAAAGAAGCCCTAGTTCTCTTCCCTTTCAGCCGAAATTCCCTATTACTGCCGCAAAGAGATTGTCGAATCACCGTTGTTGCTGTCGCACACCGTTCTCGTCGCCGTGCCTGTAACACCCCTTATCGTCAACTTTCTATCTGTGCATGATGCAGAAAACCAGAAAAGATAGAGCAATTTCGATCATAGCTCAAATAGACTACAATGCTTTCATCTACCTGTAAATTTAGCTGACATTCTTATACTATAGGAATTTCATTCGAAATCTTGCAGATATATATACCTCTGAGAGTAAATGGAAACATATAATAGTCGGAAGAGATTATTGTAATTTCTCAACCATAAACACTGCATTCAGTCATTAATACATCTCGATAATGATTTCACTATCTAATTCTGTCATTACTAATCTGATATTATTCCAATTGCAAACAGAAATAAATTCAGAACAAATTCCAGCAATTACATACTTTAGGCCCCATACTTGGATGAGTTAATTAGCTAAGTCTGACCTTTCTTTAACTATAACATTTCGGAATCCGAATGATTTTCATATTAATCTGACATCTTTTCTGCAACTGTGTTCATTTACTAAACCATTCTCAACTCTGATCACGTTGTCAATTAATCTACAATTCAACTCTTTAGTCTTCCACTTGTAAACTCATTCGGTCTAAATTTCATGAAATTTCTTTATAACATACCTTATTGGAAGGGGGTGAGGTTGTAACGCCTCTGACTTGCCTCTTATATACTCATGCATATAACTTAACACTCATCAATATATATATTTTGTTTCAAGTAACTTAACATGCATACTCATTTTACACAACCTTCCTATCATCTTATACAAACAAGTGCACTTATACTTTCATTCATAAATCTCGAGTAAAATTACTCATAACATTCACTTAATTTCACAAGTTATACTCATAGCATCATACAAATGCCAATCAAACATGAACACTTATCATAGTATAAACTTTCCTTTCATCTCATCTTTCATATTTCTAGAGAAATTCCCATCCACAATTTATTCACCATCACATAAACATCATAAAATACTATTCTTACTTTTTACGAGTCTCAACTCATCATAAACACACTGTCTACACTATCAAATTTAGCTCAGTTGAAGTGCGCATTTGTCTAATAAAACAATTTACATCAGGGTCGGGAGTCGTCACACTATCACAGTTCAATATGGCATGTATAGCTAGATTCTCACACTCACTATGGTAGTCTGAGAACTGACTAAACCACAGCTCTGATACCACTAAATGTAACACCCCTTACCCGTATACTACGTCGGAATCGGGTACGAGGCATTACCAGACTTAACAATACATTCTACCAAATCCTGAGCCACAAAATTTCACTTATAATTTAAAATTTAACAAACACATGCATACACAAGCATTATAACTCCATGACCAATATGAGCCACAACTCGTGGCTAAATACAGAATAATCCTTATTACCGTTATGAAGCAATACGTTTAACCAAATTAATTAACACCTATACAAAATGAGTTAGTCAAGCCCTTATTCATGCCATAACTTAAATCATTTATAAATAAAGATACCCATAGATAGCTTGATAGTGTGAAGCGATCTCCGACGGCCTTCAGCCCGAGCTTGTTTAATAGGACTCTGAAACATGGGAAAGAAAAGGGGGTAAGCTTATAAAGCTTAGTAAGTTCACATGTAAAAATAATAAGCATTAGCAATGAATTTAGCTTACTACTAAGCTGTCATATCTTGCATAAATAATGCTAAGTTCTTACTTTCTCAACTTACTCATTTGTAGCCTTACCAAAGCCTCAACGAGACAAATCCTCACAACAAGTTCTCTAATTGATACAATCATTAAATCACATGCTTATACCTTATTACTCATGTTCACATTAATCTATCTACTTGAATCGCTGTCACTAAATTATTTATTTCTTGCACTACAGAGCTCCAAATTACAAACCGCTAATTTTCCCTGGAACTAGACTCACATAACTTCATACCATAAAATTTATAGAATCTTTGGTCTTGCCAATTAGTACAGTTTATTCATTAAAATTTCCCCTATTTCACTATTCTACTATTCTGACCTCTCTTCACTATGAATCAATTATCTCCTCGTACAGAATTTAGATGACCTTATTGTTTAGTTTATTTGAAACTAGACTCATTCAGAATTTTAGGAATATAAATTATATCACATAATTATTTTTATACAATTTTTAATGATTTTTCCAAGACAGAATAGGGGATCACGTAGTCATTCTGAACCAGTCTCACAAAAATTTAAATATCTCAAATTATACAAATCCTTTGTTTGCTTTGTTTCTTTTATATGAAAATAGACTCAATAAGATTTAAATAAATATTTCATCCAACTTATAATTAAATTTCTACTATTTTTGGTGATTTTTTCAAAATTACGTAACTGCTGCTGTCCAAAATAGTTTTATTTGTAAATTTTTGCTCTCACTCACTTTAGTTGTATTCATTACTTACCTATAACAATCTTTCCAATTTCCGATTACATATCGAGCATATTGCTCATACGTTACACATGCATATACCTACACTTATCACTACAAGCCACACATAATTTCACTTAATCGATTTTCTCGGTGAACTCATCGGTAACCTTACCAAAGGCTCAGAATACAAAGGGCACCTTACTTAATAGCTTTCTTACATACCTGCAACATTCTCACTTAACACATGAGTACTCTTTCATAATATATGCATATTGCCAATCATGTCATAAAGTTTCACAAGCATAACTGAAAAGTCATCACTTACTTAATACTTGATAATCTCAATTACTTACAATCTCAATATTAAATAAGCCTTAAATGCATACATGTACTCATACCTGTACTCTTTCTTCATGTTCTCACCTTGCCATTTCTTTGACATAGTCTTTGGACTACTCGGGAACCATTTCCTTTTTGAACTTACCATTGTCATGTCTTGACATGGTCTTACGTGGTATCCTTGCCTTATGAACTCACCAATGCCATGTCTTGGCATGATCTTACATGAGACCATTGCCTTATAGTAACTCATCAATGCCATGTCTTGACATGGTCTTACATGATTTCCTTGCCTTATAGAACTTATCAATGCCATGCCTTGGCATGGTCTTACATGATATCCTTATCTTACCAAATGCCATGTTCCAAACATGGTCTTACATGGTATCCTTGTCTTAGTGCCAATGCCACATCTTAATGTGGTCTTACATGGAGTCCTTAATTAATGCTGATGCCATGTCTTGACATGGTCTTACACGAGATCCTTGCCTTACCAATGCCATGTCTTGACATGGTCTGACATGGTATCCTTAACCGTCAATTCCTCCTTAAATGCCATGTTATGAACATGGACTTTTCCGTCAATTCTTCCTTAATTGCCATGGTATAGCCATGGACTTTGAGATATCAATGCCTTGTCAAGTCATAGCTGAAACATACTTGCTCAAATTCTCAAGGTTAGTCGCATAACTCAATAATAACATTACTAATAACAATAATTGCATAATAATAAAATGCTACTCAACTTACATACTTAGATTCTAAATCTCATCATATCATCAACTTAACTTATTCTCATCAAACTATGCTAGTCAATACTTTCTTGTTATCATACAAAGCCATAATACAAAATATGGTCTAACATATAAATTATACAAGTTCTCTTTCCAATATCGAATTATTATCAAACATTAATCATTATATCTAAAACTTAATACTAGAGTATTTATGGCCAAAATATCAATTTATCATTCAAATATGCATAATTAAATGCTTATTAAACATATGAACTTACCTCGATACCAAAACGGTCATTTTACCAACTTTCCCGATTTTCGATTTTCCTCCCGTTCTAGGTCCAAATCTCATTTTTCGGGGTCTAAGACATCACATTTCACTTTTTTAATTAATGTACTACTCAAAACAGTCCCTAACTCAAACTTTGGCAAAATTACAATTTTGCCCCTAAACTTTTGCATAATTACGATTTTGCCCCTAGGCTCAAAAATTAAACTTCATCCCTTATTCTTATGTTTTATAACATGCTAATCATTTTTCCCTTCTATGGCAACATCAAATTCTTGCTCTAACATGCACTTATGTACATTAGGTATTTTTGCTGATTATGTCGTTTTACTCATTTTCACTTAAAATCGCTTAGTAAAAGTTGTTTAACATAATTCTAAGCTTTATATTCTTCCATAAAACATCAAAATAAATACAT
This sequence comes from Gossypium australe, assembly GCA_005393395.2. Classification (NCBI taxonomy): domain Eukaryota; kingdom Viridiplantae; phylum Streptophyta; class Magnoliopsida; order Malvales; family Malvaceae; genus Gossypium; species Gossypium australe. The sequence goes on along the minus strand of CM016614.1, from coordinate 43,228,540 downwards.
TTCACCTATGGGTATTTTTCCAAATATGGACCCTAGGTTAAATTATTGCTAGAATAAGCTAAATCAAGTTACCGGGACTCCAAAAACGTAAAGAACATGAAAAATGGGGCTAGAATGGACTTACCATGAAGCTTGGAAAGCTTGAAAACCCTATCCATGGCTTCCCACATGTTAAATTCAGCCTAAGATTGAAGATTGAAAAATTTTGTTTTTAATTCATTTAATTCACTAAATTACCAAAATGCCCCTTAAAAAAATCTTTTGAAACATACCCATCCATGTCCATTTTTGTCCACCAACTTAACCAATGGCCTAATTATCATTTAAGGACCTCCAATTTAAAATTTCATAACAATTGGACACCTCTAACATGTAGAACTCAACTTTTGCACTTTTTACAATTCGTCAAAATTTTCGAATGAGATTTTCACGAAATCATTCCGTGAAATTGTAGACCATAACAAATATAAATAAAATAAATTTCTTAACATCAGATTTGTGGTACCAAAACCACTGTTCCGACTAAGCCCAAAATCGGGCTGTTACAATACCTCACCGTTGCTGTCGCATGTTGTCATCCCCGCCGCACCATCCTTGCCGTCGCAAGATTTTTTTCGTAGCAAGTTCTACCCACTTTGATTATTTCTCTTTTCTCTCTTGTGTAGAAAATTTGCAAAATTTTCGGGAAAAGATACCATGTCTCGCAAAAGAACTAGATCTTCAAAGACTACTCCTGAAAACCCAGTTTTAATCGATGAAGAAGTGAAAGAGAGATTTGATCCAATCTTCAAGCATCAATCTATGATGCCAAAAAAAGGTTTTGACTTGAAGAATAATGATTTGATGGTTGTTCCTATATCGGTTAGAAAGAAAATCAATGCTCTCAAGTGGGAACAATTTTGTGATGCTCGTTCACTTTTCGATGATGAACTAGCTCGAGAATTCTCTGCTAGTTTGACTACGCAAGATGCTACTGAAGTCATTGTTTGAAAGAAAAAGGTACCTCTTACTTCTAAATCCGTCAATGATTTGTTTGATTTACCTGATGTTGAAGGAGATGACTACTACCCTATGATGAACAATATCAATTGGGATTTTGTTCAACAAGTGCTTGATGTTGTGACAAATCCGAGATCCTAATGGATTATAAGAAAGTATGGCAGCCATTATTGTCGAAGAGAATACTTAAAACTAGTAGCAAAAGTATGGTTTTATTTTGTTCGCTACAGTTTTATGCCTATCTTACATAGTTCCACCATCTCGATGGAACAGATGCTTTTATTATATGCAATTTTGACAGAAAAGTCCATTAATGTTGGGAAAATTATCCTTCAGGAGATTCACGATTGTGCTAAAAAGAAGGCAGGAAGTGCTTATTTCCCATCATTAATCACTTCACTTTGCTTAAGAGCCCGTGTTAAAAAACAAGCAAATCTAAATGGGTGATATGTTTAAGGGTGCATTACAAATTATGATCTTGAAAGATTAGTAGAGAGGGTGCATGAGCTGAATCAAGGCGAGCAAGAAGAGCCAACTAAGCCAGATACCGAGGAGTCAACAAATGGAACTAAAACTGAAGCTAATTTAGTTACAGAGACTGAAGAGGAAGGATCTGATAAGGACTCGAACATTCTTAAACCAAGGGTTGAGCCAGAAGAAGAACCAGTCAAGCTAAGTGTTGAACTTGAATATAAAACTCCCATGCCGACTTCTGCAAGTACTTCAAGGATATCAGAGTTGTCAATTTTGATGGATATGTGCAAGTTCATGCACAATCAATAACAAACTTACTGAAAATATAGAAAAATTAGAGATGACTCAATTCGAAATACTTTTAAGACTATCTCTAGTACTTTTGTTCCTGAGTTCCCAGATGCTATCCTTGAGACATGGACGGAAGATACTAATGATGCAAGGGGAGATAGAGCTAAAGAAGACAAGGGAAATGAGTCAGAAAAATAAAAGGGGGGATTATTGTCTTGTTATTTATTTAATTATTTGTATGTCCTTAGGAATTTATTTCTTTCATAATTAGGATTTAATATCTGCAGAATAAAACATAACAAGCATGAACAAACTTAACACTTCTTTAGAAAGAATAAGACTAAGTGATGTGGTAATGGGAATGAACATGTCTAGGATTGGGTTATTAAGGAAGACTTGGTATTTAAGCAGTCTCAATGACTCACCTCTCTTTCTTTACAACCCTACTTGGTGTTTAGTTTTCATTCATTACTTTGTTCTTGCAATGAGGACATTGCTTCTTTTTAAAGGGGGTAAGGCAAATAAATTGCTCAAACCTTTAAATTCAAGTATGTTCTAATCATTTCTTTCATAAGTATGTTTTAATAAATGAATGTTTAGATATATTTTTTTTACTGAGATAGTTTGTATGCAAGTATGAATGATGATTTTATCTAAGTGAAAGTATGCTATCATGAAGAATGGAATGCTTGTATGATCTTAGCCTTAGTAATGTTTACCATGAAAACTTAGTTTCTTTTGAGATTAGACATGCATGAAGGTTTATATCTTTAGAATTGACTTATTAACTTTCTTGAGGCGAAAACCTAGGGGACATAAAGATCTAAAATGATATAAGCACTATTTCTTTGGACCATTTGAGCCTTTCAAGCCAACCCTATGATATTAGACCATTGAAACTGTAATTTTGAGCTTAAAGGCCTTTTTTTTTTTTGCAATGAACCTACATTATAAGCCAAATACCATCTTTTTAAAGTTATTCTAATTTTTTGCACCTATCTTAACTAAAGTTGTCTTGGGAATCAAAATTTGAGGAAATTTTCATAAAGATGTATGTGCTCATGCTTATAAAAAAAAAAGAGCGAAGAAAAGTTTGGTCAGTCTCCAAAAAGGAAAAATATATGAGCTTGAGTTCAAAATAAGTTTGGGGGTGTTACAATGGTTCACTTAAAGAAAAATGTTGTATTACGAGAAAACCAAGACAAAGATAATGGTTATGATTTTTAAAATAGAAATGTCTCATCTCTTCAAATCCCTACATTTAAACCGAGCCCCATTACAACATTATAAAAGACCTATTGATTTGATGATTATGTCACCTACATTAGTGGAGAAGAAGTGCTGAGTTCAACATATGAAGATCATAAATAAGCCTTGTGATTGTTTGCTTGATTGATAGGAAATTATGTTGAATGAAGAATGTTATCTATGGCTGTGACATACATGCAAACTATGATTCATGTTGGCATATTTTGAAGCTTAGTATAATTGTAACATCCTGAATTAATGGGCCTTTGTATTTGATGTGTGTTACGTTTAATGTGCTAATTAGAGTGTTTAAGGGGTTCAGATTGGGCTCAGGATTGGGCCGAGGCCTTAGTTAAAATTTTCTGTTTGGACACTCTAGTGGAAAGCCAGTTAGGATAGGGCTTAAAAGATGTTATCTGTGTTTTAAGACAAATTGGGCTTGTGGCCCAGTGGCAAAGTGGCGCCACTTAGAGAGCAAAGAGGAGGCGTCAGCTGAGGAGGCTCAAGTTCGAGTCGCATGAAGCCCAATTTTCTTAGTTTATTTTAACTATTTTCGGCATTAAAGGGGGGAGTGAGTTGGATGGCAATAGGGCTTGGAAATAGGGGAATAAATGTTTAGATAATGTAGATAATATGGCTGATAATGTGGAAGATAAAGGAAGGAAGAGGTGGTGTTATCTAGGTCACTTGTGGATGAGAGATCAGATTATGATAAGAGAGAAAGTTTAGGAATTATCTGCTGGCCACAGTGGTGGCCAAAATTCCAACACTGAGGGGGAGGAGGAATCGTTTTTAGTATGGCTTAAGGGTGCCGAAATTTCCCTTGTTAATTAATTAGTCTTAGTTTTCAAAAGAGGGCAATTTCGGCTTTTGGTTAGTATGTGCGCCGAAAATTTGATTAGAAAATAGGGTACTTCTTAATTTCGGCACTTATTCCCATTCGCTTCTCTTAGTTGTTTCTTTTCTCAAAAAGTCGAAAACTCCTAAAGTTCTATCTTCTTCTTCATTCTCTGCTAAAGCCGAAACCTCATAGCCTTTCTCTACACCTTTTCCCGATTTCTTCTATAAGCCGAAACCCTTAAGTATTCTTTCTCTTTACTCTCTTCTGCCATAGCCGAATGCCCTAGTGTCCATTCTTTTTCTTCCTGCCGATTTCTTCATTAAAAGCTAAATCTCCATAGATTTCTTAGAATCATCTTCTCTTTTTGATTTTCGTAAAAAGCCGAAATCATCTAGGAGTAGCCGAATCTCCTGTGATAGGGTAAGTGCCGATCTTCTTCTCTTCACTTTCTCTTTCAGTTTTTGGAAGCTAAAGCCGAAAGGCTATTGGGATTGGTAAGGTTGACGTTTGATTAATGGTTTGATGTTTTCTTGTTGGGCGATGTTGGGAATCGAAGTAGATCGTTTAGATCTAAAAGCTGGAAACTATTAGTCTCTGAGTCTCAATCTCCTTTCGGGATTTCAAGGTAAGGGGTTCTCTTTAGATTTTCGTTCATCATGTTTATAATCTTAACTTTATGATATGGATTAACAACCAAATGTTGTGATGGTAGCAACTCATAAGGTCTTTTGGTGGAATCACATGTCGGTCAGGCAAATGAGGGGATTGGATCTGTAAAACCAATCCCTAAGTTTAAGAAATGAGCAGTGTCAGCAGTACGGGATTGGCCACCGGGTTGTGGATCGGCTTCGGAACAACACCTTAGACATATAGCAGTCGTATCGGCTTCTGATAGCGTCGACATAGAGAGTCTCGTCTTGTCTATAATCAGGTGTGTAGATCTCTAACACACTAATTAATCTGTATTATATATGTTATGGGATAAAAGCCGAAAAAAGGCTGTATGGACAATCATATTACCCGAAATGGGTAGGCAAGGGATGCCAGGTACGTAATCATAGAAACTTCTCTATGAGTATCGATGTATGTGATAGTCTGTGATCTATTAGGTAGTATACTGTTTTGATTCTGCATGTATGTATGCATGGGATGGGGTTAATATGATGAAGGGGAAGAACATGTTTATAGGTCACTGGGTGATCGGTGGTTAAACCACGAATTATAAAGTTAGGTCACAATAGTAATCGGTGGCTAAGCCACGTTAAATTTATTCCTGATTGATAGGAATAGGCAGTATGACTGTCGATATGGTGTGTAGCGGTTGGTGGGTTGATTGTAGAAATCCCCGAGGTGTGATGGCTGGTAAGGGCTGGTGTGTAGAGGATGGACTATTAGGTTGGGTTGGGCCATGTTGCATGTAAATACTCTGTTGCCATTGTGTATGGGCCAAGGCCCATAATGTGTTTGTGGGCTTCAAGCCTTTTATCTGTTTTCGGGATTTGCACACTGAGTCTTGGTGACTCACCCGTTTATTTCCCTGACTTTTCAGATGACCAGTAGATCATGGACATGGGAGCCGAGGCGGACTCGAGGGGCCATCAAGTCTTTTATTTTCTTAAACTATTTCCAGTTTTTCCTTAAGTTTTAATTTTGGGACTATTTATGTAATAAGGCCTCCATAGCTTAGGTTATTAATTTATATTTCCTAATGTTTACATTTACAAATTTATGTTCAAGGACTTGTTTACAAGAAGAAATAAAAATGGGATTTTCAAACCAGTTTTTTTTAAAAAAAAACTACAAAGGTTTCCTACAAATAACACTTATTTAACGAATACTTGCACAAACAAACCGAGATTTCAAATCCCTTCAAAGCGAAGTTTTAACATTTCATCCCGTAGCATACCAGATCCGGTCGTGGTGTTTGGCCCGGGTTTGGGGTGTTACATTTTGGTATCAGAGCCCGGTTGCAAAACTTGGGCTGTGAAATGGGTCTAGTAGTGTTTTGTAAAATTGATGAGAATTTGAGAAAATTTCCTTGGGTTGAGATATGGCCTTCGAGTCTACTGGCACCCAATCCATGCAGGTAAGTATTCTAACTCTTGATGTGACATACATGTTGAGTTTTATGGGCGCAGACTAGTATGAATAGGGTTAATGGACCTTAGGCCAAGCTTATACAACTCTTCAATTCCATAAAACTTAATCTAATTAAACATGTCCGTAAACAAGTCACTGGGTTAGGGTGTGGCAACAGGCATACGCATGTCTAGGATTGGATTCAGGGAGAGCCTGGTACTTAAGCGGTCCTAGCGACCCATCTCCTCTTCGCTGGAATCTTACCTGGTGCGTAGTGACTGTTCACCTTAGCCATGAAGACTTGTTGACGGGCCAAAATTTATAATTAAAACCCGAAAGGGACCAGCCACCCTATTTCACAAAATTACTAAAATACCCTCTAGTTTTGCAAAATTTTCGAAATACCCTCGATTTGTGGAAATTTCCCAGAATACCCTGGATTTGTAAAACTACCAAAATTTGTGAAGATACTGAAACACCCCCGGTTGGCAAAATTACCAAAATACCCATGGTTTGCAAATTTACCCAAAAACCCCTAGATTCACAAGAGCACCCGATTTACAAAATTAAATCTTCCAAAGTACCCCTGTTTAAAAAAAACAAAAACAAAAATACCTCTATTCCGAAAGAATCACCAAGATACCCTATTTTGGGAAAATTACGAAAATACCCTGTAGGACAAAATTACGGAAATACCATTGGGTAGTGAAATGACGAAAATACCCTTATGCGATGAATGCGAGTTCATGGATGCTACTTGTATGTTGATGTATGATGGTTGAATGTATGTGGTTCCTAGAACTAGGAGATACAAACTTGAGACTGAAACCCGTAGATATAATTTCTGATTCGAAAGAACTACTCTTAAAACTAATGTTCATAAGATTGTTTGTGGTTAATTAGTGGAAGAAATTAATAATTCATATAATTTGTAATTAGATAAACGCGAACCGGTAGAATGAGTACAAGGGGTCATGGACGTCCGTCGCGTGGCCGTGGTAGGGGTAGGATGGTCGTGTCGGAACCAGTAGGATCTGGCCATGGGTCAGGAAACGAGATGCCAGTTCCACCAGCTGCGGAGGCCGAATTTCAGGATCAGATGGCCGGAGATGATGCAGTATCTCAGGCGATGTTAAGGGTTTTAGAGAGGGTTGCTGGGGCAGGCATGGGCAAAGGAGCCCGGAAATCCGTGCCGGAGCGACTTAGAGCTAATGGGGCAGAATTGTTTAGGGGAATTTCTGGTATAGCCCCGAGTACAGCTGAGTATTGGTTGGAGGCGGTTGAGCGTATAATGGATGATCTGGATTTCACGGAAGAGGAAAAACTGAAAGGGGTTGTATCTCTCCTGTAGGATGAAGCTTATCAATGGTGGCTTACGGTTAAGGATGGTTCGGTGGCTGACCGTATCACTTGGGATTTCTTCAGAACGGTGTTTCAAAGTAAGTACATTGGGACGAGCTATGTGGATGCGCAGCGTAAAGCATTTTTCAATCTGGTTCAGGGAAGTAGGTCAGTGGCTGTGTATGAAGCGGAATTCTTACGCCTTAGCTGTTATGCTCGAGGGATGGTGGCCACAGACCATGAACGTTGTGTTCGGTTTGAAGATGGTCTGAGGGATGATCTGTGTGTATTGATAGCTCCACAGCGGGAGAGGGAATTTGCTGTGCTTGTGGAAAAAACTAAGATAGCTAAGGAGGTTAAGCGGACGGAGAAGCTGAATCGGGATAGAGATAGGGGTGGAGGTAAAAGGATTTTGGATCGTCAGGGGCAGCTGGGCGTACTCAGAAAAAGCCTAGGTTAGATGGACCGAGTCGGAATGAGAGACCTGCTGCTGCTAGTCAGACACAGAAGTGTGCTCAATGTGGTAAATTCCATGTAGGTGAGTGTTGGGCGGGCAGTGGAAAGTGCTTTAGGTATGGATCTATGGACCACCAGGTTAGAAACTGTCCGTAGCAACGGGGCAGTGAAGGGCCCACAGATCAAGGGAATGCTCAGCCGGGAAGAGGAGGTCAACAGCCATAGAGAAGTCGTGGTCCTGCCAGAGGTGGAAACGATTCCGGTCGGGGTCGTGGAGCACCAGGCCAAGGGGCAGGAAACACTGAGGCGAGACAACCGGGGTTAGTCTATGCTGTCAGACGTCGAGAGGAGGCTGACGCATCGGATGTCATAACCGGTACGTTTTTAATTTTTGGCTTGCCTTACACTGTATTGATTGACATTGGGTCGACACATTCATATGTTGCTAGTAGGGTGTCTGGAACTTTAAGCGTGGATTCTGAGATTTCCTCTAGGGAGATGACTATAGTTAGCCCATTAGGACATTCTGTGGTGGTAAACAAGCTTTATCGAGAGGTACCTTTAGAATTTTAGGGGATAGTTTTTCGGATGGATCTAATGGAATTACCGTTCGGGGAGTTTGATCTAATTTTAAGCATGGATTGGCTGGGGAAGTATCAAGCTAAAGTAGATTGTGCAGCCAAGAGTATGGTGTTAAAAACCCCTAAGGGGGGCGAAGTGTTGGTAATAGGTGAAAGGGGGAACTGTTTGTCGAATGTGGTGTCTGCCTTAAGAGCAGAAAGGATGGTGAGAAAAGGATGCAAGGCAATTTTAATGTTCGTTCGGGCTTTGGAAGCCAAGGAACTAACTGTCGAGGATGTCAGGACGGTGAAAGAATTTCCTGATGTTTTCCCAGAAGAGCTTCCGGGTTTACCCTCGGATCGTGAAGTGGAGTTTGGTATTGATCTTCTTCTGGGAACAGCGCCAGTATCTATTGCTCCATATAGAATGGCGCCAAAGGAGTTGGTAGAATTGAAAGCACAGATCCAGGAGTTGCTGGATAGAGGGTTTATTTGACCAAGTGTGTCTCCTTGGGGAGCGCCGGTGTTATTTGTTAAGAAGAATGATGGATCATTGCGTATGTGCATTGACTATCGTCAGTTGAATAAGTTAACAATCAAGAATAAATACTCGTTGCTGAGGATCGATGGCTTGTTCGATCAGTTGAAGGGGGCTTCGGTCTTTTCGAAGATAGATCTGAGGTCAGGGTACCATCAGCTTAAGGTCGAAGAGGGGATATTCATAAGACGGCTTTTAGGACTCGCTATGGTCACTACGAATTTATGGTGATGCCATTTGGATTGACCAACGCGCCAGCAGTGTTTATGGACATGATGAACCGGGTGTTCCAACCCTATTTGGATCGATTTGTCGTAGTATTTATAGATGACATCCTGTTTTACTCGAAATCGGAGAATGAGCATGACTCACATCTTCGGGTGGTTCTGCAGATTCTGAGGGAGAAGCAGCTATATGCCAAATTCAGTAAGTGCGAATTTTGGCTAAGTGAAGTTACTTTTCTTGGTCACGTTGTGTCGGCAGAGGGGATTAGGGCTGACCCTCGGAAAATTGAAGCGGTGTTGGATTGGAAGCTGCCTAAATCGGTAGCAGAAATTCGGAGTTTTCTTGGTTTAGCCGGGTACTACCGAAGGTTTGTTGAAGGATTTTCATTGATTGCGGCACCGTTGATTAAGTTGTTACAGAAAGGGGTTCCGTTTGTTTGGTCTGTTAGGCAGCAAGAAAGTTTCGAGAGGTTAAAAAGGATTTTGACAGAGGCTCCGGTGTTGATTCAGTCGGAGGCTGGAAAGGAGTTCGTGATTTATTGTGATGCTTCACACACGGGACTGGGATGTGTGTTGATGTAAGATGGAAAGGTTGTTGCGTACACATCTCGGCAGTTAAGACTGAACGAAGCAAATTATCCCACCCATGATCTGGAATTGGCGGCGGTGGTTTTTGCTTTGAAGATCTGGAGACATTACCTGTACGGGGATAAATCTGTCATTTATACTAACCATAAGAGCTTAAAATACCTTTTGACCCAGAAGGAGTTGAATCTAAGGCAAAGGAGGTGGATCAAGTTGTTAAAGGATTATGACTGCTCGATCGAGTACCATCCGGGTAAAGCTAACGTGGTGGCGGATGCCCTGAGTCGTAAAGTAATCTCTGATTTGAGAGCAATGTTTGCTCACCTCAGTTTATACGATAATGGGAGCTTATTAGCTGGATTGCAAGTGAAACCCTCTTGGGTCAGTCAGGTTAAGGAGAAGCAGCAGACCGATGAGCTGCTTAAGGTGAAGCTATCGCTAATATCAAAGGATGGGCCAACAGAATTTAGTGTGAATAAGGAAGGGCTATTATGTTTTCAAGGGAGAATGTGCATGCCGAAAGATCCTGAGTTGAGGCGTAAGATTATCTTAGAAGCGCATAGTAGCCCATACGCTATGCAACCTGGAGGGAGTAATGTAACACCCCTAACCCGTGTCCGTCGCCGGATTAGGGCTACGGGCATTACCAGACAAATCAAAACTTTTATTCAATCAATTAGGTACTAATTGAACATCCCTATAAAATGATTTAATTATAAACAGACAATCCCATAAACGTATATATATAAGCTCATTTCAATATCATGCACACATTTATTTACCAGGCCGAATATACAAGGATATGTATATAAAATTTTATGCACATTATACCATTAATTATAAATTCATCGTCTATATCATGTCAAAACCAATCACTAGATCAACCACATATACAAATTGAACCTTATACCAAACCTATTTATTTCATTTTCGTTTTATAACAATCAAAAACATATGCTTTCATGCATTTATAAACCGAACCTAATTGTTCAAATAGCATAGTCAAACATACAATACATACGCATATATGTATGTACTAATTTTCCCTATTCATAACAAAATATCTCATAGTTCATAGATTCATAGAACATAAATCTAAAACTTGTCCATCCAATATCATACTATTCAAGCCGAACATAAGTTCATCTTCACACTCAAATTATAACATAAAAATACACTTCCAAATACGTTGATTTCATAACCGTATAACCTCATTACCATTCACTTCTCAATAACTACTTATAAGCCAATCATTTCAAGTATATAATTCATAAAACATACCTTAAAACAATATAAGTCATCATCGAATATACATAAATATTTACTAGCACATAAGACTCATTTATTAACCATAACTAATTCTTTTAAGCATGTTAACTACATTTGGATATATCACAAAGGCTTGGCCGAATACACATACATGCATTACATCAATATAATTCATACTTCATTAATCAACTAAAGTGGACATACATACATAAATTCCGAAGAATGCTCAACTACACATACCTACCTTGAATTATACCTACAAATATTAACTTAAAAGTCGAACTCTTGACTAATATAACACAAACATTGACATTACAAACAAGCAATCCTATATTACGCATAATTCACAAGATGTAATTAAAAGAACAACCCCTAGCTGAATGGTTAAAGCCAAACATATTAATCACATAGGCAAGGGTAAATAGAACCGAACTTGATATGAAAATTTAAGCCATTTTCGCATGGCTACTATACATCATCAAAATGGTATTCAAACATAGAGTTAGCCTATACATGCCTTAAGTTCAAAATCTAAAATTTGAAAATACCAAAACCAGTCGATAGTATGGATGACTTCACTGGAGATCCTCTAAGCTCGTAGCTTGATTAAAATCTATAAAACAGAACATTGAACACACACAGAGTAAGCTTGCTAGCTTAGTAAGTCTCAAGCAAAGGATAATATAATAATTAAACACTTAGACCTTTCATCTTTAAGCTTATGGCATTGAATATAAACATTTCAATATGTGAATTCAAACATGGCCGAATATTATTAACTCATTAATCTAAGTGTTTGCACTTTATTTCCATAAACATGTAATTCATCGAAACCAAAGAAACATACCACATGTATTCGCATACTCCAATTCATATGAGTACAACGCTCATATTAACCTTATAAACTTATTTATGCACATTCATTCTTAACATTTTCACTCATAACCGATTCTCCAAAAATAGCATATTTAAACTCAAATTCTATTATATAATGTTCATACACATCAATAGTAAACTCAATAACACATATCATAATTCTTATCGAATCATCAACCATATCATATCATACTTAATTCAAATAATACTATACCAACTTACCTGAGCCTTTAGCTCATTGCATTAAATATGTTTCACTTTGTATGATTCATAATTTCTCCATTTATAACACATCACCGGCATCAAGCCTGCTAGGCATTAAAGCCCGAAATGTACACCGGCATTAAGCCTGCAAGACTAGAAATCTGAGATTTGATCACCGGCATTCAGCCTGCTAGGCAATAAGCCCGAAACATTTCACTGGCACAAAGCCTACTAGGCAATAAGCCCAAAACATTTATTTCCAAACCAACTCATTCACATTAGACATTAGCAATATCACAAACATCACATATAATTCACATACTATCACATAGTTAACTCAATGAATTCGATTATATACATTGCTAAATTTCTTTCTCACATTCGGATTTAACATGATTAATTCCACAATTTCATAATTCAATATGTATACTAGGTTATAATCAATTCTTACGAAATTAATTTGCTTAAAGACTTACCTCGACTATCGACGGACAACGTAGACCGGCTATTCGATAACCTTCGCCTTTCCCCGATCCAAATCCGTTTTTCTTTGTTCTTGATCTAAACACATTAAAATTTAACTCATTCAAGCACATTCCGTCTCAATTTAGTCCCAAAACACGTAAATGGGTGAATTACCATTTTACCCCTAATGTTTCACATTTTTACAATTTAGTCCTATTTGCACAAAACACAAAATACACAAAATTTCACAATAGTACCTTAGGGCCAAATGTTCATAAGGACCATACAAGTCCATTTCTTTCATTTATTTTGCATTTTAGCCCCCTCAAAAATTCATTTTTGCAAATTAGCCCAAAATGCTCAAATTCACTAAAATTTCCAATACAAAACATGCTAATCTTTAACATATCTTTAATATAAAACCATCAAACATCAAAAACCACATGAACATGTTAATGGCCGAACATTAAGCATGCTTAGTTTCAAAAATTCTAACATGGCTCTGCTACTGTTCGAAGCAACGATCTCAAAAACGTAAAAATTTTCAAAAACCGACTAAGAATTTACCTTGAATTTGGCTTGAATGTTGCCAAAATTTCAAAGAACCTAGCTCCCCTTTCTTTTCTCAATATTCGGCCAAGAGAACATGAGTAAACATGTTCTTTTTTTTATGTTTTAATTAACATATAATATGGTTTTAATTTATTTACTATTTTAACCTTATATCATAAAATTATATAATATAAAACTTAAGGTTAATCTTGTCATAAACCAATGGGTTATTTACCTATTTAATACCTCATATTAAAAAGCCATCATCATTCTAGCACTTTACACTATAGTATGCAACTTTTACACTTTACGCGATATAGTCCTTTTTATTAAATTGAACACACAAACGATTAAATTTGTCTACAAAACTTTCACACACATTAATTCACATATAATAAACACAAAATATAATAATTAAATATTCTCAGACTCGGATTCGTGGTCCCGAAACCACCGTTCCGATTAGGGTCAAATTCGGTCTGTTACAACTCTCCCCCCTTCGGGATTTTCGTCCCCGAAAATCTTACCATTAAATAAAGTCGGATATTGTTGCCTCATTGAATCCTTAGGCTCCCACATAGCCTCTTCAACTCCGTGCTGATTCCATAGTACTTTCACTAATGGAATTCTCTTGTTTCTCAACTCTTTCATTTCCCGAGCTAAAAGACGGATCGATTCTTCCTCATACGTCATATCGGATCGGATTTCAATCTCAGACGGAGCTATCACATGTGACGGATCTGATCTATATCTAAGAAGCATCGAAACGTGAAATACGTTGTGTATCTTTTCTAATTCAGAGGGCAATTTCAAACTATAAGCAACAGGCCCAATACGTTCGATGATCTCGTACGGTCCGATGAATCTCGGACTTAGTTTGCCTTTCCGACCAAATCAGAGTACTTTCTTCCATGGAGAAACTTTTAAGAATACCCGATCTCTGACCTAAAACTCAATGTTTTTACATTTCAAATCAGCATAGGACCTTTGACGATCCGAGGCAGCTTTCAACCTATCTCTGATTATTGCCACTTTCTGTTCTGTCTCTTTAATCAAATCAACCCTGTGTATCTTATTTTCATTGAGTTCAGTCCAATACAACGGTGTACGACACTTGTGGCCATATAGAGCTTCGTAAGGTGCCATTTTGATACTAGATTGAAAACTGTTATTATAAGCGAATTCAATCAAAGGTAAGTATCTTTCCCACGTACCTTCAAACTCAAGGATGCAACATCTCAACATATCCTCAAGTATCTGAATGGTTCGTTCAGACTGACCGTCTGTCTGCGTATGAAAGGCTGTGCTAAAGTGGAGTTTAGTACCCAAAGCATCTTGCAACTTCTTCCGAAACTGCGATTTGAATCTCGGGTCTCTGTCTGAAACAATGGAACTCGGCATACCATGTAATCTCACAATTTGAGATACATACAACTCAGCAAGTTTATCAAGCGAATAGTCTGTACGAACCGTCACAAAGTAAGCTGATTTGGTCAGTCTATCCACTATAACCCAGACTGATCTTTCTTGTTCGATGTTGTAGGCAAACCAGATACAAAATCCATAGTGATTCTATCCCATTTCCATTCAGGCATCATGATCGGCTGAAGTAACCAAAAGGCACTTGATGCTCGGCTTTTACTTGCTGACAAATTAAACACTTTGAAACAAATTCAGATATATCTCGTTTCATGCCAGGCCACCAATAGAACTGTTTCAAATCATTATACATTTTCGTACTACCTGGATGTACCGATAGTCGACTATTATGAGCCTCATTCAAAATCATCTGAATCAAATTCACTTCCTCGAAACACATATTCGGCCTTTGAAGTTCAAACAATCATTTGCATCAATTCGAAACTCTAACTCTGCATCATTTTTACACTAAATTCGTCTAGCAATCATATCTTTGTCAATTTTCTGTGCATCACAAATTTGTTGAATAAACATCGTTCTTGCTTTCAACTCAGCTATGATCGAACCATCATCAGACATAACCATATGTGCGTTCAGCACACGAAGAGCAAACAATGATTTTCGACTTAAGGCATCTGCAACAACGTTAGCTTTCCCCGGATGGTAGTCAATCACTAATTCATAGTCTTTCAATAGCTCTAACCATCTGCGTTGTCTCAAGTTCAAATCTTTCTGAGTCATTAAGTAGTTCAGACTTTTGTGATCTGAATAAACATGACATTTCTCAGCGAATAAGTAATGATGCCAAATTTTCAATGCAAAACAATGGCTGCTAATTCCAGATCATGAGTCGGATAATTTCTTTCATGAGGCTTCAATTGTCTCGAGGCGTAGGCTATGACTCTGCCCTCCTGCATCAAAACGCAACCCAAACCATTTAAAGAAGCATCACTATAAATAACAAATTCTTTACCCGATTCAGGCTGAGCTAACACTGGAGCTTCTGTCAAAAGGGCTTTCAACTGATCGAAACTTTTCTGACACTTTTCCGACCACTCGAACTTGACATCTTTCTGTAATAGCTTTCTCAAAGGTGTGGCTATCATGGAAAAACCTTTGACGAATCGTCTGTAGTATCCAGCAAGTCTCAGAAAGCTTCAAATTTCGGAAACATTCTTTGGTGGCTTCCAATCAAGTATAGCCGATATTTTGTTCGGATCAACCCGAATACCTGATGCTGAAACGACATGACCCAAAAAGCTAACTTCTTTCATCCAAAATTCACACTTACTAAACTTTGCATACAATTGTTGATCTCGCAAAGTTTGTAGCACCAATCTTAAATGCTCGACATGTTCGGTTTCATCTCTGGAGTAGATCAAGATATCGTCTATAAACACTACCACAAACTGATCCAAATACTTTCTAAACACCCGATTCATCAAATCCATAAAAACAACAGGTGCATTAGTAAGTCCAAAAGGCATGACTAGGAACTCAAAATGTCTGTACCTCGTTCAGAATGCAGTCTTTGGCACATCAGAATCTCTGACTCGCAACTGATAATAACCAGATCTCAAATCTATCTTCGAAAACACTGAAGCCCCTTTCAACTGATCAAACAAGTCATCAATCTGAGGCAACGGGTATTTATTCTTTATAGTCACCTTATTTAGCTACCGATAATCAATACACATTCGCATAGTTCCATATTTATTTTTCACAAATAGCACTTGTGCACCCCAAGGAGAAAAGCTCGGTCGTGCAAAGCCTCTATCTGTCAACTCCTGCAACTGTGCTTTCAACTCTTTCAATTCAGTAGGTGCCATCCGATACGGACCTACCGAAATCAGAGTCGTCCCCGATACTAATTCAATACCAAACTCTATCTCTCAAACTGGTGGTAAACCCGGTCATTCTTTGAGAAACACATCTGAGTATTCACACACAACTGGTACGGATTCAATCTGCTTTTCAGACACTTTATTATCCAACACATATGCCAAGTAAGCTTCACATCCTTTTCTTACATACTTACGAGCTAACATCGAGGATATTACTGTCGGTAACCCATTCAAGTCATTAGATTCAATCCGGATGATCTCACCGTTCTGACATTTCAAATCAATAATCTTTCTTTTGCAATTTACCACAGCATCATGCAAAGTTAACCAGTCCATTCCCAAAATTATGTCGAACTCGTCAAAAGGCAACAACATTAAATCAGCTAGAAAGCAGGAATCTCGAATCATCAACGGGCAACCTTTACACATTTTATCAACAAAGACACATCTACCCAAAGGGTTAGACACACGGATCACAAACTCAGTAGACTCAACAGGCAAAGTCTTACTGGATACTAGAGTTTCACACACATATGAATGAGTCGAACCAGGATCAATCAATGCAATCACAATAGTATCATAAAGTGTGTAAGTACCGATAATGACATCTGGGGAAGAAGCATCCTCTCTAGCTCGTATAGCATAAGCTTTAGCTGGTGCTCGGGCTTCTGATCGAACTGTAGTGTCCTTCGTCCCTCTCTGACTACCGCCTACATTGTCTGAATGTCTGGGTGGTCTACCTCGTGCTGACGTGTTGCTCGGTTTAATGTTTTGAACCGTATTTTGGTCAGCCAGCATCGGACACTCTCGAATAAAATGATCTGATGATCCACATTTAAAGTAGGACCGATCACGGAATCTACAACTCCCCGAATGCTATTTTCCAGAATGCTTGCACTCAGTCCGGTTCTGTTGGACGTTACCAACACTAGCCATCGAAGTGGCTCGAGAAATCACTGGAGGTCAATCTCGTCTAGACAAGTCTGAAGTAGCTTTATGCCGACTAAAGTCATCTCTAAACTTTTTAGATACATATTGGAAATCCTTACTCGGTGATCTCTTACGAGTGTCTCTAGCTTCCATTTCAGCCTTTCTTTTCTCTTTCCCAAGCTCTTCAGCTTTGCAAGCTCGTTCGACAAGTACCACGAACTCTTTGATTTCAAGAATGCCCACAAGTAACTTTATGTCTTCATTCAGACCGTCTTCAAACCTTTTGCACATAATGGCTTCAGTTGATACACACTCTCGGGCATATCGGCTTAATCTGACAAATTTCCGCTCGTATTCAGTCACAGTCATGTGGCCCTGTTTTAACTTCAGAAATTCTTTCCTTTTCTGATCAATGAACTTCTGGCTAACATATTTCTTACAAAACTCGATTTGGAAGAAATCCCACATCACTTTTTCTTTCGGAACCACTGATAATAGTGTGCTCCACCAGTGATATGCAGTGTCTCGTAGTAAAGATATAGCACACTTCAGACATTCATCTGGAGTACAGGATAGCTCATCAAGTACCCAAATAGTGTTATCAAGCCACATCTCAGCTCGCTCTGTGTCATCATCATCATTAGCTTTGAATTCTTCAGCCCCATATTTTCTGATTTTATCAATAGGAGGCCTACTAGACCTCATCGGATCTATCATCGGAGGTGCTGTAGGTACCAGAGTTGGATTATTCAGGGGTGGAGGTTGTTGTACAGTCGGGTTATTCTGAACAAATTGGGTAAACCATTCATTCATCATCTAGTAGAAGGCTTGCTTAGCCTCCCCCTCAAGGCTACCCGAGACAGGTCGAGAGTTTACCGGCGCTGACCCGCGTGCGCGATCAGGCGCTACACTCTCTACATCATCTGCTACGACTCTGTTAAGATCGGAATCCATTTACTATATAAAACACAGTTGAAATGTCAAAAGTCACCACATTATCGTATATACAATTAAGGCATGTATAGCTAGACTCACACGTGCTACGGTAATCCTAGAATCGACTAAACCTGTCTCTGATACCAATCAAATGTAACAACCCTAACCCGTGTCCGTGGCCGGATTAGGGTTACGAGCATTACCAGATAAATTAAATCATTTTATAGGGATGTTCAATTAGTACCAAATTGATTGAATAAAAGTTTTGATTTATCTGGTAATGCCCGTAGCCCTAATCCGGCCACAGACACGGGTTAGGGGTGTTACCAAATCAAATGTAACACCCCTAACCCATGTCCGTCGCCGGATTAGGGCTACGGGCATTACCAGATAAATCAAAACTTTTATTCAATCAATTAGGTACTAATTGAACATCCCTATAAAATGATTTAACTATAAACAGACAATCCCATAAACGTATATATATAAGCTCATTTCAATATCATACACACATTTATTTACCTGGCCGAATATACAAGGACATGTATATAAAATTTTATGCACATTATACCATTAATTATAAATTCATCGTCTATATCATTTCAAAACCAATCACTAGATCAACCACATATACAAATTGAACCTTATACCAAACCTATTTATTTCATTTTCGTTTTATAACAATCAAAAACATATGCTATCATGCATTTATAAACCGAACCTAATTGTTCAAATAGCATAGTCAAACATACAATACATACGCATATATGTATGTACTAATTTTCCCTATTCATAACAAAATATCTCATAGTTCATATATTCATGAACCATAAATCTAAAACTTGTCCATCCAATATCATACTATTCAAGCCGAACATAAGTTCATCTTCACACTCAAATTAAAACCTAAAAATGCACTTCTGAATACGTTGATTTCCTAACCGTATAACCTCATTACCATTCACTTCTCAATAACTACTTATAAGCCAATCCTTTCAAGTATATAATTCATAAAACATACCTTAAAACAATATAAGTCATCATCGAATATACATAAATATTTACTAGCACATAAGACTCATTTATTAACCATACCTAATTCTTTTAAGCATGTTAACTACATTTGAATATATCACAAAGGCTTGGCCGAATACACATACATGCATTACATCAATATAATTCATACTTTGTTAATCAACTAAAGTTGACATACATACATAAATTCTGAAGAATGCTCAACTACACATACCTACCTTGAATTATACCTGCAAATATTAACTTAAAAGCCGAACTCTTGACTAATATAACACAAACATTGGCATTACAAACAAGCAATCATATATTACGCATAATTCACAAGATGTAATTAAAAGAACAGCCCCTAGCCGAATGGTTGAAGCCAAACATATTAATCACATAGGCAAGGGTAAATAGAACCGAACATGATATGAAAATGTAAGCCATTTTCGCATGGCTACTATACATCATCAAAATGGTATTCAAATATAGAGTTAGCCTATACATGCCTTAAGTTCAAAATCTAAAATTTGAAAATACCAAAACCAGTCGATAGTGTGGATGACTTCACTAGAGATCCTCTGAGCTCGTAGCTTGATTAAAATATATAAAACAGAACATTGAACACACACAGAGTAAGCTTGCTAGCTTAGTAAGTCTCAAGCAAAGGATAATATAATAATTAAACACTTAGACCTTTCATCTTTAAGCTTATGGCATTGAATATAAACATTTCAATATGTGAATTTAAACATGGCCGAATATTATTAACTCATTACTCTAAGTGTTTGCGCTTTATTTCCATAAACATGTAATTCATCGAAACCAAAGAAACATACCACATGTATTCGCATACTCCAATTCATATGAGTACAACGTTCATATTAACCTTATAAACTTATTTATGCACATACACAAACACTCAAATTCTTTCATTCTTAACATTTTCACTTATAACCGAATCTCCAAAATAGCACATTTAAACTCAAATTCTATTATATAATGTTCATACACATCAATAGTAAACTCAATAACACATATCATAATTCTTATCGAATCATCAACCATATCATATCATACTTAATTCAAATAATACTATACCAACTTACCTTACTCTTTATAAGTATAAAAGAAAAGGCTTATACTTACCTGAGCCTTTAGCTCATTGCATTAAATATGTTTCACTTTGTATGATTCATAATTTCTCCATTTATAACACATCACCGGCATCAAGCCTGCTCGGCATTAAAGCCCGAAATGTACATCGGCATTAAGCCTGCAAGACCAGAAGTCTGAGATTTGATCACCGGCATTCAGCCTGCTAGGCAATAAGCCCGAAACATTTCACTGGCATAAGGTCTGCTAGGCAATAAGCCCGAAACATTTATTTCAAAACCAACTCATTTACATTACACATTAGCAATATAACAAATATCACATATAATTTACATGCTATCACAT
This sequence comes from Gossypium australe, assembly GCA_005393395.2. NCBI lineage: Eukaryota > Viridiplantae > Streptophyta > Magnoliopsida > Malvales > Malvaceae > Gossypium > Gossypium australe. Next base: position 43,207,931 of record CM016614.1, on the reverse strand, counting down.
AGTTAACTCAATGAATTCGATTATATACATTGCTAAATTTCTTTCTCACATTCGGCTTTAACATGATTAATTCCACAATTTCATAATTCAATATGTATACTAGGTTATAATCAATTCTTACGAAATTAATTTGCTTAAAGACTTACCTCGACTATCGACGGACAACGTAGATCGACTATTCGATAACATTCGCCTTTCCCCGATCCAAATCCGTTTTTCTTTGTTCTTTATCTAAACACATTAAAATTTAACTCATTCAAGAACATTTTATCTCAATTTAGTCCCAAAACACATAAATGGGTGAATTACCATTTTACCCCTAATATTTCACATTTTTACAATTTAGTCCTATTTGCACAAAACACAAAATACACAAAATTTCACAACAGTACCTTAGGTCCGAATGTTCATAAGGACCATACAAGTCCATTTCTTTCATTTATTTTGCATTTTAGCCCCCTCAAAAATTCATTTTTGCAATTTAGCCCAAAATGCTCAAATTCACTAAAATTTCCAATACAAAACATGCTAATCTTTAACATATCTTTAATATAAAACCATCAAACATCAAAAACCACATGAACATGTTAATGGCCAAACATTAAGCATGTTTAGTTTCAAAAATTCTAACATGGCTCAGCTACTGTTCGAAGCAACGATCTCAAAAACGTAAAAATTTTCAAAAACCGACTAAGAATTTACCTTGAATTTGGCTTGAATGTTACCGAAATTTCAAAGAACCTAGCTCCCCTTTCTTTTCTCAATATTCGGCCAAGAGAACATGAGTAAACATGTTCATATTTTTATGTTTTAATTAACATATAATATGGTTTTAATTTATTTACTATTTTAACCTTATATCATAAAATTATATAATATAAAACTTAAGGTTAATCTTGTCATAAACCACCCACTAACTTAGAAATGGGTTATTTACCCATTTAATACCTCATATTAAATAGCCATCATCATTTTAGCACTTTACACTATAGTATGCAACTTTTACACTTTACACGATTTAGTCCTTTTTGTTAAATTGAACACACAAACGGTTAAATTTTTCTACAAAACTTTCACACACATTAATTCACATATAATAAACACAAAATATAATAATTAAATATTTCTCAGACTCGGATTAATGGTCCCGAAACCACTGTTCCGATTAGGGTCAAATTCGGTCTGTTACAAGTAAGATGTATCGGGATTTACGAGAACAGTTTTAGTGGCCGGGCTTGAAGCAAGAGGTAACTGAATTGGTGAGTAAGTGTTTGACCTGTCAGCAGGTAAAGGCGGAGCATCAGTTACCATCGGGGTTGTTGCAGCCGGTGAAGATTCCACAATGTAAGTGGGAAAGGATCACAATGGACTTTGTTAGTGGGCTACCTCTCATGTCTACTAAGAAGGACTCGGTATGGGTGATTGTTGATCGCTTGACGAAATCTACTCACTTCATACCAGTATGGGTCGATTACTCTCTACAGAAATTGGCTAAGTTATATATAGCGGAGGTAGTGAGGTTGCACGGAGTACCAGTATCGATCATATTGGACAGGGACCCTAGGTTCATATCACGATTTTAGAAGGCATTGCATCAGGCGTTGGGTACGAGGTTGGATTTCAGTACAGCGTTCCATCCTCAGAACGATGGTCAGTCTGAGCGGGTAATTCAGATCTTAGAGGACATGTTAAGGGGTTGTGTCATTGATTTCAGGGGTAGTTGGGAAGAGTTCTTACTGCTGGCAGAGTTTGCATACAACAACAGTTACCAGTCTAGTTTCAGATGGCACCCTACGAAGCATTGTACGGGCGGAGGTGTCGTACTCCTACGTGTTGGACGGAATTAAGAGAACATCAGATTTTGGGTCCAGAATTGGTTACCGAGACAGAGGGGAAGGTTGAGATAATTCAGGCTCGATTAAAGGAAGTGTCAGATAGACAGAAGTCCTATGCTGACCTGAAGCGTAAGAACATAGAATTTACAGTGGGTGACAAGGTTTTCTTGAAGGTGTCGCCGTGGAAGAAAGTATTAAGGTTTGGACGGAAGGGTAAGTTAAGTCCCAGATTCATCAGACCATACCGGGTGTTGGAACGAGTAGGACCAGTAGCCTATCAGCTTGAGTTACCCTCAGAGTTAAGCCAGATTCACAATGTGTTCCATGTTTCTATGCTGAGATGATATCGTTCGGATTTGTCTCATGTGGTGCCTGTGGAGGAAATCGAGGTAAGACCGACTTTTCTTTTGAAGAGGAACCAGTGGAAATCTTGGATCGTGATGTCAAAGTGTTGCGAAGGAAGACGATTCCGTTGGCTAAGATTCTATGGCCGAATCACAATTCTGAGGAGGCTACTTGGGAACCAGAGGAGACGATGCGGCAGCAGTACCCGCATCTATTCGGACCAGGTAATTTCGAGGTCAAAATTTCTTTAAGGGGGTAGAACTGTAACATCCTGAATTAATAGCCCTTTGCATTTGATGTGTGCTACGTTTAATGTGCTAATTAGAGTGTTTAAGGGGTACAGATTGGGCTCAGGATTGGGCCGAGGCCTTAGTTAAAATTTTCTGTTTGGACACTCTAGTGGAAAGCCAGTTAGGATAGGGCCTAAAAGATGTTATCTGTGTTTTAAGACACAAATGGGCTTGTGGCCCAGTGGCAAAGTGGCGCCACTTAGAGAGCAAAGAGGAGGCGTCAGCTGAGGAGGCTCAAGTTTGAGTCGCATGAAGCCCAATTTTCTTAGTTAATTTTAATTATTTTCGGCATTAAATAGGGGAGTGTGTTGGACAGCAATAGGGCTTGGAAATAGGGGAATAAATGTTTAGATAATGTAGATAATATGGCTGATAATGTGGCAGATAAAGGAAGGAAGAGGTGGTGTTATCTAGGTCACTTGTGGATGAGAGATCAGATTATGATAAGGGAGAAAGTTTAGGAATTATCTGCTGGCCACAGTGGTGGCCGAAATTCCAACACTGAGGGGGAGGAGGAATCGATTTTAGTATGGCTTAGGGGTGCCGAAATGTAGCATCCTAAATTAATGGGCCTATGCGTTTAGTGTGTGGATATGTTTAATGTGTTAATTTAACTGTTAGGGGTCCAAATTGGGCTCAGAAGGTGGTCAAGGCCTTGGTTAAATTTTTGTTTGGACACTATAGGGTTTAAAAAGTGGTATATGTGTTTAAAATATCAAAGTGGGCTTGTGGCTCAGTAGCACGTGGTGCTGCAAAGGAGTTATTAAGATGGCGCCATTAATAGTTGAAGAGGCCCAAGTTTTGGCCGCATGGAGCCCATGTAAGTAGGACATTTTCAGCACTTAAAAGGGGAGCTAGTTGGGACGGCATTAGGGCTAGAAAATAGGAGGATTAAGTGACATGGATAATGGGATAATGAGCTGATAAAAGAAGGAAGAGGTGGTGCTATCTAGGTTTCTTTTAAAGGTATGAATAGATTTAGATAAAAGAGAAAAGATAGGAGCTATCTGCAAGGCTAAGTGTTGGCCAAAATTCCATCAACTAGAGGAGGAGGAATCGGTTTTTATTTGCCATAGGGGGTGTCGAATTTTCCCTTATTATTTGCTTAATTTTTAGTTATCAGGAAGGGCACTTTCGGTTTTTGATAGGTAAGTGCCAAAATTCTCTATAAATAGGGGGGATATCTCATCAATTCCAACATTTGAACCCTATTATTTTCCTCACTCTCTGTTCCGAAACCCTTAACCATTCTCTGCAATCCTTTCTTTTGATTTCTTCAAAAGCCGAAACCTCCCAATTTTCTCAACATCTTTTCTTTCAAAAGTCGAAACCCTGAACTCTCTTCTCATCTCCACAGCCGAATACTCCCTATTCCTTTTTGCCGATTCCTTCACTAAAGCTGAATCTACATAGACTCCTTCCTATCATCTTTTCTTCTGATCTTCTCAAAAAGCCGGAATCTCTAAGGGGTAGTCGAATTCTTTGTGTTAAGGTGAGTGCCGATTTTCCTCGATTTTCCTATCTTTTCACTTTCTCTTTCGGGTTTTGGAAGACAAAGCCAAAAAGCTAATGGTTTAATGGTTTTATGTATTCTCTTGTTGAGCGACATTCTGGAATTGAAGTAGATCTCTTAGATCTAAAAGCCCAAAACGCTAGTCCCTGAATCTAATATCACTTTTCGGGATTTCAAGGTAAGGATTTCAATTCTCCTTAAGATGATGAACTGTTTTGTTTTTGTTAGTCGTGCCTTAACCTAATGTTTCGTTACCAGTCTCTGAACAACACCTTAGACAGATAGTAGCTGTGTCGACTACGGATAGCGTCGACGTAGAAAGTTTTGTTCCAATTATAATCAGGTATGTAGATCTCTAACACACTAGTTAATAATAATCTATATGTGTTATGGGCTAAAAAGCTGGAAAGTGGCTGTGTAGACAGTCGAAAAAAACCCTAAAAGGGTTAGGCAAGGATGCCAGGTACGTAATCATAGAAATCTCTATGTGTATCGAAATATATATAAGCCTGTTTTTTTTAAAGATGGTATGATGTTTTCTGTGTGTATGCATGGGGTGGGATGATGGTAATGAAGGGGAAGTGCATGATAGGTCACTTAGTGATCGGTGGTTAAACCACAAATTCAAATGTTAGGTCACATGGTGATCGGTGGCTATGCCACGTTTAATGATTCCTGAATAATAGGAATAGGAAGTACGGCTGTCGTTATGGTGTGTAGCGGATGGAGGGTTGATTGTAGAAATCCCCAAGGTGTGATGGTTGGTATGAGTTGGTGTGTAGAGGATGGAATTCTAGGATGGGTTGGGCTATTCATCATTCATTATTTTCATGTAATTATGATTGTTGCCTTTATGTCTGGGCCAGGGCTCATAATGTGTTTGTGGGCCTTAGGTCAGTGTGTCCTTGATTTATACACTGAGTCTTGGTGACTCACCCTTTCATTTTTCTCTACTCTTTCAGATGAGCAGTAGATCGTGGACATGGGAGCCGAGACGGACTCGAGGGGCCATCAAGTTTTTATTTCTATAGATTATTTCGGTTTCTTTAAGTTTTTTTTATTATTTATTTTGGGAATATTTATGTAATAAGGCCCCATAGTTTATATTCAACAAAGTAGTTTTTAATATTTGCAATTTATGAAATTGTGTCAAAGGTTTTATTATACAAAATAATAATAATACAAGGTTTTTTTCCAAATGTCACTTATTTATTCAAATATTGTCTAACAAACTAAGATTTCAAATCCCTTCAATGAGAAGTTTTCAACTATTAATCCGTAGTATACCATATCTGGTCGAAACGTATGGGCTGGGTTTGGGGTGTTACACCAAATTTCCCTTGTTAATTAATTAGTCTTTGTTTTCAAAAGAGGGCAATTCTGGCTTTTTGTTAGTGTGTGCCCAAAATTTGATTAGAAAATAGGGTACTTCTTAATTTCGGCACTTATTGTAACACCCTGGGTTAGGGGCTGTGCAGATCGGGTAAATCGAGTGTTAGTAGGTTTTTGGAGCGCTTGGATGAGTTGTAGAGGTTTTCAGAAGGTTTGGATGAAACGGGAAGAGCTTGGAAAATTTTTAGAATTTTAGTGTGAAAGGGGATCGGGTCAAGGGAGGTTTTAAGGATTATTTTTGGTAATTTGTGGCACAAGAAAGGATCTGGCATAGTGGTTCATGCGCTGCATTGGGGGGCTGGAAGTAGCGCTCTTGGGGGCCTGGGTTCGAGACCAAGTGGCAGCAAAAGGGTTTTAATTTTTGGGGTATGGCGCTACGGGGTAGAAGGCCTTAAATTATTTTGGGGCGAGTTTTGTCGCAAGGAGCAGCTAGTTCAGGTGGTGTCTGTGCGGAACTTAAGCGCTGAAGGTGCGTGTGGGCGCTAGTTCGAGCAACGGAAGCAGCATTTTGGCGTTTCATTTTATGTGCGGCTGTGGGGCTGGGCTAGGAAGGGTTAAGATTTAATGTTGGGGGTTTTTGTCATAAAAATCAAGCTGGCCGAATGGCCTGAGCGCTGGGGGGAAAGGAGCAGCAGCTTGGTCCCAGGTTCGAACCTGGAGAATGGCAATTGGAGTTTTAGTTTTTTATCTATTTTGGGCAGCAAATTGAAGTGGACGGCACATGTAGATTGAATTGGAAGATAAGGATGAGTTGGTTGTTATTTCTTTTGAATTCGGTGGGTTATGGATTAGTTTTTTTTTAGTTTTTATTTTATATTTTAAATTGGAGGGGTGGTAATGGATTAAAGGTGAGTTTTATTTTTAAATTTTGAATTGTTTTAAAATGGTTGGCTGGGAGCAGATTTGGGGGTTTGATTAATTCAATTTCGGTTGAATTAGTGGTTAGGAAAAATTTTAGGAAATGGCCGGATGTTGGAGTCTTCAAGGGGAGGGGTTGCCGAATGCTTTAAATAGGGGAAGTGCTCACCTTTTTGTTCCTTTTTGACCAATTGCTCTTTTGCCGAAATTGCTAGTATTGCTAAACACCTCTCTTCCTTCATAAAAATCACCTTAGCCGAAACTTTAAGTCATCTATTCCCATCTTCTAAAGTTGAAAAGCCTTTCTCCTTTATGTTGTGTTAGCCGAACCCCTTGTTGAGCCTTACCCATACTTTCCTCCTCTTCATTCTTTTCTAGAGCATTGATTCTCAAGGTTACTATCAAGCCGAATTTGGGGTAGTAAGGTGGTAAGGTTTCCTTTCTTATTATTGGTTTTCTCTTCTTTCTGTGGTTGACCGAAATCATGTAGCTAATCATGTATTCTTTTGTTTGGCCGAATCATGGAGGGCTAGGTGGGGGTTCTTTTGCTTTTAGCTAGCGTTAAAAGTGCTAAGGGGCTCTCGGGATTCGTTTTACCAGGGATTTTTCGACAAGGTTCTTAGTCAAGTATCGTTTGCGGGTTTTGATCGATTGTGCTAGTAAGGTGCGTAATCATCGCACTATTTCTCGGTTTGATTGCTAACGTTTAAAACCTGTGTGTTATGTGTGGTAGCCATTTATAATGGCTTAAGTGATGAGTACCTGATGGTGGTAAGATTATTTGTTATGTATATTTACATATGTGTATATTTATATTCCTATGTGATACAATGACTTAACATGTAGCATCCATATATTTGCATGAGGTTGGGCTTGATACGATGAAGGCGGGAGTGTACACAAGGTGTACGTGGTCTAATGATAGCTCCGGCTGCATTAGCGCTTGATGGTTAGCTTTGTGCTACCTCAAGGGAGATGTTGGCTTGGTGCCCATCTCGGCGGTTGATAGCTATGTGCATCACCGTAGGCGGATTTTGATATCGGGATCACGATTGGTTGATCGGTGGCTCAGCCACGGCCTTGAGCAGTGAGTTGCCAAGGTAAGGATTTTGGATCACGAGGTGATCAGTGGTGGTTTATCCACGGCCTTAGGCAGGGAGTCTGCTAAGGTTGGAGTACGGTTAGTTTGTGGGTTGGGCTGAGATGCATATGTGCATGATTTACTATGTGAATTGTTTGGTATGGGCCAAGCCCATACGGATGGAAATTTGTGTTGTGGTTATGCACTGAGTCGGTGGACTCACTCTTTCATTAACCATTTCAGGTGAGGCGTAGATCGGACCGGGATCGGAGAGGACACATGGTGGCCCATGCAGGAAGAAGAATTTAAATACTTTTAAGTTTTTTTTATATTCAAAGAATTTGGATTAAATATTGTGTAATAAAGGCCTTTTTACTCTTATTTATTTTGAGTTATTATTTTATGAGTATTTATTATGGTTTGATGAATTTGAAACACTATGTGGAGATGATTATATTTTTCAAACCTACTTATTCAATTTGGGTTTGTATGTATATATTTTTAAAATGAGTATATTTTAATAACAAAGTTTTACTCAGAAGTTTAAATAAACATGGATTTTCCAAAAGTTAGCAAGTTTTTTTTTCTAAATTTTTCTAAGTTAAGAAGATTTTCAACCGCCTTTTCCTCAATAACATAACCAGATTCGGTCGTAACGAATGGGCCGGGTTTGGGGATGTTACACTTATTCTCATTCTCTTCTCTTAGTTGTTTCTTTTCTCAAAAAGCCGAAAACTCCTAAAGTTCCATCTTCTTTTTCATTTCTGCTAAAGCCGAAACCTCATAGCCTTTCTCTACACCTTTTCCCAATTTCTTCTATAAGCCGAAACCCTTAAGTATTCTTTCTCTTTACTCTCTTCTGCCATAGCTGAATGCCCTAGTGTCCATTCTTTTTCTTCCTGCCGATTTCTTCATTAAAAGCCGAATCTCCATAGAAATCTCCATAGATTTCTTTGAATCATCTTCTCTTTTTGATTTTTGCAAAAAGCCGAAATCTTCTAGGAGTAGCCGAATCTCCTGTGATAGGGTAAGTGCCGATCTTCTTCTCTTCACTTTCTCTTTCAATTTTTGGAAGCTAAAGCCGAAAGGCTATTGGGATTGGTAAGGTTGACGTTTGATTAATGGTTTGATGTTTTCTTGTTGGGCGACGTCGGGAATCGAAGTAGATCGTTTAGATCTAAAAGCCGGAAACTATTAGTCTCTGAGTCTCAATCTCCTTTCAGGATTTCAAGGTAAGGGGTTCTTTTTAGATTTTCGTTAGGTTCGTTCATCGTGTTTAGAATCTTAACTTTATGATATGGATTAACAACCAAATGTTGTGATGGTAGCAACTGATAAGGTCTTTTGATGGAATCACATGTCGGTCAGGCAAAGGGGGGATTGGATCTGTAAAACCAATCCCTAAGTTTAAGAAACGAGTAGTGTCAGCAGTACGGGATTGGCCATCGGGTTGTGGACCGGCTTCAGAACAACACCTTAGATAGATAGCAGTCGTATCGGCTTCTGATAGCGTCGACATAGAGAGTCCCGTCTTGTCTGTAATCAGGTGTGTAGATCTCTAACACACTAATTAATCTGTACTATATATGTTATGGGCTAAAAGCCGGAAAAAGGCTATATGGACAGTCGTATTACCCGAAAAGGGTAGGCAAGGGATGCCAGGTACGTAATCATAGAAACTTCTCTATGAGTATCGATGTATGTGATAGTCTCTGATCTATTATGTAGTATATTGTTTTGATTCTGCATGGATGTATGCATGGGATGGGGTTATTATGATGAAGGGGAAGAGCATGTTTATAGGTCACTTGGTGATCGGTGGTTAAACCACAAATTGTAAAATTAGGTCACAATAGTGATCGGTGGCTAAGCCACGTTAAATTTATTCCTGATTGTTAGGAATAGGCAGTATGACTGTCGATATGGTGTGTAGCGGTTGGTGGGTTGATTGTAGAAATCCCCGAGGTGTGATGGCTGGTAAGGGCTGGTGTGTAGAGGATGGACTATTAGGTTGGGTTGGGCCATGTTGCATGTAAATACTCTGTTGCCATTGTGTATGGGCCAAGGCCCATAATGTGTTTGTGGGCCTCAAGCCTTTTATGTGTTTTCGGGATTTGCACACTGAGTCTTGGTGACTCACCCTTTTATTTCCCTGACTTTTCAGATGAGCAATAGATCGTGGACATGGGAGCCGAGGCGGACTCAAGGGGCCATCAAGTCTTTTATTTTCATAAACTATTTCCGGTTTTTCCTTAAGTTTTAATTTTGGGACTATTTATGTAATAAGGCCTCCATAGCTTAGGTTATCCATTTATATTTCCTAATGTTTACATTTACAAATTTATGTTCAAGGACTTGTTTACAAGAAGAAATAAAAATGGGATTTTCAAACCAGTTTTTTTTTTTAAAAAAAAACTACAAAGGTTTCCTACAAATAACACTTATTTAACGAATACTTGTATAAACAAACTGAGATTTCAAATCCCTTCAAAGCAAAGTTTTAACATTTCATCCCGTAGCATAACAGATCAGGTCGTGGCGTTTGGGCCAGGTTCGGGGTGTTACAATAATCTTAAGGAATGTTTGCATATGAATTACTTGTTAATAAAGAAGATCGATAAGCATGAAGTTATTAATGCATGATTATGGGACAAATATTGATGTTGCTTACACAATTAGCAATTTTGCCTTAGCAAGACCTTTTATTGTGCATAGACATTACTCGGGACGAGCAATGATTTAAGTTTGGGGGTGTGTAAACGGAAAAATATATAGGATTTTTCCCATGTAATTTATCACCTTTTTACTTAAATCCATTGTTAAAACTAAGTAATTGTTTAATAGATTAATGAAATATGTGAAAATATGAAATTAGGACATAGAAATTATTAAAATGTGATTTTATGCTTTATTATATAGTTTTCATGTAATAAATTGCTTATTTTATATTAATTTGAATATATTATATTTTTTAGACATAAAGTGGGCCATGATGATTAAATTAAATAAGAAAATATAAAATTATATTTAATAATTCATTTTAAAATATTTTACTAATAATTTGGGTTTTAATTAATTAATTAAATTGGATAAATTTTATTCTTTAGTCCTCTAACTTGTTGATTTATTCTGGACAGGTCTGATAGCTTTGCTGGATTACAAAACTGTCCAAATTGGAGATCAAGTCAACCCAATATTCGGCTACACATGGCTGTCCATTTAAACCATTCTTTGGTTTAATTACACAAGGTCCTTGCAGTGTTAAAGAAATTAGATATTTGCCCAAAGATTTACGATTGACCGAGTCTCAGTCTTGAGTTGTGTGGCATCCAAAATTGCTTAAAAATCAAGCAAAAATCAAGTCAAAAGCCACTAAGCATGGCCGACCACAATTTGAGGAGATTCGAAGAGGTTAACATCCACTATTTTTAGAAAACTATCCCCCTCTCCTCACCTACAAATAAGACCCTCTCATTCCCTCATCCATCATCCCTCAATCATTCCTCATTCATTCTCATCATTCATCATTCTCTCTTCTCTCCAAATTCTCTTAGCTTTTTCCATTTCCACGCCTAGCATCATCCCTTCATAGAGATCTTAGCAATTAAGCCTCTTAAAGAACCCTTGGTCGGCCACCTTGGAGAGCCATCAACAAAGGACCAAAGCAAAGGAACGAAGGAGCCTCGTCAATCAGAGTCTTGGGTGACAGCCACTCTAAATTAGGTTTAATCTTTCTTTTCTTTATATGATTGCTTTGATTAAATAACATTTATTTGATTCATGCTTATAATGTTTGTGCCTCAGTCGATCATGTTTTCAATTAAAATCAAGTATGTATTTCGTTCGTACGTGATTAAAATGCTGATTAAAATGCACCTGAATTAGCTAAGCGATCCTGACCAGACGACGGCTAATGGACACATAATTGAAATGTGCATGCTCAATTTAGATCCTGACCCGATTAAATTGTAGGTTTGTGTGATTTGTGTGATTAAACTATTTCAAACCTGACACGTCCCTGTTACCCCACACGAATTTTAAGAAACCCTTAGTAAATAAAGATCACTAAAATGTGTATTTACTAAGTAAAGGATTCTGAAAGGACCTAATGTGGTTTCCAAACTCATGAAAGATCCAGTTTCCATGGAATGTTTTTCCGAATGTTATTAAGCATGTTGATAATAAATTGAGTTTAATTAAAGTAATTGTCCTAGTTTATTTATGTTATAATTGTTGCAAATTGTGTTTAATTTTACTAAAATCTATTTCATTCATATAGTTTGCATACTTAGGATAATTTGCATTAGGGATCATTGCATTTAGTTTAATATATTTTAATCACCACTTCTCAACTATATTATGTTTTTATTTACTAAATTTTTAATATAATTTTACAAATTAAGTGACTTAGCACAAATACAATCCTTGTAGAGACGATAACTCGATACTTATTTATTACTTGATAACGACTATGTACACTAGCACAAACCTACGCGTTACATTTCTCTCCCTTGATTTTTTACTCGTTTTTGATCTAAAATAATAAGTTCATCCAATTCACTAATTCCGCAGCAAAATCAACTCATTTTATGCAATTAAGTTCTTTTTTTACATTTTTATAAAATTGCCCCCATTATTTTCCTTTCATACAATTTAGTCCCTAAGCCCAAAATATGAAATTTAACCAATTTTAAACAAAACCAAGTTTAGTCGAACTGTACAGGGCCTCTCTACAGCCCATAATTGCAATTATATCACATCAAGTACACATAATTTTATTACTTTAACAATTTAGTCCTGAAATGTTAAAATCATGAAAAACTACTTTACAAAATAGTCCTATCTAGCAAACAAACTAAATAATTTTTCATAAAAGTTCAAGAGCATACAAAACTCATCAATGGCATAACTCATAACACTTGACAGTTTTGCAAATTAATCCCGAATTCTCATCTCGTTCTATTTCTTGTTATTGCAAATTTCTTTCATTTTCTGAGCATGATCAGATAAAATTACGAAATCATATAATTCCATTGCACCTACCAACATTTTAATCTCCTCATTCAATCCATCTTCAAAGTGAATACACATTTCTTCCTCAATCGACACAATCTCACGAGCATATTTACTAAGCTGAATAAACTTTCTCTTGTAGTCGACAACTGACCTGTTTCCTTGTTTCAACTCAAGGAATTCATTTTTCTTCTTGTCTAAATAACGTTTACTAACATATTTCTTTCAAATTTTGTTTGAAAGAAATCCTAGTTAATCATCTCTTTCAATACCACAACTAATAAAGTCGACCACTAGTGGAAAGCTTCCCTGTAATATCCCGGGTTAGGGGCTATTTTTGACATGGCATTGTTTGCATATTATTTGCCTGCTATGTTGTTGTTTGTATGGTTTCGGGGCTTAGTTGTAAGCTAGGTGTGAGCCGGAGAGGTAGGAAAAATTTTAGTTTTTGGGCTTAGGTGAGAGGAGCTGAGGAAGCTGGGGTTTAAAGGTTTTATTTGGTGGATTTTAACACAAGAGATGAGCTGGTGGAGTGGCAGGATAGGCGCCACTAAGGGCTTGAGAGTGTGACGCCACTTGCAGGGGAGAGGTCCTGTGTTCAAGCTGCAGAGTGCTCCTATTTTTGCTTCCATTTTGACGGCATGGAGGGGAGGAGTTGTAGGCAGTTCAAACTCTGCCTTGGACTAAGTCTACCACTTCGAATAGGGGGTGGAGAGTGATTGTAGGAAGTGGACTAATTCAAAGTGATTTGAATTAGTGGCTTGGAGTGGTGGGAGGTGTTTGGCCGAATATTGGAGAGATTTTGGGGGAGGAGTGGACGGTTTGGTAGTGGGGGAGTGAGGTGTGCCGAAATGCACTTTTCATTTTGTGCATTTTTGGTCACATTGGGTAAAAGCAAGAGTTCTCCTTTTGAGTGTTGTTAGTCAAAATTTCAAGTAAGTTTCTTCATATTTTCTCTTGCAAACCGAAAGTTTAAGCACTTATTTTCCGAATTTGTTTTGCTCTCTTGAGTTGGTGTGGCCGAATGTTCTCAACCATCTTCCTTTCTTTTTCATTTGTGTAGGCCGAAACTACAACCCTTTCTACTCATACTTCTCCATTTGTTTCTTCCCAATTCTCTTGAGCCGAAACCCTCTCAGCTTGTCCCTTCAAACCTTCGTTTTCTTCTCTTAAACCCCATTGCCGTAGCTTTTATTTCTTCTCATCTCTACTCTCCCTTTCGTTCCACTCAAAGCCGATCATAGGTGGGGTAAACACCTTGGCCGAAACTCTCCTCTCTCCTAGTAGTTCTCTCGTGTGGCCGAATACTAAGTGTGGTGGTTGATCTCGTTTGTTTCTTTCTATCGTCGAGGATGGTAAGTTCATAGCCGAAGGGTAATTCTTTTCTTCCTTGTTTCTTGTTGATATCGGTTTGATTAAGAACCGATTGTGGTGGTTGGCGAAGGAGTTAATCTTTTGTTTTGTATGAACCGATTCCATTGTAGGACATTTGGGTTTTGGAAGCAAGCAAGAGGAGTCTTCCTCCTCTGTTAATCGTTGGTAAGTGATGGTAAGGGATGTTTTTGCTAGTTCACTCTTCTAGTTTCGTTAAGCCATAGTCTTTAAAGGTTTAATTTGTTGTGTTTTAGGGGGAGGCCGATTGTCTGAAGAACCATTATTGGTTCGGGGTTTGGTAGGAAACCAAACCATTTGCAAGGTAATGGTTAAACGTTAACCCCTTTGGTTTAAGTGGTTGTGGCCGAATGGCATAGATGGCTAATCCTATGTTTGGCCGATTTTAGGAGCAATGTGTTTAAGGATTGTAGATCGATTCGTTGTGATAAAGCTCGTGTGTTAGCAGGTGTGTAAACTAACACACTTATCACTGAGTAATATGTTAATAACCTGATTGTGTAAAGTGAAACAATATGGTTGATGGATTTGGTACCCGATGTGGTATGTGCATGGATACGGGTAAGTCCGTTTCATTACGAGATCTGTAGTGATATAGGTGATATCATGATCTATAATGTAAGTATTACGAGATGCCATTTTGAGCATGTTAGCATGATTGCATGATCTATATCATTTGCATTAGTATGATATGTTATTGGGTGATTTGAGAGGAGGGGGAATATGATATCCGTGTCTTTGGGACACCAGAGGTTTGGCACCTCTAGTGGTTTGGTACCACAGTTGAAATTTTGTGACTTTGGGTCACCAGAGGTTTGGCACCTCAGCGTCTCGTCCCAGTGGCTTAGCACCACAGTGGGTTGGCCCCACGGTTGATTATACGGGATTGACGCCAGTGATTTGGTATCCCACGATGGGTTGGCCCCATCATCCGATTCGTGACTACGGTCACCAGTGATTTGGTATCACACTTGTGTCTTTCGGACACCAAAGGTTTGGCACCTCATTGCGACTCGTCCCTGTGGTTAACACCACCGTGGGTTGGCCCCACTTGAGAGATACAGGATTGTCGCTAGTGATTTGGTATCACACGTGGGTTGGCCCCACAATTGGTTATTTGTGACTTTGGGTCACCAGTGGTTTGGCACCACATTGATGGATATCGTGACTTTGGGTCACTAGTGGTTTGGCACCACCAGTGGTTTGGTACCACACGGGGTAGAAAAGGTGTTACGGATGGTTAGGATCGGGTGCATTAATCATATTGCTTTGTTATGATGTGTCTTAGCATGTTGTATTATCGGGAGGGGGATTTATGCACTGAGTCTTGCGACTCACCTTCTCCTTTGACATTTCAGGTGACAGTTGGACGCGGACATGGAGCCGGGATGGACTCGAGGTGCTCATGCCATGAATAAATACGGATTTGCTCTGACTTTTAAAAATTTGGTACTATAGTTTATCTATTTCTATTTGGTTTTATTTTGGATTGTAAATGGCCTTTAAATTATGTTTTGCTATGTTTATGCTTAAAGTAGATTTTAATATGCCTTAACAAATTAATTGGGTTAAAATTTGCTAGAACTTGGAAAGATAAAGATTTCAAAACTACAAAGCGATATGTTTTAAACTATACCATCGGGTATCACACTGTAATTTGAGATAAATAAAAACTCAAACATTTTCCAAACTTGAACTCAATTTTCTACTAAGTCAAATTGTTTTATGTAACAATAAGAAACTACTTGAATTTCTAAATGAGATAAACTTGTTTTACCTACACATCTGATTAAGTTTTCAAAATTTCCGGGTTTTCAAATACACCATCAGATTTTAATCAAGCCTGCCCAAGTTTTCTTCAAATACACTATATAGCGAAGTGTTTTTATCAAACTTTTAAACAAAAACCTATCTTCTCTAAGTTACGATTTTCCTCGTAACATACCAGATTCGGTCGTGGTGTGTTGACCGGGTTTGGGGTGTTACAATTTTGGTATCAGAGCTAAGTTCAAAAGCTCGGCTGTAAGCCTGAGGCCCAAAAATGTTTTAAAAGTCTGTTTTAAGAGTTTTGTTTTAAAAGCATGGTTTTGAAAGGCATGGCACCGAGTCTCCGGCACCAATCCGTCCAGGTAAATACCCCTCACTTTTACTTGTGATTTTAATGAGATGTGATTGAATGACTTGCAATAGTAAGATGACTTTAGAAACGGAAACTGATAGGATTCTGTGAACTCGCGAAAACAAAGCTTCTTTACTATTCATAAGACTTTGCTTTAAGACAGTGGAATAAAAACTGATGCATAAAACTTTTAAATCAGATACGTAGAGAATTTAGTCATGAGTGCTAGAGGTGGACGCGGTCGTGGACATGGTCGTGGTAGGATGACAGTTTCTGAACCCGTAGGATATGGTCAGGGGTCAGAAAATGAGATACCGGTACCGCCACTAGCTGGAGGTGGTGAGTTTCAAGATCAGACTGGGGATGACGCAGTGTCACAGGCGATGCTGCGAGTGTTAGAGAGGGTAGTTGGAGTAGGTGGAGGCGCGGGAGCTAGGAAATCTGTGCCTGAGCGACTTCGGGCAAACGGGGCTGAGGTTTTCTGAGGTGTTTCTGGTGTTGCTCCCAGCACGGCTGAGTATTGGCTGGAGGCAACAGAGCGGGTTATGGATGATTTAGACCTGACTGCTGAGGAAAAGCTGAAGGGCATAGTATCATTTCTTCGGGATGAGTCATACCAGTGGTGGCTTACGATTCGAGACAATGCTGCAGCAGAGGATCTCACGTGGGATTATTTTAAGGCTGCTTATCAGAAAAAATACATCGGAGCTAGCTACATCGACGCGCAGCGAAAAGCATTTCTGAGGCTTGTTCAGGGGAGTAAGTCTGTGTCAGAGTACGAGGCTGAGTTCTTGAGGCTGAGCCGGTATGCTAGGGGCATTGTGGCTACAGAGCACGAGAGGTGTGTTCGTTTTGACGATGGTCTGAGAGACGAACTTAGGTTGCTGATTGCTCCACAGCAGGAGCGTGAGTTTGCTGTTCTGGTTGAGAAGGCTAAGGTAGCCGAGGGTGTTAAGGAGTCGGTAAGGCAGGGCATGGACAGGAACAGGCATAAGAGGAGCTTTGGGTCTTCTGGGTCGTCGGGTAATCCTCAGAAAAGGGCTAGGCAGAGTGGGTCGAATCAGTCTGGTAGGAATGTTGCTGCTAGTCAGGGACCGCCGCAGTGTAACCGTTGTGGGAAATCTCATTGGGGAGATTGCTGGACCGGTGGAAAAGGTTACTTTGAGTGTGGTTCTTTGGATCATCGAGTGAGGGATTGTCCGCGTAAGTTGGCCAGGATTCAGTCCGAGGGTCAGGGCCGTACTCAGTTCAGGAATAATGGACCGCCACTGCAGAGGGGTCGTGGTAATGGCAGAGGAGGTAATGGTTCTGGTCGGGGCCGTGGAGCACCGGGCAGAGGTGCAGGTAGTTCTGAGGCAAGACAGCCTGGGTTAGTGTATGCAGCGAGGCGCCGAGAGGAGGGCGACGCACCGGACGTCATAACCGGTACGTTCTTGATCTTTGGTTCTCCATTTACTGCTTTGATTGATGTGGGTTCGACGCATTCTTACGTTGCTAGTAGTATAGTAGAGACCATGGATTTAGATTCTGAGATATCTTCTAGGCAGATGACTGGAATTAGCCCTCTAGGTCCCTCTGTAGTTGTAGATAAGTTGTTTAAGGATGTACCCCTAGAACTCCAAGGGGTAGTGTTTTTGGCCGATCTGATGGAACTGTCGTTCGGGGAGTTCGATCTGATTCTTGGGATGGACTGGTTGGTTATGTACCAGGCGAGGTTGGATTGCGCAGCTAAGCGCATGGTTCTAAGGACGTCTGAGGGTGATGAAGTGGTTATGATAGGTAATAGGAGAGATTACTTATCAAATGTGGTATCTGCCACGAAGGCTAAGAAGATGGTCAGAAAGGGCTGTGAAGCGTATGTGGTTCATGTGTATGACGTGGGGGCTAAAGAGTCTGCTGTAGAGAAAGTTCAGACAGTTGGAGAATTTGCTGATGTGTTTCCTGAGGAGCTTCCGGGTTTACCGCCGGATCGTGAGGTAGAGTTCGGGATAGATTTGTTACCTGGAACTGCGCCAGTGTCTATTGCCCCGTATAGGATGGCGCCCAAGGAATTGGTGGAGCTTAAGGCTCAGATCCAGGAGTTGTTGGATCGGGGTTTTATCAGACCAAGTGTTTCGCCTTGGGGAGCACCGGTACTCTTTGTAAAGAAAAAAGATGGTACGATGCGGATGTGTATAGACTACCGCCAGTTGAATAAGCTGACGATTAAAAACAAGTATTCGTTACCACGGATAGATGACTTGTTTGACCAGCTGAAGGGTGCAGTGGTATTCTCGAAGATCGACCTGAGGTCTGGGTATCACCAGTTGAAGGTAAAGGAGGCTGATATTCACAAGACAGCGTTTCGGACTCGGTATGGGCACTACGAATTTCTGGTAAAGCCGTTCGGGTTGACTAACGCGCCGGCAGCATTCATGGATATGATGAATAGGGTGTTTCAGCAGTATTTGGATCAGTTTGTCGTGGTTTTCATAGACGATATCCTGGTATACTCAAGGACAGAAGAAGAGCATGATGCGCATTTGCGAGTGGTGCTGCAGATTTTGAGGGAGAAGCAGCTTTATGCTAAGTTTAGCAAGTACGAATTCTGGCTTAGAGAAGTGACTTTCTTGGGTCATGTAGTGTCAGCCGAGGGGATTAGAGTGGATCCTCGAAAGATTGAGGCAGTTTTAGATTGGAAGCCGCCTAAGTCAGTGGCTGAGATTCGGAGTTTTCTGGGTTTGGCAGGATACTACCGAAGGTTTGTAGAGGGTTTCTCGTTGATCGCAGCGCTGATGACCAAGTTGTTAAGGAAAGGGATTCCGTTTGTTTGGACTGAGAAACAACAGGAGAGCTTCGACAAGCTTAAGAAGATTCTGACAGAAGCTCCGGTTTTAATTCAACCTGAGGCTGGTAAGGAATTCACAGTTTATTGCGATGCATCACATACGGGATTGGGTTGTGTGCTGATGCAGGAAGGAAAGGTTGTGGCTTACGCATCTCGACAGCTGAGGCCACATGAGGTCAACTATCTGACGCACGACTTGGAGCTAGCGGCTGTAGTCTTCGCTTTGAAGATTTGGAGGCACTACTTGTACGGAGAGAGATCGATAGTCTACACGGATCACAAGAGTCTGAAGTACCTTTTGACTCAGAAGGATTTGAATTTGAGGCAGCGCAGATGGGTTGAGTTGCTAAAAGACTACGACTGTTCGATTGAGTATCATCCAGGCAAGGCTAACGTGGTGGCAGACGCGTTGAGCCGTAAAGTTGTTTCGGACTTAAGAGCGATGTTTGCCCATTTGAGTTTGTATGACGACGGAAGTATTCTGGCAGAGTTGCAAGTTAAGCCTACTTGGGTTGAGCAGATCAGAGAGAAACAGTTAGAGGATGAGGTTCTGAGTGCGCAGAGGTTGCAGGTGCAGGATAGTGGTTTGGAAGGTTACAGTTTTTCTAGTGATGGGGTGCTGTGTTTCCAAGGTAAAGCTTGTATACCCCAGGATGTCGAGCTGAGGCAAAAGATTCTTCAGGACGCACATAGCAGTCCATACGCTATGCATCCTGGAGGTAGCAAGATGTATAAGGATCTCAGAGAGCAGTTTTGGTGGCCAGGACTGAAGAGAGAAGTGACAGAGTTTGTAGGGAAGTGTCTGACATATCAGCAGGTCAAGGCTGAGCATCAGTTGCCGTCAGGTTTGCTTCAGCCAGTGAAGATTCCTCAGTGGAAGTGGGAAAGGATAACCATGGATTTCGTCAGTGGATTACCGCTTACGCCAAGCAAGAAGGATTCAGTTTGGGTAATTGTGGATCGACTGACTAAATCAGCTCACTTTATTCCGGTGAGGGTTGACTACTCACTTCGGAAGTTAACGAAGCTGTATGTGTCAGAGATAGTGAGGCTGCACGGTGTGCCAGTATCGATCATCTCGGATAGGGATCCTAGATTTACGTCAAGGTTCTGGAAGGCGTTGCATCAGGCTCTGGGTACGCGTTTGGATTTCAGCACTGCTTTTCACCCGCAGTCGGATGGGCAATCGGAAAGGGTTATTCAGATCTTAGAGGATATGCTAAGAGGTTGTGTTCTGGACTTCAGAGGTAGTTGGGAGGAGTTTCTACCATTAGCTGAGTTTGCCTACAACAATAGTTACCAAGCGAGCATCAAGATGGCACCATATGAGGCATTGTACGGTAGGAGGTGTCGCTCACCTACGTGTTGGACGGAGTTAGGTGAACGTCAGTTGTTGGGACCCGAGTTGGTTGCTGAGACCGAAGACAAGGTTAAGTTGATTCAGGCTCGATTGAAGGAAGCTTCGGACCGGCAGAAGTCTTATGTCGATCTTAGGCGGAGAGACATAGAATTTGCTGTGGGGGATCAAGTTTTTCTGAAGGTCTCGCCATGGAAGAAAGTGTTGAGGTTCGGAAAGAAAGGCAAGTTAAGTCCAAGATTTATTGGGCCCTATAAGGTACTGAGACGAGTGGGACCAATAGCCTACCAGCTTGAGTTACCAGCAGAGCTAAGTCAGATTCACGACGTATTCCACGTTTCGATGCTTCGGCGTTATCGTTCAGATCCGTCGCACGTGGTAGCAGTGGAAGAGATCGAGGTAAATCCAGATTTGACCATGGAGGAAGAACCTATGCAGATTCTATATCGGGATGTAAAGGTTCTGCGTAGGAAGTCTGTGCCTTTGGTTAAGGTACTCTGGCGGAATCATGGAGTGGAAGAAGCTACGTGGGAACCCGAGGATGTGATGAGACAGCAATACCCGCAACTCTTCTGATCAGGTAATTTCGAGGTCGAAATTATTTTAAGGGGGTAGAACTGTAATATCCCGGGTTAGGGGCTATTTTTGGCATGGCATTGTTTGCATGTTATTTGCCTGCTATGTTGTTGTTTGTATGGTTTCGGGGCTTAGTTGTAAGCTAGGTGTGAGCAAGAGAGGTAGGAAAAATTTTAGTTTTTGGGCTTAGGTGAGAGGAGCTGAGGAAGCTGGGGTTTAAAGGTTTTATTTGGTGGATTTTAACACAAGAGATGAGCTGGTGGAGTGGCAGGATAGGCGCCACTAAGGGCTTGAGAGTGTGACGCCACTTGCAGGGGAGAGGTCCTGTGTTCAAGCTGCAGAGTGATCCTATTTTTGCTTCCATTTTGACGGCATGGAGGGGAGGAGTTGTAGGCAGTTCAAACTCTGCCTTGGACTAAGTCTACCACTTCGAATAGGGGGTGGAGAGTGATTGTAGGAAGTGGACTAATTCAAAATGATTTGAATTAGTGGCTTGGAGTGGTGGGAGGTGTTTGGCCGAATATTGGAGAGATTTTGGGGGAGGAGTGGACGGTTTGGTAGTGGGGGAGTGAGGTGTGCCGAAATGTACTTTTCATTTTGTGCATTTTCGGTCACATTGGGTAAAAGCAAGAGTTCTCCTTTTGAGTGTTGTTAGTCAAAATTTCAAGTAAGTTTCTTCATATTTTCTCTTGCAAACCGAAAGTTCAAGCACTTATTTGCCGAATTTGTTTTGCTCTCTTGAGTTGGTGTGGCCGAATGTTCTCAACCATCTTTCCTTCTTTTTCATTTGTGTAGGCCGAAACTACAACCCTTTCTACTCATACTTCTCCATTTGTTTCTTCCCAATTCTCTTGAGCCGAAACCCTCTCAGCTAGTCCCTTCAAACCTTCGTTTTCTTCTCTTAAACCCCATTGCCGTAGCTTTTATTTCTTCTCATCTCTATCTCCCTTTCGTTCCATTCAAAGCCGATCATAGGTGGGGTAAACACCTTGGCCGAAACTCTCCTCTCTCCTAGTAGTTCTCTCGTGTGGCCGAATACTAAGTGTGGTGGTTGATCTCGCTTGTTTCTTTCTATCGTCGAGGATGGTAAGTTCATAGCCGAAGGGTAATTCTTTTCTTCCTTGTTTCTTGTTGATATCGGTTTGATTAAGAACCGATTGTGGTGATTGGCGAAGGAGTTAATCTTTTGTTTTGTATGAAGCGATTTCATTTTAGGACATTTGGGTTTTGGAAGCAAGCAAGAGGAGTCTTCCTCCTCTGTTAATCGTTGGCAAGTGATGGTAAGGGATGTTTTTGCTAGTTCACTCTTCTAGTTTCGTTAAGCCATAGTCTTTAAAGGTTTAATTTGTTGTGTTTTAGGGGGAGGCCGATTGTCTGAAGAACCCTTATTGGTTCGGGGTTTGGTAGGAAACCAAACCATTTGCAAGGTAAGGGTTAAACGTTAACCCCTTTGGTTAAAGCGGTTGTGGCCGAATGGCATAGATGGCTAATCCTATGTTTGGCCGATTTTAGGAGCAAGGTGTTTAAGTATTGTAGATCGATTCGTTGTGATAAAGCTCGTGTGTTAGCAGGTGTGTAAACTAACACACTTATCACTGAGAAATATGTTAATAACCTGATTGTGTAAAGTGAAACAATATGGTTGATGGATTTGGTACCCGATGTGGTATGTGCACGGATACGGGTAAGTCCGTTTCATTACGAGATCTGTAGTGATATAGGTGATATCATGATCTATAATGTAAGTATTATGAGATGCCATTTTGAGCATGTTAGCATGATTGCATGATCTATATCATTTGCATTAGTATGATATGTTATTGGGTGATTTGAGAGGAGGGGGAATATGATATCCATGTCTTTGGGACACCAGAGGTTTGGCACCTCCAGTGGTTTGGTACCACAGTTGAAATTTTGTGACTTTGGGTCACCAGTGGTTTGGCACCTCAGCGTCTCGTCCCAATGGCTTAGCACCACAGTGGGTTGGCCCCACGGTTGATTATACGGGATTGACGCCAGTGATTTGGTATCACACGATGGGTTGGCCCCATCATCCGATTCGTGACTACGGTCACCAGTGATTTGGTATCACACTTGTGTCTTTGGGACACCAGAGGTTTGGCACCTCATTGCGACTTGTCCCTGTGGTTAACACCACCGTGGGTTGGCCCCACTTGAGAGATACGGGATTGTCGCTAGTGATTTGGTATCACACGTGGGTTGGCCCCACAGTTGGTTATTTGTGACTTTGGGTCACCAGTGGTTTGGCACCACATTGATGGATATCGTGACTTTGGGTCACCAGTGGTTTGGCACCACCAGTGGTTTGGTACCACACGGGGTAGAAAAGGTGTTACGGATGGTTAGGATCGGGTGCATTAATCATATTGCTTTGTTATGATGTGTCTTAGCATGTTGTATTATCGGGAGGGGGATTTATGCACTGAGTCTTGCGACTCACCTTCTCCTTTGACATTTCAGGTGACACTTAGACGCGGACATGGAGCCGGGATGGACTCGAGGTGCTCATGCCATGAATAAATACGGATTTGCTCTGACTTTTAAAAATTTGGTACTATAGTTTATCTATTTCTATTTGGTTTTATTTTGGATTGTAAATGGCCTTTAAATTATGTTTTGCTATGTTTATGCTTAAAGTAGATTTTAATATGCCTTAACAAATTAATTGGGTTAAAATTTGCTAGAACTTGGAAAGATAAAGATTTCAAAACTACAAAGCGATATGTTTTAAACTATACCATCGGGTATCACACTGTAATTTGAGATAAATAAAAACTCAAACATTTTCCAAACTTGAACTCCATTTTCTACTAAGTCAAATTGTTTTCAGTAACAATAAGAAACTACTTGAATTTCTAAATGAGATAAACTTGTTTTACCTACACATCTGATTAAGTTTTCAAAATTTCCGGGTTTTCAAATACACCATCAGATTTTAATCAAGCCTACCCAAGTTTTCTTCAAATACACTATATAGCGAAGTGTTTTTATCAAACTTTTAAACAGAAACCTATCTTCTCTAAGTTACGATTTTCCTCGTAACATACCAGATTCGGTCGTGGTGTGTTGACCGGGTTTGGGGTGTTACATTCCTCTTTTAACTATGATACTAAGCATCTGAAACAATCCTCGAAAGGACACAACATCTCATCTAGAACTCTCTGTGTATGCTCTAACCAGTACTCATCTTTATCCAAATCATCACCCACTTTACTACAGACTTCGGCCCTGCATTTTCAAGCTTTATCTATAGAAAGCCTGTAAACATTTTGTCGTATTGGACTTTGAGGATTAGGGGCTGTCGAGGTAGGCACAGGTGGGGGTCGAGCTTGTTGAGCCGTAGGATTGGCTCTCATATAGGTTGTTAACATATAATTCATCATACGGAGAAAGGCACCGTGAGCCTCTTCTCTGGGCCCTTGAGACACAGAAACACTTTGAGCAGCCCATAGATCGATGGCTAGAAAATTACTTTGTACCTTGTCAGGATCTACTTGATTGGATTTAGTTTACATCTTTTATTTATAAGAAAACAAGTCAAACTAATTAGGAGTCATCATCACACTATCACAGGTTATAAAGTGGCATGTATTTCTAGACTTGATACATGCTACGTTCAATCTTAAAAATGATTAAATTGTAGCTCTTATACCACTAAATGTAACACCGATACCTAGTCTAGCCGCCAGACCCAAGCTATATGGTATTACGACAGTTTACAACTGTAACATCCCCAAACCCGGCCCATTCACTACAACCGAGTCTGGTTATGTTAGTGAAAATACCTTTCTTTACTTAGAATTTAAAACATGAAAAGTTTTGTAGTTAAAAATAATTCATATTAAAATTCTAGTATAAAATATATATAAATACTTTGATTAAAAGATTGCTATAATAAAAATCATTTTCACATAGTAATATATTTTAAGTAAAACATAATAAATAATAATATCAACAAAATAGCAATAACAATAATAACAAATATATATAAAGTACTTTAAACCAAAGTGGCCCTTATTACAACCAATAGTAAACAAATCACTTAGTACTTAAAATTGCTTAAAAATAATTAAATCAATCTCCTTCGGCATGGGCCACCTTGCATCCTCTCCAACCCGGTCCGATCAATATGTCACCTGCGATGTTTGAAAATAATTGGGTGAGTCTTAATGACTCAGTGTGCAAGTTAACCACTGAAATCCACCCACATGCTAGCCATATAATATCCCAATTATCAAATGCAACAAGTAATGTATATTCATTTTAACAATTACCACCATCTGGGCTTGGTCCACATTCAAATCATACTCAAATACTGGGCTAGGCCCATTCCTCAATAAACCACATATCAATTTGGCCTGGCCCATTTCCACGTATGTTCCCAAAACATACCTATCCACATGTCATATTGGGCTTAGCCCATTACCATATCCTTTCATAAATGAAATAATGCAATCATGAAACCCAACCCAAGCCTAGGGTCCATCCACTACACACCCCCTGATCCAGCCTACCACACACCAGGGGACTATCGAGTCACCCTCTTCTTTTCCCTCCAAAAAGGCAACCAATGCCATCCACGATGTAGCATATAGCTAACATCAAACCACGATGGAGCACACAGCAATCCATCAAGCCACGATATGACATAAGGCCGATATCAATCAAGGTAGCCACGCGAACTAAATCGCAAAGATCCACAACGCGACCTCAGTCAGCGCCAATCCACGATGTAGCACAAAGCTGACATCAACCACGTACTCGAAGTACACCCGTACCTTCTTTTCATAACCCACCCATGCACATGCCATATAAAATATAATCGTGATAATGCATGCACATGCTTATTAATATCCATAAACATACTCATAAACAAATAATCACATTGCAACAGGTCCGATACTAACCTGATCATCGCTATACCCTTTAGGGGTATATATGGCACACTTATTACTGCACTTGTTAGTAAAACATATAACACATAAAACCCGGAAACAGTGGGTTAGTTACACACCTTATAACCTGAAGTTCTAAACCCTCGTTCCCGACGCTATCGACTAGCGAAACTACCGCTATCTGCCTATAGCTATCTCCTGCCACTGGCCCACACCCCGGTGGCCAATCCCGAACTGCTGAAACCGCTCTTTTCTTGAACTTCGGAATAGGGACCTTCCCTTGCCCACTCTGACTGGTTGTGGCCTCCATCAAAAAGCTTAATCAGGTAAACAGGTTAACCCCCAAAACACCACTTAAGCATTTAATCTAAATAAATATCTCTTACCAACTCAACTTGAATCCCGAACGCTACTCTATGCCACTGCAACTGCTGACTAAACGACCTTGCTAACCACTCCCTATTGCTCCAGCTAGAAACGACCACCACCAAGGAAGTAAGGTTCGACTCAGGGACTTGTAACCAAAGTGAAGAGAATGTGAGAATGGATGATTCGGCAAGGCTCTTAGATAGTGTTTGGGATATTCAGCAATGGTAGTTTTCTATGGATAGTTACGGTTTAAGCAAGGTTTAAAAAGAAAAAGGTGAGAAGGGAGAGGGATATAGGTTCATAAAAGGTTAATCCCTCTGCTACTTTCGGCTACAAAGAAATGGCATGAAAAAGGGGTTTGCTTGGACTAACTTTCGGCAATGGACAAGGGAAAATAAATACAAACGAAGGAAAGAACTTTTTGGCAAGGGAGAGAAACAAATGATGAATGAAACAAGCACCTCCCTCCCCCCTATTTATAATATTCGGCCAAGCCCCAAGCTCCCAAAAAAAATCCTAAAATCTCTCCTAAAACACCTCCCTTCCATCCATTTTAAAAGTTTGAATGAGTCAAACTTTTACCTAGCCAAATTTAAAACAAAAGATGACCAAGTCTTCTCCACCTTTCAAGCATCCAAAAACCGCCTAGCTTCTATCCTCCTTGACGCAAAAACAAGGCCCCAAATGCTACCCTTGCGAATCAAACCTGAGCCCCTTCCCCCTGCAAATGGCGTCACTTCTCCATGCTCTAAGTGGCGCCTCCTTGCCACTCTGCCAAGCCACTCTTTATGCCAAAACTCCACCAAAAATTCTCTTAAGACCCCCCTCTATCCAAGTTCTCCTTTTTAGCCCCTAAAACTAAAGATTTTCCAAAGCGTTCTACCATCACCTAGGGTTCTCAGGACCCCTAAAACTTACCCAAACACACACTGAAGTGTGCCAACACCCGAGCTAAGCACCAGAAATCTAGCCCCTAAAACCAGGGTGTTACAATTCTACCCTCCTTAAAATAATTTCGTCCTCGAAATTACTTGTCTAAACTAACCGTCCAATTCCTCCCGCTACGCTATGGCTGCGCACTCTGATCTTAAAGAGCTAACATACTTCCCAATCATAGTCTCTAAGTTCGCACTCAAAATTCAAAGCAACTCAGAAAAGAGCTATTCCCACAAGCAAGCAAAGCAATTAAAGCATGCACCAAAGCAGAGGAGCTTACCCGATATCACCTCCTTGGTTGATTCTGACTGGAACCATCCCCTCCATGGCTTGAACCATGACCCCTCGTTGATCGAGGACAGTTCTTAACCAGATGTGCCTTAGATCCGCACCGAAAGCATGTTTTACTATTCCCCCAACACTTTCCTGTGTGAGGTCTTCCACATTGAGCACAGAGACAATTCCGATCCTCAGCAACTGGCACGGGTGTATGTACCGTATTCCCAACTCTCGGTCTTTTCTGAGCATCTCCAAACGATGCTGACCATCCAACACTTCTCTTATTCTCATTCCATTTTTTTCCTCGGTTTTCCCTTACCGTCCTCTTAACTTCTTCGGCTATACGAGCTTTCTCCACTAGCACCGCGAAGTCTCTTTCCCTCTACAGAGCGATCAGCACTCGAAGTTCATCTCGCAATCCGTCTTCAAACCGGACGCACCTCTCATAGTCAGTGGCCACAATTCCCCTAGCATACTGACTTAGCCGTACAAATTCTGCTTCGTATTCCGCTATCGACTTATTTCCTTGCACCAGTTTTAGAAACGCCTTCCTTTGCGCATCTAAGTAGCTTGCTCCAACGTATTTTCCTTCAAACTTTTCCTTAAAGTAATACCAATCCAATCGATCTGCCGGTACACCTTGTTTGACAGTGAGCCACCATCGATAAGCCTCGTCCCGAAGTTGCGAAACAGCACCTTTCAACTTTTCCTCTGGGGCACAATCCAAGTCGTCCATAATTCTCTCGACTCCTTCTAGCCAATACTCCGCTACGTTCGGAGCCGTTCCCGACACTCCTCTAAAAACTTCAGCCCCGTTCGACCTAAGTCTCTCGGACACTGACTTCCGAGCTCCATTTCCCCTACTAGCTCTTGTCACTTGCTGAAGCACGCGTAACATAGCCTGCGACACTGCGTCCTCTTCACTTATCGGATCTTGTTCCTCTACATCCACTGCTGGCGGCACTTCGCTTTCTGACCCATAGCCAGACCCTACTGGTTCCGAAGCTGTCATTCTACCTCTACCGCGTCCCCTAGAACTCATCTCTAGCGCTTCGATTTAATCTGTTTAGAAAGTTTTATGGATTAGAAATTATTGTTTCACTGTTTTATCCACGAGCAATTTTATGCAATGAAGGTTCCGAGAGTAGTTCTTTCGAGCAATCAAGTTTCCTTTTCCTACCCAGGGGTAATTTCGTCATTTTTCCTAAAGAGGTATTTCGGTAATAACTCAGGGTCAATTTTGAAAATAGTTTTTCCAACTTAGAGTTTTTTTCAAAATTTGCAAATCTCAGGAGTCATCTTGAAAATTTTGTTTCTCAAACAAAGTGTGTTGCAAAAATTTCAGAAAGTAGGGTCATTTTCGTAATTTTGGAAATCATGGGCATTTTCGTAAATTCTCAAAATCGAGATATCACAACATTTTACAAAATAGAATTTTCTGATATTTAGTAAAGTAGGAATATTTTAGTAGAAGTTGAGAGAAATTTGAAAATTTAGAAACCAAGGGCATTTCGGTAATTTTGTCAACCAGGGGTATTTTCGTAAATTTCCACAAATCAGAGTATCCTAATATCTTGAAAACTCAGATTTTAGTATTTTGCAAGGTAAAGAGCATTTTATCAAAATTTGAGGGTAGTACAGTAATTTTGCAATACAGGGGCGTTTTGGTAATTTTGCCACTAAGGGCATTTTGGTAATTTTATAAATCGAAAGAAAAACGTCCTTCACAATCAGATTTAAGGTTTCACAAACCAGAGGGGTAAATTTGAAAATTTAAAAACAGGGAATTTAGAAAACAGCAAGGCTAATTTCCTTTCGGGTTTTAATAATTAGTTCAGCCTGTGAACAAGTCCTCTTGGTTAAGGTGAACCATAGCTACGCACCAGGTAGGATTCGTGTAAAGAGGAGGTGAGTCGCTAGGACTGCTTAAATACCAAGCTCTTACTGAATGCCACTCCTAGACATGCGTACAGTGGTTACCACACCTTAACTCGGCGACTTACTTCACAGGTTTGTTTAATAACCCTAAGTTTTATGCATATGTTTGAGTAAACTAATCCTAGGGTCCAATAG
Source organism: Gossypium australe (assembly GCA_005393395.2). Lineage (NCBI taxonomy): Eukaryota > Viridiplantae > Streptophyta > Magnoliopsida > Malvales > Malvaceae > Gossypium > Gossypium australe. Next base: position 43,178,760 of record CM016614.1, on the reverse strand, counting down.
CCTTAATATTCTAATCTACGAGCCCACTCTAAGCCCATAATAGATCACACCAACAAATCATTTTAAAAGCTAGAAGTACTTACCTGGTGGACTTCGGGTCGGAGGTACAGGTGCCATGCCAGTATAACCTGAAAACTTTTTATAAAAGCCCATTTTTCAAAAAGTCCATTTTGAAAACTGTTTCGGGCCCAAAAAACCCTCAAAGCCGAGTTTTGAACTTCGCTCTGATACCAAACTGTAACATCCCCAAACCCGGCCCATTCACTACGACCAAGTCTGGTTATGTTAGTGAAAATACCTTTCTTTACTTAGAATTTAAAACATGAAAATTTTTGTAGTTAAAAATAATTCATATTAAAACTCTAGTATAAAATATATATAAATACTTTGATTAAAAGATTGCTATATTAAAAATCATTTTCACATAGTAATATATTTTAAGTAAAACATAATAAATAATAATATCAACAAAATAGTAATAACAATAATAACAAATATATATAAAGTACTTTAAACCAAAGTGGCCCTTATTACAACCAATAGTAAACAAATCACTTAGTACTTAAAATTGCTTAAAAATAATTAAATCAATCTCCTTCGGCATGGGCCACCTTGCATCCTCTCCAACCCGGTCCGATCAATATGTCACCTGCGATGTTTGAAAATAATTGGGTGAGTCATAATGACTCAGTGTGCAAGTTAACCACTGAAATCCACCCACATGCTAGCCATATAATATCCCAATTATTAAATGCAACAAGTAATGTATATTCATTTTAACAATTACCACCATCTGGGCTTGGTCCACATTCAAATCATACTCAAATACTGGGCTAGGCCCATTCCTCAATAAACCACATATCAACTGGGCCTGGCCCATTTCCACGTATGTTCCCAAAACATACCTATCCACATGTCATATTGGGCTTAGCCCATTACCATATCCTTTCATAAATGAAATAATGCAATCATGAACCCAACCCAAGCCTAGGGTCCATCCACTACACACCCCCTGATCCAGCCTACCACACACCAGGGGACTATCGAGTCACCCTCTCCTTTTCCCTCCAAAAAGGCAACCAATGCCATCCACGATGTAGCATATAGCTAACATCAAACCACGATGGAGCACACAGCAATCCATCAAGCCACGATATGACATAAGGCCGATATCAATCAAGGTAACCACGCGAACTAAATCGCAAAGATCCACAACGCGACCTCAGTCAGCGCCAATCCACGATGTAGCACAAAGCTGACATCAACCACGTACTCGAAGTACACCCGTACCTTCTTTTCATAACCCACCCATGCACATGCCACATAAAATATAATCGTGATAATGCATGCACATGCTTATTAATATCCATAAACATACTCATAAACAAATAATCACATTGCAACAGGTCCGATACTAACCTGATCATCGCTATACCCTTTAGGGGTATATATGGCACACTTATTACTGCACTTGTTAGTAAAACATATAACACATAAAACCCGGAAACAGTGGGTTAGTTACACACATTATAACCTGAAGTTCTAAACCCTCGATCCCGACGCTATCGACTAGCGAAACTACCGCTATCTGCCTATAGCTATCTCCTGCCACTGGCCCACACCCCGGTGGCCAATCCCGAACTGCTGAAACCGCTCTTTTCTTGAACTTCGGAATAGGGACCTTCCCTTGCCCACTCTGACTGGTTGTGGCCTCCATCAAAAAGCTTAATCAGGTAAACAGGTTAACCCCCAAAACACCACTTAAGCATTTAATCTAAATAAATATCTCTTACCAACTCAACTTGAATCCCGAACGCTACTCTATGCCACTGCAACTGCTGACTAAACGACCTTGCTAACCACTCCCTATTGCTCCAGCTAGAAACGACCACCACCAAGGAAGTAAGGTTCGGCTCAGGGACTTGTAACCAAAGTGAAGAGAATGTGAGAATGGATGATTCGGCAAGGCTCTTAGATAGTGTTTGGGATATTCAGCAATGGTAGTTTTCTATGGATAGTTACGGTTTAAGCAAGGTTTAAAAAGAAAAAGGTGAGAAGGGAGAGGGATATAGGTTCATAAAAGGTTAATCCCTCTGCTACTTTCGGCTACAAAGAATGGCATGAAAAAGGGGTTTGCTTGGACTAACTTTCGGCAATGGACAAGGGAAAATAAATACAAACGAAGGAAAGAACTTTTTGGCAAGGGAGAGAAACAAATGATGAATGAAACAAGCACCTCCCTCCCCCCTATTTATAATATTCGGCCAAGCCCCAAGCTCCCAAAAAAAATCCTAAAATCTCTCCTAAAACACCTCCCTTCCATCCATTTTAAAAGTTTGAATGAGTCAAACTTTTACCTAGCCAAATTTAAAACAAAAGATGACCAAGTCTTCTCCACCTTTCAAGCATCCAAAAACCGCCCAGCTTCTATCCTCCTTGACGCAAAAACAAGGCCCCAAATGCTACCCTTGCGAATCGAACCTGAGCCCCTTCCCCCTGCAAATGGCGTCACTTCTCCATGCTCTAAGTGGCGCCTCCTTGCCACTCTGCCAAGCCACTCTTTATGCCAAAACTCCACCAAAAATTCTCTTAAGACCCCCCTCTATCCAAGTTCTCCTTTTTAGCCCCTAAAACTAAAGATTTTCCAAAGCGTTCTACCATCACCTAGGGTTCTCAGGACCCCTAAAACTTACCCAAACACACACTGAAGTGTGCCAACACCCGAGCTAAGCACCAGAAATCTAGCCCCTAAAACCAGGGTGTTACAACAACATTTATCATCCTCAATTTCTAAGTAAAAGCAAGTTAAAAATCAATCATTCGAAAACATAATTATAATGTGATTTACAACCAAATATGAGCCTTAGTCGAGCTTACAAAGCTCTTAATCCAACTCGGAATCAAATCTGGACTAATCTAAAACTTTTACAAAAAGATAGGTAAAAAGTGAAAGTGGGGGTCACACAGTCATGCGACAAGGTTGAGGCAGTGTGGTGTTATCACACGGTCGTGTTCTCAAATCGTGTAACAGATCGATGTCATGTAATCTAATGTCACACGGCTGTGTAACAGCCCGATTTAGGGCCTAGTCGGAACAGTGGTGTGAGACCACAAATCTGAAATAGTAAAATGAGTTTTTTATGATAATTCTAATGTTTGCATGATAGTATGAAAGTTTCATGTGGAAATTTTATGAAAATTTCCATTAAAGGGTCCATTAGGACTAAATTGCAAAAGTTGCAAAATATGAGTTTCTAGAAGCTTTTTGTATGAAATAGCTTTAGAATAGTAATTAGAAGTCCTTAAATAGCAATTTTCCCAAATTATAATTTTTGGACCAAATTGGACATGAGTTAGTAATTTGTAAAAATTTAGAGAGAAGGGTATTTTGGTCATTTACCAATTAAATGATTAAAATAGGAAAAAGATGATAAAAATCTCATTCATCTTCTTCCTTGGTGCCAAAAATTTGAAGAACCCCAAACCTTCATCTTTCAAGCCTGCTAGTAAGTTCATCTTAGCCTCGTTTTTAATATTCTTCGTATTTTTGAAGTTCTCGTATTATGAATTAGTTATTTTTAGCTATAAAATGAGCTAAGATGCATGTTCAAAAATCTACCCAAGAATGACATGCTTGTCAAATGATATTTTATAGAAGTTTATGAGAGTTTGATGTTAGATAAACATCTTTTCCTTAGTGAATTTCATGAAAAATGATAGTATGGACTAATTTGTAATAGTTATGAAATTGGTCATACCTATTAGAAATAGTGAGAATTGATGATTGTTATAGTAGAGAAAATGAATCAGCTCAGCATGATGTTTAAGAAAGTTGAATGAGAATCATTTTACGAGCCTATGGGCAAAAGTGTAAATTGAGAAAGTTTAGGGGCAAAATAGTAATTTTGCCAAATTATGAGTTAAGAGTCAATTTAGTTAATGTGAGTATTAAATGATCTAATTATTATTATTATTATAAATCAAGAAAAACGAAGCCCGGATCGAAACCGAGGCAAGAATATTGAGGACTAAATTGCATATCTACATACATTTTGTATATTGAGGTAAGTTTGTATGATTTCTAAGCTTTATGATTTATACCATTAAACTGCTTAGCTTAATGTACAATATTACCATGAAAATGTTTGATGTTATGATAAACAAAGAAGATAATGAGATTAAGCATGAGAAAGTCCCGATTGAAGTTGAATTACCTAGGATACTCGATCTATCACATGAAATGAGAAAGTCCGTATAAGCCCAAGCCAAGGCATGGCATTGGTGAGTCTCCAAGCAAAGTTATCATGTAAGACCAAGACAAGTCTTGGCATTGAAGAGTTATTATGAGATGAAGACCCATATAAGCCCAAGCCAAGGCATGACATTGGTGAGTCTCCAAGCAAAGTTATCATGTAAGACCAAGACATGTCTTGGCATTGAAGAGTTATTATGAGATGAAGACCCATATAAGCCCAAGCCAAGGCATGGCATTGGTGAGTCTCCAAGCAAAGTTATCATATAAGTCCAAGATAAGTCTTGGCATTGGAAAGCTATAAAGAGATAGAGATCCCATGTAAGTCTAAGCCAAGGCATGGCATTGGTGAGTAACAAGAACGATTTCATTTAAGTCCAAGCCAAGGCTTGGCGTTGCCCAGTTCATGAGTAAAGATACCAAGTAAGGCCATGTCAAGACATGGCAATGGTAAGTTCCCTAGGGAACACACGAGAAAGACTTCGTATAAGTCCATGTCAAGACATGGCCTCGAAACCAAGATGAGATATTCCATGTAAGTCCGTATCTAGGATATGGCTTTGGCATCAAGTTATAATTGAAATGAGATTTAGTATTCTCGGTTATTCATAGAAATTCATTGGGCAAATGAGTAAAGTTAAAATGAGACAACAAGAAAGATAAGTAAGAGAAGCTATTATCAAGTTAGAAATGAGTATTATTCATATTATGAATGATCGACTAGAGATTATAATTATTATTATAGAGTATGTTGATCTATGTGATCAAGTGATACGGTACCTTGTTTACCTCACGAGTATGAGACTAGTAAGTATCATGAGATATGTAAGAATCAGTATGAGTAAGTATGCTTAAATAGCTAAAATTTATGATACCATTGTTTATGTTAAACGGGTTATATTAAGCAAGTATGTTGCTATGTGCATTATATGCAAACTTACTAAGCTAAATGCTTACGTCCTTTATTCTTTCCATGTAGTCCCGCCAAGCTAATCTCGTGGATCATCGTCATCGAAGCTCGGAGCACACTATCAATCGATATTTTGGTATAGCCAAGTGTTTATATTAAGTATGGCATGTATAGGAAACATTTCATTTTGAGCTATATTTTAAAATTAGCCAAAGTGTTGGCTATCAAGCTTAGTATTCTTTTTGTATATGGGCAAAGAGATCGGTCATGAATTATTAAGCATGTTTGATTTTATTTATTAATGAAGTATGCATCCTTGTTCATGTTAGATTTATTAAATTGATTTGTCGAATTGAGCATGAGTTTGGTCTTGATTTCAGGGTGGCAATTGGCTTGGTAAATAGCCTCTAAGTGCCCACACGGATGGACACACGGGCGTGTGTCTAGGCCGTGTGCACCCTGTATCTTTGTACCTTAAGTCAAGATAGACCACAGGCACGGTCGTTTGTTTAGGTCATGTGTGATACACGATTAGAACATGGGCATGTGCCCAGGCCGTGTGTGTAAGCCAGTATATCAAGGTATAGCACACGGTTTAAGTCCACGGGTGTGTCAAGACCGTGTGAAATTAGTCAGTGTCAACCAAGGTTGGGAGACATGGGCATGTCTTAGGGATACACGGGCGTGCCCTAAGCCACATGGGCGTGTGACCCCTGTTTCGAGGAAAGTTCCCGATTGAATTCCTAAAGTTCCCAGATATGTGTTTGAGGCCTCATAGGCCCATGATATGTACGTTTTGACTAAGAAAGAAGAGTTTCTATTTTGGAACAAAATTTTACAGCCCGTAAGTACATGCCTAAGTGAGTTCAAGCATGGTAATGTCTCGTATCCAGTCTTAGCCTCAGACTCGGGTATGGGGTGTTACATTTAGTGGTATCAGAGCTACGATTTAGTCGGTTCTAGGACTAACGTAGTAGGAGCATGAGTCTAGTTATACTTGCTGTACACAAGAATGTTTTTGTAATGATAGTGTGACGACTCATGATTACTTAAATTATGTTTATACATATAGTAAATGGATCCCGAAAGAGCTATGGTGGATGATGTAAAAAGTAATATGCCGGCTCCCGCAAAAGGGACGGTGCCGAATAAGAATGAGAATAGATCCACTATGGTGAGTCAAGAAGGAGGAAAAGGGGCTAGAGAAGCCTTCCTCCATATAATGAATACATGGTATACGGAGTTCGTTCGTGCGAACCCAAATGCACAACCCCCTCCACCCCCGCCTGTTCGGCAACCTATCCCCGCAGCCCCTCAAGTAGTAGAGGTGGTAAAAGGAGGCAAACCTCTAGTTGATAGGATCAGGAAACATGGGGCAGAAGAATTCCGGGCTAGAAAAGATGATGATCCGGAAAAGGCTGAGTTCTGGATAGAAAATACTATCAGGGTATTTAATGAGTTGTCATGCACACCTGAGGAATGCATGAAGTGTGTAGTCTCTCTTTTAAGAGATTTTGCTTACCAATGGTGGAACACCCTTCTGTCAGTGGTACTGAGGGAAAAGATACATGGGAATTTTTCCTAGAAGAGTTCAAGAAAAAGTATATCAGTCAAAGGTTTGTGGACCAAAAAAGGAAGGAATTCTTAGAACTGAAGCAAGGCAAGATGTCGTTGACTGATTATGAGTGCGAGTTTGTACGACTCAGCAAATACGCTCAAGAATGCGTGTCCACTGAAGCCATCATGAGTAAAAGACTTGAAGACGGGTTAAATGAGGACATCAAACTATTTGTTGCTATCCTAGAATTAAAGGAATTCGTTGTGCTAGTCGAGAGGGCTTGTAAAGCCGAAGAGCTGGTAAAGGAGAAGAGATAATCTGAAATGGAGTCTCATGACTCTAGAAAGAGACAGTGGAATAAGTCATTCCAATCCTCATCCAAAAAGTCAAGAGATTTCTCTACCCGATCGGCTACTTCCACTGGATTTTCCAAGAAGGACAAGAGTAAACAGTATTCAGGAAATAAAGCACAGACTACTTCAGTTGCTAGTGTAGGGAATATTCGATCTGACAGACCCGGATGCCCGTAGTGTGGCAGACATCATCTTGGAGAATGCCGAGCGCACAAAAATGCATGTTTTAGATGGGGTTCCCAAGACCACTACATAAAAGATTGTCCAGAGACGATGAAAGAAGAGAGAACTCAGAACCCGAGATCCGGGAGTATGGTCCGAGGAAGACCGTAAAGAAACCTGGGAAGTGGGGCAAGTGGAAGAGGTAACCCTAGAGAGCAGACCGCGAGACCCGAGGGTAGGGCGCCTGCAAGGACTTATGCCATTCGCGCTTGCGAAGAGGCATCTTCTCCTGATGTTATTACGGGTACCTTTTCTCTTTATGATATCAAAGTTATTGCTTTAATAGATCCCGGATCCACACACTCTTACATTTGTATGAAACTAGTATCCAGTATGAATATACCTATAGATTCTATAGAATTTACGATTAAGGTGTCTAATCCTTTAGGCAAGAGTGTGTTAGTTGATGAAGTATGTAAAGATTGTCCATTAATGATCAGAGGTCATTATTTTAAAGCAAATCTTATGTTGCTACCATTTGATGAGTTTGCCATTATTCTTGGTATGGACTGGTTGACCACCCATGATGTAATAGTTAGCTGTGGGAAGAAATATATTGAGATGAGATGTGAGAATGGGGATACTCTCCATATTGAATTAGATGAGCAAAGTAAATTACCAGTAATGATTTTTCACATGACAGCACAGAGATACATAAGAAAGGGGTATGAGGCATATTTGGCCTTTGTGATGAATGATAAAGAAACAGAGTTAAAGATTGAATTAGTATCGATAGTATGTGAGTACGTGGATGTTTTTTCCTGAAGAATAACCAGGACTACCACCAGTTAGAGAGGTTGAGTTCAGCATTGAGCTAGCTCCCGATACTGTACCAATACATATTTCTCCTTACAGAATGGCTCCAACGGAGTTGAATGAGCTGAAGTCAAAGTTGCAAGAGTTGACAGATAAAGGCTTTGCTAGGTCAAGTTGTTCTCCCTAGGGTGCTCCAGTTTTATTTGTGAAAAAGAAAGATGGCACCATGAGATTGTGCATAGATTACCACCAGCTTAATAAAGTGACGGTGAAGAACAAGTATCCATTGCCTAGGATCGATGATTTGCTCGATCAATTGAAAGGAGCCACTGTGTTCTCCATAATAGACTTGAGATCAGGGTACTATCAGTTAAGAGTAAAGGAATCAGATGTGTCCAAGACAGCTTTTCGAGCAAGGTATGGGCATTATGAATTTTTAGTCATGCTCTTTGGTTTGACCAATGCTCCTGCGGTATTCATGGACTTAATGAACTGTATTTTTAGACCATACCTCGACAAGTTTGTAGTCATTTTCATTGACGACATACTGATTTATTCCTGAGATGAGAATGAGCATGCTGAGCAACTACGGACAGTTTTACAGACTCTTTAAGAAAATCAATTATATGCCAAGTTCAGTAAAAGTGAATTTTGGCTCAAGGAAGTAAGATTTCTGGGACATATTGTCTCAAGAGAAGGAGTTCGAGTAGACCCCAGTAAGATTTCGACTATTATGGACTGGAAGCCACCAAAGAATATCTCTGAGATTAGACGTTTTCTAGGCCTAGCTGGCTATTATAGGCGATTCGTCAAGGGGTTTTCTATGATTGCAACACCGATGACTAAATTGTTACAGAAAAATGTGAAGTTTGAGTGGACAGAAAGATGCCAACAAAGTTTCGAGAAACTGAAAGCGATGTTGACAGAAGCTCCAGTTTCAGTACAACCTGAGACAGGGAAAGAAATTGTGATTTACAATGATGCATCCTTAAACGGATTAGGCTGTGTACTTATGCAAAAAGGCAAAGTTATTGCTTATACCTCCAGACAGTTGAAGCCTCATGAGAAGAATTATCCGACGCATGATTTAGAGTTAGCTGCCATAGTCTTCGCATTGAAGATATGGAGACACCACCTATATGGTGAGAGATGTCGGATTTTCACTGATCACAAAAGTTTGAAGTACTTAATGACTCAGAAAGAATTGAACTTAAGGCAACGGAGATGGTAAGAGTTAATAAAAGATTATGAGTTAGTCATTGACTACCATCCTGGAAAGGCGAATGTGGTCGCTGATGCTTTGAGCAGGAAGTCCCTTTTTGCATTACAGGCAATAAATTCGCGGATGACCTTATCTGACAATGGTTCCATTCTATCTGAGATGACAGTTAGACCAGTATTCCTTCAAGAGATCTCTGAGGCTTAGAAAGAAGATAGCGAATTGCAAGTCAAGAGAGCTCAGTGCGAGTCAGATGCTAGATCCGACTTTCGGATTAATTCTGATGGATACTTGATGTTTAAAGATAGAGTTTGTGTACCGAGAAAAGAGGAGCTTATTCAGAGAATTTTACACGAGGCACATAACGGATGTCTATCTGTACATCCTGGTAGTACTAAGATGTATAATGACTTGAAGCAACAGTACTGGTGGCTGAAAATGAAGAAAGATATTTCAGAGTTTGTTTCCAAATGCATGATTTGTCAGCAAGTAAAGGCTGAACACCAAGTACCTTCGGGTTTGCTTCAACCAATTATGGTACCCGAGTGGAAATGGGACCGTATCACTATGGATTTTGTAACGGGATTACCATTATCACCGAGCAAGAAAGATGCTAAATGGGTTGTAGTTGATAGACTCACGAAGTCAGCTCATTTCTTACCTGTACGAGTGGATTACTCACTCGACAAGTTGGCAAGTTTGTATGTTTCTGAAATAGTAAGGCTTCATGGAGTTCCTTTTTCAATCATATCGGATAGAGATCCGAGATTTACATCCAGATTTTAGAAGAAATTACAAGAGGCCCTGGGTACAAAGTTGAGCTGTAGTACCGCTTTCCATCCTCAAACTAACGGTCAGTCGGAGAGATTAATTCAAGTACTCGAGAATATGCTCCGGTGTTGTGTTCTCGAATTCCGAGGCAGTTGGGAAAAGTTTCTCCCATTGGTAGAATTTGCCTACAATAATAGTTTTCAGTTGAGTTTAAAGATGGCGCCTTATGAGGCTCTATATGGGCGTAAGTGCAGAACGCCTTTATTTTGGACTGAACTAAAAGAAAACCAAATTCACGGGGTTGATTTGGTTAGAGAAGCTGAAGAGAAAGTGAAAGTGTCACCATAGAGAAAAGTTCTCAGATTTGGCCGGAAAGGCAAGTTGAGTCCATGTTTTATTGAACTGTATGAGATTACTGAGAAAGTTGGGCCGGTAGCTTACAGATTGGATTTGCCATCAGAGTTAGAAAAGATACATGATGTGTTCCATGTGTCAATGTTGAGACGCTACCGGTCAGATCCTTCACATGTAATTACCCCGTCAGAGATGGAGATTTATCCCGAGATGACTTATGGTGAAGAACCAGTTATGATTTTAGCTCAGGAGGTCAAGCAGCTAAGTAATAAAAGTATTGCCTTAGTAAAAGTATTGTGGCAAAGACATGGGATAAAAGAAGCTACATGGGAACCAGAAGAGACTATGAGAGACCAGTATCCAAACCTTTTTGCTGGTAAGATTTCCGATGACGAAAATCCCTAAGGGGGGAGAATTTTAACAACCCGATTTAGGGCCTAGTTGGAACAGTGGGGCGAGACCACAAATTTTAAATAGTAAAATGAGTTTTTCATGATAATTGAAATGTTTGCATGATAGTATGAAAGTTTCATGTGGAAATTTTATGAAAATTTCCATTAAAGGGTCCATTAGGACTAAATTGCAAAAGTTGCAAAATATGAGTTTCTTGAAGCTTTTTGTATGAAATAGCTTTAGAATAGTAATTAGAAGTCCTTAAATAGCAATTTTCCCAAATTATAATTTTTGGAAAAAAATGGACATGAGTTAGTAATTTGTAAAAATTTAGAGAGAAGGGCATTTTGGTCATTTACCAATTAAATGATTAAAATAGGAAAAAGATGATAAAAATCTCATTCATCTTCTTCCTTGGTGCCGAAAATTTGAAGAACCCCATAGCTAGGGTTTGTTCATCTTTCAAGCTTTCTAGTAAGTTCATCTTAGCCCCGTTTTTAATATTCTTCGTATTTTTGAAGTTCTCGTATTATGAATTAGCTATTTTTAGCTATAAAATTTGCTAAGATGCATGTTCAAAAATCTACCCAAGAATGACATGCTTGTAAAATGATATTTTATAGAAGTTTATGAGAGTTTGATGTTAGATAAACATTTTTTTCTTAGTGAATTTCATGAAAAATGATAGTATGGACTAATTTGTAATAGTTATGAAATTGGTCATACCTATTAGAAATAGTGAGAATTGATGATTGTTATAGTAGAGAAAATGAATCAGCTAAGCATGATGTTTAAGAAAGTTGAATGAGAATCATTTTACGAGCCTAGGGGCAACAGTGTAAATATGAGAAAGTTTAGGGGCAAAATAATAATTTTTCCAAAGTATGAGTTAAGAGTCAATTTAGTCAATGTGAGTATTAAATGATCTAATTATTATTATTATAAATCAATAAAAACGAAGCCCGGATCGAAACTGAGGCAAGAATAATGTAAAATATTACTATGAAAATGTTTGATGTTATGATAAACAAAGAAGATAATGAGATTAAGAATGAGAAAGTCCCGATTGAAGTTGAATTACCTAGGATACTCGATCTATCACATGAAATGAGAAAGTCCGTATAAGCCCAAGCCAAGGCATGGCATTGGTGAGTCTCCAGGCAAAGCTATCATGTAAGACCAAGACAAGTCTTGGCATTGAAAAGTTATTATGAGATGAAGACCCATATAAGCCCAAGACAAGGCATGGCATTGGTGAGTCTCCAAGCAAAGTTATCATGTAAGACCAAGAAAAGTCTTGGCATTGAAGAGTTATTATGAGATGAAGACCCATATAAGCCCAAGCCAAGGCATGGCATTGGTGAGTCTCCAAGAAAAGTTATCATGTAAGTCCAAGACCAGTCTTGGCATTTGAAAGCTATAAAGAGATAGAGATCCCATGTAAGTCCAAGCCAAGGCATGGCATTGGTGAGTAGCAAGAACGATTTCATGTAAGTCCAAGCCAATGCTCGGTGTTGCCCAGTTCATGAGTAAAGATACCAAGTAAGACCATGTCAAGACATTGCAATGCTAAGTTCCCAAGGGAACACACGAGAAAGACTTCGTATAAGTCCATGTCAAGACATGGCCTCGAAACCAAGATGAGATATTCCATGTAAGACCTTATCTACGATATGGCTTTGGCATCAAGTTATATGTGGAATGAGATTTAGTATCCTCGGTTATTCTCAGAAATTCATCGGGCAAATGAGTAAAGTTAAAATGAGATAACAAGAAAGATAAGTAAGAAAAACTATTATCAAGTTAGAAATGAGTATTATTCATATTATGAATGATGAACTAGAGATTATAATTATTATTATGGAGTATGCTGATCTATGTGATCAAGTGATACAGGTACCTTGTTTACCTCACGAGTATGAGACTAGTAAGTATCATGAGATATGTAAGAATCAGTATGAGTAAGTAGGCTTAAATAGCTAAAATTTATGATACCATTGTTTATGTTAAATGGGTTATACTAAGCAAGTATGTTGCTATGTGCATTATATGCAAACTTACTAAGCTAAATGCTTACGTCCTTTATTCTTTCATTCCATGTAGTCCTGCCAAGCTAATCTCATGGATCATCGTCATCGAAGCTCGGAGCACACTATCAATCGATATTTTGGTATAGCCAAGTGTTGATATTAAGTATGGCATGTATTGGAAACATTCCAGTTTGAGCTATGTTTTAAAATTAGGCAGAGTGTTGGCTATGACGCTTAGTATTTTTTTGTATATGGCCAAAGAGATCGGTCATGAATTATTAAGTATGTATGATTTTATTTATCAATGAAGTATGCATCCTTTTTCATGTTAGATTTATTAAATTGAGTTGTCGAATTGAGCATGAGTTTGGTCTTGATTTCAGGGTGGCAATTGGCTTGGTAAATAGCCTCTAAGTGCCCCCACGGATGGACACATGGGCCGTGTGCACCCTGCACCTTTGTAACTTAAGTCAGAATAGACCACGGGCTAATCCCACGGCCGTTTGTTTAAGTCGTGTGTGATACACGATTAGAACATGGGCGTGTGCCCAGGCCGTGTGAATAAGTCAGTATATCAAGGTATAGCACACGGTTTAAGTCCATGGGCGTGTCAAGACCGTGTAAAATTAGTCAGTGTTGACCACGGTTGGGAGACATGAGCATGTCTTAGGGATACACGGGCGTGCCCCAAGCCACATGGGCGTGTGACGCCTGTTTCGAGGAAAAGTTCCCGATTGAATTCCTAAAGTTCCCGGATATGTGTTTAAGGCCTCATAGGCCCATGATATGTACGTTTTGACTAAGAAAGAAGAGTTTCTATTTCAGAACAAAATTTTACAGCCCGTAAGTACATGTTTAAGTGAGTTCAAGCATGGTAATGTCTCGTATCCATTCTTAGCCTCGGACTCGGGTATAGGGTGTTACAGGCTGTGTCGCTAGATTGTGTAACAAAATGTGGCTGTGTGGATCAACCTACACATAAGTTCAACAGACCACATGGTCGTCCACCTATGTATCGCAGACGGCCATGTGGTAGATGGTGTCACAGATGTGTACACCAAAAAATAAGTTCTAAACCAAGTATTGACATTCTAGGTTCACTTAAGCCTCAAGCAAGCTATTGACCATCTATCAACCTGTACAAAAACTTCATAAATATACCAAAACATAACATGAAACATTCAACTTAAGTGTCTAACCAATAAGCCAACATTGGCACCACAATTCAAGCACTAAACGTCAATCATTCATTACCATTCATGCCAAATTGTTCATACCTAAACCTAGTTAGATTATCACTAAGCAAAGTTCACCAAAAGTGTAACACCTGAAACCTGGCCTAGACGTTATGACAAGATTATGAACGTTACATTGATATTTAAAACTTTGACCATTTATTTTCAAAAAAAATCTTATGTTGTAAATCAGAAGTATGAAACAATAATACTAACCTTATATCTTTAGTAAGATTGTTTGTCACAAAAACATGTGAGAGCATCTTGAAAATTTTGCTTGTAAACTTATTTTGATAAAACCTTAATGCTCTAGTTACTTGTTTTGTAAAACACGTTATTTTGAATAAATCTTTGCAACTGAAAATCTCTTAGAGTTTTGAATTTCTAAAATTGTTTATTTGGTTTGAATTATTAAAAATCAACTTAGTTTAAAAAAACTTACCAACTAATTAGAAATATTTAACAAACTTCAAACCAAAGTTGATGTCCAAAAAATGAAACAGTTCGATAATCCATAAAATCCAAAACAAAAGTTTCTGAAAGAATTTAAAAATAGCAAGCCAAACCGAGCTCCTGAGCACCACCAAATCCTAAGTCTAAGGATCACCTGAAAAATGATAAATAAACAGAGTGAGTTGAAAATCCCAGTGTGTGCCTTGGCCTACAAGAAAAAATTACATCAGAACATGGCAAATGTCAAAACAATAGATCAAATATTTCACATGCATTAATGCATATCGTAGAATAGAATAGTCCTACCCTTATTCGCTACACACCACTCCATCCAACTAATCACACCAACTAGGGCTACAAGAACCCATCCAACCATCACACCAGAATATTGTAACACCCCTTATCCGTATCCTACGCCGGAACCAGGTACGAGGCATTACCAGACTTAACAATACATTCTACCAAATCCCGAGCCACAAAATTTCACTTATAATTTAAACTTTAACAAACACATGCATACACAAGCATTATAACTCCATGACCAATATGAGCCACAACTCGTGGCCAAATACAGAATAATCCTTATTACCATTATGAAGCAATACATTTGGTCAAATTAATTAACACATATACAAAATGACTTAGTCAAGCCCCTATACATGACATAACTTAAATCATTTATAAATAAAGATACCCATAGATAGCTTGATAGTGTGAAGCGATCTCCGACGACCTCCAGCCCGAGCTTGTTTAATAGGACTCTGTAACATGGGACAGAAAAGGGGGTAAGCTTATAAAGCTTAGTAAGTTCACATGTAAAAATAATAAGCATTAGCAATGAATTTACCTTACTACTAAGCTGTCATAACTTGCATAAATAATGCTAAGTTCTTACTTTCCCAACTTACTCATTTGTAGCCTTACCAAACTCTCAACGTGACAAATCCTCACAACAAGTTCTCAAATTGATACAATCATTAAATCACATGCTTATACCTTATTACTCATGTTCACATTAATTTGTCTACTTGAATCACTGTCACTAAATTATTTAATTCTTGAGCTACAGAGCTCCGAATTACAAACCACTAATTTTTTCCTGAAACTAGACTCACATATCTTCATACCATAAAATTTATAGAATTTTTTGTCTTGCCAATTAGTACAGTTTATTCATTAAAATTTCCCCTGTTTCACTATTTGACTATTCTGACCTCTCTTCACTATGAATCAATTTTCTCCTCGTACAGAATTCAGATGACCTTTTTAGTTCATTTGAAACTACACTCATTCAGAATTTCAAGCATATAAATTATATCCCATAATTATTTTTGTAAAATATTTGATGATTTTTCTAAGTCAGAATAGGGGATCACGTAATCATTCTGAACCAGTCTCACAAAAATTCAAATATCTCAAAATATATAATTCTTTTTCTTGCTCTGTTTCTTTTATATAAAAATAGACTCATCAAGCTTTAATTCTATATCTCATTCAACTTCTAATTCAATTTTAACTATTTTTTGTGATTTTTCAAAGTCACCCTTTTGCTACTGATTAAATTGTTTTATCTCAAATTTCATCTTTTTCAATAAAATTTCCAAATTTTCACATCTGGTTTCACTTAATAAATTCATATCCCTCAATGAACACTTCGGAATGTAACAAATAATCAGTGGTTTTAGCATATAGCTCCACCTTTCTAAATTAAATATACATCCGTGGTATATCCACTTAACACCATGTTTTCAAATCAACATGTAATCGTGGCATATCCACTTAGCACCACGTAACATGTATAATTGTGGCATGTCCACTTAGCACCACGTAACATGTATAACCGTGGCATATCCACTTAGCGCCACGTAAATAAATCAACATGTGTTACCGTGGCATGTCCACTTAGCACCACGTAACATGTATAACCGTGGCATATCCACTTACGTGGCATATCCATGTAACAAATAAGTCTTTTTTGACATTTTCATAAAAAATAACCTAGTAAATGTTGTTTATCTAATACCAAACATAAATTTCTACCATTAGACATCAAAATACACAAATTTCTATCATGGGTCAAACCCTAGACCTTGATTATTCCTTAAATTAATGGTAGAAATAGATAGATCAAGTGATAACGATTTCAAAAATGTAAAGAGCATTAAAAACGGGGTAAGAACGGACTTACAATCGAGCTTGAAAGTTGCCCAAACCCTATCTATGTCTTCCTTCTAATTTTCGGCACAAGGGGGAGAAGATGGACAAGATTTCGTCTCGATTTTCCCTTTTTATTCATTTATTTACCAAATGACCAAAATGCCTTTCACTTAAAACTTTGAAATTTTAACTCACAATGTCCATTTTTTTCCACTAACTTAACAAATGGTCTAATTACTATCTAAGGACCTTCAATTTAAAATTTCATAGCAATTAGACACCTCTAGCATGTAGAACTCAACTTTTGCACTTTTTACAATTTAGTCCTTTTTACTAAATTGAGTGCCCAAACGTCAAGATTTTCGAACAAAATTTTCGCGAAATCATTTTGTAAAACTGTAGACCACAAAAATGTAATAAAAATAAACTTTACTATGTCGGATTTGTGGTCCCCAAACCACTGTTCCAACTAGGTCCAAAATCGGGTTGTTATAACTTAGCTTTGCTAGAAGCTAATCAAAGGGGATTTAATCAGTTATCCTGCTTTGAATCTTTAGAGTTAAAGAATAAAGATTATGTCCAACCAAAAGCGTAAATCGAGGAGCCACCTAAATTAGAACTGGAGGTACTTCCTTCACATTTAAAATATGTTTATTTAGGTAACGCTTCTACTTTACTTGTGATTGTTTTAGCAGAATTAACCGTAGAGCAAAAAGAGAAACTCATCCAAGTATTGATACAATTCAAGAAGGCTATTGGATTGACCATAGCCAATATTCGCGGCATTAGTCCATCTGTATGCATCCATAAGATCATCTTGGAAGATGGCTAGAAAGGGACAATTGATGGACAACAAAGACTGAACCCCATCATGAAAGACAATATAAAGAAAGAAATCATCAAGTGGTTAGATGCGGGTATAATTTACCCCATCTCAGACAGTTTATGGGTAAGTCCAGTCTAATGCGTGCCAAAGAAAGGAGGTATTATGGTCGTAGAGAATGAAAATAACGAGTTGATACTGACTAGAACGATTACAGGATGGAAAATTTGCATTGATTATCGAAAGCTGAAAAAGGCGACAAGGAAGGATCATTTTCCTTTGTCGTTCTTGGACCAGATGCTGGATAGACTCGTAGGGTGAGACTATTCCTGTTTTCTCGATAGATACTTGGGGTATAATCAGATTGCAATAGCACCAGAGAATCAACACAAGATAAAATTCACCTGCTCGTACGGTACATTTACATTTAGACATATGCCATTTGGTTTATTTAATGCACCTACTACATTTCAAAGATGTATGATGTCCATTTTTACTGACATGGTTGATAAATACTTGGAAGTGTTTATGGATGATTTTTCAGTGTTTGGAGACACTTATGATGATTGCTTAGCCAATCTAGCCAAGGTACTAAGGCGATGCGAAGAAACAAACCTCGTAGTCAACTGGGAAAAGTGCCATTTCATGGTACTAGAAGGTATTGTTTTAGGGCATCGGATAACGAGACATGGAATCAACGTAGATAAAGAAAAGGTATATGTTATTGAGAAACTCTCACCTTCAACATCTGTAAAAAGTGTTAGGAGCTTTTTGGGCCACGTCGGTTTCTATTGGAGATTTATCAAAAATTCCTCCAAAATTGCTAAACCTTTATGGAAATTATTGGACAAGGACACGATGTTAAACTTCGATGAGGAGTGTTTAAAAGCTTTCAATGATTTGAAAAGCCAGTTAGTTTCAGTACCCATAATCGTCACACCAGACTAGGATTTGTCATTTGAATTTATGTGTGACGCAAGTGACTTCGCGTTAGGAGCTGTTATGGGCTAGCGAAGGAACAAAGTTTTTCATCCCATCTATTATTCAAGTCGGACTTTGACGGGAGCTCAGTTAAATTATACGGTAACAGAGAAAGAGTTACTTACTATTGTGTTTGCTTTTGACAAGTTTCGATCTTATCTTGCAGGTACCAAAGTGACTATCTATACGAACCATTTGGCAATTAAGTATTCACTTGCCAAGAAAGACGCTAAGCCGAGATTGATCCGATGGGTACTTCTACTCCAAGATTTCGATCAAGAAATTCAAGATCAAAAGGGAGTAGAAAAGCAAGTAGCAAACCACTTGTCCAGATTGGAGCCGCAAGAAGGGAATTCTCCACTTATACCCATTCAGGAGACATTCACAGATGAACAAATAATGAAGGTAAATCATGTCCATAATATCCATTGGTTTCCTGATATTGCTAACTATTTAGCTTGTGGTTTAATGCCAATTGATTAGACATATCATCAAAAGAAAAAGTTTCTTCATGATGTGAAGTACTATTTCTGGGAAGAGCCATACTTGTTTAAAATGTGTGCAGATCAAATGATCAAGACATACGTGGTACAAGATGAAGTACAAAAGATTCTATACCATTGTCACTCAGCTCCGAGTGGGGGACACTTCGGAGGTACACGTACTGCGGCCAAGGTATTACAAGCTGGATTCTTTTGGCCAACGCTATTCAAAGATGTATATGCCTACATAAAGAGTTGTCATCGATCTCAAAAGGTTGGAAACGTCACCAACAGAAATAAGATGCCCCAAACAAAAATCATTGAGGTAGAATTATTCAACGTTTGGGTTATTGACTTTCTCGGTCCTTTCTCTCCATCTTTTGGTCACAGGTACATTTTAGTAGCAGTGGACTACGTGTCTAAGTGGGTTGAAGCCGAGGCATATCTGATGAACGATGCTAAGGTGGTGATGAAGTTTTTGCAGAAGCATGTGTTCATAAGGTTTGGAACCCCGAGAGTTATCATTAGTGATGAAGGGTCCCAATTTGTGAACAAATGGTTGAAATGGTTACTCGACAAACATGGAGTAAAGCACAAGGTTGCCATAGCTTACCATCCGCAGACGAATGGGCAAGCTGAACTGGCAAACAAAGAGATCAAAGGCATACTCGAGAAGGTAGTTTGCCCGAACCGACAAGATTGGTCCAAAAGATTAGATGATATTTTATCCACCTACAAAACAGCATACAAGACACCTTTAGGGATGTCACCCAATAGGTTGGTCTTTGGGAAAGCCTTTCATCTACCCTTGGAGTTAGAGCACAAAGCTTACTGGTCTCTCCAACAACTCAACTTGGATCTTAAGCTTGCTAAAGAGAAACAGATGCTCCAACTCAACAAGTTAGAAGAGTTTCGAATGTTCTCATACGAGAATACAAATTACTCAAGGAAATACTTAAGAGATGGCATGAAAAGCACATTTGAGTTCAAGAATTTGAAGCAGATCAGCAAGTATTGTTATTCAATTCCAGATTAAGGTTCTTTCCATGTAAGTTAAAATCACATTGGTCCGGTCCATTTACGATTCACCAAATTTATCCGTACGGGTTGTCGAACTTCAAAGTAAGGGAGGTAATTTCCGAGTCAAGGGTCAGCACTTAAAACATTACTGGGGGGATAAAATTGGACGGGATCAAATCTTGTTCATTTTATTAGATATTTAATTTTTCTCATTTTTCTCTTTAAATAAATGATTTAGGATATATTTTCAGGATTAGTATGTTTAAATAAATTCTGTCTAGGAGATTGGAACTTAAGCAGGATCGCTTGTAACCCCTCCAATCTTTCCTGGGAATTGATTTTAACATAATTTTTAGATAAATTATTCCCTAAATGGAAAAATAATTTTTTAGTTTTTCAAATAAAAGGGTCAATTTTGATCCAAGTCTTAATTGCAACTCAATTTCAAATCTTCTTTAAGTCTAGGTGCTTAATTGAATTATTTTCAAATTTTGGTTGCTCTTTTTGTAAATATTAAAAATTAGATTTCTCTTTCTGTAAATAATTTCAAAATGCATCTGGAATAAATGTTTTTAATTTAATTTAATAAATAAGATGATGATAATAATTAGTATATAATGATATTTATTATAATATATATTAATTATTATCAACTTTATATAGAATTAGGATTAGTTTAAATTTGATCATATTTTAATTAATAGTTTTTATTTCAATAAATTAATAGTAAATAATAATTTAATATGCATTATATTAATTATTAATTGTTGTTAACTTTGTGTAGAATTAGAACTTAGAATATTTTAACTATTAAATTGTTCTAAGAATTCTAATTAAACTCCTACCTTTTCCCTATAAATTCCACCTTATCCATCATTCATCACTCATCAAACCAACCTTCATTCAGCCATTCCAGCATCAATCCTAGCATCCAAAAACCACCGGCAATAGCACCACCCAGCAACCCTATTCAGCCAGCAGCTCACCCTGCACGCACCTGCCTCCATCACGCGCTGCTGCTACTTTGCACGTCCTGCTCCGCGCACATCGTGCCACTCCCAGCTCCGGCTCACGTACACCAACGCTACTGCTCATTCAACGTAGCTACCTGCTGTCCGCGCAGCTGCTCACACCAGGCCCTGCTACTCCCTCGCACGTCTGTCCGCACGCCCAATAGCTTCTCAGCACCCGTGAGCACACCAGCCTTGCTACTCGCACTAACACCCCACACTTAGCCAATAACCCTCCAACCATCCCTAAATTGACCTCTTTTGCTTTAAATTATTTTCTTTGAGTTCTTAATTTTTATATAAAGGCGGTAAGTCAAATATTTCTCCTAAATTTCAATTTTATTTATTTATTTATTTTTCCAATTTATTGAATTATTAATATTTTATACTAATTAAATTTTTGAGAAAATATTTGTTTCCATCTTATGTTCAGGTTAATCATGCCTCACAAAAGAACTCGTGCCTCTGTCCAAATAGACAAATCACAAAACAAATTCCACTGTGAAAAAGCCAAAGCGTGATACGAAAGTGTTTTCAAGAATTAATAGATGCACCTAGAGAAAGGCTTTACACTGAAAGAAAGCAACTATATTGATTTCATGGCACGCATTCGAAAAATTATTGAAACTCTGAATTGGGTGTTGTTTTGTGAGAAAAGACCTAGTGCAGATGAGGAGTTAGTTCATGAATTTTATGGGAATTTGACCTCAAGCGAATTGACGAAAGTCTCTGTCCGAGGAATCAAGGTACCAATAAGTTCAAATGCTATTAATGAATTCTTTGAATACTTGATTTCAAAGACGGTGAATAATGCTATTAATGAATTCTTTGAATACTTGATTTCGAAGACGGTGAATATTCTTCCTTGATGAGTAATATTGAGTTTGAAAATCTGCAAGAAATTCTTAAGGAACTTATAGTTGTAGGTTCTAAGTGGACTGTGTCAAAGCAAGGAATTCACACTTGTCGCAGAGAATATTTGACACCACTAGTGTAGGTATGGTTTTATTTCATTCGATTTAGCCTTATATCTATTTCACATGGGACTACAACTTCATTAGAGTGAATGGTCTTATTATACTCTATTTTAACTGGAAAGACCATTACTGTGGGAAAAATCATCCTAAGAGAAATGCGGAATTGTGCCGCTAGACGTTCAGGCTGAGCTTACTTTCTCTTTACGATAACAATTTTGTGCTGGAAAAGCTAAAATTCTTGCAAACGTAAAGAAAACAAGTTATAGTCAGGGCACAATCACAGATTGGGACCTCTACCGAATAGCTGGAGACTTTATTCTACAGCAACAGTTGTGCTTGAGTTTCCAGATTTCATATTTGAACCATGGAGTCCACTATCGAAGAGGGAGCGAAGCGATTCATGCAAAAACAAAGATGATGAAGCAAAAGATGAGTCAAATTCGGAGGGATCTGAAAATAAATAAAAAGGGGGGATCTTGACTTTATTTTATTTCCGTTCTTAGGTTATATAATATTTTAGGATTAGGTTTTATTAGGAATCTTTATTTTTTGCATAATAAAATAAGAGGTGAAAATCATAAATAAAAATGAACAAGTTGCAAATTACAAAGTGTGGCAATAGATATATACATGTCTAAGATTGGATCTAGAAAGAGCTTGGTACTTAAGCAGTCAAATTGACTCACCTCCTCTTTTCTAGAATTCTACCTGGTGTATAGTATCTATTCACTTTTAACAATGAGGACATTGTTCATCTCAATTAGGGGGACCGAAAAATTAAAATTATTTCCTTTCAGAATAAATTTTTCTTTTAATTATGATTAGGATATATTTTGTTCAAAAAAAATTGAAATTTTGTTAAGCATGCTAAACTTCAGTATAAATAAAGTTCGATTATTTCAATAATTGTTATGTTAGCTGAAATATGATATAAATGTATTCTTAATAAAGCATGCAAATCATACCATAAAACTTTTTGTTCCTTAGGAAAGTTAGGCATGCATGAAAGTTTAAGTCTATAAATTAACTTAGTAGTTTCTTGATGCGAAATCCTAGGAAGCATGGAATGTTGAAAATCATTTAGGCAACTCCTGTTTGGACCATTTGAGCCTTTCAAGCCAACCTTGATATATTTTTATCCCTTGAAACTCAACTTTCAGACTATATTGCCTAATTTTTTTGAACCCTTGCAATATTTAGCCATCACTTTTCTTTTAAATATCTTTAAATTGTCTCAAACACTAGACTCAGTACTATTCAGACTGTTCTTTGAAAATAAAGTTTGGGGGAGTTGAAAAGAAGTATCAAATGCTCAAAAAATTGTAGTACATACAGCAAAATGCTCGAAAAAAAAAAGAAAAAGAACAAAAAATAGAAAAGTATATGTACTTGAAAGAAAATAGATGTACAAAAGAGCATGTGAAAGAAAAGTAAGTTGGTGTATTGCAAGTAAATACACCAAAGGTCCGGTTGAAGCTGGGTCTAGGGTTTTTAGACTAATTTATCTATCTTTTACCTACCCCTAGCCTAGCCATGTTACAACCTTTTTAAAGACCTATTGATTCAAGTTTTGATGCTACCTACATTAGTGGAGAGAAATTGCTATGTTCAACATATGAAGGCATAAGTTAAACTTAATTATTGTAGCTTAATCTTGAATAAGGGAATAAAATCAAATTGGTAAGGATTTAACATGTTTTTATTATGAAGCATTTAGTCTATTTTTGCTATCATTAGAATAATTGAGATTAATTTGAATGATATGTACATTTAAGTAGCGTAAATCTCAAAATTCTTGTTCTTGAGCATAAGTATACTAAAATCATAATTTCGGGAAGAATGTTGTTTTGGAGGAATTTTTCAAAGGTTTTTTTGAGAAATTATTTTCAAATTTGTGCATTACTCGGGACGAGAAATGAATTAAGTTTGGGGGTGTGGAAACACGAAAATATACACACTTTTTCATGCCATTTTTAACTCAAATTCATGCAGTTTCGGTAAAATTCTTGTCGAAAAATATATAATTATTATAAAATAATTAAATTGTACTCAAATTATTAACATGTTGAACTTTAATTAATTTTATATCAAATTTTGATTATTTTCGATAGATTTGCACAAATGGTGAAAAACGGCTCTGCAGATACTACTACAAGCACAAAACCGAGAAGCAATTTTGAAACATCAAGGAGAATTAATTTTTCAGCCTAAGACGATCCAAATTATGATTAATAATTCATAATATAATTAATTTTAATTTTAATCCAATTTAATTTGGGTTAAATAAATTATTGTTAATTAATTATGAAAAGGAGCCCAGTTGAGCTGAACCGAGAAAATCAATCCAACCGAGCATTGGGAAGCCCAAAACCGTCCAACATGCTGACCCAATCAGCTTGTTTTACTGATTATTTGGCTTGCAAAATGGCCCTTGGAGACTCCTTCAATTTGCATTCAAATCCCTCCACTATTCATGCCTTTCAAGATTTGCTCCTACCTAAAAATAGCATGTTTGAAATCTTCAAACATGCCACATGTGTGACTGGCCATGGGGGCAGTATTTGGCTTCTGATTTTGGCTATTTTTAGCAGTCTTCTCAACCTATAAATACCCGCTTGGCTGCTGACATCAAACACATATCAAAACCATTCATTCTTCACTTCTCTCTTGTAACATCCTGAAATTGGGCCTAGTAGGATTGGGCCCAATGGGCCTTAGGCGTAGTAGCGTTTAAAATTTTTGAGTACGGCATTAATGCAAGTTAGACTTATTAGGTGAGTGATTTTGAAAGGTTAGGGGGCTTCTATGAAGTCTCGGGATCGAACTTTGGCTTTCGGGAAATTTTGATTTTAGGTGAAAAAAACCCTGGGAGTTGGCAGGTAGGCCTTAAGAATAAAATGTGGAGGAAAATGACACAAGTGGAGTGTGTGGTGTAGTGGCAAAGTGACGCCACATAAGAGACAAGGTGGTGACGCCACAAGGAAGGAAGGAGGTCCAAGGTTCAAGTCTTGGCTTTTGCATTTTGGTTTTCTTTTTACTTGGACCTTAGAATTTGGCTATAGATTTATATTTAGTTGCGCATGGTTTAAGACACAAGAGGAGCTTGTGGCCAAGTGGTTAGCGGCGTGGATTATGCTACAAGGGAGCCTGGGTTCGAATCTCATGAGAAGCAAGGGAGTATTTATTTTACGGATTGGACGGTAAGAGTTTTAGTTGAATTTAAACTCTACTGACGAAAGGATCCCACATCGGAAAGATACAAAGAAGGAAGGTGAAGAGCTAGCTACATAAAGAGCATTCCAGGAGGAGAGTTAACATACCTTGGAGGGCGTTTGGCCGCAGGAGTGGTCGCAGCGCGGTTTAACACCAGACTCCTATCAGGTGTGTAACTCTCTCTACGCTAGCTGTAGAGTGGCAAATGCCGAAGTGCCAGTCACGGCAATAGTAGCCACACGAGCGTGCGAACGTACGTGTGGGGCTTCGACGCGATAGTTGAGGCCATCAGTTGTATTCTTGTGGGTTGGGGCTGCTTGGGCCACGATGGGCCCGTGGGCCCATATGAGTAAATTGTATGATGATATAGTATATAGTGAACTAGACTAGGTGGAACTTATATACGTGGCTAGATTTGTGTTAGGTGGGCCACACGAGCATGTGGGCCCGAATGGGCTGAAATCGGGTTTTAGGCCCAATAGTCCATTTCGACCAAAAATGGTAGTTGAGCCGCTCGGGGCGACATTGGGTCTTCGAAAAGGCCATTCCAGGTATGAAATTACTGAAATACCCTTAGTGGGTAAATTACCAAAATACCCCTGATAGGTAAATTACGAAAATGCCCTTGGTACGTAAAAATACTGTTATACCCTTAGAGGTTGATTAACTTGGATATGTCGTATTTGTTATTCTGATTATGATGGTAATTCGTTTCATGAGTTATCTTTGATATATGATTTGCATACATGTTATACTGCATACATGAATTATTATGACTGATGAACATGGCATGGACATGGGTATGACGAGAGAAGGGGGAAGATATGTTATTTGTGACTTTTAATCACCAGTGGTTTGGCACCACCAGTGGTTTGGTACCACACAGGGTAGAATTGGGAGTTCTAGATGGCTAGGTTTTGGGTTGCATGACATACATACTTGCTTATGAAACTGTGTAAGGGCTAGTTATCTTCTGGATGGGGATTTACACACTGAGTCTCGATGACTCACCCCTTAGTTAATTTTGCAAGTAATCGTTAGATCGCGGATTTGGAAGCCGAGGCAGACTTGTGGTGGCCATACAATATTTTTCTCGTAAACTCGTTCTCTTAGTTAAACTTATTTGTAACTGGGATTTTGGTTAGGTAATAGGGCCACTTTAATTGTATTTTTGGTATTTAATTTGGTTACTGCTTATTATTGTGGAATGTTTAATTCAGGATTTTCCTAAAATGTTAATAAACCGTTTCTTATTCAAAATTACTTAAACTCAATTTTTTTCACAACAAATATAAAGAATACGAACTTTTTAACAAACGCGCAGTTTTTAAACAACCCTTTTATGTGACATGCCAGATCCGGTCGTAACATTTAGGCCGGGTTTGGGGTGTTACATCTCTCACTTTTCTCTCTTCATTGTTCTTCATTTTCTTCCCTATTCCCTTTCCAATTTCACCTATTGAAAAAGAGTCCTTCAACCACCATTTGGAGCAGCATTAAAGTGTTCGTGGAAGCCTAGGTTCAACAAGAACAAGCGGAGGAGAAGCGGAGCAAACTAGTCAAGCCTCGGAGAAACACCGGATTTAATTCTTGTTCCTTATCCTTTTAATTTTATTGTTGTTGTTATGAACATGTCTATGAATATTTTTGATGTTGATATGTTTAATTTAATTAATATGGCTTAAATTTAATTCGTGTTAGGTTCATTGCATTTCGTCTACTTGAGTTATTAAAATTGTGTTTGTGTTGTTATAGGCCTTGGTAAGATGTTTGATTAAGTAAAACCATGAATAAGTTATTCTTGCATTACAATTGTAAGGAACTAATGAATTAATTATTTAAACAGGTTTAAATTGTAATTTATTGACACAATACTTAATCAATGCATGTTTAATCATCTAAGGTAGCTGAGGGTTAAATTAGCAACGGTATCTAACGATACATTAGCCTTGCATAAATGGCAAGATTATTGTGATTAAACTGTTTCAAGGTAGAAATACATTGTTACCTCACGCAATCTTTTATGTGCTTATGAGATTGAATTAATTGCTTGAATTGGCATAAAGATATGTACAAGAGATTATTTTAATTTCATAAGTATGTATGTGCATTAACACATTTGCTTATTAAAGTTGGTTTATTCGGTTGAATTGACATGGAGATATAGTCAAGAGATAAATGGATTGTGGTATGTAAGTATGTTCATAAGTTAGAAAATTACCAAGTTGCCGTGAATTTATTCGTAACAGATAAACGTGAGTTTAATAATTCTAAGTTAAGAAATGTAATTAATCTAGCACAATTATGTCATCTTGATTAAAATCATCTTTTGAAATCGTGCATTGGAACTTTTATTTTATTTTTATCTATTGTACTTAGTTAAAATCCTAGTTTTTAATCACCTCCTCAAATCAAAATATTTTTCTTCACCAAAGTGTTTTTAAGATTGCATTCATAAATAATTCTTTTCACAATCCCTGTGGGTACGATAATTCGGCATTTACTTGTTACTTTATTACTTGTTGCGATTGTGTACACTTGCACATTTTCGTCATTCCACTCAAGAAGTCACTCCGTAAGAAATTGTTTGAAATTCTCCAATGCAAGTTTGACATCTGTCAAAAAGGTATGAGTGACGTCTACACTCGAGGTTACTGCAAAAATTTTGATTTCGTTCAAATTAGAGTAATGACATCTTCTTAATAAGACTTTTGATGAGTATGTCAATGATAAGGGAACTTTGAGGAGTATAAAAGGGAATTTGTATTGTTGTTGATATGTGTAAAACCAATTAGATCCACGAAATTGGATTCTAGGAGAGATGAAAATTTCAAGGATGAAATTTTGTTAAGGGGGGAGAGTTGTAACACCCCAGTTTCGGCGGGTATAAGGTTTGGCATATAGTCCTAAGATAGTATGATTGGCGGAGTAGGCTTTGCCCAAGTGCATCTTTCAGCGTATAAAGTGAGCGTGTATAGTTATCTGGTTAAGTTAATAAAGGTTCCTTGTCAGGTGGCTATGTTAGTTGGAATAAGATCACCGGCCAAGCAAAATGGTAGTGAGAGTATGAGTTCATGTCAGGGAAATAGTGCACCCGTTAACTATGGTACTATGCAAGTTGCGTTACAAGGTATGTTGGTTAGGAACCAACTAATTGTGAACTAGGATAGTTAAAAGATAAGGGGATATTCAAATAGGTTTCTCGAAAGTTGTAGATTTTTTATAAGAGAATTCAGTAATGATATGACATTTTTCAAGTTCCCATAAGGACCTAGATTATAATTGGATATTCAAGTTTGGGAAAGAGGAGTTTTCTTCTTCTTTGTTCAAAAATATGGTTATCTAAGGCTTAAGGAACTGAAAACATTTCTTTAAGCTGAAGTTGAGATCTCGGATATTATTAGTGATTACTTTATGTCAAGGTAAGTTTTATGACTTTGCATGTTATGCTATGAAAGAGTAGGTCTGTAAGAGTGGATGAATAGTAAAAGAAAGAAGTAAGGCTTTGTACGGGGTTCATATGGGTTTGAGATGATGGTCAAGTTATTCAAATGAGCTTTAATGGTGTTCCTCTATTTTATAATCAGTGGTTACAACAGTATCTTGATAAAGGTTGGATCTAGAGTTCAAACTACTATTCGTGGTCGCTAGGTGAGTCTCTATACTGACTCTTGCATGTATATTGTTCATACATGATACATCTGTGGTAATTGTTTGAACTATGAAATAGAAACCAAAAGTGTATAGTCTGAATGTTTGTTGGGGTTTGCATGTATAGTTTGTATGAATTTGACAAGTTCATTATGTGAAGTTTGAGTATGGTTGTATGGAACATCTGAAACGCATGTGATGAAGTGTATGATTAGTGTCTTAAAGTGTTGAGTCTTAAGCGATGTTAGTGTATGAAGAGTCTATTAAGTAAGTCTGTGTCTATTCACCACGAAAAGGAGACCATCAGGACTAAAAACGCTATCTCTAATATGAATCTTGAAGGAAAAGCCTATGGTCATGGCACCTTCCGAAAGGAACTAATGGACGGTGATTACCTAATGGGGTTCTCTACGTGTCGTAGGACGACGATGGGCAAACCTTACATAACGTGAGTTTAGGGAAATCCATATCGTAAACATGTCAGGAATGGAACGCCTTTGTGGTGAATTATGAAAGGAACACCTTTGTGGTGCAATATGAAAGGAAAGCCTTTATTGAGCAATATGAAAGAAATATGGCACAATATGAAAGAAATGTCGTTATGGCGAATTATGAAAGGAACGTCTTTGTGGTGCAATGTGAAAGGAAAGCCTTTATGGCGTAATATGAAAGGAACGCCTCTATGGAGAATCATGAAGGGATTGCCTCTATGGGGAACCCTGTAATGATAACCTTTATGGCAATAGTTTGAAAGATAAGCCCTTGCGGCGCACTCTGGAGGAATAATTTACATGACGAGTTCTAAAACAATGCCCTTGTGGCATATCATAGTGAGGCTTTCAATGGCGTACCCTAAAGGAATGATTTATATGGCGAATTTTGTATTAAACTATTTTGGCGCAATCATTATGGCTTGTAAGTGTAGTTAGAAAGATCATAAAGGCACAGTGTCTTCGTGGGCTACGATAAAGTGTTATGCAAGGCCATGATTCGACTATGAATAATGAAGTGATGATATGCAGAAGGGATGATAAACAAACATAAAAGAAGCGTATTCTGAATAAGGAATTTTCTAATTTTATATCTGAAGGAAGGTACCTGTTATCTGTATATGTGATCAAATATGAATTGTGGTGAAATGGTGATTTAAAGTTACGTATACAAGAGTAGTGGTGTTTCAATCAAATGGACCTCTAAAAAGGAAATGGGTCTCTAAAAAGGAAATGGGTAAAGACTTATGATAGATCAGATAGAAAAAGGTAAGTGGTGTATCTAAGATGTTGATAGGTATCTAATGAGTTCATAGTAGGGTGTGATATCCATAGAGAATGAAGAATGAAATTCTAAGAAAATTATTCGCCAGAAACAAGTTGAAAGACCAGAATTATAAGAACGTCATAATAATTCTTCAATAACAATGTGCAAGCATTGTGTAACCTCCCAAATCCAGCCTAGATGTTATGATTGAATCAGGAAGGCCACATTGAACACCTTAGTGTCAAACTTACCCTAATGATAGTTAACAACCTTCAAGTACTTCTTTTTATAAAAAAATGTTTCTATTGTTAGATTTGGAAAACGTTCATTTACTTAGTCCAACCATGCTTAGGTCAAATTAGCGAATTATGTGAGATTTTGTAAAACCTTAGTGACGGCGTTGCCTTTGAAAAATCATTTTGTTATCTTCTTAGCAGGAGAAATGTACCATTACTAGTCAAATTATTAATTTAGTCATATATCATGACCTGAGAAGTTGAGATAATGGGGTGAGCTTAACAAGCTCAGTGTGAGTCTAAACGAGTATTAAGCATTCATACAGGCAATTTCATAGAGGTACCAATAGCATCAAACATTAACAATAATAATTTTCAAATGCACATGTGAGATCCTACCCATACCATCCACTACACACCACGAGTTCCCCAGAACCCGTCTGCAAAACTCCAATGTATGTGAGCAATGCTCGATGTGGTAAAACCACCAATAATCAATAATGCAGTGAAACTGCCAAATAAATAATGCAATATAATCGCCAATCCCCTCAGTACTCCAAATGCAGTGCACTG
This sequence comes from Gossypium australe, assembly GCA_005393395.2. Taxonomy (NCBI): domain Eukaryota; kingdom Viridiplantae; phylum Streptophyta; class Magnoliopsida; order Malvales; family Malvaceae; genus Gossypium; species Gossypium australe. The sequence goes on along the minus strand of CM016614.1, from coordinate 43,147,874 downwards.
ACTAAAAATATATGCAGACTTGTTATGCCGCCGGTACTCTACAAAACTCCTCCGTCAACTATAAAATCTCATCCCAATGCACATGCAATATGTCATACAAATTCATACACAATCACATTTCAATACTTTTCACATTTATTCAACATGCTCAACATGTCCTCAATAATCACATACTTTCAGAAAAAGGAAACAGTGTTCCAATTTTCAAATTACCATTAAGATGGTATCTATCAATATCGTTCAATTCACATACTTTACGAATTTCATTGTTCACCAATAGCAACCTCACGTATATATATCATAGTAAATATTTCATGCATTTAAATCATGCATAAAAACTAATGTCTCAACATTTCATACCAGTCCATCAAATATTCTCATATCACATAATATAACTATGCATAACAATCTCAATTACACATTCATATAGTCAAACTAGCAATTTTGCCAACACATCAATCTTTTAAGGATCGAAACATACCTAGTTCGGCCACTCAGAAAACTAATATTTTGGCTACTATTCCAAACCAATCAGTAAGATAATTATCAAATATAACATAACATTTATCATTATTAAACAATTTTTACAATTTTAGTACCCATACCTTATTTTTCACTTTCTTGCAGCACCCTAGTGAATATTCCAATTTTCCTTAATAAACCTTTATATGAACCTATACGAAAATTCAGTATAAATTAAATCAATTTATCACTTAACCAACTACCAATTACCAACTTATGGGTTCAAACCAATTATCGAATTAATAATTATTTTACGAATTCAACTAGTTCGATTCCTTACGTTGTATCGACACGAACTGTACGTACGATCATTCTTCGGCTTTACGGTTGGTTCGAGACATTTGGGCCAGTACCTAATTCCATAATATACTGGAAAATCAGTAGCTAATAATTATTCAATTCTTTCATTTATTCAGTCCATAACATTTACCCTACAACTATGTCGAAACAACAATTAATTTTACCCTTAACCGCACTTACGCTTCTTGATTTGTGAGTTTCGAATGCCCAAACGATCAAGAACGTTTTTTCCCTAATTTACATGGGTTTAATAGATGATTAGGAGGGTTCAAGAACTCAAATCAAGGCTGGAATTAATTGAGCAAGATTCAAGAAACAAAACAGCCCCTTATTCTACACGTATGCGTACGCACCACTACCCATAGTGGCCAAAATTGGGGCTGAATTTAAAAATGATTTGAAACCTCATTAAAATATGGAAAAATACATTTAAAAACATTTAAAATCCCTTAAATTCAAGATCTATAAATTTAGTTTTTTAATGGACAAGATTAATTAAGAAATTGAAGAGAGAAGAGACCTTACACAAGCTAGTTAAGAGAAACGGCAATGGCACTTTCTAGGTGATGTTTGGGATAGATCTTGGAGTTCAAAATTTCAGATTTAGGGATAACTTAATTGAGGAAAAATTTCAGCAATATTGCAAAGGAGATGGTGCACAATCTTGATGCAAAAAGAAGAAGAAGAAAAATGGTTAAAGGGGAGGTGTAGGCAACGACAACAGTGGAGGAAAAAAGGAAAAGAAATTTTATGGAGCTAAATTTGGGATGTTACACATTGTGCAGGTAAAGGACGTTTTCCTCACTAAGTTCTTATGAACTTACCTGTCTGTGGTATGTTAAGGTAAATTGATGCGAGTCTGTGCCAAGATGGGCAATGCAAAGACTACGCTAAGAAGTGGCGTATCGGGTCATTATGCATACAAAGTGAGTTACCGGTGCATTTAAAATTTAAATTGCTACTTAGAAATCCATGTTTTGGGGTTTTTGTAATAGATTAGTTTTTTAAATAAGATATTGTTGCAATTTAATTACCTCGAGTTGAAGTTGTAATTACTCATTGTATTTACATATATATTTTAGTTTGAAGTTTTGTAATTAAGTTGCAATTATTTGTAAACTGTATAAGTAAATTAAGCTTGTGTCTGTATTCATGTGGTAATACCTAAAATCCAGATCCGGTTGAAGGCACTACATTGACGAAGTGTACAAAATAAAACGCATATATAAAGTATGGAAATCTGAATTCCTACCAGTCCTAAATGAAAGTATGTGGCCACCTGTATCGAGCGCTCCATTCAAGTTGGTACTGAATATTATGTTGCGTCACAAGCCAAAAGGTCGATCGAATTCTACTCGGATACGTGAAAATATAGATATTCGGGAGAGGATAGACCAACCAATGTTATGCAGTTATTGTAGAAACTCAAGGCATACTAAGCCAACATGTCCACACTTTGGGGAAAACATTGAGGACAAGACCTAATTAACACATTTATTCATTTTTTATAGAAAATTTGTTCATTTTTTCATTGCTTCTCATTTTTTGGTAAATTGTAAATATTGATATATAATTTATGTAAAATTCAGTAGAATACAACATATAAACAATTGTTTTTGCATTTTTTCATAGATTGCAAATAAATAAGTATATACTATTGATATAAAAAATATAATAGAATACAATAGCCCAATTTTTCAATTTTTTTATTAAATTGTAAATAAGTATATTATTGATGTAAAATGCAATACAAATTAAAATTTAACAAACTAAATGATGATTTACATGACAAAAAATTTTAAAAAAATATCATCGGCGTCGTCGAGCCAAATGTGTGCCACAAATCGGTGGGTGTTGATTGGAAGGAGGACTTCTTCGTAGTTGGGGTTCCGGCTCCTCATATTCTTCATCTTCATCTTCATCTCATTCCTCCGTGCTTGAGTGTCATGTCATCCTAGGTTGCCATTTTATATCATTCGTTTGAGTAACAGATGGTTGCAAAAATGAGCCACCTAGGTATAAAAATGACGTCGAGGGTGTTTGCGACACTATCAGTGGATAAGCGTATGGTGTCACATAACACAATTGCAGATAAAAGTTGGAATTTTCAGAGATGGTGGATACATTGGTGTTGTTTTCAGGATTTGTGCTTTATATGGTGTTGGGGATGGAGGTGGTGCAAAAAATACACCTACAAAAGGTGTTCATACATGTTACGGTGGTGCATAATGTGGAGCTTGTTTAAAAAAACAGGGTTAGTGAAAGCACTAGAATAATATGAACCATACTGACCGGGAAGTGGTGCATCCTTCGGTGCCACGTGTGGGGTTAGAGCTGATAATGACTCCATCAAGGCATGTACACATGTGGGGTCGTCTTGGCCTCCTACGACTACATTGTCTCCTCCTTTCCTTCTCCGACAATAGATATGACTTATCATGATGTCTAGACTATGCCATGTAATTTGCAGATGTTGCCAAATCTAGTGTGACAATTGGCTCGCACATAGGTATGAAATCGTACCTATGCTCCCCAAATGTATATATATTTGGCGTGGAATTTCACCTAATCTTTGTCAATTCTCCCCTGCAAGTCCACCTTGTGATGTTCTTTGATGTCCTTGGATAATGTTAGAATACTTTCCCTAAACCTGAACTGGCGCATCACTCAATTAGATTCGTGCATCTCGGTCGTCGTTAAAACTATCAATGACACCTTGACGTGCCAGATATTGTGGTTGGGAAAAAATTCGATCAAGATGCATTCTTGAATTCTCAAATCAACGTATGGCATTCATTCAAAATATAGAACGAAATTATAATTTTTATTAAGTACTTAATATTAAATCCAAATCCTTACATAAATATTATATAATTTAAAAATTCAAAAACTAACCTTAGCTTCTGATCGTTGATCTAACAACAGTCGGATATCTTCGAGCTCGTTTGCTATACCCACATGACTCACCTCATTGTTCCACCTATTTAAATAATATGTTATTTCAAAAATATAATAATGAAAAAAAGATTATGATAACTATATTATCAAATGAAATTTACATTATTACGAGTGGGAAAGAATAACGGGCGTTTACTCGAGGATGTAAAAAATGGTAGTTGGTACCATTCCCATGATTGTAAAAGGAGTATGCAACCAAAAATTTTAATTTTTTGTGGTTGCATCACCCAACACATCTCTCGATACAATATTGCCAACACAATTGATCCCCAATTGAGTTGTCCCACTTCTTTCAAGTTGACGAGTTATAGTAGTCACCTTAAATGTACCATATTTCAAGATTAATCGAGCATTAGAATACCCCGATTAACGTTAGAATGAATGCTTGGGTGTATTGTTCTCTTTCAACTGTACTCGTAGAATTGTCAATATAATTGAAATTTTCTTCCAACCATTTCATCTCTATCTGGCTACCAAAAAACTTGTTCGGCACCTTGCTTAATAATTTCTCACAAATTGCACTCCAATCGCCAACGACCATTGCCCCCTGTAACAACTTTTCTATTCATTGGTAAACTAAGTTGTAAAGTTACATCCTCGAGTGCAATTGTACACACACCACACAGAAGATAGAATGTATGCGTCTCAAGTCTTGTAACACCCCTTGCCTGTATTCAACGCTGGAACAAGGTTCGAGGCATTATCGAACTTTCATCACAAACAATCATACAAATCGAGTCATAATTTTACGTTCAATGTAAAACGATACATATTCAATCATAAAGTCCCTAATACGAGCCTATTAGGCCCTCAACATGCTTTAGGTTTGATTCGGGACTAAACCGATAACTTTTAAAACATTTGGAACACTTAGAAAAAAATTTTCTTAAAAGAGGGGACCCACGCCCGTGTCACAAGCCGTGTGAACATTCGAAATAGAAGAACATGGTCGTGTCCCAATGTAACAGCCAGGTTTAGACCTAGTCAGAACAGTGCTTTCGAGACCACAAACCCGAGGTTGAAATAATATTTTAATGTTATCTTTGGTTTTGATTCTATGTGACATGGTCCGTGTGAAAATTTTGTGTGATAATTTTATCGATTGTGTGCCGAATTAAGAGAAAGGACTTAACCGCGCAAAGAGTAAAAGCTATGTGCTGATTTATGAGTACCTAAGTGTTGTTGTCTTCATAATAGGATGGCCTTAAGAGGCAATTAAGCCTTTATTAAAGACGGTGGATGGCTAAATGGCATATTAGCCTTAATATATATTTGTCTTATATGTTTAATGAAAGGATAATATAGTAATTAGATTAATAACATATTATTCAACAAAAAAAAAGATGAAAATAAGATGAATATGTTCATCTTTATCCACTGAAAAAACAAAAAGAAAAGAAGGAGCAAAAGCTTTGTGATATTCGGCTATTGTTCATCTTGATTGAGGTATGATTTTGAGTCGGGTTTTGATAATTTCTACGTTTTCGTAATCGTTGCTTAGTGCTCTAGCTAACCCATGTTGTAATTTTGTGAATTGATGATGTTCTTGTGATGAGCCATTAATGAATACTTGAGCTATATGCTAGTTGATAGTGAAATATGGAACTTGGTGTTGAATTAACATAGTTTGTATTGGGATTTTTAGTAAAATTGAGTATTTTGGACTTAATTGAAAATGAGAAATTTAAGAGTTAAAATGAAAAATAAATGAAATGTAGAGCTTGTATTAGCATGGGAAGAATTCGGCTAGCATATGTGTTTTGAAATTGTGTATTTGATGATTTTGTGAAATAGGGACTAAAGTGTCGAAATGTGAAAATGTGAGGGCTATTTTGTAAAATGCCTTAAATATGTGTGTTTGGATTAAAATGAAAGATTTGGTGATTAAATGGACTGAATTTAAATGTGTATAGACCAAGAGAGGAGAAGTTCGGATCAAGATCGAGGCAAAGATAAAGTACTCGATTAATCGACCGTTTCGGTAGTTCGACGTCCGAGGTAAGTTCGGATATAATACATGTTATTAAGATATCTTTTAGCATTATGGAATGAATATGTATGTAATTATGAGATTGTGATGCTATGTGCAAGATTGAATTAGATGGCACTAAGTGTGTGAAATTGAAATCGAAACAGAAATGAATAGCACTGTGTGTGCGATGTTATGAAAGCTTCGGCTTATTGATTTGACGCTGTGTGTGCGATACCGAGATAAGTCGGTTGAAAGAATAGGTAATAAGTGTGCAATGACGAATATGTTTCAATCCTGTATATGGCACTGAGTGTGCGATTAAATTGAAAGAATATCAGAGGATGATCGACATGTAGTATCGAGCATTGAATAGCTTGGAAATTGAATAACTATGTGTTAGCTAAGGTATGTATTGAACCTTTGTGGTTGATGAGTTTATAGACAAAGCTATGAATGAATGAATGGGTATTTAGCTATGGATGATATGGTATGAATATGAGAGAATTTATCTATGGGATGGTTATTATATACATTGGTTTGATTTGATGAGATAATTGTATTGTATTTCGAACTTAATAAGCTTTGGAAAGCTTATTGTGTGATTTGTTTCTCTGCTTTGCAGTGTCAGTAAAGCTAGCTCGGATCTGGGGATCATCAGCATCTCAATCACACTATCGGCAAACTATTTTGGGTACCTTTGGATAGATGTACAGAGTTAAAATATGGCATGTATAGGCTAGTTATTTTGAGACATATTTGAGATGTGTAAATAGCCATGTGATGTGGCTAGATACATGATGGCATTGAGCATGAATGGCTTTGATATATGATGCATATTTTGGTATGGCTTGTGGGTAAAGAGAATGACCTATGAATGGTAAACTTTGTGTTGGTATGATGCTAGTATGATTTAGTGAATTTGGGAATGAATCATGGTTGGTATTGAATGTGTTCAAGTGGTGTATGTTAGTTTATAAGTTGACATATTTAGTAATGAGGTTGTATGTGATGATATAATGATCACTTGACATGAAATTGGTTGCTAAATTGTGAGTGAGTTTATGCTTAAATGTGCTTGTAGGATTGACCCTTGTGTGGGTAGCAATTTGGCCTTGCTAATGGCCTAATTTGTCACACAGTTGTGGCAGACGGGCGTGCCTAGTGATCGTGGGGCTAAGTCAGTAGTTAGCTAAGAGTACACGGCCTTGGCACTCGGACGTGCTTGGTGGCCGTGGAGCCAAGTCAGAATTGACCACGGCCAAGGTACATGGGTATGCTTGATGGCTGTGGCGTAAAGTCAGGTTCAAACACGGGGAAGACACACGGGGGTATCTACCAGCCGTGGGAGGCACACGGTCTGCCTACACGGACGTGTAACCCCTGAAACTTTGAACAGTTTTAAATTTCTGAGAATTTCTACATGCGTTCTGGTTTAGTCCCGACCCCTTTCTAATACGTGTTTGAGGTCTCGAAGACCTACATAAGGGACTTTATACTTATGAATGAATTTGATTGATGTTTGACTTTGTGTCATGAAATAGTAATGAAATGTTTTGATTGTTCGGTAATGCCTCTTAACCATATTCCTGCCATGGTCTTGGGTTAGGGGTGTTACATTTTATTGGTATCAGAGCTACGATTTAGTTGATTCTCGGACTAACATAGCGCGTGTGAGTCTAGCTATACATGCCATATATGAAATTGCGATAGTATGATGAATTCTGACAGATATAAATGTGTTTTCGTATAGTAATAGATCCCGATCGAGCAGTTGCTGATGATGTAGAGAGTAACACGCCTGCTCCCGCTCAAGGGACAGCGTTGACCACATCTCGGCCAAATGATAGTAGTGAAGGAGGAGAGGCTAAGCAAGCCTTCTTCCGTATGATGAGTGAGTGGTTTTCGGAGTTCGTTCGAACGAATCCGACTGCTCCACAACCTCCACCCCACAAGTACCTGTTGTGCCACAAGTTACCGATCCAATCAGATTGAATAAACCTCTTGTAGACAAGATTAGGAAGTACGGGGCCGAAGAGTTCAGAGCCACATTTGATGACGATGCTGAGCGAACCAAGTTTTGGCTCGAGAATACAATTCGAGTATTCGATGAGATGTCATTGACACCTGATGAATGTATAAAATGTGTTGTTTCGTTGTTGAGGGATACTGCGTATAACTAGTGGAAAACATTGATATCTGTGGTTTGGAGAGAGAGAATCACCTGGGATTTCTTTCAAACTGATTCAGAAAGAAGTATATCAGTCAACGCTTCATTGATCAGAAACGTAAAGAGTTTTTAAAGCTGAAATAGGGTCGTTTGTCCATTACCGAGTATGAGCGGGAATTCGTAAGATTAAGTTAATATGCGAGAGAATGTGTTTCGACCAAGACTACTATGTGCAAACGCTTCATAGAGGGATTGAATGAAGATATTAAATTGTTGGTGGGAATACTTGATATAAATGTGTAACATCCTAAAATTTGAGTATCATCTTGTTGATTGTGTTAGCTCTGATATGATTTTATTGTGTGCCTAATATAGTCTTGTGAAGGCTTGGAATTATTTGGATTTAGAATAATTTTTTTTAGTATGGGAAAATTTAGTGAAGTGAATCAAGTGACCCTGATACTTAAGTTAATTTAAGTGTTTAATGTTAGCATAAGTGAGTTAGTAGTAAAGTGGTGTTGGCGCATGAGTAATTGTATGAGGGAAGAGGTTCGAATCCCATGGATGGCAATAGGGTGACTTTTATTTTTGCATGTGTATGGCATGTGTCGGTCAACTCTAATTAAGATAAGGTTGGACTTTATCATTTATGGATAGTAGACTAAGTGAATAAGGCAAGTTATTAGTTAAGGTATGGAATCAAGGTGTTATGGAAGGATAAGGGGACATAAGGCTTGATGTATGGGTGATGTTTTGGAAATTTTTCATGGTCATTTTGACCATGAATGTGGACGGATTAGGGGGCTAGGGGGGTTGGCCGAATATTGTATGGGATTAGGGGAAGATAGTTGGCCAAACTTTTTGTATTTTGTGCATCTTTTTCCCTTTTCTCCAAAATCTTTCTCCTTAGCCGAATTTGTCATGAGCATTAGGTGAAAATTATGTTTTGTTTTGGCTATCATCTTTGACCATATTGGTATACTTTTTTCTTCTTTTCATCCTTGTTAAAGCTGAATACCCCTCTCCCAAATCCCATCAATTGGTGCCCATCAAAAGCTGAAAGTTCACTTCATTGCCACCCCCTTTGAATCGATTTCTCTTGCAAGCTCTTTTGTCGATTTCTTGAAGTAGTGATTAATTGCGTCCTAGTCATCTTATTGGTAAGGATCTTTCTAGCCGAACTCTTGTTCTTTTCTTCCTCTAATTGTCGAAAATCAGGGTACTAATCCCATTATTGCTTTAGTCGAAACCTTGAAGGATCTCTCGAGATTTTTGAAGTAGTCGACTACAAGGAAAGATCATCGGGATTTCAAGAATCCAAGGTAAGCTCTATGTGGTATTCGGCCAAAGGGTCATTTATTTGTGATTAAATGTTAGAATGGAATCTAACATAAACCTATAGGGATTTCGACATCTTCATAGCCAAGAGACTACTTTCGGGATTTAAAATCATAAGGTAAGTATATATGAACATTCGGCCAATGCCATATTTTAGTATTAGTGCCTAACCGATTTCACCTATGGGTATTAGGAAGGAGTGCAATCGGTTTTGGTAGATTTTCGGGATTCAGTGAACTCGCTAAGTAAACCAGGTGTGTAACCCCGCACTATTTCCTGATAGATTTATGGTTCTAATATTATGTGTATGTTAATAATAATATGGAAGTGGCCAAAGGTACCATACAAATGGTGCAGAGTACTTAGGTACGTTATTCTCTAAAGTTATGTCAATAATAAGAATATCTGTTATGACACAAATGTGAAAATGTTATGAAAGTGAAATAATGCCTATGGCATGAGATTGCATGATATGTATGATATATGGGGCATATGGGTGATTATATTAAGGGGAAGTGATCTGGTGGTTTTATACCACAATATCTGAATGTGGTGACTTATGTCACATAATCTAAATGTGGTGACTTATGTCACAAAATTATTATTATCTGGTGGCTATGCCACGAATTTATAAGGGCGATGTGCCAGTCGACTGCAGCGACTGCCTTCGATGGTGTGTAGCGGATGGAGGGTCGACTTAGTAGTCCCCACAGTGTGATGGTTGGTACGGGTGATGTGTAGCGGATGGTTTCTAGGTTTGGGTTCGGGATTGCATCATTATATTTAATTGCTATATGTATATGTATGGTCTGATATGCCTGAATTGTTGAGACTTAGTGTTGGTTGTTACACATTGAGTCTGTTTGACTTACCCCGTTGTGGGATATTTTTCAGGTGACGCTCAGTGATGGACCGGGTCGGGAGGAGCTTAGTGGTGGCCATGATCAGCACGAAGTTTATTTTATTTGGACTTTCTATTTTTAAGTACTTTGAATTTATTTTGGGTTTTGTTTTTGATGTAATAAGGCCACTAGTATGAACTGTTTATGCATGCATTTTAATTATTTTATTATGGTACGAATTTTTATCAAATTAAACTTTAAGTAACTTTTCTTAAGAATAAATCTTAAAGTATTTTTGACTTAATATTTTTTTTATAAAGTTTTATTAAAATCTAGACTTCAAGTCTAGACTTCAAAACCATCCAAAATTTTCCAAAGAAGCAAACAAGTTTTGAATCGTTTTACTCAAGGAACATACCAGATTCGGTCAAGGCTCGTGGGCCGGGTTTGGGTTGTTTCAAAATGAATTTGTTGTGTTAGTTGAAAGAGCATGCAAAGCTGAGGAGCTCAGTAAAGAAAAGAAGAAAGCTGATTCTGAAGCTCGTGATGAAAGAAAAAGATCGATGAATAAGTTTTCTCAACCTTCGATGAAGAGATTTAGAGATGCAACATCCAAGTAGAGATCGTTCGAGACAAAGTGCTGGTCCACGAACTCAAGCTCCGATTTAATCAAGTGTTGACAGCGTTAAAAGTTACAAACCTGAATGCAGACAGTGTGGAAGATGACATGTGGGAGAATGCTGGGGTAAGTACAACAATAGAGTTTGTTATAAATGTGGATCCCGAGATCATTTTATTCGAAATTGCCCAAAGGTGGTTGAAGAGGAAAATGTTCAGAATGAAAGACCGAGTAATGTGACGGCTAGAGGTAGACCACCCAGAAACACCAGACATGTGAGTGGAAGTCAAAGGGAGACTACTGACATAGCTGTGAGGTCAGAGGCAAGAGCACCTGCCCGAGCTTATGCCATACGTGCACGAGAGGAAGCATCATCCCCAAACGTCATCACCGGTACTTTTAGTTTATTTGATTCTGATGTAATTGCATTGATAGATCCAGGATCTACTCATTTATATGTGTGTGTGAATCTAGTATTAAGTAAGACTCTACCTACCTGTTGAGCCTATTGAATTTGTGATTAGGGTATCGAATCCCTTAGGCAAGTGTGTTTTGGTGGATAAGGTGTGCAAGAATTGTCCATTGATGTTTCGGGATGTTTGTTTTCCAGTTAATTTGATGTTACTACCATTCGATGAGTTTGACATAATTCTGGGTATGGATTGGCTTACTCTGCATACTGCCATCGTGAATTGTAAAAGAAAGAGTATTGAGTTGAAATGTCAGAATGTTGAGCTAGTTCGAATAGAATCCAATGATATGAAAGGATTACCAGCTATTGTATCTGCGATGAAAGCTATGAACTATGTGAGAAAGGGTTGTGAAGTTGATTTGGCATACGTGATTGATACAAAAGTGTCGAAAAAGAAAGTTGAATCTGTGCCTGTGGTATGTGAGTTTCCAGCTGTGTTTCCTGAAGAGTTACCAGGATTACCTCCGATTCGGGAAATTGAATTTGGTATTGAATTGGTGTCGGGGACCACTCCTATTTCTATAGCTCCGTATAGAATGGCACCAACAGAATTGAAAGAGTTAAAGTTTCAATTGCAGGAGTTGACTGACAGGGCATTTGCGCGATCGAGTTTCTCACCTTGGGGAGCTCCTGTGTTATTTGTGAAAAAGAAAGATGGAACTATGAGAATGTGTATTGATGATTTGTTTGATCAGCTAAGAGGAGCTACAGTGTTTTCAAAGATAGATTTGAGATCAAGTTACTATCAGTTAAGAGTTAAAGAATCCGATGTGTCGAAAATTGCTTTCAGAATGAGGTACGGACAATACGAATTCTTAGTGATGCCTTTCGGACTAACAAATGCTCCTGTAGTGTTTATGGATCTGATGAATCGGATATTTAGACCGTATTTGGATCGCTTTGTAGTGGTGTTTATTGATGATATTTTGATCTATACATGTGATGAGACGCAGCATGACGAGCATTTGAGAACCGTGCTACAAACTCTGCGTGATAAATAGTTGTACGCTAAGTTTAGCAAATGTGAATTTTAGTTGTGTGAGGTTGGTTTTTTGGGACATATTGTATCAGCTGCAAGGATACAAGTTGATCCGAGTAAAATTTCTGCTATATTAGAATGGAAGCCTTCGAGAAATGTGTCTGAAGTTCGTAGTTTTCTGGGACTAGCAAGATATTATAGGCGGTTTGTGAAAGGTTTCTCGATGATTGTGACTCCGTTGACGAAGTTGTTACAGAAAGTTATTAGATTTGAGTGGTGAGAAAAGTGCCAGCAGAGTTTTGAGCATTGAAAGTGTTGTTGACTGAGGCGCCAGTGTTAGTTCAACCGGAATCAGGCAAGGAATTCATAGTTTACAATGATGCTTCGTTGAATGGTTTGGGCTATGTGCTGATGCAAAAAGGTAAAGCCATTGCTTATGCTTCGAGGCAATTAAAGCCGCATGAAAAGAACTACACAACGCACGACCTTGAATTGGCTACGATTGTGTTCGCATTGAAAATATGGCGTCATTATTTATTTCGTGAGAAGTGTCATATCTTTATAGATCACAAGAGTTTGAAGTATTTGATGACTCAGAAAGAATTGAATTTGCGACAGAGAAGATGGTTGGAGTTGTTGAAAGATTACGAACTTGTGATAAATTACCACCCGGGTCAAGCTAATGTTGTAGCTGATGCTTTGAGCCGAAAGTCCATATGTGCTTTGTGAACAATGAATGCTCAGAAAGATCTATGTCATGATAGTGCGGTTATGCCCGAGTTGAAAATAAAACCGATGTTTGTACATTAGATTTGTGATGCTCAGAAAAGTAATGTTGAAATGATGGCTAAACGAACTCAATGTGAATCGAATGTTGAATCAGAATTTCAAGTTGATAGTGATGATTGTTTGAGATTTAGAGATCGGATTTGTATTCCGAGAAATCCAGAATTGATTCAAACGATTTTGAAAGAGGCTCATAATAGTCGATTAACTGTTCATCCTGGGAGTACGAAAATGTATAATGACCTGAAACAGTTTTATTGGTGGCATGGTATGAAACGAGACATCTCTCACTTTGTGTCGAAATGTTTAACTTGTCAGCAAGTTAAAGATGAACATCAGGTTCTATCTGGATTGTTGCAACCGATTATGATTCCTGAGTGGAAATGGGAAAGAATCACGAATGACTTTGTGTAGGGATTGCCTTTATCTCCGGGAAAGAAAGATACAATCTGAGTGATAGTTGATAGATTGACGAAATCAGCTCATTTTGTTCCGGTGAGAACAGATTATTCACTCGATAGATTGGCTGAAATGTATATAGCTGAGATTGTGAGATTGCATGGGGTGACGCTATCTATTGTATCTGTCAGAGATCCGAGATTTACCTCACGATTTTGGAAGAAATTGCAAGAGGCTTTAGGCACAAAATTACATTTCAGTACTGCTTTTCATCCGCAAACGGATGGTCAATCCGAGCAAATCATTCAAGTCCTTGAAGATAGGTTGAGATGTTGTATTTTAGAATTTGAAAGTACATGGGAGAAGCATCTACTATTGATTGAGTTTGCTTATAACAACAGTTATCAATCTAGTATTAATATGGCACCGTATGAGGCTCTTTACAGTCGAAAATGTCGAACTCCATTGTATTGGACTGAGCTAAGTGGGGATAAGATTCACGGGGTTGACCTTATAAAAGAGACTGAGCAGAAAGTGAAAGCAATTCGTGACAATTTGAAAGCGGCCACAGATCGTCAGAAGTCTTATGCAGATTTGAAACAAAAAGATATTGAATTTGAGATTGGTGATAAAGTGTTTTTGAAAGTATCTCCGTGGAAGAAGATACTTCGATTTGGCCGGAAGGGCAAACTGAGTCCGAGGTTCATTGGACCGTATGAGATTATTGAATGAGTTGGGGCGGTGCTTACAGATTGATGTTGCCACTTGAGTTAGAAAATATTCATAATGTGTTTCATGTGTCGATGCTTCGACGGTACCGATCTGATCTAACTCATGTGATTGCTCCTACTGAGGTTGAGATTCAGTCAGATTTGTCGTATAAGGAAGAACCAATCTGAATTTTGGAACGAGAGACCAAAGAGTTGAGAAATAAGAAAATCTCTTTAGTGAAAGTATTATGGCACAAACATGGAGTTGGAGAGGCTACGTGGGAGCCTGAGAACATTATGAGAGAGCAATATTCACAACTATTCACTGGTAAGATTTTCGGGGACGAAAACCCCAAAGGGGGGAGAGTTGTAACAGCCTGATTTAGACCCTAGTCGGAACAGTGGTTTCGAGACCACAAACCCAGGGTCAAAATAATATTTTAATGTTATCTTTGGTGTTGATTCTATGTGACATAGTCTGTGTGAAAATTATGTGTGATAATTTTATTGATTGTGTGCCGAATTAAGAGAAAGGACTTAACTGCACAAAGAGTAAAAGCTATGTGCTGATTTATGAGTACCTAAGTGTTGTTGTCTTCATAAAGGATGGCCTTAAGAGGCAATTAAGCCTTTATTAAAGATGGTGGATGGCTAAATGACATATTAGCCTTAATATATATTTGTCTTATATGTTTAATGAAAGGATAATATAGTAATTAGATTAATAACATATTATTAAACAAACAAAAGATGAAAATAAGATGAATATGTTCATATTTGTCCACCGAAAACACAAAAAGAAAAGAAGGAGTAAAAGCTTTGTGATATTCGGCCATTGTTCATCTTGATTGAGGTATGATTTTGAGTCGGGTTTTGATAATTTCTACGTTTTCGTAATCGTTGCTTAGTGCTCTAGCTAACCCATGTTGTAATTTTGTGAATTGATGATGTTCTTGTGATGAGCCATTAATGAATACTTGAGCTATGTGCAAGTTGACAGTGAAATATGGAACTTGGTGTTGAATTAACATAGTTTGTATTGGGATTTTTAGTGCAATTGAGTATTTTGGACTTAATTGAGAAAATGAGAAATTGAAGAGTTAAAATGTGAAATAAATGAAATGTAGAGCTTGTATTAGCATGGGAAGAATTCGGCTAGCATATGTGTTTTGAAATTGTGTATTTGATGATTTTGTGAAATGGGGACTAAAAATGTGAAAATGTGAGGGCTATTTTATAAAATGCCTTAAATATGTGTGTTTGGATTAAAATGAATGATTTGGTGATTAAATGGACTGAATTTAAATGTGTATAGACCAAGATAGGAGAAGTTCGGATCGAGATCGAGGCAAAGATAAAGTACTCGATTAATCGACCGTTTCGATAGTTCGACGTCCGAGGTAAGTTCGGATATAATACATGTTATTAATGTAACACCCCAAACCCGGCCTAAACGGTATGACCGGATCTGGTATGTCACATGGAAAGGTTGTTTTAAGGTCTTTTGAAATCGGAGAAATTTCGTGATGTGTTAGCATTTGAAATTCAAATTCAGCTTTAAGGCTTCCTTGTAAAAAAATTTTATTATCACTCTCAATAGTTGAAAACAGGTTTGTATCGCGAAAACCGAGATTAGGGAATTTCATAAACGTGACATTTGAAAACAATGTTTGCAGTTTTAAGAAAAATTCCGAATTAAATAGTTATCCGCTTGTCATCCTTCGTTAACACTTTGAAAAGAAAATGTTTGTTTATATTTTTATTTTAAAAAAGCTCCACATTTGACATCTCATAAAATATGTAATAACAGCTTAAAGTCAAAACCCAAATTAAAGTTACTGAGGCCTTATTACATAACAAAAACCCAAATTAAAATAAGTTTAAATAAAGGAAATGAATTTACGTAAGAAGTAATGCATGGCCACCTCGAAGTCCACCTCGGCTCCAGATCCGCAACTAGGAGTTAGCTGCAAAACTAAGCAGAGGGGTGAGTCACCAAGACTCAGTGTGTAATTCCCCTTATAACGTAATCGGGCTTTAAGCCCACAGATGCACATTGGGCCTTAGCCCTCACATCATGGCATAGTAAAAATGTATGCAATGCAACCTAGCCCAACCTAGTTTTCCATCCTCTATGTCACTAAATCAGCCAAACACCCGTGGCATCAAGCCACTGTGGTTCCAAACCACTGTGGTCCTAGACCACTGTGACAATAGTCACTGATAAATATACGTGGGGCCAACCCACTGTGGTACCAAACCACTGTGACAATCACTGATAAACATATGCTTACATGGTTCCAAACCACCGTGGTCCCAGACCACTGTGACAATAGTCACTGAATCACACTTCCCCTTTCAATCATATCCCAAAGCCCATGCAAACATGTTAACAATATACAACAGATAATCAAATCATACATAATCATGTTATACGAAAGGCAATCATATCGGTACTTAC
Source organism: Gossypium australe (assembly GCA_005393395.2). NCBI lineage: Eukaryota > Viridiplantae > Streptophyta > Magnoliopsida > Malvales > Malvaceae > Gossypium > Gossypium australe. Next base: position 43,131,349 of record CM016614.1, on the reverse strand, counting down.
ATGGTATCTCCAACCTTACCCACAAGGGTATCTCGACTGTCTGTATAGTCGTTTCAGCTTTCAGCCAAACAGTTATTAACGCGAAATAATAAGAAAAGTGTGAGCATTACACACAACCACGCTAATCAACCCCTAAGGGTATAACAGTAATTTTACCCATCAAGGGTAATTCGGTAGTTTACCCATCGAGGGTATTTCGGTAATTCTACCCTACAGGGGTAGTTCAGTAATTCTACTCATAACCAATCTATGTATGCAACACATCTCAAACATAATCAATCATACAATTAACACATACAACGCTAGTACTACCACGAGGGTACAACGGTCATTTTATCGTTTAGGGGTAAAACAGTAATTTTCCAAATCGAGGGTATTTTGTAATTTTGCAAATTGGGGGTATTTCAGTAATTTCACAAATTGGAGATATTTTGGTAATTTCTCAAATCGAAGGTATTTTGGTAATGTTGCAAATCAGGGTATTTCGATAATTTTGCAAACTGAGGGTATTTTGGTAATTTCACAAATCGGAGGTATTTTGGGTAATTTTGCAAACCAGGGTATTTCAGTAATTTTTCAAACCAGGGTATTCTAAACAGAGATAACGATGCAAATGGGCCTAAGGCCCATTCTCGACCCAATTGGGCCCACACACTCGTGTGTCCTATTTAGCCCAAATCTAGCTACAGATATGAGATTCACATAGTCTAGTCCAATTTCTACTACACAGTCATACAATTTATTCATATGGGCCCACTTCGACCCATCGTGGCCCAAGAAACCTCAACCTACAAGAATACTACTGATGGCTTCAACTATCGCGTCGAAGCCCCCACACGTGCGCTTACACACTCGTGTGGCTACCATTGCCGTGTGACCGGCACTTTGGCATTTGTCGCTCTACAACTAGAGTAGATAGAAATGCACACCTGATAGGAATCTGGTGCTAGCCCGCGCTCCGACCACTCCTGTGCCCAAACGCCCTCCAAGGTATGCTTCCTCCCATCATAAATAGCTCTATATATAGCCAGCTTCTCACCTTCCCTCTTTGTATCTTTCCGATGTGGGATCCCTCCGTTAGCAGACTTTAAATCCAACTCAAACTCTGGCCATCCAATCTGCAAAATAAATACTCCCTTGCTTGTTATGATATTCGAACCTTTGCCCTCTCCTTTGCTCCAGACGCTACATGCCACCACAACACAAGCTCCTTTTGTGTCTAAAATCATGCGCAACTAAATATAACCCTATAGGCCAAAGTCTAAATTCACTTAAAAAAATAAAACAAAAAGAAATGCAAGTGCAAAGACTTGAACCTTGGACCTCCTTCCTTCCTTGTGGCATCACCCCCTTGTCTCTTATGTGGCGTCACTTTGCCACTACACCACACACTCCACTTGTGTCATTTTTCTCCATATTTTATTCTTAAAGCCTACCTACTAACTCCCAAGGTTTTATTCACCTAAAACCAAAACTTTTCCTAAGCCCAAGTTTGATCTCGGGACTTCATATGAAAGTGATATTGCATTATTTGTGATATATGTGATATTAATAATATGTGAAAATGATATTGACTTATGTGTGATACATCTGATATTAGTATTATGTGAAAGTGATATTGAATTATTTGTGATATATGTGATATTAATAATATGTGAAAATAATATTGAATTATGTGTGATATATGTGATATTGGTAGTATGTGATGTGAATGAGATGGCTCAATATTATGAATATTCGGGCTTCGAGCCTAGCAGGCCTTGTGCCGGTGAAGTTTATCAGGCTTATTGTCAGGCCTTGTGCCGGTGAAGTTTATCAGGCTTATTGCCTAGCAGGCTAAATGCCGGTGATTTAATTTCAGACCTCGAGTTTAGCAGGCTTAGTGCCGGTGGGAAATTCAGGCTTACGCCTAGCAGGTTTTAAACCAGTGATGAAATTTCAAGTTGCAAGACAAACTTTTCTAGCTATGTAATCATCGAGGAAGTAAGTTGATATTACAAGTTATATATGTATGTTCAGCCATACAAGTAAGTGCTTACGAATTATTAAATTGATCTTCGATATTTGGTCTATAAGGTAAGTATATGTGTGTTAAGTTGTTGAACGCGAATGATACTAATTGATCTTGTATATTCGGTATTAAGTTTATGTTTATGTGGCCATGTTGGATTACTTTGATGCCATGTATACGAATGTATGAATTGTCAAATGGATATATATATATATAAGTGAATATATTTTCTTTATGTGAAATTACTAAGTGTAGAGTATATACTTATTTGCATATACATATATATGTGATCCTATTGAATTATGTGTATCGAAAATATGAGTAGTTGGAGATGAGTTATTAATTTATATTTGAACGATATGATGTGATAATAAATTGAAGTTTAAAGGTAAAATAGTGATGATGATTGAGCTAAAGAGGTATTAGCATACGGTATTATTAGACCAAATAAGTATTATTTTTTAGATTTTATGATATTATGTATGTTATTGAAAATGATTGAAAGATCACTTGATTTAAAACAGTTGCTTAAGACTTACTAAGCTAGTAAGCTTACTCTGTGTGTTCATTATTCTGTTTTATAGATTTTGATCAAGCTACGAGCTCAGGGGATCATCAATGAAGTCATCCACACTATCGACTATTTTGGTACCTTTAAAGTCTAGATTTCGAACTAAAGGAATGTATAGGCTAGACTAGGTTTTGAAACAATGAAATTTTGTTCCTGTATATATATTTAGAGCCATACGAAAATGGCTAAATTATAGTACTTTGGTCTTTAATGTATTCAGCGCTAATGCTTGATCTTTATAATGGTAGAATCGGTAAAGTTAGTAAGCATGGTTGGTAATTTGGTTGATTTATATGTCTATTATGTCATGCATTTGCTATTTAGTAAATAGCTTATTTTAGAAGTATATCTTATAGTATATTATTTGTGATGGATGTTCTTATGACTTGACTTTGAGGTTAAGATAATTGTTGAATGTGTTTGTTTGTGCTTGGTTAATAGTTGGTCATATTACGTGTTTATGAACATTAGGAGTTGTATTAGGAAGTTTGGTATATGTGCATTTGAAGTTGATTTGAGCCATGCATTGATAAATACTTATTAATAGAGTGTACATTTTGAAATGCAAATTAGTTTGTAACAATGTCAAACACTTAATTAGGTATATCCGACCATGATATGATATTATTGGTTGGAATGATAATTTGACTCTGTCGAACATGTTTTATAAAGTGTATGAGTATTGTTCAAATTGATATGAATCATGAATTATGGAAGATATTTATTTGATCTTGTTACTCGATTTTGTTCTTGAATATGTATGGATCTATACCTTGTTTGGATGTATTAATACTTAGTATGGAAAGTTAGACAAAGGTTAAATTCGAATATGCAAGGTTAAAGCATAATTATTCATATACATGATAATTTAGTTTTGATATTTAATATTTTGTTTAGGTTTGATAAATAAGGATATGAGCATTTTTGGTCATTAAAGAATGAGTGGCTAAATGAATAGTAATAAGGTTATTCGATGAAAAATACTTCTTGGTAATTGCAGCTAAATGAAATATGATAGGTATATTAATGTTTAAGTATGCTATGAAAGTATACTATCCTTGTTGTATTCGATCATGTCTAGTGAGCCGTTAATAATTGATATGACTTTTACTATGCATGGTAATGCCTTATAACCCTAATCCGGTGACGGATACGGGTTAAGGGTGTTACATTTTATTGGTATAAGAGCTTACGGTTTAGTCGATTCTAGGACTACCGTAGCACGTGTGGGTCTAGCTATACATGCCTTTTTTATACTACGATAGTGTGATGACTTCTGACATCTGAATTGTGATTTTATATAGTAAATGGATCCCAACAGAGCCGTAGCTGATGATATGGAGAGCGTAGCACCTGATCTCGCACATGGATCAGTGCCGGTAGACTCTCTACCTATCTCGAGTAGCCATGAGGGGGAGGCTAAGGAAGCCTTCTACCAGATGATGAACGAATGGTTTACTCAGTATATCCAGACTAATCCGGCTGTGCAACAACCTCCACCCCCGAATAATCCATCTCCGATACGTTCAGCACCTCCGATGATAGATCCGATGAGATCTAGTAGGCCTCCTGTTGATAAAATCAGGAAACACGGGGCTGAAGAATTTAAAGCAAATGATGATGATGACGCGGAACGAGCTGAGCTATGGCTTGATAATACTATCCGTGTGCTTGATGAGTTATCATGCACTCCAGATGAATGCTTAAAGTGTGCTATATCACTATTGAGGGACACTGCATATCATTGGTGGAATACACTAGTATCGGTGGTTTCGAAGGAGAAAGTGACTTGGGAATTCTTTCAGATTGAATTCCGTAAAAAGTACATCAGTTAGAGATTCATCGATCAAAAGCGTAAAGAATTTCTAGAATTGAAACAGGGTCGTATGACTGTGACTGAATACGAGCGGAAATTTGTGAGATTGAGCCGATATGCTTGTGAATGTATTTCAACTGAGGCTATTATGTGTAAAAGATTCGAAGACGGGTTGAATGAAGACATTAAGCTACTGGTCGATATACTTGAGATTAAAGAGTTCGTGGTACTTGTTGAACGAGCTTGTAAAGCCGAAGAGCTTGGGAAAGAAAAAAAAAAGGAAAGCCGAATCTGAAGCTAGAGACATTCATAAAAGATCGTCGAGTAAAACCTTTCATTCTGTATCAAAGAAGTTTAAAGATGAATCCAGTCGACATAAGGCTACTTTAGGCTTTACCAGACGAGATAGTAATCGACCACCTGTGGGCTCCCGAGCTACTTCGATGGCCAGTGTTGATAATGTCCATCAGAACTGAGTTGAGTGCAAATATTGTGGAAAATGGCATTCTGGGAGTTGTAGATTCCGTGATCGGTCCTGTTTTAAATATGGATGATGGATCACTTTATTAGAGAGTGCCCGATGTTAGCTGAGCAAAACACTATTCAGAATGCGAGAAAGAGCAATGTGTTAGCACGAGGCAGACCACCCAGGCATTCAGGTAATGTAGGTGGCAATCAGAGGGGAACTAAAGATACAACGATTCGGTCAGAGGCTCGTACACCTGCTAGAGCATATGCTATACGCGCTCGTGAGGATGCTTCTTCACCAGATGTCATTACCGATACTTTCACTCTTTTTGATACTAGTGTGATTGCATTGATAGACCCTAGGTCAACTCATTCTTATGTGTGTGAAACATTAGCATCCAGTAAGACTCTGCCTGTTGAGTCTACTGAGTTTTTGATTCGAGTATCAAATCCCTTGGGTCGGTGCGTTTTGGTTGAAAAAATGTACAAAGGTTGTCCGTTGATGATGCGAGACTCATGTCCCCAGCCGATTTAATGTTGTTGCCTATTGATGAATTTGATATAATTCTGTAAATGGCTTGGTTGACTTTACATGATGTTGTTGTTAATTGCAAAAGAAATTACCCGACACGTGATTTAGAGCTAGCAGCCATTGTGTTCACGTTAAAGATATGGCGTCATTGCCTTTTCGGTGAGAAATGTCATGTTTATTCAGATCACAAGAGTTTGAAGTATTTGATGACTCAGAGAGATTTGAATTTGAGACAACGTAGATAGTTAGAGCTGTTGAAAGATTACAAATTGGTGATTGACTATCATACGGGTAAAGCAAATGTTGTTGAGGATGCCTTAAGTCAAAAATCATTATTTGCTCTTCGTGCGTTGAACGTGCATATGGTTATGTTTGACAATGGATGATTAATAGCCAAATTAAAAGCAAGACCGTTGTAAATTCAACAAGTTAGCGATGCCCAGAAAGTTGATAAAGATTCGTTGGCAAGACGAGTTCAGTGTGAAAGTAACGTTGAATCAGAGTTTCAAATTGATGAGAATGACTGTCTGAAATTCAAAGGCCGATTATGTGTTCAGAGGAAGGTGGATTTGATTCAGATGATATTGAATGAAGCTCACAGTGGCTGATTATCTGTTTATTCGGGTACCACGAAAATGTATAATGATCTAAAATAGTTCTATTAGTGGTCTGGTATGAATCGGGACATATCTGAATTTGTCTCAAAGTGTTTAGTTTGCCAACAAGTGAAGGCTGAGCATCAAGTGCCTTCTAGGTTACTTCAGCCGATTATGATACCTAAATGGAAATGGGACAGAGTAACTATGGATTTTGTATCCGGCTTGCCTATGACACCGAGCAAGAAAGATGCAATTTGGGTTATAGTGGATAGACTAACCAAATCAGCCCGCTTTGTTCCAGTTCGTACGGACTATTCGCTCGATAAGCTTGCTGAGTTGTATGTATCTCAAATTGTGAAATTACATGGTGTGCCAATTTCTATTATTTCGGATAGAGACCTGAGATTCATGTCACGGTTTTGGAGGAAATTGCATGATGCTTTAGGTACCAAACTACACTTTAGCACAACTTTTCATCCGCAGACAGACGGTCAGTCTGAATGAATCATTCAGATATTGAGGATATGTTGAGATGTTGCATCCTTGAGTTTGAAAGTATGTGGGAATGATATTAACTTCTGGTTGAATTTACTTACAATAATAGATTTAGTATCAAAATGGCACCCTACGAAGCTTTGTATGGTCGTAAATGTTGTACACCTTTGTACTGGACTGAGCTCAGTGAAAACAAGATACACGGTGTAACACCCCAAACCCGGCCTAGAAGTTAGGCCCGAATCTGGCGTGCCACATGGAAGTGTTTTTCAAAAACCATTTTTACCATATTGTTAAAAACTTGTTTGAGAATTATAGCCTCTTTGTTAAAACCCAAAACACTTAAGCAATTGTGTCTATGTGAAAACATAGATATCTTTAATAAACCTTTTCGGTTGCAAAAGCATATTTGAAATAACAATTTACGAAAATGTGACGTTTGAAATAGAGTTGTAAAAGCATTTTGAAACATTGCAGAAACGTTGATAAAATACAAGTATTTTTGAAAGATTGACTGATGAATCACAATTCAAGGAATTGAACTTTAAATCCGTGACATTTGAAAATGTCGTTAATAATTTGAAAGAAAGTTTGAGTTAAATCATATTTGTAAAAGTTTATTTTGAAATCCATTTGTTAATCGATTTTGGAAAACCTTTATTTACGTTTTTAAAAAAATTCTCGTTTTAAACAATTTAATCAAAATAATAAGTATAACAACCATAAAGCAAATAATAAAATACTCCAAAGGCCTTATTACAATTTAAACCAAAATAGTAAAATAATAAACAGAAATAGAAATTTAAAATTTCATAACACCATTTCGGAAGTATAGCCTCCACCGAGTCATCCATGGGCCCAAGTCCTCACTACGAAGCATTACCTACAAGGGTTAAGAGAAAGGGGGGTGAGTTACAAGAACTCAGTGTATAATCCCCTTACCATCATCCACTGGGTCGGAACACACATAGCAATATTTTAGACCTAAGCCCATTTAGAATCATAACATAATAACATGTATATAATATGCATGTGATATGCAATTCCCAACGAAACCTAAATTTCCATCCGCTACACACCACCCGTACCAACCAGCACACCTGTGGGGATCAAGTCAACTCACCCCGCCAACACACCAATCGCAGGCATTAAGCCATTTAATACGCAGGCACGAAACCTTTTAATAACATGGCACGAAACCTTTTAATAACATGGCACGAAGCCTTTAAAATGATTGTGGTAGAGCCACCGAACTAGATTGTCGCAGAGCCACCGAACTAGATTGTGGCAGAGCCACCGAACTTGATTGTGGCAGAGCCACCAGAACTTCTCTTCAATTTTTATCCCAACCCATGCAATCATATAAGCATATACAAAGCATAACAATATTCATAAGATAATTTCAACATAAGGCCCATAATACAAGTTAGCCCTTTAAGCAGACTAGCAATTTGGCCCATTAATCGATCTAGCAAATTTGGCCCATTAATCGATCTAGAAAATTTGGCCCATTAATCACATGAGGCCCTTTTCAAAATTTTCACACTTTGACCAATTTATCAAATAATTTGTATGGCCCAAAATATCACTTTTTAACCAAATAGCCCATTAAGGGCAATTCCGTAATTTGGTCCATAGAGACATTTCGCAATTCGGCCCAATAGGGGCATTTTCGTAATTCAGCCCGTAAGGGCATTTTCATAATTCGGTAATCGTACCCACTAAGGGTAATTCGGTAATTTTACCCTCTAAGGGTATGATGGTAATTTTTGCAACCTAGGCTTAATTACTATTTTGGGGCATAAAATCGAAACTGTCCATCTGCATCGTACTGACTAAACTGACTATAACTCGAGTTTGGAAACTCAAAATCTAAATCCATAAATTTTCCTTGAAACTATACTCGTATATCTTTCTACTATAATCTTTCCAGAATTTTTAGCTTAACCATTTAGTACAGTTTATTCCTTGAAGTTTCCCTTATTTCACTGTCTAATGATTCTGACCTCTCTTACCTTAATCTCAAATATCTTACTGTACGCTTTTCATCTACTGCTCTCACTTATTTCTATTGAAAATAGGTTAACTAAGGAATCCATACATATCAATTATAACTCTTAATTCACTTTGTACAATTTTATATGACCTTTCCAAGACAGAACAGAATACCCCAAAGTCATTCAGAACCAGTCTCACTAAAATTAATATATCTCAAAATATAATATTCATTTTCCTTTTCTGTTTCTTGCATATTAAAATAGACACAGTAAGCTTTAATTTGATATCTTACTCACTTTGTAATTTCTTGTATCCAATTTTTCATGATTTTTCAAATACACGCCACTGTTTCTGACCGAAACTGTTTTATTACAAACATGATTACCACTACGAGCATACGCAGGTCCGAGTGATCACGGATGCCGGTTATCGGTTTTTTCGGTATTTCTACCGAATCACAGAATATTTCATGTAAACTTTTAGAGAGATGTGAGATTTACTCACCATTTCAAACATATATTCGGAAGGGTACGGGATTACACACCTTATTCGAAAACCGTAACACGATATTCTCCGCGGCACCTAAAGATACAATCGGTCAACAATTAATCCCAAAACTAAATTTACCACTTCAACCAATTATTTTGATTGATTAACAATCTATACACTTACCAACAATCCGAGTCTCTTATTACGAGGGATAGGTGTTCGATTGGCCCTCCGATAAAGTACTTCGAGTCCTTAGAAGTGATTAACACAAAAACAATGTTAGCCACACCTTATTCGGCTTGAGAAAGAATCACCACAATACACCCCTTTCACCTATATACAGCTTGGAAGAAAAAGAAAATGAAATGAAAAGAGGAATATACGATCATTTACCGATTTGATTAAGAATAGATTGGATGGAAGAAGAGTGCCTTGGTAATTTCGGCTATCAAAAGGGGAATAAACGATAGATGAAATCTTGATCAAACAAAAGAGCAAGAAAGTGCACAATTGTGCTAGGAGAATTTGGCCAAAGTAAAAAGAAAGAAGAAAATATGGTTACCAAGGCTTGTAATTTCGGCACAAAGCAAAGGAAAAGAAAAGAATTTGAGAGGAAAAACAATGCACTATTGTGCTACTATGATTTGGTAAGGAGGGTTGCAAAATTGAGAGAAATGGCACAAAGTTGTCAAAAGGATTTTTGGCCAAAGCAAAGCTAAGACTTTACCAAATGCCAAATAAAATTTCAGCCACCTAACTACTCCAAAATCGTCCACATGCATCCCCCTTAGGATAAGAGTTTGGCCACCCAAGCTTTCCAAAACATCACCCATGGAATAAGCCTTATGTCCCCCTTTCTTTCCTATTTCTCTTGATTCCTTTCCCCAACTTCAACCTTGCCTTTTTCTCTTAGCCATCTTGCCAAAAAAATAAGAAGTCCACCTTACCATAAATACCTCTTGACCGACACTTAAGGAAAGCATGCAAAAATAATCAAAATTTGCATACAATGGGATTTGAACCTCCTCCCTCAAAGTCCTTTACTTGATGCCATAACCTCTTTACTAATTGCTCATTTATGCAAGCTATTTACTCATAAATTTCCATATGTCTTGAAGCTACTTACCATCTCTCATTAAAGTGCTAAAATACCAAATTTTTCCTAAAGCCCAATTAAACCTGAGACTTCATAGAAACCTCATAACCTTCCAAATTCACTTAAATAATAAGTCCAATTTGCAATAACACCATTCTCATATTCTTGAAGATTTTAAACACTCCTAAGCCCAAGGCCCAATGGGCCCAATCCTACTAGGCCCAATTTCGGGATGTTACACACGAGGTTGATTTGATTAAAGAGACTGAACAGAAAGTGGCAGTGATCCGTGATAGTTTAAAAGCTGCATCAGGTCGGCAAAAGTCATACGCGGATTTGAAACGTAAAGACATTGAGTTTCAGACTGGAGACCGGGTATTTCTAAAAGGTTCACCATGGAAGAAAGTACTTTGATTTGGACGAAAAGGCAAATTGAGTCCAAGATTCATCGGACCGTATGAAGTCATTGAACGAGTCGGGGCTGTTGCGTATAGATTACGATTACCCTCTGAACTTGAAAAGATCCATAATGTGTTTCATGTCGTAATGCTCCGTAAATATCGATCAGACCCGTCACATGTGATTGCCCCGTCTGAGATTCAAATCTAATCTGATATGACGTATGAAGAGGCTACTTGGGAGCCTGAGGATTCAATGAGATAACAATATCCAACTCTGTTTAATGGTAAGATTTTCGGGGACGAAAATCCCTAAGGCGGGAGAGTTGTAACAGTTCAAATTTAACCCTAATCGGAATAGTGCTTTCGGGACCACGAATCCAAGTCTAAAAAATATTTAAATATTATTTTCTGTGTTTATTATATGTGAATTATTATGTGTGAAAGTTTCGTATGAAAATTTGATTGTTTGTGTGCTTAATTGAATAAAAGGACTTAATCGCGTAAAGCGTAAAAGTTATAAACTATAGTGAAAAGTACCCATTTGATAGTGGCTTTTTAAAAGTTATAAACTATAGCCCATTTTACATGATAGTGGACGGCATGGTTGTTTAAGTAATCATTAATATGTTTTATTATTTATTTATTTTATATTATAAGTTAACTTTTATATTATATTATATGTTAAATATATAAAACATCATAAAATAAAAGACACATGCATTATCTTTCTCCTTTGGCCAAATATGAGATGAGAAAAACACCATAGAAAAGCTTCAAGTTTCGACAACAAATTACCTTGATTAAGGTATGTTTAGTTTTCAGTTTTTGATAATTTTTACGTTTTTAAAATCGTTGCTTCGAATACTTCAAAACCCAAGCTTGAATTTTCGATTTTGATCAATATTTTGAAATGTGCCATTGATGAGTTCATGAGTTTTATGATGTTAGTTGATGGATTATGAAAGACATATGTTAGATTAATATGTTTTGTCTTTGGATTTTTGGTAATTTTGAGAGATTAGGGCTTAATTGTAAAAATAAATTTTGAGGGACTAAAATGTGAAAAAAATGAAATGGATGGATTTGTATAAATCCTATGAATATTCGACCCTTAAGGTGTGAGACCAAATTTTGTGTATTTTGTGTTTTGTGTAATTAGGACTAAATTGTAAAAGTGTGAAACATTAGGGGCGAAATGGTAATTTGCCCATTTAGGCATTTTTGGATTAAATTGAAATGAAATGTGCTTGAATGAGATTAATTTGATCATGTTTAGACCAAGAACAAAAGAAAACGGACTTGGATCGGGGAAAAGCGAAAGTTAACGAATAGTCAGTCTTCGTCGTCCGTCGATAGTCGAGGTAAGTCTTTAAGCAATTTAATACCGTTAATATCAGTTATAATCTTGAGTACATGTTGAAATTGAATTTATAGATTGGAAATTTACCCAAAGCCGAATGTGATATAGTGTTTAAGCAATGAAATGTAGTAAACTTAATTGTGTTCATTATGTGAAAGTGATATTGAATTATGTGTGATACATGTGATATTAGTATTATGTGAAAGTGATATTGAATTATTTGTGATACATGTGATATTAATATTATGTGAAAATGATATTGAATTATGTGTGATACATGTGATATTAGTATTATGTGAAAGTGATATTGAATTATTTGTGATATATGTGATATTAATAATATGTGAAAATGATATTGAATTATGTGTGATATATGTGATATTGGTAGTATGTGATGTGAATGAGATGGCTCAATAATATGAATATTCGGGCTTCGAGCCTAGCAGACCTTGTGCCGGTGAAGTTTTCAGGCTTATTGCCTAGCAGGCCTTGTGCCGATGAAGTTTATCAGGCTTATTGCCTAGCAGGCCTTGTGCCGGTGAAGTTTATCAGGCTTATTGCCTAGCAGGCCTTGTGCCGGTGAAGTTTATCAGGCTTATTGCCTAGCAGGCTAAATGCCGGTGATTTAATTTCAGACCTCGAGTTTAGCAGGCTTAGTGCCGGTGGGAAATTCAGGCTTACGCCTAGCAGGTTTTAAACCAGTGATGAAATTTCAAGTTGCAAGACAAACTTTTCTAGCTATGTAATCATCGAGGAAGTAAGTTGATATTACAAGTTATATATGTATGTTCGGCCATACAGGTAAGTGCTTACGAATTATTAAATTGAGCTTTGATATTTGGTCTATAAGGTAAGTATATGTGTGTTAAGTTGTCGAACGCGAATGATACTAATTGATCTTGTATATTCGGTATTAAGTTTATGTTTATGTGGCCATGTTGGATTACTTTGATGCCATGTATACGAATGTATGAAATGTCAAATGGATATATATATATATATATATATATATAGTGAATATATTTTCTTTATGTGAAATTACTAAGTGTAAAGTATATACTTATTTGCATATACATATATATGTGATCCTATTGAATTATGTGTATCGAAAATATGAGTAGTTGGAGATGAGTTATTAATTTATATTTGAACGATATGATGTGATAATAAATTGATGTTTAAAGGTAAAATAGTGATGATGATTGAGCTAAAGAGGTATTAGCATACGGTATTATTAGACCAAATAAGTAATAAGTTTTAGATTTTATGATATTATGTATGTTATTGAAAATGATTGAAAGATCACTTGATTTAAAACAGTTACTTAAGACTTACTAAGCTAGTAATCTTACTCTGTGTTCATTGTTCTGTTTTATAGATTTTGATCAAGCTACGAGCTTAGGGGATCGTCAACGAAGTCATCCACACTATCGACTATTTTGGTACCTTTAAAGTCTAGATTTTGAACTAAAGGCATGTATAGGCTAGACTAGGTTTTGAAACAATGAAATTTTGTTCCTGTATATATATTTAGAGCTATGCGAAAATGGCTAAATTATAGTACTTTGGTCTTTAATGTATTCGGCCCTAATGCTTGATCTTTATAATGGTAGAATCGGTAAAGTTAGTAAGCATAGTTGGTAATTTGGTTGATTTATATGTCTATTATGTCACGCATTTGCTATTTAGTAAATAGCTTATTTTAGAAGTATATCTTATAGTATATTATTTGTGATGGATGTTCTTATGACTTGACTTTGAGGTTAAGATAATTGTTGAATGTGTTTGTTTGTGCTTGGTTAATAGTTGGTCATATTACGTGTTTATGAACATTAGGAGTTGTATTAGGAAGTCTGGTATATGCGCATTTGAAGTTTATTTGAGCCATGCATTGATAAATACTTATTAATAGAGTGCACATTTTGAAATGTAAATCAGCTTGTAACAATGTCAAACACTTAATTAGGTATATTCGACCATGATATGATATTATTGGTTGGAATGATAATTTGACTATGTCGAACATGTTTTATAAAATGTATGAGTATTGTTCAAATTGATATGAATCACGAATTATGGAAGATATTTATTTGATCTTGTTACTCGATTTTGTTCTTGAATATGTATGGATCTATACCTTGTTTGGATGTATTAATACTTAGTATGGAAAGTTAGACAAAGGTTAAATTCGAATATGCAAGGTTAAAGCATACTTATTCATATACATGATAATTTAGTTTTGATATTTGATATTTTGTTTAGGTTTGATAAATAAGGATATGAGCATTTTTTGTCATTGAAGAATGAGGGCTAAATGAATAGTAATAAGGTTATTCGATGAAAAATGCTTCTTGGTAATTACGGCTAAATGAAATATGATAGGTATATTAATGTTTAAGTATGCTATGAAAGTATACTATCCTTGTTGTATTCGATCATGTCTAGTGAGCCGTTAATAATTCATATGACTTTTACTATACATGGTAATGCTTTATAACCCTAATCCGGCGACAGATACGGGTTAAGGGTGTTACAGATCAAGGCTCTAAATGAAATGATTAATCAAAGCAGTAAACATTGCTAAAACACAAAGTGGGTAAATATGAGACTAGGTGCCCCAGATATCGTAGCATGAGCTTCTCGGCACAAACCTCTTGATGACCATTTTGAGCCTAATATGTGTCTAGGAGGTCTAGAGTACTTCGTTGATGCTCCAAGATGCAAAGTTTTTCCTCCTTGTTACTTCTGAGGGGATAAGACTACCACATGCCCAATCTTCGATCAAAATTTGAGCTGTATTTTTCGGGTTTTCAACTCAAAACTCCTTTGGTCTCAAGACGCCCTTTACGGGTTTTCCCCTTGGCATCTCCTATTTTTTTATTTTTTTTATTTTTTAGGTGAAGTATTTCTAGACTGAATCTGAATTCACAGGATTGGACAGGTTTTTTTCCATCCATCTCGATCAAAATCAACACTCTTCCAGAAAAGGTCTTCTTTACCACATAAGGTCAGTCCCAGTTTGGCATCCACTTTTCTCTGAAGTCCTTTTGTATGAGAAGGATCATTTTCAATACCAAGTCTACCTCATAGAATGCTTTGGGGCGAACCTTTTTGTCATAAACTCGCATCATTTGTTTTTGGTATATTTGACCATGACGGATAGCTTTTAGCCTATTCTCTTCAATCAAATTCAACTGATCATATCGAGATTGAATCCATTCTACTTCATCTAACTTTAACTTTGATAAAACTCGGAGAGAAGGAATCTCAACTTCAATGCGTAAAACTCCATAAACTAATGAGAAAGGTGTTGTCCCGGTAGAGGTTCTGACAAACGTTCGATAAGCATAGAGGGCAAATGGTAATTTTTTATGCCAATCTTTATAAGTCTCTGCCATTTTCCCCACGATCTTTTTAATGTTCTTATTGGTTGCCTCCACTAAATCGTTCGTTTTTGGGTGATATGGTGATGAGTTGTGATATTTGATCTTAAATTGATTGCAAAACTCCGATATTGTGTTGTTGTTTCAATGCATTGTCAGATATGATCCTTTATGGAATTCCATATCGACATATGATTTCTTTCTTCAAGAATTTAATTGTCGATTTTGTGACATTAGCATAAGAAATGGCTTCTACCTATTTGGTGAAGTAATCGATGACCACAAAGATGAACCGATGCCCATTGGAAGCTTTTGGCGATATCAGCCCAATAACATCCATGCCCCATATAGAAAAAGGCCATGGAAAAGTCATAACATGAAGAGGTGAGGGAGACACATGAATTTTGCCTCCATAAATTTGGCATTTATGACACCTCTTGGCATAGTTGATAATAATCGAATCTCATTATTTGCCTATCCATTGTAAAACCATTAGCATGTGTTCCGCAAACACCTTCATAGACTTCTTTCAAGATTTCTTGGCTTCAACAACATCTACAAACCTTAGTAGCACTTGATCCTTTCTTCTTTTGTATAGGATCTCCCCATTTAGGACGTACTCATTGGCTAGTCTTCTTACTGTCCTTTTATCATTATTGGATGCCCGGTCAGGATATTTTCGGTTCTTTACATATTGCAGTATGTTGTAGTACTAAGGGTGATCATCCTTTTCTTCTCCTTCGATGTTGTAACAATGGGCCGGAGCCTCATAAATACTCATCTAGATAGGTTTTGCATCCTCTTGTTTGTTCACTTTAACCATGGAAGCTAAGGTAGAAAGGCGTCGGCAATCTGATTTTCATCTCGCGGGAGGTAGCAGAAGGTGACGCCACCAAACTCCTTAGTTAACTTAAGGACTAGCCTTCGATAATCGATCAACTTGGGATCTCTCGTCTCCCCTTCACCTTTGAGTTGATAGATCACTAGTGCAGAATCCCGATATACCTCCAGCACTTTGATCTTGCGTTCTATAGCTACACGAATTCTCATGATGCATGCTTCGTATTCTGCCATATTATTTGTGCAATCAAAGTCAAGTTTATCAATGAAAGGATAATGACTTCAGCCTGGGATACCAGAATTGCCCCATTTTCGTTACCCATGGCGCTTGAGGTGCCATCAAAATTTAGCTTCCAGGGATCTTCTATTGGAGAACCTTCTTCAATGGTTGCAACATAAATTAGATCCTCATTTGGGAAATCAAAATTTAAAGGTTTGTAATCCTCTAAAGCTCTGCTAGCTAGGAAATCTGCTATTGCACTCCCCTTTACTGCCTTCTGGTTTACATAGATTATATTAAAGTAGAGGAGCAAAATTTACCATCAAGCCATTCTTCCATTCAACGCGGTTGACTCCATCATGTACTTTAAAGGATCCATCTTCGAGATGAGCCAAGTTGTATGGTATAACATGCATTGTCTCAGCCTTCGAGTTGTCCAAATTAAGGCACAACACAACTTCTCAATTAACGAGTATCTTCTGTCACAGTTAGTGAACTTCTTGCTGAGGTAATTGATTGCTCTTTCTTTCCTCCCCGACTCATCATGTTGACCTAGTATGCATCCTATAGAATTTCCAAATATTGTCAGGTATAGTATCAATGGTTTATTTGGACTAGGTGGCATCAGCATTGGGGCATTGGACAAGTAATGTTTAACCTTGTCAAAGGTCTTCTGGCATTCCTTATCCTATACACCTGGGTCACGTTTTTTAAGGAGACAGAATATAGGGTCACACTTCTGATTTAGTTGTGAAATAAATCGGGTAATGTAATTTAATCTCCATAAGAAACCTCGAACCTCCTTTTGGATACGCAGCGATGATAACTCCTGCATAGCCTTGACTTTATCTAAGTCGATCTCGATCCCTTTTTCGCTGACTACAAATCCTAGCAATTTTCCTGATATAGCCCAGAAGGTACATTTTGCTGGATTGAGCTTTAGCTGGAATTTTCTCAACCTCAAAAATAGTTTCCTTAAGACTTGTACATGCTTCTTTTCTGTTAGGGATTTTGCGATCATATCATCAACATAAACCTCGATTTCTTTGTGCATCATATCATGAAACAATGTTACCATGGCTCTTTGATAAGTTACTCCTGCATTTTTCAGTCCGAATGGCATTACTTTATAGAAAAATGTTCCCCGCATGGTTACGAATGTGGTCTTTTCCATGTCTTCAGGATGCATATTTATGTAACACCCCAAACCCAACCTAGAAGTTAGGTATGAATTCGGAATGTCACATTAAAGGCACAATTCAAAACGGTTTTGCTAATTAAAAATTTAAGGCCCAAAAGCCCAACATCTTTGAGTCTTATTACTTAAAAATAAAAACCCATTTTATTTTTTTAAGTAATTCAGAAACCAAGTTTAAACATAAGAGCTTACTTAGGTTTAATAATTAAAATAAACAATTAATCTCAAAACCCAAAACAAATCTGAAGTCAAAACGGAGTACAAGGCCTTATTACATCCACCGAATCCTCTCTCACGTCGAGTCGTCTATTCGGGATTACCTGAAACATTAAATTAAAAGGGTGTGAGTTTCGAAACTCAGTGTGCACAACCCTTGGCAATCAAATCACTTACAAATATTCACATTGGGCTTAAACCCTATCAAAATCGGTGGTCTTGGGCTTTAGCCCACAATGACCTCATATCATATCATATTGTATCATTTATAAACAAATAATGTAAATCCCACCCCAAAAATCCATCCGCTACACACACCATTTCCCTTCCAACCTTATGACTCCTGTGGGGAATTCTAGCTCGACCCACCCCTCCGCTACACACCAAGGGTAGCCCGGTTGCGGTACTACCGAAGTTGCAGCAAAGCTGCTAATCATATGTTGGGCTTAAAGCCTTCTGTGGATCCATACCATACGGCTATGCGATCCTGGATCCATACCATACGGCTATGCGATCCTGGATCCATACCATACAGCTATGCGATCCTCAAATCTTCCTCCGTACCATAATTCCCACCCATATGCATCCTAAGCAGAATATCATATGAATGCATCAAACATACGAGTAACATCCATAAACTCATTCGTCACATAGGGGTATTTTTGTCATTTCACTACCTAGGGGTATCTCGGTAATTTTGCAAATCAAGGGTATTTCGGTAATTTTGCAAATCGAAGGTATTTCGGTAATTTCACAAACCAGGGGTATTTCGGTAATTTTGTAAATCAATGGGTATTTCGGTAATTTCATAAACCAGGGGTATTTCGGTAACTTCGCAAACCAGGGGTATTTTGGTAATTTCACAAATCAAGGGTATTTCGGTAATTTCACAAACCAGGGGTATTTCAGTAATTTTGCAAACCAGGGGTATTTCGGTAATTTTGCAAACCAGGGGTATTTCGGTAATTTTACAAACCAAGGGTATTTCGACAATTTCGCAAACCAGGGGTATTTTGGTAATTTTGCAAATCAAGGGTATTTCGGTAATTTTGTAAACCAGGGGTATTTCGTAATTTCGTAAACCAGGGGTATTTCAGTAATTTCACAAACCAGGGGTATTTCGATAGTTTTACAACCTAGGGGTATTTTAGTAATTTTGCAATCAGGGGTATTTTGGTACTTTACCAATCTAGGGGTGTTTTAGTAAATTTTACAAATATAAGGGTATTTTAGGAATTTTGTAAATATAAGGGTATTTGGTCCCTTTCGGGTTTTAGCTATGAACTTTGGCCCATCAACAAGTCCTCGCGGCTAAAGTGAACAGACACTACGCACCAGGTAGGATTCTAGAAAAGAGGAGGTGGGCAACTAGGACCGCTTAAATACCAAGCTCTCCCTAGATCCAATCCTAGACATGCGTATGCCTGTTGCCACACCCTAACCCAGCGACTTGTTCACGGACATGTTTAATTAGATTAAGTCTTATGGAATTTAAGAGTTGTTCTAACTAGGCCTAAGGTCCATAAACCCTAACATACATGTCTACGTCCCCATAAGCCCATCAAGCCCAAATCACACCCTTACGGCCCATTAGGCCCAAAAGAAATCCAATTCATGTATCATGCATGACTGATTCAATCTGTATAACCAACCAAACCATTTCATCAATTCTTAGCCTTAGGGCCCACCGGGCCCATTTAGCCACCTTCGACTTTTCGGCATTGTCGATATCATGTGTGTAGTGTTTGTACACACCTAGTAACCACGTGCACTGCAAATCCCTTAGTTATGACCCTACAATCGACATTATTAGCGATTAACCAAGATTTAACGCATACTTATCAAAAACCGAAACCTCATCGTACCCTTATCGTGTACTTCACATTCTAGTAGCCCTTCCTTTGCTACTATTGGCGATTATCCTTTAGATCTGATAGGGAATCGAAAGCTGCTAATCCACGCTCAGAGCACTCCTATGCCCAACGCCCACCAAGGATGTTTTCTCTCCAATCATAGATAGCTCTCTATATATAGCCAGCTTCTCACCTTTCCTCTTTGTATCTTTTCGATGTGGGATCCCTCGGTTAGCAGAGTTTAAATCTAACTCAAACTCTTGCCGTCCAGTCCGCAAAATAAATACTCCTTTGCTTGTCATGAGATTCGAACCCAAGCTCCCTTCAATAACTCAACATGCCACTTGCCACCAAGCCACAAGCTCCTCTTGTGACTAAAATCATGCGCAACTAAATATAAATCTATGGCCAAATTCTAAAGTCCACTTAAAAAGAAAATCAAAAAGCAAGCACCAAGACTTGAACCTTGGACCCCTTACTCCCTTGTGTGGCGTCACCCCCTTGCTCCCTAAGTGGTGTCACTTTGCCACTACACCACACCTCCAGTTCTGTCATTTTTCTCCACATTTTATTCTTAAAGCCTACTTACTAACTCCCAAGGTTTTATTCACCTAAAACCAAAATTTTTCCTAAGCCCAAGTTTGATCCCGGGACTTCATAGAAGCCCCCTAGCCTTCCAAAAACACTCACCTAATAAGTCCAACTTGCATTAAATGATGTTCTCTTGTTCCCAAAAATATTTAAAAAGTTCCTACGCTCGGGGCCCAAAAGGCCCAATTCTCCTAGGCCCAATTTCGGGATGTTACACTTTATCTGCTTGTATTTGGAGAAGCCATCCATGAAGGAGAATAGTGAATAACCTATCGTGTTGTCCACTAAGGTGTCGATGTGAGGCAACAGGAAATTGTCCTTCGGGTTGGCTTTGTTTAAATCCCTATAGTCTACACACATTCATACTTATCCATCTTTCTTAGGGACAAGGATTATATTAGCTACCCACTCTGAGTATTTAACCACTTATAGGAAACCAATGTCAAATTGTTTCTTGACCTCTTCTTTTATTTTTAACAGGACGTCGAGCCTCATCCTTTAAAGTTTCTGTTGAACCGGCTTACATTCTTACTTTATGAGAAGCCGGTGTGGCACGACATTAGTACTTAGACGTGGCATGTCCTAATAATACCATGCGAAGACATCTTTGAATTCTTAGAGTAACTCTACGAGGTCTCGCCTTGTTTCTGCAGTGATGCAAGTTCCGATTTTCACCTCTTTATTTTCTTGTTCATCCCCTAAGCTCACAATTTCCACTGACTCTTTGTGAGGTAGGATATGTTTCTCATCTTTCTTTACCATCCTTAACAAATCAGGAGATAAGTTACAATCTCGATCATCTTCTAGGTTTTAACAAATCAGGAGATAAGTTACAATCTCGATCATCTTCTAGGTTTTAAGGTTCTTCTAGACACATATCGTGCTGAAAAGGAGACTCCGAGTTAACAGCAATGTCGCTTATGTCATTGATATCTGAAGACGTATTATAGGAATAAAAGAAGACCCAAGGAACAAATGAATTTAAGAATGATTAGTTGTGTGGTATGAGTATGAATGAAGGAGATAGTGAAGTGTTTGCCAAATCAGACATAAAAATGCATTGTTTTCATTGAAATAAAGATAAGGGGTATACGTATTTTTCACAAAAAGATCCCTATTATTCCCAGACTTAGAGCAATAGGTATATTCTGAATATTACTATGAAATTGTCCTAAAAACTATAGGGATCTCCTCCACAGTCTAGTTGTTCAGAACACTTCTGAATATATGGGAACAAATTCCTGATAGGTTTTGCTCTCTTTTTTTTAGTTCCCTCTTCAGAGGCACAGACATCTTTCCTTTCCAAACCCTCGATATCTTCAAAGAATTCCAACTCTTTGTTATCCATCAGGCTATGTACTAGAATCCTAAACTCGACGCACTTTTAGATCTTATGAAATTTATTGCATGCAATGAAATGTAATGTTAATGAATAAAAAAGATGCATGTAAAAGGTATTTATTCTAGTTCAATTCCATTAGAACAATTTTACTAGAAAATAAGTTTCTTTACATAAAACAGATACTTCCACTTTATCAAGAAACCCCATTTCCATTACAAACTCTCTATTTAACAATTGAATACGAATCAACACCTTTCCTCTAAGATGAAAATGTAATGCAGCCACAGCCACAACCAAAACAAAAAAAAACACGTCAATACATTTTGTATAAAGCTCAAATATAAAGCAAAGAATAACAATCAAAACACTCCTTCTTTGTAATCTATTCGGGTAAACGCTAAAGGTTTGACATGATCCTTCCTAGGGCTGGCTTTTAGGGTTTATTACATGTGGTTTGGTTCTAAAGTAAAGGTACCTGAACCAGCAAATTCCTCGATCCTCAATTATTATAGGCAAGGGAATACATTTCCCTATATTTGTGCAGAGGTGAAGACCTTACGAAGATATAGGTACGAATGTATCTCGAAAGCGATGCACTATCCTATTCGGAGGTGAAGACCTCACAAAGGAATAGCTTCTCACTCCCACTTAAGAAGGGTAAAATAGAACGATTATGCCATGCAATATATGTGGAAATATACGAAGAGAAGCTCTTGAACCAATAAAATAGATGTATATAACCCGAGATAATAAAGACATTATTTACCACTAAAATAAAACATGAAGGATGAAATACAAGGAGGGGATCATCGTCAATTTAAACCAAATTATCATTTTTTGACAAAAAGACCAAAAAGTAATCAACTCACGGCTTGACTCTCTTATTTTGTCCCCAGTGCAGTCGCCAAACTGTCGAAACCTTTTTTTGAAATCGGCTTTTTATTTTAAAAGGAAAATACAGTCGCCACCAGTCCTTTCTATTTAGGTGTGATTAGATCACCTCAAAACTTGGTCATTTTAATAAAATGTTAGATTTATTAAAATAATAATTTTTTGTTCCTTTTTGGATCACCTCAAAACTTGGTTATTTTAATAAAATGTTAGATCTATTAAAACGATAATTTTCGGTCAACAAAATCTAGAAAATGGGTTCGGGAGCCGGTTACATATGAGGAAGGGTTTGCACCCTCATAACGCCCAAAATTGGTACCTAGTTGATTACTTAATATCTTGATGTCACAAATTGAAAATTTGAAGAGAATTTAAAAGGTCCCTCTTTGCATGATGTTATTTGATGGTATTAAAAAATCCCTATCTAAATTGAATTGTTTTAATGAGGAAACGTTCTGATTTTGAGTTGATTAATACGAAAAATCATGTCCCGTAAGTTGGGGCACAAAAATCTCGAATTCTCAAAAATTAAAACGCTCACCATTTAATTATATTATATTTTTAATTATTTTTTAAAAAATAAAGAGAAGGGACGTTTGATTATTTCGATTCAAGGAGAAAATCGTACCCCGTAAGTTGGGGCACAATTTCTCAAATCCTCAAAATAAAAAATATCGCCTTGGTCTTAATTATTATTGTTTATACGCTTATGCCGAAAAATGAATGAGTGTATGTAGCAATTATTTACAATATATGATGATGGAAAATTATGGTATTAACAAAATAACATAAATAATAAAATAAAATGACAATAATATAATGAGTACAAATAAAAAATAAAAAATATTCAATTAATAATATTATATAATAATAATACTAATAGTGAAATAATATAAAAATGCATGATAATAATATAATTACATTCATAAAATATTGATTCTTTGAGCGAATTTTATTAAAATTAATATTAATTAACAACAATGATTACTTTATAATTTTAATAGTATCAATAATTAAAAATAAAAGACCAAAATAAAACAATCGGGAGATTCATGGGCAAGAATATAAATAGCACAAATTATAAATGCTAGAAATTAAAAGAAGAAATAAGGGATAACTTTAATAAATGAAGGATTGAATTAAAATTTAAACAAAATTAAAGCATGAATTAAAAAAACAAAGAAAAGGGAAATAAAGGAATAAATTTGAAAATATAACAAAATTTAAAGCCTAAATTATAAGGAATCAGAATATAAAGGATTAAATTAAAATGAGATAGAAAAGTACAGGGACTTAGAGGACAATTATCCCGATCACATTAACACGTGTCATTCCCTCAGTGGGTCAATAGTGGGTCAACGGACTAAATTGTGCAAGAATAAAATAAAAAGGAAATAGGACGAAATTAAAAAAAGGTTAAAAAAAGCGAAAGGACCAAAATGACAAATAAACCGTCAGTGCAAAAACATGCAGACCCTGAGACTATTTGGGTCAGATTTTCAGTCGTGCCAAAATGGCGTCATTTTGGGCGTTTGAAAGCCCAAAACGACATCGTTTTAGGGGCTTATATAAATTAAAAAATTCCAAAAAAAATCATTTGGTCTTAGTTTTTCAAAAAAAAAAAAACAATTCCCCTGTTCTTCTTTTTCTCTGAAACTCCCCCTCTCTCGCTCGTGCCACAAGGCCGCCGCATGCTGCTGTGGCCATCGACGCTGGTGACCACCGCCTACGGTGGTCGAAAAATAAAAAGACCCTTTTTAGAATCCTTTTGAAACCCTAGAGTTAGATCTAGGGATGAAACAACCGAAAAAGGCCGAGATCGACGAATAGAAAAAGGAAGAAAAAAAATATTTGATTTCTTCCCTCTCTGGCGAAGCCCTAAACGCTCTTAACAAGTAAAAATTCCAACTTTGTGTTTCTTCCTCTTTTTTCAAAATAAAAAAGCAAATAAAATAAACTTTCTTCTTCTTCTTCTTCTTTTTTAACTTTGTTTTTGTATTTGATATCTTCTTCTTCTTTTTATTTACAATCGTCTGCGGCTTTTATAGCCAAACATATATTACAAAAAATACATCTTTTTTTCTTTCTCTCTGTTTTCCTACTTCTGTTTCTTTGCTTCTTGTTTCTGCTTTTTTCCTCTTTTGCATGTGTTTGGGATAATCAATGGCGATGGGAAACCACACCTTGCCATTTTGGTGAAAGGAAGGCAGGCATCGGGCAACGCGCCTGCTAACGTGGAGAGGGGTGGCAGTGGCTGATGAAGTCTTAGAGGTGGCTAGGGTTTCTTGTTTAGTTTTTAGGTTTTGGGATTTGAGCTTTTAGGGTTTTTAGGTTAGCAGATTGGTCATTTAGGGTTTTGGGCTTGTAAATGGACTTTTTGTTAATAGACTTTTATTATTTTTATTTATTTGTTTTTGTCTAGGCCGGACAGATTTGGGCCATTACAATATTATTTATTAAGTTTGGTTAATTCAATTAGTTACTCAACTTTGAACTGAATTAACCGCTAACCAAAATTCCAAAAAAACCTTCAATTGATGTCCAACCGAACCATGTCGATTAACTGACTGATTAACCAAATTAGATCGGTTTGGTCGGTTAATTTGATTTTAACCAAAGTTTAGACACCACCAAGTTTAACAAATTTTCATCTGGTCTAATGTAACATCCTGAATTTTTGGGCCTATGCGTTTAATGGGTGGATATCTTTAATGTGTTAATTTAAGTGTTAGGGGTCCAAATTGGGCTCAGGCTTAGGTAGAGGCCTTGATTAAAATTATCTGTTTGGGCATTATAGGGTTTAAAAGGTAGTATCTATGTTTAAAATACCAAAGTGGGCTTGTGGCCCAATCTTAGGAGGTGACTCCACACAAGGGAATAAGGGGCCCAAATTTAAGTTTCATGGAGCCCAATTCTTTTAGTTTAAGTTAGCTAATTTTCGGCATTTGGGTTAGTGGAGTGGATGGCAACAAGGCTCAAAAATAGGAGGATTTATATGAATAAGATAATGTAGATATTATAGTTGATAATATGGAAGATAAAAGGAGAAAAGATAGGAGCTATCTACAAGGCTAGGAGTTAGCCGAAATTTCTATCAATAGAGAGGGTTCTCTTCTTTATTTTGTGACATTTAGGGTTTCTACCGTTTCTTTCTCTTCTTTCTTCTAAAAGCCGAAAACTCCATTATTCTCTTCTTTCTTCTAAAAGCTGAAAACTCCATCATTCTCTTCTTTCTTCTAAAAGCCGAAAACCCCATTATTCTTTTCTCTTCTTTATCCTAAATGCCGAAAACTCCATTATTCTCTTCTTTCTTCTAAAAGCCGAAAACTCTATTATTCTCTTCTTTCTTCTAAAAGCCAAAAATTCCATTACTCTCTTCTTTCTTCTAAAAGCTGAAAACTCCATTATTCTCTTCTTTCTTCTAAAAGCCGAAAACTCCATTACTCTCTTCTTTCTTCTAAAAGCCAAAAACTCCATTATTCTCTTCTTTCTTCTAAAGACCAAAAACTCCATTATTCTCTTCTTTCTTCTAAAAGCCGAAAACTCCATCATTCTCTTCTTTCTTCTAAAAGCCGAAAACTCCATTATTCTCTTCTCTTCTTTCTTCTAAATGTCGAATCTCTATAGATTTCTTCGAATCATCTTCTCTTCCTAATTTTCGCAAAAAGCCAGAATCCTCTGGGAGTAGCCGAATCTTCTCTAGTAAGTAGATTTCTTAGATTTAAAAGCCGGAAACACTAGTCACTAAATCTCATATCTCTTTTCGGGATTTCAAGGCAGATAGCGGTGGTGTTGGCTACGGATAGTGTCGACTTAAAGGGTCTCGTTCTAACGGTAATCAGGTGTGTAGATCCTTATCACATAAGTTTTATTTTGTATTATACCTGTTATGGGCTGAAAAGCCGAAAAATGAGGTTGTATGAACAGTCGTGTGCAGATCTCTAACACAGTAATAATCTGTATGAATATATGTATGTTTATGTTATGGGCTAAAAAGCCAGAAAGTGGCGTGTAGACAGTCGAATGAAACCCAAAAAGGGTTAGGCAAGGAATGCCAGGTACGTAATCATAGAACTTCTCTATGTGTATCGATGTATGTGAAAGACTGTAATCTCTTAGGTAGTATATTGTTTGATTTTGCATGAATGTATGCATGGGATGGGTTTGATATGAAAAGGGGAAGAGCATGATTGGTCACATAGTGATCGGTGGTAGAAAACCCACGTAATGAAATGATTGGTCACATGGTGATCGGTGGTAGAAAACCCACGTAATGAAATGTTAAGGTCACATAGTGATCGGTGGTAGAAAACCCACGTAATGAAATGTTAGGTCACTTGGTGATCGGTGGTAGAAAACCACGTTAAAATTCCTGATTGATAGGAATAGGCAGTACGGCTGTCGTTTTGGTGTGTAGCGGATGGAGGGTTGATTGTAGAAATCCCCAAGGTGTGATGGTTGGTACGGGTTGGTGTGTAGAGGATGGAATTCTAGGATGGGTTGGGCTTTGCATCATTTATTATCTGTCATGTGATTATGATTGTTGCCATTGTGTATGGGCCAGGGCTCATAATGTGTTTGTGGGCCCAAGCCTTTTATGTGTTTTCGGGATTTACACACTGAGTCTTGGTGACTCACCATATTATTTTTCCCTAACTTTTCATATGAGCAGTAGATCATGGACATGGGAGCCGAGACGGACTCGAGGGGCCATCAAGTCTTTTTATTTTCATAGATTATTTTCGGTTTTCCTTTAAGTTTTATTTTGGGATTATTTAGGTAATAAGGCCCCATAGTTTATATTCGCCTAAGTAGTTTTTTTAATATTTGCAACTTATGAATTTATGTCAGGGGTTTATTTATACCAAATAATAATAATACAAGGTTTCTTTTCAAATGTCACTTATTTATTCAAATATTGCCTAATAACTATGATTTTCTAAAACCAACTTAGCAAAAGATTTTAACGTTCAACCCGTAGCATACCAGATTTGGTCGAAACATATGGGCCGGGTTTGGGGTGTTACAATTTGGTATCAGAGCCCAGTTCAAAACTCGGGCTGTGAAATGGGTCTAGGTGTGTTTTGAAAATTTGATGTGAATTTGAAAATCAAATTCTGGAAGAAGATATGGCCTTCGAGTCTACCGACACCCGATCCACGCAGGTAAGTATTCTAACTTTTGATGTGATATATTTGTTGGATTGATGGGCTTTATGGACGTAGACTAGTATGATAGTATTAATGGACCTTAGGCTAGTTAAAACACTGTTCAATTCCATAAGACTTAATCCAACCAAACAAACCTGTAAACAAGTCGCGAGATTAGAGTGTGGCAACAGGCATACGTATGTTTAGGACTGGATTCAAGGAGAGCTTGGTATTTAAGCAGTCCTAGTGACTCACCTCCTCTTCGCTAGAATCCTACCTGGTGCGTAGTGACTGTTCACCTTAGCCATGAGGACTTGTTGACGGGCCAAAATCTATAATTAAAACCCGAAAGGGACCAGCCACCCTATTTCACAACTAAAATACCCCCAAGTTTTGTAAAATTTTCAAAATACATTTGATTTGTGAAAATTTCCAGAATACCCCAGAATTGTAAAACTACCAAAATTTGTGAAAATTACCGAAACACTTCGGTTGGCAAAATTTTCAAAATATCATTGGTTTGTGAAAATTTCCAAACAACCGTGATTTTATAAAATACCTAAGTTCTGCAAATTTACTCGAAAATAGATTTACAAAAGAACTCGGTTTGCAAAAGAAAAAAAAAACCTTCCGAGGTATCCCTGTTTATAAAAAAAAAGGGAACAAAACAACAACAATATCAAAATATCTCTACTTCGAAAAAAAAAAACTTGTTTTCTAAAAGACCCTTGCTTTATAAAAAGAAAAAAAATGTACCCAAAGTATTTCTAATTCAAAGAAAATCACAAAGATACTTTATTTTGGAAAATACCTGTAGGACAAAACTACGGAAATACCCCCGGGTAGAGAAATGATGAAAAAAAAAAAACCCTTATGCGATGAATGTATGTGGTTTCTAGATTTAGGAGATAAACTTGAGGCTGAAACTGTAGATAGGTTCGAATTCGAAAGAACCACTCTTAAAACTACTTTCCATAAGATTGTTCGTGGTTAATCAGTGAAAGAAATTAATAGTTCATGTAACACCCTGAAAATTTGAGTAATTTATTTTCATTGTGTGCTTTGAGTAATTATTCTAGAAGGTGGAATTTCTTTATTTATTTTGTGCTTGGTATAGTCCTGAAGAAGAGTTAGAATTTATTAGGATGGAATAATATTAATTTTGATTTTGAGAATTTATGGAAATGGACTAAGTGGCATTGACACATAAATTAATTTAAGTGTCAAAGTGAAGCATAAGATGAGTAGTTGGACAAGTGGTGATGGCGCATGGGTTTAGGGATGAGGGAGAAGGTTCGAATCCCATGTTTAGCATCTAGGTGAATTTTTATTTTGAATTTTTTCTGCCCATATATAGCAAGTGTCGGCCAAGAGCTTTTATGGAAGGTGTTGACTTGTTATTTTTGGTTAAAATATCAATGGAATAAGGAAATTTTGAACTTAAGGAAGGGTATCAAAAGAATAAGGAAAATGTGAGGATATGAGGCAAGAATCAAGGAATTATTTATGGAAACAATATCTTGGCCTAAAGACCAAGCATATGGACGGCATTATGGCTAGGGGGGGGAGCCAAATTTTGGTGATAGTTTTAGCTAGGAGTTTTAGTTTTTGTTTTGGTCATTTTTGTTTTGTGCAAGTTTTGAAAATTCTCTCAACCTTTTCTCCCTTTGGCTGAATTTGATCCTTGGTAAGCCTTGTTAATTTTTGACCATTTGGTCATTTTTGCACATCAATTGGTATTCTTTTGTGCCTTATTTCCTTTGAGTGCCGAAAATCACATACACCAAAAGCCATTCCTTTTCTCTTTTCTTGTTACCATTGCCGATTATTCATCTCTTTCTCAAGCTCATCTTTTTCTTTTCTTTTTCCTATTCATTTTGAAATCAAAGCAACATCATCACCATCTTTCTCCTATTCTATTCTTTTCAATCGAAATTCTCTCTACCTACACTCTCATGGCCGAATATTAAGGTGACTATAAGCCAAATTATTTTCTTCTCTCCTTAATCTCACATAGCCGAATCTTTCATCTATCAATACCATACTTAAATCCTTTCTTTTCGACGTGGAAAATAGGTAAGAAATCTTTTCGTTTCGATTAGTTAATAGTGGTTATAGCCGAGTATGGATGGTGGTTTGAAGGCTTTATTAGATCAAAATAAACGTTCCTTCTTTTAACGTTTATTTTGTTATATTTTAGTGCGATAACGGAAGTTTGGAATCAAGAAGTCGTGGGTGACAAAACGTTGGAATCAATTTTGTGGTAAGGAAATCATATCTTTAAAACCTTAGGATTATTTCGATATCATTGGATTAACCTTCCTTTGTCTTTGAAGACATTCAAAATAGGGAAGAAAAGGGCGGTGTTTAGCCTTTGGAAGAAGGGAGGTTCTGTTATTCCCCCTAAGTACAAGCAAAGGACTATTTCGGGAATCCGAGATTTTCCACCGGGTTGCGGACATTCAACCGAGGAAAATCAATTGTTCGAAGTCGTTCGTACTCCCGAACCATTATTTGTTCGTGGATTCGATTCGGTTAGCGAACCATCGATCGGAGAGAAATCGCAAGTAGAAGTCTTACGGAAATCCGAGGGTAAATTTCTAGATCGTTATATTTAGATCGGTCTTATTATAGATTATAGTGTTTTAATTAACACAATACGTATAGGTGTTGAAGAGCGGGAAAGTTTAGTTCTCTCCATAACCAGGTGTGTAATTTCACACTCATTTTCGGGTTAGATTTCTAATCATAAGTATTGCGATAAAAACGTGAAAATGGTAAATTCGGAAATTATATAGTAATTGGTACTTTTGTGAAAATGCATGAAAATGGTTAAAACCGAGAAATATGCGAAAAACTGTTAAATCGATAAATGGGCCGATAATACTCTAGTTTGATAAATGGGCCGATAATACTCTAGTTCGATAAATGGGCCGATAATACTCTAGTTCGATAAATGGGCCGATAATACTCTAGTTCGATAAATGGGCCGATAATACTCTAGTTCTATAAATGGGCCGATAATACTCTAGTTCGATAATTGGGCCAAAATACTCTAGTTTGATAAATTGGGCTAAAATGGGCCAAAGTTCACTAAACTACTAAATGGGCTAGTTGCTAAATTATTTATATGGGCCTAATGAAATGTTATTGATAAACCCACCGAGGTTATGGATAAATTGAAAATTTGTTATATGACTATAATTGATATACACGCATGATTGCATGGGGTGGGTTATATGAAGAGAAGAATGGCCAGTTGCCACAAATTCGGCTCAATGCCTCTAGTTCGGTGGCTCTGCCACAATATGGCTCAATGCCTCTAATTCGGTGGCTCTGCCATAAATTCGGCTAAATGCCTCTAGTTCGGTGACAATGTCACAATCTAGTTCGGTAGTGCACTACAAAATTAATTAAAGGCTTAAAGCCTATAATTGGTGTGTTTGGCGGGGTGGGTTGACTTGATCCCCACAGGTGTGTTGGTTGGTACGGGGGTGTTAGCGGATGGATACTAGGTTGGTTTGGGAAATTCATTTTACATGCATTCATTCATTTTTAAATTATGTTATTTTATGATATATGGTTGAAATCTGTTAATGGGCTCAAGCCCAGCTTGATGTCTTGACGATCTGGCCCAAAAATGGTGGTAAGTGAGTTGCACACTGAGTTCTTTGTAACTCACCCAATTTTATTATCCATTTCAGGTAATGGAAATTGACGTGGACTTGGGCCGGAGATGACTTGGTGGAGGCCATACTACAAACTTGGGTTTTATTTAAACTATGATTTTATTTAGATTATTATCTTAAATTTCTGTTATGGGTTTTATGTAATAAGGCCTCTTTTATGTTTTTATGGATTTTATTGTGTGGATGGTTTAAATTTTATTTCTAAACTTTGAATATGGTTTTATCTAAAATATGTTAAGTTTTCTTAAGAACATTGGTTTTATAACAAAATTTCTGGACACTTTAATTATTTAAAATTCTTTCAAAGTTCTTTTAAACTATCTTAAGATTTTGACGATAAGTTTTCAAACAAGTATTATTTTTAAGCTACAAATTTCAAATCCTTGTATTAACGTTTTATTAAACTCGATTTTCAAAAAAGTTTTTGTAGCACTATTTTATCTTAACCATTTGAGAATAAACGAATGTATGATTGGTGTGACAAACCAAATCTCGTCTAAACGCATAGACCGGGTTTGGGGTGTTACATTTAGTGGTATCAGAGCCCAGTTCAAAACTCGGTTGTGGTTTGGGTTCGACAATGAAATCTGTTTGAAAAATAATTTAAATTTCTAGACTTTTGATTTAAAGGTAGTATGGCACCATGAGCATCCCGCGCCAAGTCAAGTAAGTATCTGTATACTGATTGTCTGTTACAATTATGATATGATTGTAAGAAACACTCTAGAACTTCTAGTTTTAGGTGTTGAAAACCGTAGAGATTGAGACAATAGGATATGATTGCGAAAACAATTCTATCTCTTTCATATCATAAGACATCGTTAATAAACAACTGAAATATTATTCTGATTCATAAAACTCTTAATCAGATTAAATCGAATTAGTTGCTATGAGCACTAGAGGACGTGGTCGTGGACGCGGTAGACGTGGCCGTGGTAGAGGACGAGGTGTTAGGGGCGCAACTGATGTGCCGGGTCATATGCCGAAAATGGATGCACTTGCATCACTCGAGAGTGAGACGGGATCGCACGACCATATGGAAGAAGATAATGCTGTGACACGAGCAATGCTGCGAGTACTTGAAAGGGTCGCTGGATCCAGAACTGGACCAACAGCTCGTGGGTCGATATCGGAGCGACTGAAATCAAGTGGAGCTGAGGTTTTCAGAGGTGTCTCTGGAGTAGCACCCAATGTCGCTGAATATTGGCTTGAGGCGGTAGAGCGAATTATGGATGATCTTGAGTGCACTGTGGAACAAAAGCTAAGAGGAGCGGTATCTTTGTTAAGGGACGAAGCATACCAATGGTGGCTTACTGTCCGAGAAGGCACCGATGCTGCATTAGTTAATTGGGAATTCTTCAAGGCTTCCTTTCAAGGGAAATATGTGGGAACAAGCTATGTGGATGCTCGAAGGAAGGAATTCTTGAATCTGGTGCAAGGAAATAAGACGGTGGCAGCATATGAAGCTGAGTTCTTACGTTTGAGTCGCTATGCTCGAACGATAGTGGCAACGGATCATGAGCGTTGTGTGCGCTTTGAGGATGGCTTGAAAGATGAGTTGCGGGTTCTGATAGCCCCACAACAAGTTAGAACATTTGCCACGCTCGTGGAGAAGGCCAAGATAGCCGAAGAGGTTAAGAACTCGGAACGTCAAAATTGGGAGCAAATTCGAGGCAAGAGAGATCTGAAGAATTCGGGTTCTTTAAAAAGGTTTCCGAAGAGGTCTCGGAATGATGAGCCAGCTCAAGGTAGAACACCTGTAGCTGTTAATCAGAGTCGAGATTGTGCTGATTGTGGAAAAAGGCATTCCGGAGAATGTTGGAGGAAGACGGGTGCTTGTTATAAATGTGGATCGACGGATCATCAATATAGGAGTTGCCCTCGACGTATGGATACAACTCAAGAAGTTCGTGCTACTGATGCACCACCGGCAAGAGGAGCTTAGCAACCACCGAGAGGTCGTGGACCGGGTCGTGGTGGTAATGGAGCTGGACGTGGTCAAGGTGCAGCGGGTCGAGGCAATGGTCCTAGAGGCAACGCGGACGCAAGACAGCCAGGACTGGTGTATGCGGTCAGACGTCGTGAGGATGGCAATGCACCTGATGTGATAACTGGTACGTTCTTCATTTCTGATGTACCCGTTATTGCCTTGATAGATATTGGTTCTACTCATTCGTACGTTGCTAGCACCATAACTGGAAACTTTAAATTAAACTCTGAGATTTCCGATAATGAGATGAGGGTGATTAGTTCCTTAGGACAGTCGGTGTTGGTTAATAAACTATTTAGAGACGTGCCCTTAGTAATTCAAGGAGAAACATTCCTGGCAAATTTGATGGAATTGCCATTTGGCGAATTTGATATCATTTTGGGCATGGATTGGTTGGTTAAGCACCGGGCGCAATTGGACTGTGCTGAAAAGCGTATGACGATAAGAACTGTGGAGGACAAGGAGATAGTTATGATAGGCGAGCGGAGAAATTACTTGGCAAATGTGATTTCTGCGTTAAAGGCGGAGAAGTTGGTGCGAAAAGGGTACGGAGCATTTTTAGCATTTATTAGTGCTTTAGATGCCAAAGAGCTGTCAGTGGAAGATGTGAGAACTGTGAAGGAGTTCCCTGATGTTTTTCCCGAAGAACTTCCTGGTGTACCTCCAGATCGGGAAGTGGAATTTGGTATTGAGCTTTTGCCCGGAACTGCTCCAGTGTCCATTGCTCCTTATAGAATGGCACCGAAGGAGTTGTCGGAGCCTAAAGCCCAAATTCAAGAACTGCTAGATCGGGGTTTTATTCGACCGAGTGTGTCTCCGTGGGGAGCACCGGTTTTGTTTGTTAAGAAGAAGGATGGGTCGATGCGTATGTGTATCGATTACAGGCAATTGAATAAGCTGACGATCAAGAATCGGTACCCTCTGCCGAGAATTGACGACCTGTTTGATTAATTGAAGGGAGCTTCTGTTTTCTCCAAAATTGATTTAAGGTCAGGTTACCACCAGCTTAAGGTGAAAGAAGCGGATATTCACAAGACGGCGTTTCGAACCCGTTACGGACATTATGAGTTTTTGGTGATGCCGTTTGGGTTGACCAATGCACCAGCTGCATTTATGGATATGATGAACCGGGTCTTTCAACCATTCTTAGACCGGTTTGTGGTAGTATTCATAGATGACATTCTGGTTTATTCGAGAAGTGAAGAAGAACATGACTCGCATTTGCGGATTGTATTGCAAGTGCTTCGAGATAATCAGTTGTATGCCAAATTCAGTAAATGTGAATTTTGGTTAAGAGAAGTGACTTTCTTGGGTCATGTGGTATCAGCCGAAGGAATAAGGGTGGATCCTCGGAAGATTGAGGCAGTATTGGATTGGAAACCACCAAAGTCGGTAGCTGAGATCCGGAGTTTCTTGGGTTTAGCTGGTTACTATAGACGCTTTGTTGAGGGGTTCTCGTTGATTACTGCACCCCTAACTAAGCTTTTGCGGAAGGGAGTGCCGTTTGTTTGGACTGACAAACAGCAAGAAAGTTTCGAGAGCTTGAAGAAGGTTTTAACGGAAGCGCCGGTACTGATTCAACCTGAGGCTGGGAAGGAGTTTACAGTTTATTGTGATGCGTCACATACGGGTTTAGGTTGCGTATTGATGCAAAGTGGGAAAGTTGTAGCTTATGCTTCTCGTCAGTTGAGACCGCACGAAGTAAACTACCCTACTCATGATTTGGAGTTAGCAGCAGTGGTGTTTCCCTTAAAGATTTGGAGGCATTACCTATATGGTGAAAAGTCTATCATATACACGGATCACAAGAGTCTTAAGTATCTTCTTACTCAGAAGGAGTTAAACTTGAGACAACGACGATGGGTGGAGCTGTTAAAGGACTATGATTTCTCAATTGAGTATCATCCTGGAAAGGCTAATGTGGTGGCAAACGCATTAAGTCGCAAGGTGGTATCTGATTTGAGAGCTATGTTTGCCCATTTGAGTTTGTTTGAGGATGGTAGTTTGATAGCGGAACTTCAAGTGAAACCTCTGTGGTTGGATCAAATCAAGGAAAAACAGATGTTAGATGAGAAGTTGGGACTTTTATTTCAGCAAGTTAAAAATGGTGAAATAGAGGATTTTGGAATAAACCCGGAAGGTGTGTTGTGTTTTCGTGGAAGGGTCTGTATGCCTAAGGATTCAGATTTGAGGCAAATGATTTTGAGGGAGGCGCATAGTAGCCCTTATGCTATGCACCCCGGAGGAAATAAGATGTATCGGGATCTTCGTGAACAGTATTGGTAGCCTGGGTTGAAACGTGAGATTTCAGAATTTGTGGGAAAATGTTTAACTTGTCAGCAAGTGAAAGCGGAGCATCAACTGCCGTCAGGTCTTTTACAACCAGTTAAGATTCCTCTCTGGAAATGGGAGCGAATAACGATGGATTTTGTTAGTGGGTTACCTTTAACACCTACTAAGAAAAACTCTATTTGGGTAATTGTTGACCGGTTGACGAAGACTGCTCATTTTCTACCAGTGCGTACGGACTACTCGTTGCAGAAGTTAGCGAAGTTGTATGTATCTGAAATCGTGAGGTTGCATGCGGTACCTGTATCGATTATATCGGATAGGGATCCTAGGTTTACATCTCGATTTTGGAAAGCTTTGCATGAAGCTCTGGGTACAAAGCTTAACTTCAGTACGGCTTTTCATCCTCAGTCAGATGGTCAGTCGGAGAGAGTGATTCAGATTCTTGAAGACATGTTAAGAGGATGTGTAATTGATTTCAAAGGTAGTTGGGAGGATTTTCTACCATTGGCAGAATTTGCGTACAACAACAGCTACCAGTCTAGCATTCAGATGGCACCCTACGAGGCATTGTATGGTCGTAGGTGTCATTCTCCTATTTGTTGGACTGAGTTGGGCGATCGGCAGTTGTTAGGACCTGAGATGATTTCCGAAACGGAAGAAAAAGTGAAAGTTATTCGAGCACGGTTAAAGGAAGCTTCGGATAGACAGAAGTCGTATGCGGATCTGAAACGTAAGGATATCGAGTATGCCGTAGGAGATCAAGTTTTCCTGAAGGTCTCACCTTGGAAGAAGATTTTCAGATTTGGGAAGAAGGGCAAGTTGAGTCCTAGATACATTGGACCATATCGTGTGGTGAAACGAGTGGGTCCAGTGGCCTATCAGATCGAATTACCTCCAGAATTGAGCCAAATTCATGATGTTTTTCATGTTTCCATGCTGAGGCGCTATAGATCGGATCCTTCGCACATAGTACCGGTAGAAGAAGTGGAGTTGAATTCGGATTTGTCTTTTAAGGAGGAACCAGTGGAAATCTTAGACCGAGATGTTAAGGTGCTAAGAAAGAAGACTGTGCCGTTGGTCAAAGTGTTATGGCGTAACCACGGAGTGGAGGAAGCTACGTGGGAGCCTGAGGATGCAATTCGGCAACAATACCCTCACCTTTTTCAACCAATTTCGAGGACGAAATTTTCTTTTAGGGGGTAGAGTTGTAACACCCTGAAAATTTGAGTAATTTATTTTCATTGTGTGCTTTGAGTAATTATTCTAGAAGGTGGAATTTCTTTATTTATTTTGTGCTTGGTATAGTCCTGAAGAAGAGTTAGAATTTATTAGGATGGAATAATATTAATTTTGATTTTGAGAATTTATGGAAATGGACTAAGTGGCATTGACACATAAATTAATTTAAGTGTCAAAGTGAAGCATAAGATGAGTAGTTGGACAAGTGGTGATGGCGCATGGGTTTAGGGATGAGGGAGAAGGTTCGAATCCCATGTTTAGCATCTAGGTGAATTTTTATTTTGAATTTTTTCTGCCCATATATAGCAAGTGTCGGCCAAGAGCTTTTATGGAATGTGTTGACTTATTATTTTTGGTTAAAATATCAATGGAATAAGGAAATTTTGAACTTAAGGAAGGGTATCAAAAGAATAAGGAAAATGTGAGGATATGAGGCAAGAATCAAGGAATTATTTATGGAAACAATATCTTGGCCTAAAGACCAAGCATATGGACGGCATTATGGCTAAGGGGGGGAGCCGTATTTTGGTGATAGTTTTGGCTAGGAGTTTTAGTTTTTGTTTTGGTCATTTTTGTTTTGTGCAAGTTTGGAAAATTCTCTCAACCTTTTCTCCCTTTGGCCGAATTTGATCCTTGGTAAGCCTTGTAATTTTTGACCATTTGGTCATTTTTGCACATCAATTGGTATTCTTTTGTGCCTTATTTCCTTTGAGTGCCGAAAATCACATACACCAAAAGCCATTCCTTTTCTCTTTTCTTGTTACCATTGCCGATTATTCATCTCTTTCTCAAGCTCATCTTTTTCTTTTCTTTTTCCTATTCATTTTGAAATCAAAGCAACATCATCACCATCTTTCTCCTATTCTATTCTTTTCAATCGAAATTCTCTCTACCTACACTCTCATGGCCGAATATTAAGGTGACTATAAGCCAAATTATTTTCTTCTCTCCTTAATCTCACATAGTCGAATCTTTCATCTATCAATACCATTCTAAAACCTTTCTTTTCGACGTGGAAAATAGGTAAGAATTCTTTTCGTTTCGATTAGTTAATAATGGTTATGGCCGAATATGGATGGTGGTTTGAAGGCTTTATTAGATCAAAATAAACGTTCCTTCTTTTAACGTTTATTTTGTTATATTTTAGTGCGATAACGAAAGTTTGGAATCAAGAAGTCGTGGGTGACAAAACGTTGGAATCAATTTTGTGGTAAGGAAATCATATCTTTTAAACCTTAGGATTATTTCGATATCATTGGATTAACCTTCCTTTGTCTTTGAAGACATTCAAAATAGGGAAGAAAAGGGCGGTGTTTAGCCTTTGGAAGAAGGGAGGTTCTGTTATTCCCCCTAAGTACAAGCAAAGGACTATTTCGGGAATCCGAGATTTTCCACCGGGTTGCGGACGTTCAACCGAGGAAAATCAATTGTTCGAAGTCGTTCGTACTCCCGAACCATTATTTGTTCGTGGATTCGATTCGGTTAGCGAACGATCGATCGGAGAGAAATCGCAAGTAGAAGTCTTACGGAAATCCGAGGATAAATTTCTAGATCGTTATATTTAGATCGGTCTTATTATAGATTATAGTGTTTTAATTAACACAATACGTATAGGTGTTGAAGAGCGGGAAAGTTTAGTTCTCTCCATAACCAGGTGTGTAATTTCACACTCATTTTCGGGTTAGATTTCTAATCATAAGTATTGCGATAAAAACGTGAAAATGGTAAATTCGGAAATTATATAGTAATTGATACTTTTGTGAAAATGCATGAAAACGGTTAAAATCGAGAAATATGCGAAAAACTGTTAAATCGATAAATGGGCCGATAATACTCTAGTTCGATAAATGGGCCGATAATACTCTAGTTCGATAAATGGGCCGATAATACTCTAGTTCGATAAATGGGCCGATAATACTCTAGTTCGATAAATGGGCCGATAATACTCTAGTTCGATAAATGGGCCGATAATACCCTAGTTCGATAAATGGGCCGATAATACTCTAGTTCGATAAATGGGCCGATAATACTCTAGTTCGATAAATGGGCCGATAATACTCTAGTTCGATAATTGGGCCAAAATACTCTAGTTCGATAAATTGGGCTAAAATGGGCCAAAGTTCACTAAACTACTAAATTGGCTAGTTGCTAAATTATTTATATGGGCCTAATGAAATGTTATTGATAAACCCACCGAGGTTATGGATAAATTGAAAATTTGTTATATGACTATAATTGATATACACGCATGATTGCATGGGGTGGGTTATATGAAGAGAAGAATGGCCAGTTGCCACAAATTCGGCTCAATGCCTGTAGTTCGGTGGCTCTGCCACAATATGGCTCAATGCCTCTAGTTCGGTGGCTCTGCCACAAATTCGGCTAAATGCCTCTAGTTCGGTGACAATGTCACAATCTAGTTCGGTAGTGCACTACAAAATTAATTAAAGGCTTAAAGCCTATAATTGGTGTGTTTGGCGGGGTGGGTTGACTTGATCCCCACAGGTGTGTTGGTTGGTACGGGGGTGTTAGCGGATGGATACTAGGTTGGTTTGGGAAATTCATTTTACATGCATTCATTCATTTTTAAATTATGTTATTTTATGATATATGGTTGAAATCTGTTAATGGGCTCAAGCCCAGCTTGATGTCTTGACGATCTGGCCCAAAAATGGTGGTAAGTGAGTTGCACACTGAGTTCTTTGTAACTCACCCAATTTTATTATCCATTTCAGGTAATGGAAATTGACGTGGACTTGGGCCGGAGATGACTTGGTGGAGGCCATATTACAAACTTGGGTTTTATTTAAACTATGATTTTATTTAGATTATTATCTTAAATTTCTGTTATGGGTTTTATGTAATAAGGCCTCTTTTATGTTTTTATGGATTTTATTGTGTGGATGGTTTAAATTTTATTTCTAAACTTTGAATATGGTTTTATCTAAAATATGTTAAGTTTTCTTAAGAACATTGGTTTTATAACAAAATTTCTGGACACTTTAATTATTTAAAATTCTTTCAAAGTTCTTTTAAACTATCTTAAGATTTTGACGATAAGTTTTCAAACAAGTATTATTTTTAAGCTACAAATTTCAAATCCTTGTATTAACGTTTTATTAAACTCGATTTTCAAAAAAGTTTTTGTAGCACTATTTTATCTTAACCATTTGAGAATAAACGAATGTATGATTGGTATGACAAACCAAATCTCGTCTAAACGCATAGACCGGGTTTGGGGTGTTACAGTTCATAAAATTTCTAATTTAGAGAATCAACGATGAGCGCTAGAAGAGGAAGAAGAGGCCGCGGCCGAGGCCGTGGAAGTATTAGGACTGATGTGTTGACTCAGCTAGTTAGGGAGGTACTGAAGGAGGTTAAAGAAATCGGTGAAACACTTCGGTTTGGGTGCGTGGACTGTAAGAAAAAAAGAGATCGTAGTTTTCTAGGGTTGCAGTCTCGTTCTGTGAAGCATGTTTAGGTACGTCCAAACTTGCGGGTTTGCGAATATTGCAGAAGGCGTCATCCGGGTGAATGTTGGAGGAAGTCAGGAACGTGTTAAAGATGCGGGTCTGATGAGCATAAGGCTCGGGATTGTTC
This sequence comes from Gossypium australe, assembly GCA_005393395.2. Lineage (NCBI taxonomy): Eukaryota > Viridiplantae > Streptophyta > Magnoliopsida > Malvales > Malvaceae > Gossypium > Gossypium australe. The sequence goes on along the minus strand of CM016614.1, from coordinate 43,091,019 downwards.
AATCACCATTAAGTCGGGTATGTTTTGTGTGGATGCTATATTTTTGGGTTTAGAAACCGTATGCGTGCAATGTTTATATATTATTAGAGTGCGCAGCGAAAGCATACTGGTGAGACTTGGGTCGTACGATTAATAGTTAGTTGGAAATTTCAAGGACGAAATTTCTTTAAGGGGGGTAGAACTGTAACATCCTGAATTTTTGGGCCTATGTGTTTAATGAGTGGATATGTTTAATGTGTTAATTTAAGTGTTAGGGGTCCAAATTGGGCTTAGGCTTAGGTAGAGGCCTTGATTAAAATTATCTGTTTGGGCATTATAGGGTTTAAAAGGTAGTATCTATGTTTAAAATACCAAAGTGGGCTTGTGGCCCAATCTTAGGAGGTGACTCCACACAAGGGAATAAGGGGCCCAAATTTAAGTTTCATGGAGCCCAATTCTTTTAGTTTAAGTTAGCTAATTTTCGGCATTTGGGTTAGGAGGAGTGGATGGCAACAAGGCTCAAAAATAGGAGGATTTATATGAATAAGATAATGTAGATATTATAGTTGATAATATAGAAGATAAAAGGAGAAAAGATAGGAGCTATCTACAAGGCTAGGAGTTAGCCGAAATTTCTATAAATAGGGAGGTTTCTCTTTTTTATTTTGTGACATTTAGGGTTTCCACCATTTCTTTCTCTTCTTTCTTCTAAAAGCCGAAAACTCAATTATTCTCTTCTTTCTTCTAAAAGACGAAAACTCCATTATTCTCTTCTTTCTTCTAAAAGCCGAAAACTCCATCATTCTCTTCTTTCTTCTAAAAGCCGAAAACCCCATTATTCTTTTCTCTTCTTTCTCCTAAAAGCCGAAAACTCCATTATTCTCTTCTTTCTTCTAAAAGCCGAAAACTCTATCATTCTCTTCTTTCTTCTAAAAGCCAAAAACTCTATTACTCTCTTCTTTCTTCTAAAAGGCGAAAACTCCATTATTCTCTTCTTTCTTCTAAAAGTCGAAAACTCCATTATTCTCTTCTTTCTTCTAAAAGCCGAGAACTCCAGTACTCTCTTCTTTCTTCTAAAAGCCGAAAACTCCATTATTCTCTTCTTTCTTCCAAAAATCAAAAACTCTATTATTCTCTTGTTTCTTCTAAAAGCTGAAAACTCCATCACACTCTTCTTTCTTCTAAAAGCTAAAAACTCCATTATTCTCTTCTCTTCTTTCTTCTAAAAGCCGAATCTCTATAGATTTCTTCGAATCATCTTCTCTTCCTGATTTTTGCAAAAAGCTGGAATCCTCTAGGAGTAGCCGAATCTTCTCTAGTAAGTAGATCTCTTAGATCTAAAAGTCGAAAACACTAGTCCCTGAATCTCATATCTCTTTTCGGGATTTCAAGGCAGATAGCGGTGGTGTTGGCTACGGATAACGTTGACTTAAAGGGTCTCGTTCTAACGGTAATAAGGTGTGTAGATCCTTATCACATAAGTTTTATTTTGTATTATACCTGTTAGGGGCTGAAAAACCGGAAAATGAGGCTGTATGAACAGTCGCGTGTAGATCTCTAACACACTAATAATCTGTATGAATATATGTATGTTTATGTTATGGGCTAAAAAGCCGGAAAGTGGCTGTGTAGACAGTCGAATGAAACCCAAAAAGGGTTAGGCAAGGAATGCCAGGTACATAATCATAGAACTTCTCTATGTGTATCGATGTATGTGAAAGACTGTAATCTCTTAGGTAGTATATTGTCTGATTTTGCATGAATGTATGCATGGGATGGGTTTGATATGAAAAGGGGAAGAGCATGATTGGTCACATAGTGATCGGAAGTAGAAAACCCACGTAATGAAATGATTGGTCACATGGTGATCGGTGGTAGAAAACCCACGTAATGAAATGTTAAGGTCACATAGTGATCGGTGGTAGAAAACCCACGTAATGAAATGTTAGGTCACTTGGTGATCGGTGGTAGAAAACCACGTTAAAATTCCTAATTGATAGGAATAGGCAGTAGGCTGTCGTTTTGGTGTGTAGCGGATGGAGGGTTGATTGTAGAAATCCCCAAGGTGTGATGGTTGGTACGGGTTGGTGTGTAGAGGATGGAATTCTAGGATGGGTTGGGCTTTGCATCATTTATTATCTGTCATGTGATTATGATTGTTGCCGTTGTGTATGGGCCAGGGCTCATAATGTGTTTGTGGGCCCAAACCTTTTATGTGTTTTCGAGATTTACACACTGAGTCTTGGTGACTCACCCTATTATTTTTCCCTAACTTTTCAGATGAGCAGTAGATCATGGACATGGGAGCCGAGACGGACTCGAGGGGCCATCAAGTCTTTTTATTTTCATAGATTATTTTCAGTTTTCCTTTAAGTTTTATTTTGGGAATATTTAGGTAATAAGGCCCCATAGTTTATATTCGCCTAAGTAGTTTTTTTAATATTTGCAACTTATGAATTTATGTCAGGGGTTTATTTATACCAAATAATAATAATACAAGGTTTCTTTTCAAATGTCACTTATTTATTCAAATATTGCCTAATAACTATGATTTTCTAAAACCAACTTAGCAAAAGATTTTAATGTTCAACCCGTAGCATACCAGATCTGGTCGAAACGTATGGGCCGGGTTTAGGGTGTTACATCTAACCAATTAGTTCCTAGAATGGCCAGTCTAACTAGTTCAAAGAAAATAAATTATTGAAAATAAAAATTATAAAAATCTCTAACAACCTATTTTTTAATGGTGTCGAAAACAGTTGTTTAAAATCACAATTCTGACCAATGAGCCAATAAATATTAATTAGTTAATATAATATTTACAAGGTTATTGAAGTGTCGTATTAAAGTTTGATTCAGAAATTTTGATGTTTGAATAGTTGATTAAAGAAAAAGGACTAAATCGTAAAAATGGATAAAGCTAATCATTATTAGTATATTTTTGCTTAAAGGTTATAAAATCATGATTTAAGGGTTATATGTGGGAACTAGACCCTAGTGGTTATAGTGGACAATTACGGTATGGTTATTTAATAAATTTAAGTTAATATTAAAGGGTAAAATAGTAATTAAATAATAAATAAAAAAACAAAATAGGTAAAACTGATCATCTTCTCCATTTATTTTCTTGGCAAATTGAATTCACCATTGTTGCATTAGGAAGAATCAGTTAAGCTTAGTTTTATTGCATGTACGTGATTTCTCTATCCATTTTTAGTAATTTTTATGTTTTTGATATCATTGTAGCTTAATCTAGTTAGTATAGGGGCTATTTTGTAAAACTGTTATAGGTTTGAAAAATCACCGTTGATGAATTTGAAGTTCTTAGATGTTAAATAGTTGAAATTTAAGAGTTGTTTTGATATAAGATTATTTTGTAAAGTGAATTTGGTTAATTTCATGTTTAGGGACTAAAACGATAAAATAATAATCTTAGCATGCAATTCTTGTAAAATTCCATTAATTATGTGCTGTAAATGAATAACAGTAAATTCGACTAGCATATTTTGGGCTTAATTGTGATAAACGTGTAAGTTTCGATTTTAGGGACTAAATTGAATAAAGGTAAAATTTTAGGGCAATAATGTAAAATGTTAGTAAAAGGTTAGATACAGATATTTAGAAATTTTAAGGTATTGGAAATGGTTAATTGAATTAAATTATCATATAGATTAAGAAACGGGTCACCTGATCGATAATTGCGAGAAAGGAAAAGTCATTGAGTAGTATTTAGCATGTTGTTGTTTTGTTTAGGTAAGTTCGTATTAGCCTGATTTTTTTATTAATTGTTTGAATTGAATTATGTATGGTATAAATGTGTAATTGTTGGTATGGTTTATTAATAAAGTATTGATGTGGAATAAAGGGACAGAAATGTAAAGGGTAACAATTATACATGTTTGAAATGAAATATATTGTTACAAGGTATGCAAATGATCATGTTGAATATGGTGATATGTTATAAACATGGAGAGAATATTGGAAATAAGCTAAGGCCTGTGTGAGCTTCGTAAATGATTAGGATATAAATGACATGTCATTAGGGTTTATCAAGCATTATGTGTCGATGATTACAGTTATAAGTTACTTTGTATCAGTGTTACAGTTATCAGGCACTCTGTGCCGGTGTTATATTTATCAGGTACTATGTATCAGTGGTGGATACCATACAGATGGCTAAAATCTAGTATTTTTTTGTAAATTCTCGATAGCTTGTGTGAGCAACATCGAGTAATGGTTAATGTCTCGATTGTCAACTTGTGTGAGCATAAGTTCCTCGTGTATCCAAAGTTAATTTACTAAAGTTCTCCTAGAAAAATAAGTTAATGAATTGAAAGGAAATGTATTATTATGGCATGGAATGTGATTCATTTATTGAATATGAATTGGAAAATGTAATATGTTATCTAAATGTTTTAACGTTGTAAGTGTTCATGGCTAACCATTTGGCATGGTAGGAACATGAAACATGGCTAGAAATTCTAGGTTGTGTGTTAATTTCAATTGGTATGCTTATAAATGATAGGTATGTTATGTTTAAATTATACGAACTTACTAAGCTTTAAATAAGCTTATCTCGTCTTGTTTTCTTCCTTGTAGATTGTTGGATTCGAGCTATCGATTGGATTATGTTTGTAGATCACACTATCCATCAAATCTTTTGGTAGCTATTTGCTCATTTTGGCCTGGTTATAAGTGACATGTAAATAAGGTTATGGTAATGGATGTGTATAAGTACCTTGGTTATATTTTGTGCCATTTTGAAAAAGAATTATGTGTAATGATGCAATTTGGATGGTTGGTTTTGGTTTATTTTGGTTTGTGCTGGTAAAAGCATGATATGGTAACTGTGAGACATTTTGCTTGGTGAAATAGGTACTTATCACATCCCAAAAACTGGATTAGTAGAAATTGAGTTGTTGAACTAAGAAGGGTCACGCCCTATTTTGGAATAATTGTTGTAGGAATCGTGTCAAAAAAATTAATATGTTATAGTGGTTAAGAGTTTTGTTTATGTGCCTGAGGTCCTGTATTCAAATCCCTTTCCTTGAATTTTTATTTAATTTATGTTTCAACCCATATCTTTGAACATCTAGCTTATTATTAAATTTGTTCGACTATCGGTAAGAATGGGCCTCTTGGTTTAGTGGTAAGGCTTCATGTTACCCTTAGGTCCCAAGTTCAAATCTTGTTTTGTGCAAAAGTGGAATTATTTTTTTCCTCCCTGCTATGCCACCCAAAGTTGTTAGGAGTGGGATCAAATTCAAACCCGTATTCTATACCGGAACAGGGTACGAGACATTACCGGACTCGCATCACAAGTAATCATACAATTTCGAGTCATAAATTTGCTTACAAATTTAAACCATGTGAAATTAATCATAAAGTCCCTAAGCCTACGAGGCCCAAAACATGCTTTAGAAATGGTTCAGGACTAAATTGATAACTTTAGAAATTTTTACAAAACTTAGAAATTTTTTGCTATAAACAGGGGGTCACACACCCGTGTGGCCCTGGGACACGCCCGTGTTGCAGGCCGTGTTCGATTTAGGTTGCCCTCTGACTTGTGCCACACGACCATGCCACTCACTTGTGTGCTAGGCTGTGTTGTAAATTAATTTAATTAGAATTAGGTGCAGGTTTCATACGGCCAAGACACATGCCTATGTTCTAGGTTGTGTAGCACACACGGCTGAGACACACGCCCATGTCTTTGCCCATGTGCTCAATTCTAGACATTCTATTTCTCAAAATTAAGGTGCAGGGGACACACAGCTGGAACACATGCCCGTGGAACAGACAGTGTGTCACACACGGCCTAGACACACGCCCGTGTGTCTACCCGTGTGGACAAAATAAAGGCTATTTTCCAAGCCATTTGCCACCCTCATTTGCACACACTTGTACACAACTTCAATGGCATAATTCATAGCACAATCAAGCAACCAATCCTATCATAACTAAGGCTTAAACATGTCATTTAAAAGCCAACCTCTATCATGCTTAAAAACATCATACTTGTCAAACTCAAGCAATCCACAAGCACATCCACAAACATTCAATATGATTACTTTCAATATGCATAGTCTAGCCCAATTTCACTAACTGACCAACAAGCCAATTCTCCCCATTTAACACCTAAATTATTTAGCCACAATCATTCATCCACCAAGCAAATAAAAGGCGTATCACAAATAACATTAGCCCATGCATAACTCACATCCAAATTAACCAAGATAGGCCATATTTCAAGGCCTTATACAAAATAAAACATTTACCAATTACAAGCCAATACTTTTGGCCAAAACATAATGACACATGTAACACCCCAAACCCGGTCAATACGCCATGACCGAATCTGGCATGCCACAGAGGAAAACGTTTTGGAAGAAAATCGAGTTAACAATTACATTTTAGTGAAAAACTCTTTGTTGTTCTATGTTTGTAGAAATTAGGTGTATAATAAGTTAAAAACTGATAATTCACTTTGAAATTCCGTAAATAAATCTTTAAAACATAGTTGCAAATCCATAGATTAGAAAACCTTTTATAATTTTAAAAGAAACCAAAGCGATTAGTTTGAAAACCGTTTCTAATTGAAATTTGGAAACTTGAGTTTTGGAAAATAGTATGAGTTATCGAAAACACTTAAGTTGTTAAATATTATCAAATGATTTATATTACCCGATGGTAACGTTTTGAAAACCATTGCGTTTTGTAGTTTAGAAAACTTTGTGCTCAAATTATTATATCAACCATGTATTTTATAAGCCATATTTAAAATATCAAGTCCAAAGCATATAAATAATCCAAAAACATAATTAAAGAGGCCTTATTACAAATCCAAATAAAGATGAAAAACCAAATTTAAATAAAATATAGTACCCAAACCACTACCCGTGTAAAATCGAATTTTTATTGCGTGGCCTCCTCGAGTCCATCCGGCTCCTCATCCGCGATTTACGAATCACCTGAAAAGATAAGGGAGAAGGTGAGTCACCAAGACTCAGTGTATAAATCCTTCCCCCGGTTAATGCAACATTCTTACACAATTCATAACCAAGCAATATATATATATATATATATATATATATATATATATAATGCACCCAAACCTAGCCATCCATAACTCCTTTTCTACCCCGTGTGGTACCAAACCACTGGTGGTGCCAAACCACTGGTGACCCAAAGTCACGAATAATCCATCTGTGGGGCCAACCCACGTGTGATACCAAATCACTGGCGACGATCCCGTAATATCAAATGTGGGGCCAACCCACTGTGGTACTAAGCCACTGGGACGAGTCGCTATGAGGTGCCAAACCTCTGGTGTCCCAAAGACACAAAATATCAACGATCCAGGTGTGGGGCCAACCCACGTGTGATACCAAATCATTGGTGACGATCCCGATATATCAACTGTGGGGCCAACCCACTGTGGTGCTAAGCCACTGGGACGAGTCGCTATGAGGTGCCAAACCTCTGGTGTCCCAAAGACACGAAATAATTGTGGTACCAAACCACTGGATGTGCCAAACCTCTAGTGTCCCAAAGACACGGATATCAAATCTTCCCCCTCCTCTCATATCACCCATAACCGTGCAAATATTATGCAAATCATGCCATTATGCTCAAATATGAACATACAGTAAGTATATCATAGATCATAGTATTAAACAACATATAGCAAAATCATATCGAAACGGACTTACCCGAATCCTTGCTCATACCCAATAGGTAACATATCAAGATCTACACAGTTTCCGGGTTTTAACACAGTCAGATTATTAACATATTTACTTAGTTATAAAGTGTGTAAGTTACACACCTGTTACTAACGCAAGTTCTAAATCCCGAAGACCCGATCTACTGCACTAGATCTCCTTGCCCTACATTCGGCCAACACTTAGATCAACAACAAACCTTAGTTTCAAAAGCCTTCGGCTTTTCAACCACTTAAAGAATGATGAACCAACATAGATCCTTACCACTTGACTTACCAAAATCGGTTGTCAGAGAATAGAGGCTTAAATCGACTGCTTCCAAAATCTCGAAGAATCTAAGAGAAATCAATTCCTATGAATGGTTAGAATCTTGCTAACAATTGCCCAAAATTCGGCTTTTGCTCACATGAAAATCGACAGAGAGAAGAGAAAAGGAATAAAGAAATTCGGCCAACACTACTTACCCTTCTCAAAATCGATTGAAGAAGAACCCAAAAGAGATTTACCCTTATTGATATTCGGTCAAAACAAAACTAGAAGAAAGAGGGAGATTTCGGCAAAATGGTTGAGTGATGAAGGGAGTTTCGGCTATGGTTGATTAAAGACAACAAATAGAATTCGGCTAGAGTGGAAAAGGAAGAAAACAAAGTAAAATGGAAGAGAGGGAATTCGGCAAAGGAAGGTGGAGAGGATTTCGGCACAAGAGTTTGAGAGAAGAAAAGAAAAAGATGAAAGGGAAGAGATGGGTACTTTCGGCTTTGAGCAAAAGAAAATGGAAAAGACAAGCAGAGAGATGGAAGAGTAGTAGGTTCGGCCAAACACTTTGAGAAGGAGAAAAGAAATGAAATAAAATAAAATTCAAGAACTTAGAGGGACATTCGGCTAGGTACCAAAAATAACAAAAAAGAAAATGCACAAAATGCCCAACACTACCTTATGCACAATCGGCTTCTCCCCTCCATCAACATGACCAAAATGGTCACCAAAGACTTCCCTTGGCCGGCCAACATTCATTCCCATATCAAATCCCACCTTTTTCCTCCTTATTTCCTCCTAGCCCCCTAAACCGTCTACATTCATGGTCAAATGGCCATAGAAAAATTTCCAAAACATCACCCCATACTTCAAGCCTTATGTCCCCTTATATTACCAAAACTCCTTGATTCCATACCTTAAATAAGCACTTGCCTTTTTCCTAAGTCTACTATCCATAAATGAAAAATCCAACCTTACCATAATTAAAATTTGACAAAAATAAAAGTATCCTTAATGACATCCATGGGATTCGAACCTAAGCCCCCACACACTGCTTGTGGGTCACCTCTAAGGCCCTAAGTGGCACCTCCTTGCCACTTTACCAAGCCCAATCTTGTGTTTAAATTCCCCACGAATTACACTTAACCCTTAGCTCCTTCAGCTCCCTCTAACTAAAGCTTAAAAACAAAAATTTTCCTACAGCTCGCCTACCCTTGGCTTATTCCTAAACCCTAGAACATCTCACTTAACAACACGACAATCCGAACTCATGCAAAACAATACAATCACAAATAACCCCTATTTTAGGATATTACAACACATATGACAAAATGACCAAGTCCCTATACATACCATATACTTAAAATGCTAAATTTCATCAATACCCAAAATTATATTTTTGATAGTCTGAGGCGAATCTCTAACGATCCCTAATCCCGAGCTAGCTTGGTGACACTATAAAACATTGAAAATAAAACGGAGTAAGCTATATAGCTTAGTAAGCTTGTATGGAAGAAATAAGCAACCCTTACCTCACATAAAACATTCAAATAACATAACATGATTAAATGTAAATTTACCATAGTTTCATGATCATAATTCATTCCATCACAACTTACCTTATATTCATCAATTCACAAATCTAATAATCATTAGTTTTAAACGCATACCTGTACCATCTTGTACTGGTTTTATACATATTCTAATCTTTGACATACCCGTGAACCACTCGGAATAACAATGTCAGATGCTCGAGAAATTTTGCACACTAAGTGCCACATATGTAGCCCAAGCTACCCAAGTCTCATATCACATAATCACTCACTCTCGAGCTGTCGATGGGCCTGCTCACACAAGCTATCAGTCAAGACGTATCTACAGGGTGCTGCTCACACAAGTTGTCAAGTATCCGTAACATATGCCGGTATACTCAGCCACCGGTAGGACGTACGAGACTAGCACCCGGATCACATAATCACATAACACATAGTAACCCTAGTGGCATGTCACTTGTATACTAACCTATTCCTAAGGTTCAACGGGATTTCTTACTTATCAAAACATCACCGGACTTGTCCATAATATTAAACTCATCCACAAATCAAACATACAGTTTTGCAATATTAAAGCATTTAGATACAGTTCTTTTAAAGCTTATTTTTAACATGCGAACTTACCTCGGTACAAAAATAGCGGAAATGGACCTAATCGTCAAACACTTTGTTTTTCCCCTGATCTAGGTCCGAACCTTATTTGTCTTGATCTATAATGTCAAATTCATCTCATTTAATCATCACATTATTCAATTCAGCCCAAAAACACTTTATGTCAAAAATTACATTTTTGCCCCTAAACTTTTAACATTTTACATTTTACATTTTAGGCCTTAGTCTCGTAAAATGAGTTTCATTCAATTTATTCTCAACCCAAGCCTAGCCAAACCTTACTCATACTCATACTAGCCCACAATTTTCATTTATTCACATTTTAAACACATTTTACAACTTTTACAAATAGGTCCGTATTTAACATTTTTTTTTTTGGTTATAAAATTGCTGGAATATTATTTCCTCAGGCCAAAGTAAAGTTCAGAAAAAAATTAAAGCCCAAAAACAAAGTAATCAAAAGATAAAAAAGAAAAGAGAAAAACCAAACTGAGCAACAAAAGTCCAGCCCAAGAAACCATTTATCCAGCACTCAAAATCGAAAGGCGTGCTTTAAGGAGCCTGCGCTCCAGCTGTATCCACGATGCAATGCCATCTTTGAAAACGCAAATCAGATGGAAGGTTAGATCTGTAACATCCTGAAAATGGGCCTAGTAGGATTGAGCCCAATGGGCCTTAGGCGTAGTAGCGTTTAAAATTTTAGAGAACGGTATTAATGCAAGTTAGACTTATTAGGTAAGTGATTTTGGAAGGTTAGAGGGCTTCTAGGAAGTCCCGGGATCAAATTTAGGCTTTAGGGAAATTTTGGTTTCAGGCGGAAAAAACCCTGGAAGTTGGCAGGTAGGCCTTAAGAATAAAAAGTGGAGGAAAATGACACAAGTGGAGTGTATGGTGTAGTGGCAAAGTGACGCCACATAAGAGACATGGGGCTGACGCCACAAGAAAGGAAGGAGGTCCAAGGTTCAAGTCTTCGCTTTTGCATTTTGGTTTTTTTTTACTTGGACCTTAGAATTTGGCTATAGGTTTAAATTTAGTTGCGCATGGTTTAAGACACAAGAGGAGCTTGTGGCCAAGTGGTTAGCGGCGTGGATTATGTTGCAAGGGAGCCTGGGTTCGAATCTCATGAGAAGCAATGGAGTATTTATTTTGCGGATTGGACGGCAAGAGTTTCAGTTGAATTTAAACTCTACTGACGAAGGGATCCCACATCGGAAAGATACAAAGAAGAAGGGTGAAGAGCTAGCTATATAAAGAGCATTGTAGGAGGAGAGTTAACATACCTTGGTAGGCGTTTGGGCACAGCAATGGGCGCAGCGCGGTTTAGCACCAGAGTCCTATCAGGTGTGTAACTCTCTCTCTACTCTAGTTGTAGAGCGGCAAATGCCGAAGTGCCGGTCACGGCAATAGTAGCCACACGAGCGTGCGAGCGCACGTGTGGGGCTTCAACGCGATAGTTGAGGCCATCAGTAGTATTCTTGTGGGTTGGGTTGCTTGGGCCACGATGGGCCAAAGTGGGCCCAATGGGCCTGTGGGCCCATATGAGTAAATTGTATGATGATATAGTATATAGTGAACTAGACTAGGTGGAACTTATATACGTGGCTAGATTTGTGTTAGGTGGGCTACACGAGTGTGTGGGCCCGAATGGGTCAGAATTGGGCTTTAGGCCCAATAGTCCGGTACGACAAGAATTGGTAGTTGAGTCGCTCGGGGCAACATTGGGCCTTCGGAAAGGCCATTTTAGGTACGAAATTACTGAAATACCTTTAGTGGGTAAATTACCAAAATACCCCTGAAAGGTAAATTACGAAAATGCCCTTGGTAGGTAAAAATTACTGTTATAGCCTTTAGAGGTTGATTAGCTTGGTTATATCGTATTTGTTGTTCTGATTATGATGGTCATACGTTTCATGCGTTATCTTTGATATATGATTTGCATACTTGGCATACTGCATACACGAATTATTATGACTGATGAACATGGCATGGACATGGGTATGATGAGAGGAAGGGGAAGATTGATATCCGTGACTTTGGGTCACTAGTGGTTTGGCACCACCAGTGGTTTGGTACCACAGTTAATTTCGTGACTTTGGGTCACCAGAGGTTTGGCACCTCATAGCGACTCATCCCACTGGTTTAACACCACAGTGGGTTGGCCCCACAGTTGGATTATTGATGTTCGTGACTTTGGGTCACCAGAGGTTTGGCACCTCATAGCGACTCGTCCCAGTGGCTTAGCACCACAGTGGGTTGGCCCCACATTTGATATAACGGGATTGTCGCCAGTGATTTGGTATCACAACGTGGGTTGGCCCCACATATGGATTATTCGTGACTTTGGGTCACCAGTGGTTTGGCACCACAATTATATTGATATCAATGACTTTGGGTCACCAGTGGTTTGGCACCACCAGTGGTTTGGTACCACACGGGGTAGATCTGGGAGTTTCGGATGGATAGGTTGGATGGGTTGCATGACATGCATATTTGCATATGAATTTATGTACGAGCTTAACATCTTTTGGATGGGGATTTACACACTGAGTCTCGGTGACTCACCCCTTAGTTAATTTTGCAGGTAATCGTTAGATCGCGGATTTGGGAGCCGAGGCAGACTTGTGGTGGCCATACAATGTTTTTCTCGTAAACTCATTCTCTTAGTTGAACTTATTTGTAACTGGGATTTTTATTATGTAATAGGGCCTTTAACTGTATATTTGGTATTTTATTTGGTTTAGCTTTTGATTTGTTTACTGCTTATTATTAAATGATCAATATGGGATTTTCCTAAGATGATAATAAACCGTTTCTTATTCAAAATTAATTAAACTCGATTTTTCACAACAACTATAAAGAATACGAGCTTTTTAACGAACACACAATTTTTAGACATTCCTTTCATGTGACATGCCAGATCCGGTCGTAACGTTTAGGCCGGGTTTGGGGTGTTACAAGATCACATTAATTTCTTTCCATCATTTCCAACAAATTCACAGAGAAAACTTTTCAGATCCACCTGCACATTTCCTTTCAATTCAAAATTTCATTATCAGAAAACCTCCCTTTCGCTTCAAAGTTCACCAGCAAAACACCCTCTCCTCCTGCTTTCTTGCCCTTCAGCAACACCCAAACCTTGTCTCCTCTCCATTTCCATCCACCCACGTTCGGCCATTATCACTGCTGCAGCAAAGACGGGACTCCTTGCCAAAGATAAGTGTTTTCTCCCCTTCTAAAACCTTCATTTGCTATGATGTGCACTACCTCATTAGCTTTCCTGTTTAGAAATCGAAAGACACAGTATCGAAAGTGCATAATCATCTTCTTTGAATCTACGATATGCGCCGCTAACTCAGATCTATCTTCTTTCTTTGCTTGCAGTTTCTGAATCACCGTCCTAGCATCCCCTTCGACTTCCACCTCCTGAAGGCCAAGTTGGTAACCCAGTTGAAGTGTCTGATAACACGCCAAAGCCTCATCAGCAAAAGCGGTCAGTATATTTCTATTAATAATGGCTTTTGAACATATTACACTTGCATCTCTGTTTCTGACTACTAATCCCGTACATGATTCATTCCTTTGTTTGTTGAAAGCCGCATCAAAATTGATCCTCAACCGCATTCCGGATAGAGCTATCCACCTGTTCATGTGTAGCCTTCTTTTAGGTAAAATTTCCTTCACCCCATCAAGTTCCTTCAAGTAGTTTCTCACAAAATCGGCTATTTGACCCCCTGTTTTCCCTTCACCCTCATGAATAAATTTGTTTCTGGTTGTCCAGATCCCCTACAATGCATACACAAAAGTCCGACAGGTTTTCATGGAGTTAACTGCAAAAAAACTTTTTAAAACTTCAATAAACTCCATATTTTCTTCAACCTCGGGCCAGAAAATATCTAATTTTTCCATGTTTCTTTTGCAACAGGGCAATCTCAAAATAAATGCCCCCTTGTTTCAGCTTCTGTTTGGCACCTCCTACAATTGGCAGACCCCATTACTCTTCTGAAATGTAAATTACTGTAGTTAGGAAAATAGTTCTGCGAGCATCTCCAGGCTGTAATCTTTATTTTGATGGTAGATCTAGATTCTAAAGTCTGTCAGCAATATTACAAACGACTTTGGAATCTAGATCTACCATCAAAAATAAAGATTACAGCCTGGAGATGCTCGTGGAACTATTTGCCTAACTATAGTAATTTACATTTCAGAAGAGTAATGGGGTCTGCCAATTGTAGGAGGTGCCAAACAGATGTTGAAACAAGGGAGCATTTATTTCGAGATTGCCTTGTTGTAAAAGAAACATGGGAAAAATTAGATACTTTCTGGCCTGAGATTGAAGAAAATATGGAGTTTATTGAAGTTTTAAAAAGTTTTTTTGCAGTTAACTCCATGAAAACCTGTCGGACTTTTGTGTGTGCATTGTGGGGGATCTGGACAGCCAGAAACAAATTTATTCATGAGGGTGAAGGGAAAACAGGGGGTCAAATAGCCGATTTTGTGAGAAACTACTTGAAGGAACTTGATGGGGTGAAGGAAATTTTACCTGAAAGAAGGCTACACATGACCAGGTGGATAGCTCCATCCGAAACACGATTGAGGATCAATTTTGATGCGGCTTTCAACAAACAAAAGAATGAATCATGTACGGGATTAGTAGTCAGAAACAGAGATGCAGGTGTAATATGTTCAAAAGCCATTATTAATAGAAATATACTGACCGCTTTTGCTGCTAAGGCTTTGGCGTGTTATCAGACACTTCAACTGGGTTACCAACTTGGCCTTCAGGAGGTGGAAGTCGAAGGGGATGCTAGGACGGTGATTTAGAAACTGCAGGCAAAGAAATAAGATAGATCTGAGTTAGCGGCGTATATCGTAGATTCAAAGAAAATGATCATGCACTTTCGATACTGTGTCTTTCGATTTCTACACAGGGAAGCTAATGAGGTAGCGCACATCATTGCAAATGAAGGTTTTAGAAGGGGAGAAAACACTTATCTTTTGCAAGGAGTCCCGTCTGTTGTTGCAGCAGTGGTAATGGCCGAACGTGGGTGGACAAAAATGGAGAGGAGACAAGGTTCGGGTGTTGCTGAAGGGGAAGAAAGCAGGAGGAGAGGGTGTTTTGCTGGTGAACTTTGAAGCGAAAGGGAGGTTTTCTGATAATGAAATTTTGAATTAAAAGGAAATGTGCAGGTGGATCTGAAACGTTTTCTCTGTGAATTTGTTGGAAATGATGGAAAGAAATTAATGTGATCTGACCTTCCATCTGATTTTCATTTTTCAAAGATGGGATTGCATCGTGGATACAGTTGGAGCACAAGCTCCTTAAAGCATGCCCGTCGGTTTTGAGTGCTGGATAAATGGTTTCTTGGGCTGGACTTTTGTTGCTCAATTTGTTTTTTCTCTTTTCTTTTTTATCTTTTGATTACTTTGTTTTTGGGCTTTAATTTTTTCTGAACTTTACTTTGGCCTGAGGAAAAAATATTCCAGCAATTTTATATCAAAAAAAAAGTTAAATACGGACCTATTTGTAAAAGTTATAAAATATGTTTAAAATGTGAATAAATGAAAATAGTGGGCTGGTATGAGTATGAGTAAGGTTTGGCTAGGCTTGGGTTGAGAATAAATTGAATGAAACTCATTTTACGAGACTAGGGACTAAAATGTAAAATGTTAAAGGTTTAGGGGTAAAAATGTAATTTTTGACATAAAGTGTTTTTGGGGTGAATTGAATAATGTGATGATTAAATGAGATGAATTTGACATTATAGATCAAGACAAGTGACGTTCGGACCTAGATCAGGGGAAAAACAAAGTGTTTGACGATTAGGTCCATTTCCGCTATTTTTGTTCCGAGGTAAGTTCGCATGTTAAAAATAAGCTTTAAAATAATTGTATCTAAATGCTTTAATATTGCAAAACTGTATGTTTGATTTGTGGATGAGTTTAATCTTATGGACAAGTCCGATGATGTTTTGATAAGCAAGAAATCCCGTTGAACCTTAAGAATAGGTTAGTATACAAGTGACATGTCACTAAGGTTACTATGTGTTATGTGATTATGTGATCCGGGTGCTAGTCTCGTACGTCCTACCGGTGGCTGAGTATACCGGCATATGTTACGGATACTTGACAACTTGTGTGAGCAGCACCCTATAGATACGTCTTGACTGATAGCTTGTGTGAGCAGGCCCATTGACAGCTCGAGAGTGAGTGATTATGTGATTTGAGACTTGGGTAGCTTAGGCTACATATGTGGCACTTAGTGTGCAAAATTTCTCGAGCATCTAGCATTGTTATTCCGAGTGGTTCACGGGTATGTCAAAGATTAGAATATGTGTAAAACCATTACAAGATGGTACATGTATGCATTTAAAACTAATGATTATTAGATTTGTGAATTGATGAATATGAGGTAAGTTGTGATGGAATGAATTATGATCATGAAACTATGGTAAATTTACATTTAATCATGTTATGTTATTTGAATGTTTTATGTGAGGTAAGGGTTGCTTATTTCTTCCATACAAGCTTACTAAGCTATATAGCTTACTGCGTTTTATTTTCAATGTTTTATAGTGTCACCAAGCTAGCTCGGGATTAGGGATAGTTAGAGATTCGCCTCAGACAATCAAAAATATCATTTTGGGTATTGATGAAATTTAGCATTCTGAGTATATGGTATGTATAGGGACTTGGTCATTTTGTCATATGTGTCATTATGTTTTGGCCAAAAGTATTGGCTTGTAATTGGTAAATGTTTTATTTTGTATAAGGCCTTGAAATATGGCCTATCTTGGTTAATTTGGATGTGAGTTATGCATGGGCTAGTGTTATTTGTGATACGCCTTTTATTTGCTTGGTGGATGAATGATTGTGGCTAAATAACTTAGGTGTTAAATGGGGAGAATTGGCTTGTTGGTCAGTTAGTGAAATTGGGCTAGACTATGCATATTGAAAGTAATCATATTGAATGTTTGTGGATGTGCTTGTGGATTGCTTGAGTTTGACAAGTATGATGTTTTTAAGCATGATAGAGGTTGGCTTTTAAATGACATGTTTAAGCCTTAGTTATGATGGAATTGGTTGCTTGATTGTGCTATGAATTATGCCATTGAAGTTGTGTACAAGTGTGTGCAAATGCGGGTGGCAAATGGCTTGGAAAATATCCTTTATTTTGTCCACACGGGTAGACACACGGGCGTGTGTCTAGGCCGTGTGTGACACACGGTCTGTTCCACGGGCATGTGTTCCAGCTGTGTGTCCCCTGCACCTTAATTTTGAGAAACAGAATGTCTAGAATTGAGCACATGGGCAAAGACATGGGCGTGTGTCACAGCATGTGTGCTACACAACCTAGAACACGGGCATGTGTCTTGGCCGTATGAAACCTGCACCTAATTCGAATTAAATTAATTTACAACACAGCCTAGCACACGGGTGAGTGGCATAGTCGTGTGGTACAGGTCAGAGGGCAACCTAAATCGAACACGGCCTGCAACACGGGCGTGTCCCAGGGCCACACGGGTGTGTGACCCCTGTTTATAGCAAAAAAATTCTAAGTTTTGTAAAACTTTCTAAAGTTATCAGTTTAGTCCTGAATCATTTCTAAAGCATGTTTTGGGCCTCGTAGGCTTAGGGACTTTATGATTAATTTCACATGGTTTAAATTTGGACGCAAATTTATGACTCGAAATTGTATGATTGCTTGTGATGTGAGTCCGGTAATGTCTCGTACCCTGTTTCGGTATAGAATACGGGTTTGAATTTGATCCCACTCCTAACAACTTTGGGTGGCATAGCAGGGAGGAAAAAAATAATTCCACTTTTGCACAAAACAAGATTTGAACTTGGGACCTAAGGGTAACATGAAGCCTTACCACTAAACCAAGAGGCCCATTCTTGCCGATAGTCGAACAAATTTAATAATAAGCTAGATGTTCAAAGATATGGGTTGAAACATAAATTAAATAAAAAATCAAACAATAACAATTAAGACCAAGGCGATATTTTTTATTTTGAGGATTTGAGAAATTGTGCCCCAACTTACGGGTATGATTTTCTCCTTGAATCGAAATAATCGAACGTCCCTTCTCTTTATTTTTTAAAAAATAATTAAAAATATAATATAATTAAATGGTGAGCATATTAATTTTTGAGAATTCGAGATTTTTGTGCCCCAACTTACGGGACATGATTTTTCGTATTAATCAACTCAAAATCAGAACGTTTCCTCATTAAAACAATTCAATTTAGATAGGGATTTTTTTAATACCATCAAATAACATCATGGAAAGAGGGACCGTATTTTAAATTCTCTTCAAATTTTCAATTTGTGACATCAAGATATTAAGTAATCAACTAGGTACAAATTTTTGGCGTTATGAGGGTGCAAACCCTTCCTCATATGTAACCGGCTCCCGAACCCATTTTCTAGATTTTGTTGACCGAAAATTATCGTTTTAATAGATCTAACATTTTATTAAAATAACCAAGTTTTGAGGTGATCTAATCACACCTAAATAGAAAAGGACTGGTGGCGGCTGCATTTTCATTTTAAAATAAAAAGCTGATTTCAAAAAAAGGTTTCAACAGTTTGGCGACTCCACTGGGGACAAAATAAGAGAGTCAATCCGCGAGTTGATTACTTTTTGGTCTTTTTGTCAAAAATTGATAATTTGGTTTAAATTGACGATGATCCCCTCCTTGTATTTCATCCTTCATGTTTTATTTTAGTGCTAAATAATGTCTTTATTATCTCGGATTATATACATCTATTTTATTGGTTCAAGAGCTTCTCTTCGTATATTTCCACATAAATTGCATGGCATAATCGTTCTATTTTACCCTTCTTAAGTGGAAGTGAGAAGCTATTCCTTTGTGAGGTCTTCACTTCTGAATAGCATAGTGCATCGCTTTCGGGATACATTCGTACCTATATCTTCGTAAGGTCTTCACCTCTGCACAAATATAGGGAAATGTATTCCCTTGGCTATAATAATTGAGGATCGAGGAATCTGCTGGTTCGGTACCTTTACTTTAGAACCAAACTGCATGAAATAAACCCTAAAAGCCAGCCCTAGGAAGAATCATGTCAAACCTTTAGCGTTTACCCGAATAGATTACAAAGAAGGAGTGTTTTGATTGTTATTCTTTGCTTTATATTTGAGCTTTATACAAAATGTATTGACGTGTTTTGTTTTGTTTTGGTTGTGGCTGTGGCTGCATTACATTTTCATCTTAGAGGAAAAGTGTTGATTCGTGTTCAATTGTTAAATAGAGAGTTTGTCATGGAAATGGGGTTTCTTGATAAAGTGGAAGTATCTGTTTTAATGGAATTGAACTAGAATAAATGCCTTTTTACATGCATCTTTTTTATTCATTAACATTACATTTCATTACATGCAATAAATTTCATAAGATCTATAAATGCGTCGAGTTTAGGATTCTAGTACATAGCCTGATGGATAACAAAGAGTTGGAATTCTTTGAAGATATCGAGGGTTTGGAAAGGAAAGATGTTTGTGCCTCTGAAGAGGGAACTAAAAAAAAGAGAGAAAAACCTATTAGGAATTTGTTCCCATATATTCGGAAGTGTTCTGAACAACTAGACTGTGGGGGAGATCCCTATAGTTTTTAGGACAATTTCATAGTAATATTCAGAATATACCTATTGCTCTAAGTTTGGGAATAATAGGGATCTTTTTGTGAAAAAGGCGTATATCCCTTATCTTTATTTCAATGAAAACAATGCATTTTTATGTCTCATTTGGCAAACACTTCACTATCTCATTCATTCATACTCATACCACACAACTAATCATTCTTATATTCATTTGTTCCTTGGGTCTTCTTTTATTCCTATAATAGGTCTTCAGATATCAATGACATAAGCGACATTGCTGTTAACTCAGAGTCTCCTTTTGAGCAGGATATGTGTCTAGAAGAACCTTAGAACCTAGAAGATGATCGAGATTGTAACTTATCTCCTGTTTTGTTAAGGATGGTAAAGAGAGATGAGAAACAGATCCTACCTCACAAAGAGTCAGTGGAAATTGTGAGCTTAGGGGATGAACAAAAAAATAAAGAGGTGAAAATCGGAACTTGCATCACTGCTGTAACATCCCAAACCCGGCCCAAAACACCACGGCCGAATTTGGAATGTTACTGGGAAAAAGGTTGAAAAGAGTTCTATTTTGAAGGTGAAAAAATAAGTTTTAAGTTCTAAATCAAATACTTCGTTTAAGAGGGGTTTCTCGTTTGAAAGTAGTAGTTTGTCGGCAGGCAAAAGTTTTCGGGTAGTTTAAAGTTCAAATCGTTATTCATGCTTGAGTTTCAAGAAAAACGATTGTTTATAAGCGATCCAAAATTTTAAACAAAACTTCATTTGTTACCCTCATGTTATAAATATCTTAAAACCACTTTTAATTAATTAACCAATAATAAATCCGAGTTAAACCATAATATCTCAAAACATTTAAAGCGGCCTTATTACAATAAAAATATCCCAAAAAGTAATTAAAAGTTTATAATGTACTTAGAAATAAAAACAGCTTCTGCATGGCCACCTCAGATCCACTCCAGCCAGGTCCAATGAACTACGAATTACCTGCATTGTTTGAAAAACAAGGTGAGTCACCAGACTCAGTGTGCAATTAAACCATATGATTCCACAAATGGGCTTGACCCCAATTCCACATCAAACCACATACCACGCATAATGATGCAATATGTTAACCCAACCCAACCTAGTATCCAACCGCTACACACCACCCGTATATCCATCCACCACACACCAGGGGATTACTAAATCGACCCTCCATTCACTACACACCTCTTTGGCAGTCTATGCCGTCGGCACACTGCTCAAAGTCCACTTAGTGGTCTAACCACTGATCCACGTGATTAAATCACAAATATCCACGATGAGACTCAAGGTCATCATTAATCCACGATGAGGCTCGGGGCCATCATCAATCGTGACAGAGTCACCCACGTACATAAATGTACACACTTCCCCTTAATCAATATATATCGAACCCTATGCACATGCAGCATATTAGGATGAAATAGCAATATAACATATGAACATACCGGATATGCATATATGACATACTTACATAGATCCGCAATTATTAACCACACCCTCAAAATAGGTAGTTTACCAACCTGGTTACCGGACTACCCAATATGGGTAATAACACCACCACAGCCACTGTTTCGGCTACCACACACAGTACATATATTTTAATTAAAGCAAATAAATAAACAGTGTGTTAATTACACACCTGATAACTCGCAATACCACGCCCTCAATGTCGACACTATCGCTAATCGATACTACCGCTATTCGCCTACGATCCTGCTCTGAAGCTGGCCCACACCCCGGTGGCCAATCCCGAATCGCTGAAACTGACTGCTTCTTGAATTTAGGGGTAGGGACTACGTGTCCAACCCCTTTCTCTCCTTGGCTGATACTCGAATCCATCAAACAAAGTCTTTGGTTAGAAGACCCGGGTTAAAAAGTTAGATCAGATCTAAACGAGACTAAAATAACATCTTAATCGAATACTCTTAAACATCTTAATCGAATAATCTTACCCGAAATTGACAAAACCCGAAGAGTCTATACTTGAACCAAGAGACTATCGAAATCCCTACATGAACCATGTTAGATTCGGCCCTAACACTTATGGACAAAAGAAGTGGCCTTCGGCCGAACGTTACCTTCTTACCTTGATTGATCAAATCCCGAAAGATCCTTACTACTCCTAACGTCGGCTTCAAACAGAAGAAACACCAAGTTAAGGCCCTTATCAAGATTTGACCACACCCAAGAACCAAGGTTAGCTTTTGGTTTCGGCAACCAGAGAAAGAAAAGAGAAAGATTAAAAAGGAATAATGAACCCTTACCACTATTACGAACCCGATTGAGCGATTTGGCCAAAGATAGACGACGACACTCCCCTAAAGATCAACTACCCAAAATAGTCACCACACCAAGGAGATTCAGCTTTGAAGAACTAAAAGAAACGAAAGAAAAGAATGAATGGAGATGGCTAGAAGGTTCGGTTACCAAAACACAAGGAAAGAGGAGTTATTCGGCTCTTACAGATAAAGAAATCGATGGAAAGAAAATGAGAAGAGAGGGTTGAGGCTTGTAAGGTTTCGGCTATGGTGAAGGGTGATGGATATATTCGGCCACCAAGAGAGGAGATGTAGAGAGATGAAGTATTCGGCTTTTGCAAAAGTAGTGAAGGTTCAAGGCTGTCGAAGTGAAAAAGAAAAAGAAGAGAAGGGAGAGTTATGGTTCGGCTAGAGTGACTTCCAATGAAACTCAAGATGAAAAAGATGAATAAAAGTGACCTTGATAATCTACTAATTTTTGGCTATGAGTCAACAAGAGAAGAAAAGAAGCAGATGTTTAGGAGGCTGTTCTGTTTTTGGTAAATAGGAAATGAAAAGAACCAAAAACAAAAAACAACAACAACACTCCCTAAAGCACATTCGGCCCCCCTAAAGCACCCAAAACTGAATCCACCCTTCACAATTTCGGCTACACATCCCCTCTCCCCTCAACCACTATGCCGTCCCACCCTTTACTCCTTGCTTCCCTCTCATCCAATCATTCAAACAAATTTGAATGATTCAAATTCCTTAATTTTCTCCCCTCCACACATTCAAATCCTGTTGATGCCTTCAACCCTCATCCAACAGTGTCCATCCAGAACACAACTCTCCCCTGTCCTGGCGTTAAAAAGAATAACAGAAAGGGATCTTCGCAGCTCGAACCAAGTCCCTTTTAGCTCCCTGAGGCGTCACTCCCTTGTGCTCTAAGTGGCGCCTCCCTTGCCACTTTACCACTTGATTTCTTGTGTCAAAGAACACCACATTAAATCCCTTAAGGCCTAGCTCCCCTAACTCTCCCCTTATCAGCTTTAACCAAAAGTTTCACTAAGGCTCCTACTCAACCCCAAGGTTTCCTGAAGCCCCCAAACGTACTCAAACAACATACAGAGCCTACCAACACATAGATACGAATTAAAATGCAAGACCCCCAAATCCCGGATGTTACAGTTCTACCCCCTTAAAGAAATTTCGGCCTCGAAATTACCTGATCAAAATAAATGAGGGTATTGCTGTCGCATTGCCTCCTCTGGTTCCCACGAAGCTTCTTCTGAACCATGGTTCCGCCATAACACCTTGACTAGAGGAACTGATTTTTTTCGTAGCACCTTCACATCTCGCTCCAAAATCTGAATTGGCTCTTCCTCATAGGACAAGTCTAGCCTTAACTCAACCTCCTCTACTAGCACCACGTGAGATGGATCCGATCGGTAACGTCTCAGCATCGAGACGTGAAACACATCATACATCTGCTTCAGCTCTGAAGGCAACTCTAACTAATATGCCACTGGTCCAACTCACTTCAAAACCCGATAAGGCCCTATAAACCTGAGACTCAGCTTACCCTTACGTCCAAATCTCATCACCTTCTTCCTCGGTGAAACTTTAAGAAACACCCAATCACCCACTGCAAACTCTATCTCTTTCCGCTTAAGATCCGCATACGACTTCTGTCTGTCAGATGCCTCCTTCAACCGTGCTCGGATTACCTTAACCTTCTTGATACGAGCATGCCCAGGGCACCAACGATTTTTAATTTGAGGAGCTCGTTATTAGCTCACCTCTTAGCTCATTTTAATTAGTTAATTGCTGGAATAAAAAATTAGTTAACTTAGCTTTAGTTAATTAAATGAAATTTAATTAATTTGGTTTAAGTTAATTAAGTAATTTAGTCAAAATTAATTTGTACAAGCTTTAATTAATTTGTCTTCTTTCGTGCATTAGTTTGTGTCAATAAATCTGTGTCACTAATTAATTTAATTAGTGATTACCGAGTTAATATGTCTAGATGTCTATTGCTAATTTTATGGGCCAATGGGTTAATTTTAATTGTTGCACTTTTATGTTGTAGTAGGGATATTCGGCCACATTATGAAGCTCTTCAAGTTGCTGCACGTGGATGGTTTTTAAGTAGGACAATCGGCTCTCCAAGCATGGAGGAATTGTGGGCATTGAATAAAGCTTTTGTTTGAGGGAATGTATGTGCTTGGACGGCACAAAGTATAGAGCATAATGGATGGAATTAAATAATACAAAGCAAGCCATGAAATTAAAGGCATTATGAGATGGACGGCATTGGGAGTATGGGGTTTGACAATCCTTGAATTAAATAATTGAAGGGCTCCTCATGGCATGATAAAGCATTGGACGGCAAATGGGAAGCATAAATGGAGCCTTGAATTAAATAAACAACAAGGGAGATTGATGGATGAAGAAAAGATATAAAGCACATAGAAGCATGGGGATAATAAAATAATCCTTGTCTTCTTGTGAGTAATGGACGGCATGAAGGAACAAAGCAAGATAAGTACAAACTTTTAATCCTTGAGCATTATAAATTTTTAAATCAAGAAAGTGGATGAAAGGGCATGGACGGCAAGTGGAAGGCCGAAATTCATGAAGAAAGAATGTGGGAATAAAATAATGCATGTAACTAGTGGAAGCATGAACGGCCAAGCAATATTAAATCAAACAAGGTGAGTGCGTTTAATGGATGGCAAATTAAACAATTGAAATTGATGAAGGCATATATGGAACCATGCGTGAATTTGAACAAGGGATATTGGCCATATTATTTTGGTTTGGACGGTAATGAAAACACATGTTGGGATGAATTTCAAATCAATTAGTAAACAATGGCAACACTATTGGAATAAATAATTAACATGTGAGTGGCTTAGAAGGCCAACCCCTTGGACGGCATGAAGAATATTTCAAAGGAATTGGAGCATGAAATGCATTTGTGAAACATAAAATAACAAAGCATGGAAGATAATGGTGGGACGGCAATGCCATTGCTTTTGATTAATTTTTCATATCTTGGACAGCAGATTGAAGGCACCCATGTGATTAAACAATTGAAGATAAGACGCTTTCAAGCTTGGTATTTTGGTCATTCGGCTACCTAGCTTTTAGGCTATAAATATTTGCTATTTTTATTTTGTAAGGGAGAGGATTTTTATGAATGAAATTTTATGAACTTTGTTCATTTGAGTGAGTTTATCTCCTCTTCGTTTTCGTACAAGTTTCGTTAGACTTATCAAGCTTGCTTGTGGCATCTTCGACTTGTTTGAACTTATCACCAAATTTCGTTTGGTGTGGCTTTCATCAACCTATCTTCATCTATCCACCTTAACAATATAAGAAACGGGGTGACACTGTTATATAGTGTTGAATCTTTCTTAAGTTAAGTTCGTATTTCCATTTCCATCATCGATTCTGTAACATCCTTAAATCAGGGTCTCTACATTTTTGGTGTGGTTGCATGTGATAGTATGACTGTTGTGCTAGTTTAGGGTGTTTTGGGGTCCTGGCATGAGTTTGGTGTAGATCAGAACCATAGCAAAAATTTTCGTTTTGGGCTTCTAAGAAGGGGAGCTGAGTGAGTTAGGTGTTAGGGGAATTATTGGTGTGTTTTGACACAAGTAACTCAGTCGTAAAGTGGCAAGGGAGGCGCCACTTAAGCACAGGGGGAGTGACGCCACATGCAGGTGGGGAGAGCCTTGGTTCGAGCTGCAGGAATCCCTCTTTGTGCATTTCTTTTTTACGCCAGGACAAGGGAAGAGATGTGCTCTAGATGGACTCTGATGGATGTGGATGGAAGAGGTCAACAGATTCAAATGAGTGGAAGAGAGGAAATTTAGGGATTTGAATCATTCAAATAGATTTGAATGAGTGGCCAGGTGAAATTTGTGGAGATGGGCATGGGAGCTTAGTGTTGGCCGAATGTCAAACACTAAGGGAGAAGGGAGAAATCGATTTGGGTAGCTAAGGGTGTGCCGAATTTCATTAGTAGACTTAGGGGAGCATTTTTGGCTAGCTTGAAGGGCATTCTTTTCTTTATTTCTTTTTGGTCAAAACCGAAGTGCCTATAGCATTTTGCAGCGTTTTCTTTGTTCTCTCAAGAACCAAAACCGAAACCTTTCTCTAGGACTCCTCTCAATTTCTTTTATTTTTCTCTTCTCTGCTTCTTTTGTGTTTAGCCGAATCCACCTTGCTCTCCATCCATCATTGTGATTCGTTTTCTTGCCATAACCACTAAGAAGCCGAAACCCCTAAACATCTTTAGTATGTGTATACCGAATCTTACTGGTTGGTAGTCGAATCTGTCAGACTAAGGTAAGGGGAGGCGATTCCTTTTATTTTGGGTTACTTTTTTCTTGATTTCTTGACCAAAGCTGAATGGCTATTTGTTTAATAGTGTTAAGTTTGGCCGAATTTAGGAAGGAGTGGCGCAAGCATTTGGATTCCCGGGATTTGCTCAGTTCATGGTTTAGATCTTAATCTTCGGGATTTGTTAATTTAGGTAAGGGATCTACTCTTTCAGGTTAATTCTTGGTTCATAGTTATTCTCTGTGTTAACTTGATTTAGTGCCCAAAGGTTTTATGAACCCTAATGCCAGCCAAGCATTAGATGGGGTAGATCTGAGACCCCAGCCCCTAAGTTCAAGAAGAGGGCAGTGTCGGCTGTTCGCGATTGGCCGCCTGGGTGTGGGCCGGCATCTGAGCAAAGCAATAGACAAATAGCGGTAGTGTCGATTAACAACAGTACCGACGTAGAGAGCATAGTATTGCGAGTAATCAGGTGTAAATTGTTAAAAGCCGGAATAACTGTTGGATTCGGTATGTTACCCAAGTGGGTAAAAGTGAGGACTCCGGGTAAGTCCACTCTGATTGGCTAACGTTAAATGCCTTTGTTAAAATCTGAATATACTAGGCCATGTGATTTCTATATGTTATGCATGATGTTTATGCCATGAAAAGTATGTTCATTAAGGTGGGTATGATGAGAGGAGGGGGAAGGCATGATTTAGACTGTCACCAGTGGTTGTGACCACACAGTGGGTTGGCCCCGCTTCTTATATTATTGTGACTAAGTCTCAGTGGTTTTGACCACATATATATCTATCTTTGTGACTCGTCCGAGTGGTTTGGAACCACAGTGGGTTAGCCCCACATATCGATACCGAATTGTCACTAGTGGTTTCAACCACAATGTGGGTTGGCCCCGCACATATATTATTGTGACTTCGATCACCAGTGGTTTTGACCACCAGTGGTTGTGACCATATACATATATTATTTGTGACCTCGGTCACCAGTGGTTGTGACCACACGGGGTAGAAACAGGAGTTTCGGATGGTTAGGTTGGGTTGCATGATATGCATATTCACTTATGAGACTGTGAAAGGGCTGGTATCTTCGGGATGGGGATTCACACTGAGTCTCGGTGACTCACCCTTTCCTTTACATTTTGTAGGTAACTATTAGATCGCGGATGAGGAGCCGGAACGGACTCGAGGTGGCCATGCAAGACGTTGTGGGTGGAGGTTTTAAACTATTAATTAGTTTGCTTACTTTAAATTTGGTTTTGGGTTTGTAATAAGGCCACTAGTTTTCACTTGTTGGATTATCTATCTGTTTTAAGTTTTCACCGAATCTTGTCTAAACTGGTAACGGTATGCTTAACAAATCTATAAAAGGAATGTTTTCCAAACTTACACAAACTATCGAGATTTTCTAAAACTTACCATCGGGTAATGATAAAAAGGTAGCAACCACAAATAAAGTTCAATTGTCTTCAAGACTAAATTCCTAATGGTTTTAGCAACATCACTCCTATTAACTCGGCTTTTCACAAAATTGTAGTTTTCTTACTTTAGAGGCAACAACTTGTTTTCCAAATCACGTTTATTTCAAAATTGAATCAACAACTGGTTTAATCGAATACGATCTTTCTCTGTGACATGCCAGATTCAGTCGTAGTGTCCTGACCGGGTTTGGGGTGTTACAATTTTGGTATCAGAGCCAAGTTCAAAAGCTTGGTTGTGGGCCTGAGGCCCAAAATCAATAAAGAGTTTATGAAATGATTTTTAAGGAAAATGCATATTTTGGGGAAAGCATGGCACCTGAGTCTCCGGCACCGATCCGCCACGGTAAGTTCTCTAAACTACTGTTGCTGTGGTTTATGATTGTGATATGAATGATAGTGATAGGGATTCACTTTAGAGACTGAGACCATAGGATTGTGTGAACTTGCGAAAACAAACCCCATAACAAACTGTTCATAAAACTGTGCTGTAATAACAGTGGAATAAGTCTAATGCATAAAATTCTTAAAATCAGATTAATCCGTAAACGGAAGACATCAACACACGAGGACGTGGGCGTAATACGTGTGGACGTGGTAGAGGTAGGATGACTGTGTCTGAGCCGGTCGGGTCCGGTCATGGGTCAGAGAACGAGGTACCACCGCCGCCAGCTGTGGGCACTGAGTTTCAGGATCAGACGGGTGGTGACAATGCTGTGTCGCAGGCGATGCTGAGGGTTCTGGAGAGAGTAGCTGGAGCAGGTAGAGGTAAGGGGGCTTGGAAATCAGTGTCTGAACGACTTCGAGCCAATAGAGCAGAGGTATTTCGGGGTGTTTCCGATGTGGCTCCCAATACAGCTGACTATTGGCTAGAGGGGACTGAGCGTACAATGGATGACTTGGACTTTATAGCTGAGGAGAAGTTGAAAGGGATAGTGTCTCTTTTTCGGGATGAATCTTATCAGTGGTGGCTCACGGTCCGGGATGGTGCGACAGCTGATGACATCACTTGGGAGTTCTTTAAGGCAGCTTATAAGAGGAAGTACGTCGGGTCCAGTTATATAGATGTGCAACGGATGGCATTCTTGAATCTGGTTCAGGGGAATAAGTCAATGTTGGAATATGAGGCGGAGTTTCTTCGGTTAAGTCGTTATGCTAGGGGTATCGTGGCTACGGAGCACGAGCGCTGTGTTAAATTTGAGGATGGGCTGAGAGATGAGCTGCGGATGTTGATTGCCCCGCAGAGGGAAAGAGAATTTGCTGTCTTGGTGGAGAAGGCCAAAATAGCTGAGGGGGTGAAGTAGTCAGTGAGATAGAATCAGGATAGACGTTGGAATAAGAGGAGTTCTGGGTCATCAGGGTCTGCCAGGAGTTCGCAGAAAAGGGCTAGATTTGGCGGGCCGAGTCAAGCTACAGAGCCTGCTGCTACTACTCAGTGGTCGCCACGGTGTGCTCGATGTGGGAAGTCTCATTCGGGAGAGTGTTGGACAGGAAACAGAGGGTGCTTCGGGTGTGGGTCAATGGGGCACCGGGTAAGGGATTATCCGCGGATATCAGCTAGGATCTAGTCTGAGGGTCAAGGACATACACAATTCAGGAGGGATGGACAGCAACCACAGAGGAGTCGCGGTCCGACCAGGGGAGGTAATGGTTCGTGGCGAGGTCGCGGAGCACCGGGCAGAGGTGTCGGAAATACTGATGCAAGACAGTCTGGGTTGGTTTATGTAGTGAGGCGTCAAGAGGAGGGCGACGCACCGGACGTCATAACTGGTACGTTCTTAATTTTTGGACTGCCTTATACTGCTTTGATAGATGTTGGTTCGACGCACTCTTATGTTGCCAGTAGTATAGTGGGAACTATGAATTTAGCCTTTGAGATTTCTTCTAGGGAGATGACAGTAAATAGCCCTCTAGGTCACTCTGTAGAAGTAAACAAACTTTATAAGGAGGTACCCCTAGAACTTCAAGGGGTAGTGTTTTTGGCTGATCTGATGGAACTGCCATTCGGGGAGTTCGATTTGATCCTAGGGATGGGCTGGCTAGTGAAGTAGCAAGCGAGTTTGGACTGTGCAGCTAAGCGTATGTTATTGAGAACAGTTGAGGGTGAAGAGGTGGTGATGATAGGTAATAGAAGAGATTATCTATCCAATTTTGTGTCCGCTTTAAAGGCCGAGAAGATGGTGAGGAAGGGATGTGAGGCGTTCATGCTTCATGTTTGTGCATTGGAGGTCAAGGAATCAATTGTAGGGGATGTCCGAACGGTGAAGGAATTTACCGATGTATTCCCAGAAGAGCTTCCGGGTTTGCCTCTCGATCGCGAAGTTGAGTTTGGCATAGATCTGTTACCAGGAACCGCGCCAGTGTCTATTGCTCCATATAGAATGGCGCTAAAGGAGTTGGTGGAACTGAAGGCACTGATTCAGGAATTGCTGGACCGGGGTTTTATCCGGCCGAGTGTATCACCTTGGGGAGCGCCTGTGCTTTTTGTTAAGAAGAAAGATGGTACAATACAGATGTGTATAGATTACCGATAGGCTGAATAAGTTGACGATCAAGAACAAGTATCCGTTGCCGAGGATAGACGATCTGTTCGATCAACTTAAGGGTGCATCAGTCTTTTCTAAGATTGATTTAAGGTCGGGGTATCATCAGCTTAAGTTAAGGGAGGCCGATATTCATAAGACAGTGTTTCGCACTCGTTATGGGCAGTACGAGTTCTTGGTAATGCCGTTTGGGTTGACCAATGCGCCGGTAGCGATCATGGACATGATGAATCGGGTGTTTCAGCCGTATTTGGATCAATTCGTTGTGGTGTTCATAGATGACATTTTGGTGTACTCGAAATCTGAGGAGGAGCATGATGCGCATCTACGTGTGGTTTTGCAGATTCTGAGGGAGAAGCAATTATTCACAAAGTTTAGTAAGTGCGAGTTTTGGCTTAAAGAAGTAACCTTCTTGGGTCATGTGGTATCAGCTGAGGGGATTAGAGTGGATCCTCAGAAGATTGAGGCGGTGTTGGACTGGAAACCACCTAAGTCGGTAGCAGAAATTCAGAGTTTTCTGGGTTTGGTAGGATATTACAGAAGATTTGTGGAAGGGTTTTCCTTGATTGTGGCGCCGTTGACCAAGTTACTAAGGAAAGGGGTTCCATTTGTGTGGTCAGACAAACAGCAGGAAAGTTTTGACAAGTTGAAAATGATTTTGACAGAAGCTCCGGTGCTGATTCAGCCTGAAGCGGGGAAGGAGTTTACAGTTTATTGTGATGTGTCGCATACTGGTTTGGGTTGTGTGCTCATGCAAGAGGGGAAAGTGGTGGCGTATGCATCTCGGTAATTGAGACTTCACGAAGTGAATTACCCGACGCATGATCTGGAGTTGGCTGCAGTGGTTTTCGCCCTGAAAATTTGGAGGCATTCCTTGTATGGTTAGAAGTCAATAGTCTACACGGACCACAAGAGCTTGAAGTACTTGCTGACTCAGAAGGAATTGAATTTGAGGCAGCGGAGGTGGATCGAGTTGTTGAAGGACTACGACTGCTCGATTGAATACCATCCGGGTAAGGCAAACGTTGTGGCTGACGCGTTGAGCCGCAAGGTGGTAGCAGACTTGAGAGCAATGTTTGCCCATCTTAGTCTGTGTGATGATGGAAGTTTGTTAGCGGAACTACAAGTGAAGCCGACGTGGGTAAATTAGGTTATGGAGAAACAGCTAATGGATGAGGTCCTAAGTGCTCGAAGGTTACAAGTGCAGAATGGTGGATCAGAAGGTTATAGTTTGAGTAGTGGTGGAGTGTTGTGTTTCCAAGGGAAAGTTTGTATGCCGAAAGACGTTGAGTTAAGATAGAGGATTCTTCAGAAAGCTCATAGCAACCCATACGCTGTGCATCCTGGAGGTAGTAAGATGTACCAAGATTTGCGGGAACAGTTTTGGTGGCCGGGTCTGAAGCGGGAGGTAACAGAATTTGTGGGTAAATGTCTAACGTGTTAGCAAGTCAAAGCTGAACATCAGTTACCGTCGGGTCTGTTGCAACCGGTAAAGATTCCGCAATGGAAGTGGGAGAGAATCACGATGGATTTTGTCAGTGGGCTACCCCTTACGCCTAGCAAGAAGGATTCAGTCTGGGTGATTATTGATCGTCTCACAAAATCAGCTCATTTCATACCAATTCGGGTTGATTACTCACTCCAAAAGTTGGCTAAGTTGTATATAGCAGAAATAGTGAGATTGCATGGAGTGCCAGTATCGATTATCTCAGATAGGGATCCTAGGTTCATGTCAAGGTTTTGGAAGGCGTTGCATCAGGCATTAGGTACAAGGTTGGATTTCAGCACGGCATTTCATCCGCAGACAGATGGACAGTCAGAGAGGGTAATCCAGATTTTAGAAGATATGCTGAGGGGTTGTGTTTTGGATTTTAGAGGTAGTTGGGAAGAATATCTACCGTTGGCGAAGTTCGCAACAACAACAGCTATCAGGCAAGTATCCATATGGCACCGTATGAAGCTTTATATGGGCGTAAGTGTCGTACCCCTGCATGTTGGACAGAGTTGGGTGAACGTCGATTGTTGGGTCCAGAGTTAGTTGCTGAAACAGAGGATAAGGTTAGGGTGATTCGGGCTCGTCTGAAGGAGGCTTCGGATAGGCAGAATTCTTATGCCGATCTTAAGCGGAGGGATATAGAGTTTGCAGTGGGTGATAAAGTCTTTCTTAAGGTGTCGCCAAGGAAGAAGGTGCTGAGGTTTGGTCGGAAGGGCAAGCTGAGCCCTAGGTTCATCGGGCCGTATAAGGTGTTGAAACGTGTGGGACCAGTAGCTTATCAGCTCAAGTTGCCATCGGAATTGTGTCAGATTCATGACGTGTTTCATGTCTCCATGCTTAGGCGCTATCGATCAGATCCATCGCACGTTGTGCCAGTAGAGGAGATTAAGGTGAGCCCAGATTTATCTTTTGAGAAGGAGCCAGTGTAGATCCTGGATCGGGATGTCAAAGTTTTGCGTAGGAAGTCAGTTCCTTTAGTGAAGGTGTTATGGCGGAATCATGGATCGGAAGAGGCCACGTGGGAACCAGAGGATGTGATGCGGTGGCAATACCCTCAACTCTTTTGACCAGGTAATTTCGAGGTTGAAATTATTTTAAGGGGGTAGAACTGTAACATCCTTAAATCGGAGTCTCTGCATTTTTGGTGTGGTTACATGTGATAGTATGATTGTTGTGCTAGTTTAAGGTGTTTTTGGGTCCTGGCATGGGTTTGGTGTAGGTCTGAGCCATAGCAAAAATTTTCATTTTGGGCTTCTAAGAAGGGGAGCTGAGTGAGTTAGGTGTTAGGGGAATTATTGGTGTGTTTTGACACAAGTAACTCAGTGGTAAAGTGGCAAGGGAGGCGCCACTTAAGCACAGGGGGAGTGACGCAACATGCAGGTGGGAAGAGCCTTGGTTCGAGCTGCAGGAATCCCTCTATGTGCATTTCTTTTTGACGCCAGGACAAGGGAAGAGATGTGCTCTAGATGGACTCTGATGGATGTGGATGGAAGATGTCAATAGATTCAAATGAGTGGAAGAGAGGAAATTTAGGGATTTGAATCATTCAAACAGATTTGAATGAGTGGCTAGGAGAAATTTGTGGAGATGGGCATGGGAGCTTAGTGTTGGCCGAATGTCAAACACTAAGGGAGAAGGGAGAAATCAGTTTGGGTAGCTAAGGGTTTGTCGAATTTCATTAGTAGACTTAGGGGAGCATTTTCGGCTAGCTTGAAGGGCATTCTTTTCTTTATTTCTTTTTGGTCAAAACCGAAGTGCCTATAGCATTCTGCTGCGTTTTCTTTGTTCTCTCCAGAACCAAAACCGAAACCTTTCTCTAGGACTCCTCTCAATTTCTTTTATTTTTCTCTTCTCTGCTTCTTTTGTGTTTAACTGAATCCACCTTGCTCTCCATCCATCATTGTGATTCGTTTTCTTGCCATAACCACTAAGAAGCCGAAACCCCTAAACATCTTTAGTGTGTGTATGCTGAATCTTGCTGGTTGGTAGCCGAATCTGTCAGACTAAGGTAAGGGGAGGCGATTTCTTTCATTTTGGGTTACTTCTTTCGGGATTTCTTAACCAAAGCCGAATGGCTATTTGTTTAATAGTGTTAAGTTTGGCCGAATTTAGGAAGGAGTGGCGCAAGCGTTTGGATTCCTGGGATTTGCTCAGTTCGTGGTTTAGATCTTGATCTTCGGGATTTGTTAATTTAGGTAAGGGATCTACTTTTTCGGGTTAATTCTTGGTTCATAGTTATTCTCTGTGTTAACCTGATTTAGTGACCAAAGGTTTTATGGACCCTAATGCCAGCCAAGCGTTAGGTGGGGTTAGATCTGAGACCCCAGCCCCTAAGTTCAAGAAGAGGGCAGTGTCGATTGTTCGCGATTGGCCGCCTGGGTGTGGGCCGGCATCTGAGCAAAGCAATAGACAGATAGCGGTAGTGTCGATTAACGACAGTACCGATGTAGAGAGCGTAGTATTGCGAGTAATCAGGTGTGTAACTCTTACACACTTCATTTGTTAATTGTTATATCGTGTAAATTGTTAAAAGCCGGAATAACTATTGGATTTGGTATGTTACCCAAGTGGGTAAAAGCGAGGACTCCGGGTAAGTCCACTCTGATTGGCTAACGTTAAATGCCTTTGTTAAAATCTGAATATACCAGGCCATGTGATTTCTGTATGTTATGCATGATGTTTATGCCATGAAAAGTATGTTCATTAAGGTGGGTATGATGAGAGGAGGGGGAAGGCATGATTTAGACTGTCACCAGTGGTTGTGACCACACAGTGGGTTGGCCCCGCTTCTTATATTATTGTGACTAAGTCTCAGTGGTTTTGACCACATATATATCTATCTTTGTGACTCGTCCGAGTGGTTTGGAACCACAGTGGGTTAGCCCCACATATCGATACCGGATTGTCACCAGTGGTTTCGACCACAATGTGGGTTGGCACCGCACATATATTATTGTGACTTCAGTCACCAGTGGTTTTGACCACCAGTGGTTGTGACCACATACATATATTATTTGTGACCTCGGTCACCAGTGGTTGTGACCACAAGGGGTAGACACAGGAGTTTCGGATGGTTAGGTTGGGTTGCATGATATGCATATTCACTTATGAGACTGTGAAAGGGCTGGTATCTTCGGGATGGGGATTCACACTGAGTGTCGGTGACTCACCCTTTCCTTTACATTTTGCAGGTAATTCCTAGATCGCGGATGAGGAGCCGGAACGGACTCGAGGTGGCCATGCAAGACATTGTGGGTGGAGGTTTTAAACTATTAATTAGTTTGCTTACTTTAAATTTGGTTTTGGGTTTGTAATAAGGCTACTAGTTTTCACTTGTTGGATTATCTATCTGTTTTAAGTTTTCACCGAATCTTGTCTAAACTGGTAACGGCATGCTTAACAAATCTATAAAGGAATGTTTTCCAAACTTACACAAACTATCGAGATTTTCTAAAACTTCCCATCGGGTAATGATAAAAAGGTAGTAACCACAAATAAAGTTCAATTGTCTTCAAAACTAAATTCGTAATGGTTTTAGCAACATCACTCCTATTAACTCGGCTTTTCACAAAATTGTAGTTTTCTTACTATTAGAGACAACAACTTGTTTTCCAAATCACGTTTATTTCAAAATTGAATCAACAACTGGTTTAATCGAATACGATCTTTCTCTGTGACATGCCATATTCGGTCGTAGTGTCCTGACCGGGTTTGGGGTGTTACAGATTCCATTTATCCATCTTAAACATTATAGAACCCGGGGTGACACTCTTTAGTGTTGAATCGCTTCTTGTTTAAGTTCTTTTATCCATCTCCATTAAATTATCCTTTATCTATTTTATTTTTTTATATTTTGTTCCACCAAACTGAACCATCTCCTATTTTATTCACTTAAGCTTCCGCAAACTCATTTATATTTTCTGACTTGTTTCCAAAGGCTTGATTTCTCCTCGTAGACGATTGGGCAACCCACATACGTTTCGACTCATCCTGAGCCGGTTCGTATCATCTGGTATCAGAGCTACAAAACGAGGGGCACAACAACATACGTGAAGCCGGAATAAGTTCGTAAGTTCAAAAAAAAAATTTTAAAAAAAATTCGTGTTAAAAAATTTTTTTAAAAAAAGTTGTATTTTATTTTCATTGTATTTGGCACATATTGTATTTGAAGTTCAAAAAAAAAATGAGAGATACAAAAAAAAAGGTTCAAATATAAAAAAAAAAAAGAGAAAAGTAAAAAAAAAAGGGTGTGCTTGGAAATTTTTGAAAGTTTGCAAGTCCTTGTTTCGTTTTCATCCTTCTTACCCTATTCCTTCAAAACCACAACGCTCCACACCCCCCCCCAAAAAAAGTTTTTTTCTTTATTTTAGCCTACCCGAGACCGAAACTTTTCTTTTGTTTAGCCTACCCTATACCCAACATCAAACCCTTGTTACCCACTTTGAAAACCGACCCTCAAGCCACGATTAGTCTTTTCGAAACGAAGTATGAAATTGTGAGACGAGAGAGTGTGGTAAAAGGCACGAGTGCACTCATTAGAGAAAAAGCCACAAAACGAGTGAAACACGAGTGTGAGTGATTTTTCTTTGTAAGTGACTTGTGAGTTTTGTGCAACGATAGCATGTCTTTATATTTTGAAAGAAGAAGTACTGTAGATGGCGATTGGTTCGATCCATCATAAAACCAAAGCGAAAGGCGACGTGATCAAAGAAACCAAGGCTTTAGAGATCAAGGATGTTTTAATGACGTCAAAAAGAATAACAAGTCAAACATTCCACCGTTTCAAGGTCGAGCCGATCCGGATGCATACCTTGAATGGGAAATGCGAGTAGAAATGGTTTTTGGGTACCACGATTATTTGGAAAGCAAGAAAGTAAGGCTGGCGGAAAATAGTTTCACCGATTATGCCATGACTTGGTGGGATCAATTCACCAAGAGTCGAAAACAAAATGGAGAGTACCCAATATTAACATGGTCTGAAATGAAAGATGTGATGCGCAAGCGCTACCTCCCATCTTCCTATCATCGAGGGCGAACTTCTTCAACACAAAGGACGGAGTTAGGAACAACACGGCAATACCCAACCAAGGACTATTCTAGAAGAAATTATTTCCAGAAATCCTACTCAATGCGGCCTTCGAGACGGAGAAAAGAAAGTTGCGAGCTTGATTCTCTTCAAGGCGACGGACAGGAAAGCACAAGTTATTCGACGTATGATTCAAAGAAGTTCTACACGGAGTATTCTTCCCGACGCAATTATTGAGATTCATCTGTAAATAATTTTTCTTCTTTTGGAAATTCTTATTATTATGAATCTTTTGTAACTTCGTGTAATAGAAACAAAGAAAAAGAAAAAGAAAAAGAAAAAGAAAGAAAAGAGGCAAGAAAGAGAGAAAATAAGCAAGTTTTGAGAAAGCTTGAAAAGGCCATTGAGAAGATCATTGAAAAAGAACAAGAAAAAGAGAGAGAGAAAAAAAAGTGTGTGAACAAGAAACCAGAAAACGAGATGAGCAAGTAGAAGTGAGTGTTGATTTAACTAACTCATTTGAAGTTTGTTCTTCTTCTGCTTCTTCATTTCAGGTTCCCGACGTATCGTACAAGAACCTACAACTTCAATACCTCCCGGAAGAGCGACGTATTTCTTTGATTGAAAGAGGTAAAGTTGAAGGTGAAGTTGAACCCCACGAGCCGGAAGGTAAGCGAGGTAAGGAAATTTTAATAACCAAGTTGCAGAATTTCGCTTTGACATTTGTCAATGAAATCTTTGGTGACTTAGTTTCTAAAAGCTTTCCTTATTTTCATCCGATCAATTTTTGCTCGTTACATATGGTTGATATTTTTTGTTCTTCTCGACAAAACCCAATGATTTTGCAAAATGACAAGTTTTCACAAAAAGCAAATAAATTGTTCAAATACGGTGATTTAATGAATCAATTTTTGTCTCTTGAAAAATCGTTGAATTTGTGCAATTTTGTTTTGACGAGTACAAAGAGTTTTGTACATATGATGTCGTGTATGGAAAATTCTTTTTGGTTTAACATGTTTGATTTAACTAAACCATTGATACATTTTGACTTAGATAATCAAACGCATATTTTTAAACCGGGAATATGCTTGGACGGCACAAAGTATAGAGCATAATGGATGGAATTAAATAATACAAAGCAAGCCATGAAATTGAAGGCATTATGAGATGGACGACATTGGGAGTATGGGGTTTGACAATCCTTGAATTAAATAATTGAAGGGCTCTTCATGGCATGATAAAGCATTAGGAGCCTTGAATTAAATGAACAACAAGGGAGATTGATGGATGAAGCAAAGATATAAAGCACAAGGAAGCATGGGGATTATAAAATAATCCTTGTCTTCTTGTGAGTAATGGACGGCATGAAGGAACAAAGCAAGATAAGTACAAACTTTTAATCCATGAGCATTATAAATTTTTAAATCAAGAAAGTGGATGAAAGGGCATGGACGGCAAGTGGAAGGCCGAAATTCATGAAGAAAGAATGTGGGAATAAAATAATGCATGTAACTAGTGGAAGCATGAACGGCCAAGCAATATTAAATCAAACAAGGTGAGTGCGTTTAATGGATGGCAAATTAAACAATTGAAATTGATGAAGGCATATATGGAACCATGCGTGAATTTGAACAAGGGATATTGGCCATATTATTTTGGTTTGGACGACAATGAAAACACATGTTGGGATGAATTTCAAATCAATTAGTAAACAATGGCAACACTATTGGAATAAATAATTAACATGTGAGTGGCTTAGAAGGTCAACCCCTTGGACGGCATGAAGAATATTTCAAAGGAATTGGAGCATGAAATGCATTTGTGAAACATAAAATAACAAAGCATGGAAGATAATGGTGGGACGGCAATGCCATTGCTTTTGATTAATTTTTCATATCTTGGATAGCAAATTGAAGGCACCCATGTGATTAAACAATTGAAGATAAGACACTTTCAAGCTTGGTATTTTGGTCATTTGGCTACCTAGTTTTTAGGCTATAAATATTTGCTATTTTTATTTTTTAAGGGAGAGGATTTTTATGAATGAAATTTTATGAACTTTGTTCATTTGAGTGAGTTTATCTCCTCTTCGTTTTCGTACAAGTTTCGTTAGACTTATCAAGCTTGCTTGTGGCGTCTTCGACTTGTTTGAACTTATCACCAAATTTCATTTGGTGTGGCGTTCATCAACCTATCTTCATCTATCCACCTTAACGATATAAGAAACGGGGTGACACTGTTATATAGTGTTGAATCTTTCTTAAGTTAAGTTCGTATTTCCATTTCCATCATCGATTCCATTTATCCACCTTAAACATTATAGAACCCGGGGTGACACTCTTTAGTGTTGAATCGCTTCTTGTTTAAGTTCTTTTATCCATCTCCATTAAATTATCCTTTATCTATTTTATTTTTTTATTTTGTTCCACCAAACTGAACCATCCCCTATTTTATTCACTTAAGCTTTCGCAAACTCATTTATATTTTCCGACTAGTTTCCAAAGGCTTGATTTCTCCTCGTAGATGATTGGGCATCCCGCATACGTTTCGACTCATCCCGAGCCGGTTCGTATCACTTCTCTTCTGATTCTGCCACTATCTCTGGACCTAACACATGACGTTCTCCTAACTCTGTCCAACAAGTAGGAGTGCGACACTTCCGCCCATACAATGATTCATACGGCGACATCCGAATAGTAGCTTGATAACTGTTGTTGTAAGCGAACTCTGCCAAGGGCAAGAATTCCTCCCAACTACCCCTGAAGTCGATAACGCATCCCCTCAACATATCTTCCAAGACCTGAATTACCCTTTCAGACTGGCCATCCGTCTGCGGATGAAACGCTGTGCTAAAGTCCAACCTGGTGCCCAATGCCTGATGCAATGCTCTCCAAAACCGCGACGTAAACCTAGGGTCCCTATCTGATATGATCGATACTGGTACCCCATGTAGTCTCACAATTTCCGCTACATACAGCTTTGCTAACCTCTGCAGAGAGTAATCAACACGAACAGGTACGAAATGAGCGGATTTTGTCAATCGATCCACAATCACCCATATCGAGTCCTTCTTAGTAGGCGTAAGAGGAAGCCCACTAACGAAATCCATCGTGATTCTCTCCCACGTCCACTGTGGGATCTTCATTGGTTGCAGCAACCTCGAAGGCACTTGATGTTCACCTTTGACCTACTGACACGTCAAGTACTTCCCCACAAATTCTGTAACTTCCCGCTTCAATCCAGGCCACCAAAACTGATCCCGTAGATCCCTATACAACTTACTCCCTCTAGGATGCATAGCGTAAGGGCTACTATGCGATTCCCGAAGAATCTTCTGCCTCAACTCCCCATCCTTCGGCATACAAACCCTACCACGGAAACACAACACTCCGTCGCTGTTTACACCGTAGTCCTCTAATCCCCCATTCTGTACTTGCAGAAGTCAAGCACTCAGAACCTCATCCACCAACTGTTTCTCTTTTACCTGACTTATCCATGTCGGCTTCACCTGTAGCTCCGCTAACAAACTCCCGTCGTCATATAGGCTAAGATGAGCTAACATCGCTCTCAAATCCGATACTACTTTCCGACTTAATGCATCTGCCACCACATTTGCCTTCCCCGGGTGATATGCAATCGAGCAGTCGTAATCCTTCAACAGCTCCACCCACCTTCGCTGCCTCAAGTTCAGCTCCTTCTGAGTTAGCAGATACTTTAAACTTTTATGGTCCGTATAGATCACCGACTTCTCTCTATACAAATAGTGCCTCCACACTTTTAAAGCGAAAACCACTGCAGCCAACTCCAAATCATGTGTCGGATAGTTGACTTCATGTGGCCTCAACTGCCGAGACGCATAGGCAACAACCTTCCCTTCCCGCATCAGCACACAACCTAACTCCGTATGAGAAGCGTCACAATATACCACAAAATCTTTCCCTGCTTCGGGCTGAATTAAAACCGGAGCCTCAGTCAAGACCCTTTTTAGCTTCTCGAAACTCTCTTGCTGCTTGTCCGTCCACACAAAAAGTACCTCCTTCCTCAACAACTTAGTCAAAGGTGCTGCTATTGAGGAAAAACCCTCAACAAAACTTCTGTAGTAGCCTGCTAACCCCAAGAAACTACGAATCTCCGCCACCGACTTAGGTGGTTTCCAATCCAATACCGCCTCAATCTTCCATGGATCCACTCTTATCCCTTCCATAGATACTACATGACCCAGAAAAAGCAACTTCTCTTAACCAAAATTCGCACTTGCTAAATTTG
Organism: Gossypium australe; assembly: GCA_005393395.2. Taxonomy (NCBI): domain Eukaryota; kingdom Viridiplantae; phylum Streptophyta; class Magnoliopsida; order Malvales; family Malvaceae; genus Gossypium; species Gossypium australe. The sequence goes on along the minus strand of CM016614.1, from coordinate 43,049,856 downwards.
GCGTACAATTTCTTCTCCCTTAAAATTCGCAACACCACCCGAAGATGCGCGTCATGCTCCTCCTCTGACTTGGAATACACAAGAATGTCATCTATGAACACCACGACAAACTGATCCAAATAGGGTTGAAAAACCCAATTCATCATATCCATGAACGCAGCTGGGGCGTTTGTCAACCCGAACAGCATTACTAGGAATTCATAGTGCCCGTATCGAGTCCGGAAAGCCGTCTTGTGAATATTTGCTTCCTTCACCTTAAGCTGATGATACCCCGACCTCAAATCTATCTTCAAAAAGACTGCAGCCCCTTTAAGCTGATCAAACAACTTGTCTATCCTCGGCAGCGGGTACTTGTTCTTGATCGTCAGTTTATTCAACTGGCGGTAATCTATGCACATACGCATAGATCCGTCCTTCTTCTTTACAAACAACACCAGTGCTCCCCATTGAGACACACTGGGTCGAATGAAACCACGATCTAACAACTCTTGGATCTAGGCTTTAAGTTCAACCAACTCCTTCGGAGCCATCCTGTAAGGAGCGATGGACACCGGCGCTGTACCTGGCAGTAGGTCGATTCCAAATTCCACCTCACGATCCGGAAACAACCCTGGAAGTTCTTCCGAAAAAACATCCACAAACTCCTTCACTGTTTTAACCTCCCCCACAGCTACTTCCTTTGCATCCAAGGCACTAACAAACATTAAGAAAGCCAAACACCCCTTCTTCACCATCCTCTCCGCCTTAAGAGCAGACACTACATTAGACAGGTAGTCTCTCCTATCACCTATCACCAAAACCTCATTGTCCTTGGGAGTCTTCAACGACATGCGCTTAGTAGTACAGTCCAAATTCGCACGATACCTTACTAACCAGTCCATGCCTAGGATCAAGTCAAATTCTCTGAACGGCAGCTCCATCAAGTCAGCCGGAAATAATGACCCCTGAACTTCTAAAGGCACATTTCTAAAAAGTTTATCTACCACTACTGATTACCCTAAAGGACTAAGTACTGTCATCTTCCTAGAGACAATTTTAGGATTCACATTCAGGGTTCCAGACACCATACTAGCAATATAGGAGTGAGTCGACCCAACATCAATTAAAGCAGTAAAGGGTAACCCAAAAATAAGAAACGTACCCGTGATCACATCTGGTGCATCCCCCTCCTCACGACGTCTGGCTGCGTAAACCAACCCAGGCTGTCTTGCATTTGAGCTCCCAACACCTCTTCCCGGTGCATCACGACCTCGGCCAGAACCATTCCCTCCATGATTCGGGCCACGACCCCTCGACACCTGTTGACCACCCTTTCCTGGCTGCACATACCCCTGACCTACTGTCCGAGTCCTAGCCATGTCCTGAGGATAGTTCTTAACCAAATGATCCTTCGACCCACATCTGTAACACTCTTTATTCCTTCCCCAGCACTCTCCAACATGGGACCTTCCACACTGAGTACACGGACGAAACTGATTCCCAGCAGCTGGCATAGAAACACGAGCAGGACCCTCAACCCTAGGCTTTTTCTGAAAACCCCCAGATGATGTTGACGATCCAAAACCCCTCTTATTCCTACCTTGTCCTTTTCTCTGTTCTGCCTCTCAGTTCGCTTAACCTCCTCGGCTATTCGTGCTTTTTCTACCAGAGCAGCAAAGTCCCTCTCCCGTTGAGGAGCTATCAACACCAGCAGCTCATCTCGTAGCCCATCCTCAAATCTCACACAGCGCTCGTAGTCAGTTGCAAAAATTCCTCTGGCGTACCGACTCAGTCGTAAGAATTCTGCCTCATATTCCGCTACTGACTTACCCCCTGTACTAGGTTCAGGAACGCCTTCCTCTGTGCGTCCACATAACTAGCCCCGACGTACTTCTCCTCAAACTTCATCTTAAAGAAACTTCAATCTACTCGGTCAGTCGGAGTACCCTCTCTGACAGTGAGCCACCACTAGTAGGCCTCATCCTGAAGTAAAGAAACAGCGCCCTTCAACTTCTCCATAGCTGTGCAGTCCAAGTCATCCATGATCCTCTCGACTGCCTCTAACCAATACTCCGCCACATTCAGAGCTACCCTAGAGACACCCCTAAATACCTCGGCTCCATCGCTCGGAGTCACTCCGACACGGACTTCCGGCCTCCAGTACCCATATTCGCTCCCGCAACTCTCTCCAGAACCCGCAGCATAGCCTAAGACACTGCGTCGTCTCCATCCGTCTGATCTTGAAACTCAGCTTCCACAGCCGGCGGCGGCGCCTCATTCCCCGAACCATGACCAGACCCAACTGGTTCCGATATAACCATTCTGCCTCTACCACGCCCACGCGTATTACGACCACGTCCCTTAGAACTCATGTCTATCGTCGCGTTTCAATCTGATTTAAGAAATTTTATGCATTAGCTTTCTTTCCACTTGTTGATTAAAGGAGTAGTTTTATGGCATAGAATTTTAAGTTATTCTTTCGCAAAAAGCACACATCCCTAAAGGTCTCAGTCTCTAAAGAGAATAACTTAAATCCTAGTGTCCACAACGATACACCACATAACCACTTTCATTCATTTCATTCAACAGTTAGAAGACTTACCTGGCGGACCTGGGCAAGAAGATTCGAGTGCCATGCCTTCATAAATCCATTCCACAAAAAATTTCTTTTAGCTAACTTTATATACCAATTTTGAAAATGTTTTGGGCCTCAAAACCCATAGGCTGAGTTTAAAACCTAGCTCTGATACCAAATTGTAACACCCCAAACCCGGCCCAAAACATCACGGCCGAATTCAGAATGTTACTGGGAAAAAGGTTGAAAAGAGTTCTGTTTTGAAGGTGAAAAATAAGTTTTAAGTTCTAAATCAAATACTTCAATTAAGAGGGGTTTCTCGTTTGAAAGTAGTAGTTTGTCGGTAAGCAAAAGTTTTCGGGTAGTTTAAAGTTCAAATCGTTATTCATGCTTGAGTTTCAAGAAAAATGATTTTTTATAAGCGATCCAAAATTTTAAACAAAACTTCATTTGTTACTCTCATGTTATAAATATCTTAAAACCACTTTTAATTAATTAACCAATAATAAATCCGAGTTAAACCATAATATCTCAAAACATTTAAAGCGGCCTTATTACAATAAAAATATCCCAAAAAGTAATTAAAAGTTTATAATGTACTTAGAAATAAAAACAGCTTCTGTATGGCCACCTCGGATCCACTCAAGCCCGGTCCAATGAACTACGAATTACCTGCATTGTTTGAAAAACAAGGTGAGTCACCAGACTCAGTGTGCAATTAAACACCATGATTCCACAAATGGGCTTGACCCCAATTCCACATCAAACCACATACCACGCATAATGATGCAATATGTTAACCCAACCCAACCTAGTATCCAACCGCTACACACCACCCGTATATCCATCCACCACACACCAGGGGATTACTAAATCGACCCTCCATCCACTACACACCTCTTTGGCAGTCTATGCCGTCAGCACACTGCTCAAAGTCCAGTTAGTGGTCTAACCACTGATCCACGTGATTAAATCACAAATATCCACGATGAGACTCAAGGTCATCATCAATCCACGATGAGGCTCAGGGCCATCATCAATCGTGACAGAGTCACCCACGTACATAAATGTACACACTTCCCTTTAATCAATATATACTGAACCCTATGCACATGCAGCATATTAGGATGAAATAGCAATATAACATATGAACATACCAGATATGCATATATGACATACTTACATAGATCCGCAATTATTAACCATACCCTCAAAATAGGTAGTATACCAACCTGGTTACCGGACTACCCAATATGGGTAAAAACACCACTACAGCCACTGTTTCGGCTACCACACACAGTACATATATTTTAATTAAAGCAAATAAATAAACAGTGTGTTAATTACACACCTGATAACTCGCAATACCATGCCCTCTATGTCGACACTATCGCTAATCGACACTACCGCTATTCGCCTACGATCCTGCTCCAAAGCTGGCCCACACCTCGGTGGCCAATCCCGAACCGCTGAAACTGACCGCTTCTTGAATTTAGGGGTAGGGACTACGTGTCCAACCCCTTTCTCTCCTTTGCTGATACTCGAATCCATCAAACAAAGTCTTTGGTCAGAAGACCCAGGTTAAAACGTTAGATCAGATCTAAACGAGACTAAAATAACATCTTAATCAAATAATCTTACCCGAAATTGACAAAACCCGAAGAGTCTATACTTGAACCAAGAGACTGTCGAAATCCCTACATGAACCATGTTAGATTCAGCCCTAACACTTATGGACAAAAGAAGTGGCCTTCGGCCGAACGTTACCTTCTTACCTTAATTGATCAAATCCCGAAAGATTATTACTACTCCTAACGCCGGCTTCAAACAAAAGAAACACCAAGTTAAGGCCCTTATCAAGATTCGGCCACACCCAAGAACCAAGGTTAGCTTTTGGTTTCGGCAACCAGAGAAAGAAAAGAGAAAGATTAAAAAGGAATAACGAACCTTTACCACTACTACGAACCTGATTGAGCGATTTGGCCAAAGATAGATGACGACACCTCCCCTAAAGATCAACTACCGAAAATAGTCACCACACCAAGGAGATTCGACTTTGAAGAACTAAAAGAAACGAAAGAAAAGAATGAATGGAGATGGCTAGAAGGTTTGGTTACCGAAACACAAGGAAAGAGGAGTTATTCGGCTCTTGCAGATAAAGAAATCGATGGAAAGAAAATGAGAAGAGAGGGTTGAGGCTTGTGAGGTTTCGGCTATGGTGAAGGGTGATGGATATATTCGGCCACCAAGAGAGGAGATGTAGAGAGATGAAATATTCGGCTGTTGCAAAAGTAGTGAAGGTTCAAGACTGTCGAAGTGAAAAAGAAAAAGAAGAGAAGGGAGAGTTATGGGTCGACTAGAGTGACTTCCAATGAAACTCAAGATGAAAAAGATGAATAAAAGTGACCTTGATAATCTACTAAGTTTCGGCTATGAGTCAACAAGAGAAGAAAAGAAGCAGATGTTTAGGAGGCTATTCGGTTTTTGGTAAATAGGAAATGAAAAGAACCAAAAAAAAAACAACAACAACACTCCCTAAAGCACATTCGGCCCCCCTAAAGCACCCAAAACTGAATCCACCCTTCACAATTTCGGCTACACATCCCCACTCCCCTCAACCACTATGCCGTCCCACCCTTTACTCCTTGCTTCCCTCTCATCCAATCATTCAAACAAATTTGAATGATTCAATTTCCTTAATTTTCTCCCCTCCACACATTCAAATCCTGTTGACTCCTTCAACCCTCATCCAACAGTGTCCATCCAGAACACAACTCTCCCCTGTCCTGGTGTCAAAAAGAATAACAGAAAGGGATCTTCGGAGCTCAAACCAAGTCGCTTTTAGCTCCCTGAGGCGTCACTCCCTTGTGCTCTAAGTGGCGCCTCCCTTGCCACTTTACCACTTGATTTCTTTTGTCAATGAACACCACATTAAATCCCTTAAGGCCTAGCTCCCCTAACTCTCCCCTTATCAGCTTTAACCAAAAGTTTCACTAAGGCTCCTACCTAACCCCAAGGTTACAACTGCAGAAACAAGGCGAGACCTAGTAGAGTTACTCTAAGAATTCAAAGATGTCTTCGCATGGTATTATTAGGACATGCCCGATCTAAGTACTAATGTCGTGGCACACCGGCTTCCCATAAAGTAAGAATGCAAGCCGGTTCAATAGAAACTTTGAAGGATGAGGCTCGACGTCCTGTTAAAAATAAAAGAAGAGGTCAAGAAACAATTTGACGTTGGTTTCCTATAAATGGTTAAATACTCAGAGTGGGTAGCTAATATAATCCTCGTCCCTAAGAAAGATGGAAAAGTACGAATGTGTGTAGACTATAGGGATTCAAACAAAGCCAACCCGAAGGACAATTTCCCGTTGCCTCACATCGACACCTTAGTGGACAACACGATAGGTTATTCACTATTCTCCTTCATGGATGGCTTCTCCAAATACAAGCAGATAAAGTGTAACATCCCGAAATTGGGCCTAGGTGTAACATCCCGAAATTGGGCCTAGGAGAATTGGGCCTTTTGGGCCCCGAGCGTAGGAACTTTTTAAATATTTTTGGGAACAAGAGGACGGCATTTAATGCAAGTTGGACTTATTAGGTGAGTGTTTCTGGAAGACTAGGGGGCTTCTATGAAGTCCCGGGATCAAACTTGGGCTTAGGAAAAATTTTGGTTTTAGGTGAATAAAACCTTGGGAGTTAGTAAGTAGGCTTTAAGAATAAAAAGTGGAGAAAAATGACACAAGTGGAGGTGTGGTGTAGTGGCAAAGTGACGCCACTTAGGGAGCAAGGGGGTGACGCCACACAAGGGAGTAAGGGGTCCAAGGTTCAAGTCTTGATGCTTGCTTTTTGATTTTTTTTTTTAAGTGGACTTTAGAATTTGGCCATAGATTTATATTTAGTTGCGCATGATTTTAGTCACAAGAGGAGCTTGTGGCTTGGTGGCAAGTGGCGTGTTGAGCTATTGAAGGGAGCTTGGGTTCGAATCTCATGACAAGCAAAGGAGTATTTATTTTGCGGACTGGACGGCAATAGTTTGAGTTGGATTTAAACTCTGCTAACGGAGGGATCCCACATCGGAAAGCTACAAAGAGGAAAGGTGCGAAGCTGGCTATATATATAGAGCTATCTATGATTGGAGAGAAAACATACCTTGGTGGGCGTTGGGCAGAGGAGTGCTCGAAGCGTGGATTAGCAGCTTTCGATTCCCTATCAGATCTAGAGGATAATCGCCAATAGTAGCAAAGGAAGGGCTACTAGAACGTGAAGTACACGGTAAGGGTACGGTGAGGTTTCGATTTTTGATAAGTATGCGTTAAATCTTGGTTAATCGCTAGTAATGTCGATTGTAGGGTCGTGACTAAGGGATTTGCAGTGCACGTGGTTACTAGGTGTGTACAAACACTACACACACGATATCAGCAATGCCAAAAAGTCAAAAGTGGCTAAATGGGCCCGGTGGGCCCTGAGGCTAAGAATTGATGAAATGGTTTGGTTGGTTATACAGATTGAATCAGTCATGCATGATACATGAATTGGATTTGTTTTGGGCCTGATGGGTCGTAAGGGTGTGATTTGGGCTTGATGGGCTTATGGGGACATAGACATGTATGTTAGGGTTTATGGACCTTAGGCCTAGTTTGAACAACTCTTAAATTCCATAAGACTTAATCTAATTAAACATGTCCGGGAACAAGTCGCTGGGTTAGGGTGTGGCAACAGGCATACGCATGTCTAGGATTAGATCTAGGGAGAGCTTGGTACTTAAGCTGTCCTAGTTGCCCACCTCCTCTTTTCTGGAATCTTACCTGGTGCGTAGTGTCTGTTCACTTTAGCCGCGAGGACTTGTTGATGGGCCAAAGTTCTTAGCTAAAACTCGAAAGGGACCAAATACCCTTATATTTGTAAAATTCCTAAAATACCCTTATATTTATAAAATTTACTAAAACACCCCTAGATTTGTAAAGTACCAAAATACCCCTGATTGCAAAATTACTAAAATACCCCTAGGTTGCAAAACTATCAAAATACCCTTGGTTTGTGAAATTACCAAAATACCCCTGGTTTATGAAATTACCGAAATACCCTTGGTTTACGAAAATACCTTTGACTTGTAGAATTACCGAAATACCCCTAGTTTGCGAAATTATAGAAATACCCTTAGTTTGCGAAATTATCAAAATACCCTTGGTTTACGAAATTACTGAAATACCCCTGGTTTGTGAAATTACTGAAATACCACTGGTTTGTGAAATTACCGAAATACCCTTGATTTGCGAAATTACCGAAATACCCCTGGTTTGCGAAATTACCGAAATACCCCTGGTTTACGATATTACCGAAATACCATTGAGAAATACCCCTGGTATGTGAAATTACAGAAATACCCTCGATTTGCAAAATTACCGAAATACCCTTGATTTGCAAAATTACCGAGATACCCCTGGGTAGTGAAATGACGAAAATACCCCTATGTGACGAATGAGTTTTGTAACATCCTGAATTTATGGGCTTGTGCATTTTGTGTAATGTGTGCTTAAATTATTAATTTAAGGATTTGAGGTGCAAATAGGGCTCAGGTTTGGGCTGAGGCCTTGAATAAATATTTTATTTGGACACTTTAGGGACTTAAATTAAAGTTTTAGTAGTTTAAGTGACATATTGGGCTTGTGGCCCAGCAACTAGGGGCACAGTAAAGGGGAGCTATAAGTGGCATCACAAGTGCATGAGGAGGGCCCAAATTTTGGCAGCTTGAAGCCCAAGTTTTAGGGCTAAATTTCGGCACTTAAAGGGAGCAATAGGGGGGACGGCACAAGGCTATTTTCTAAGGGTTTTTAATGTTTATTTTATGTGGATAATAAGCAGATAAAGGCTATTTTTGAGGAGATAATAGATCAAGATAAGGGAAAAGATGAGAGCCCATCCAAGAGGCTAGAGTTGGATGAAAAATCAAACTCAGTAAAGGGGAAGGAATCGGTTTAGTATAGTCTAAGGGGGTGTGTCGAATTCTTCATTATGTTCTTTGAAAATTCTCTCAAGATTTCTCTTTTATTTTCGATAAACTTGAACCCTCTCTTTTCTTTTCTTTTTCTGACAGAAACCAAAACTTTTTAGATCTCAATTGCCGAAACCCCACCATTCTTTTTCTCTTTTCTCTTGGCCGAATCTCTCTATCCACTCCTTGCTTATATTTTTTCCAATTCTTTGTTCTTCAAAAAGTCGAAATCACTAAGATCACACCTCCTGAAGTTGCCGAATTTTCTCAGTGGAGTCTGCTTGTGCCAAATTTTGAAGGAAACAATAGGTAAGTGTTGATTTCGGGATTTCAATGTTTCTCTGACTTTTCAAAGTCCCTAGTCGAATGACTATTTAGTGACTAATCTATTGTTTTTCTTTTATTTTCGGCATTTCAGGATTTGAAGTGGGGCCAATCGCATAGATCTCTAAGTTATAGTTCGAATCGTGTTACTTTCGGGATTTCAAGGTAAGAAGATCTATTAGTTTCAACGTGTAAATTTGGGTATTTATTAACCCTTGGCCGATTGTAGGGGAGGTCTTATTTTCACATTTTTTCAGCTTTTTAAGCAAAGTTGTAAATCGGTTTAGCAAGGGTATCGACATTAATCAGGTGTGTAACTTCTCACACCATTAGACTGATTGCTTATATATATATATATGTAATAAATCTACTATACTCTGTTAAATGCTGAAATCCCGGCATAACGTTTGGAAACCCAAGAAGGGTAAAGGCTAAATATCAGGTTAGTGAATCTGCCATTCATCAGTGAATGATTCTGTTAAAACGAGATGTGATATATGTCGATTGTTTTATATATGCTTGGGGTTGGGTGATTGATAGGGGAAGTGATCTGTTCTGGTGGCTTATGCCATTTCAGCCTGGTGACTCTGTCACAATCTCTGTTTCTGGTGGCTTCTACCATTTCAGCCTGGTGACTCTGTCACAACTTTGACGATGAACAGCTAACTGGAGCGTGACTGCCATCGATGGTGTGTAGCGGTGTGGGTAGATTGTAGAAATCCCCAATGGTGTGATTGGCAGGTAAGGGTGGTGTGTAGCGGATGGAAACCTAGGATTGGGATGGGTTTTTATGTATGTTATCTATTATGTTATGTGCTATATTCTGATCTATGGGCTAAGGCCCAAACTGATGGTGCACGAGAGTTGCACACTGAGTTTCGCAACTCACCCTATTATTTTATCAATTTCAGGTGACACTTAATGCATCGGACCGGGCTGGAGAGGAGAGCAAGGTGGCCATGCAAAAGAACATTTGGATTCAGCAATAAGACTTTAGTTTGTTATTTTATATTTTTTTATTTTAAGTGGGTTTTAAATTTGGTTGTAATAAGGCCACGGGCCATTAGACTATTATTTACGTTTTGGTTTATGTTGGGCTTTTATTACTGGGCTTTCACATTTTATGTTTAAATTAAGTTATGACATGTACAAAGTTCGGCTTTTATTTAAAATTCACCAAGGCATTTTATAACTCTACATCTTATATGAATTAATAAATCATTAAGTTTTCGGTATAAATATTTAAACCTGATAATTGTTTCCCAAAGTGCCACATACTTTTATAAAATTTCCTTAGTGACATACCAGATCCAGTTGTAGTGTTTGGGCCGGGTTTGGGGTGTTGCAGATTGGTATCAGAGCCCGGTTCAAAACTTGGCTCTAGGGGTTTTTGGGCTCAAAACGTTTTCTAAAGATGGGTTTTTGAAACATGCATATTTTTAAATGATAACAGGTTTGTTAGCTTGCCATGGCACCTGCGTCTCCGGCCCAAGTCCATTATGTGAAATATATGTGGGCTTGATGGGCTTTATCGGATGTAGATTAGTTAGATTAGAATCTGATTGACTCTAGGTCTAGCTGAAACAACTTCTAAAATCTCATAAGACTTAATTTCACTAAAACAAACCCGTAAATGAGTCGCGAGGCTTGGGTGTGGCAACAGGCATACGCATGTCTAGGATTGGATCCGGAAGAGCTTGGTATTTAAATAGTCCTAATGACTCACCTCCTCTTCGCTGGAATCTTACCTGGTGCGCAGTGACTGTTCACCCTAATCACGAGGACTTGTTGATAGGCTAAACCTTATAGTTAAAACCCGAAAGGGACCAGCCACCTCATTTTTTTAAAAAATATTGCTAAAATACCCTTATTTTGAAAAAAATATACCAAGATACCCATGATTTGCAAATATATCCCGATTTACGAAGTCAACGAAATTTTTCCTAAAAAAAAAAAACCTCACCCCACACACGACAACAACCAAAAACTCATAAACACCTAAACACTACTATTTCCTTTTGAAATCAAATTCTCCAAGATACCCCCTTAGTTTTGTAAAATTTTGAAAATACCCTTGATTTGTGAAAACAACTAAAACATCCCTGATTTGTAAAAATTACTAAATTGCCACTGATTCACAAAATGACCAAAGTACCCCAGATTTCAAAGTTTCCAAAATACCCCCAGATTGGAAAATTATCGAAATCCCCCGGATTAAAAAATTACCGAAATACCCCCCGAATTGTAAAATTACCGAAATACCCCCGGATTTCAAAATCAACAAGGAACTCTATTTTTGAAAATTACGAAAATACCCCTGTAGGATAAAATTACGAAAATACCCCTGGGTAGTGGAATAACGGAAATACCTCTATGTATTGAATGTGGATGTATGGATGTTGTCTGTATGTTGATTGTGGAATGTATGTAGTTTCTAAAACTAGGGGATGTGAACTTGAGACTGGATTGTAGATTCGAAAGAACTACTTCTAAAATTACTATTCATAAGACTGTTCGTGGTTAATCAGTAGAAAGAATTAATGATTCATAAAATTCTTAATCAGATAAACGCCAATCGGAAGAATGAGTACAAAGGGTCGAGGACGTCCGCCGCGTGGACGTGGTAGGGGTAGAATGACTTTGTCTGAGCCAGTTGGGTCTGGCCACGGGTCAGGGAATGAAATGCCGGATCCTCCAGCTGTGGAGGGAGAATTACGGGATCAGGCGACCGGAGATGATGCTGTATCCCAGGCGATGTTGAGGGTTTTAGAGAGAGTTGCTGGAGTGGGCATGGGCACAGGAGCCCGAAAATCTGTACCGAAACGGCTTAGGGCCAATGGGGCAGAAGTGTTTAGGGGAGTTTTTGGCGTAGTCCCTAACACAGCAGAGTATTGGATGGAGGCGACTGACCGCATAATGGATGACTTAGATTTCACGGTGGAGAAGAAATTGAAAGGGGTCGTGTCTCTTCTTCAAGACGAGGCTTATCAGTGGTGGCTCACGATGAAGGAGGGTACTACCGCAGATCGAATTGATTGGGACTTCTTTAAGGAGTTATTCCAGGGAAAGTATGTTGGGGCCAGCTATGTGGATGCACAGAGGAAGGCATTTCTGAATCTAGTACAGGGAAGTAAATCTGTGGCTAAATATGAGGCAGAGTTTCTGCGCTTGAGCCGCTACACTCGAGGAATGGAAGCAACTGAATATGAACGTTGTGTTCGGTTCGAGGATGGATTGCGGAATGAGTTAAGGGTTTTGATAGCACCGCAGAGAGAGAGATTTTGCTGTTTTGGTGGAGAATGTTAAGATAGCTGAGGAAGTGAAACGGACCGAAAGACAAGAAAGAGATAAGGAGCGGGGAAGGAATAAGAGAAATTTTGGGCTGGCAGGAGCATCTGGGAATTCGCAGAAAAGGCCTAGGTCTAATGGGCCAGCTCGTACTCCGACACCTGCTGCGGGGAATCAGAATCGATTATGTAATTGGTACGGGAAAGCACATTCTGGGGAGTGTAGAAGGAGAATGGGTGGATGTTTCAGGTGTGGATCCACGGAGCATCTGATTAAGGACTGTCCACAAGTGGATCAGGTACAGCCAATGGGCTGAGGTTTTGATCAGACTAGGAAAGGTGACCAGCCTAGACCGAGGGGTCGTGGTTCAGGTAGAGGTGGTAATGGGGCTGGTCGCGAAGGTGGAGCACCTGGTAGAGGTGTAGGTAATATAGAAGCAAGGTAGCCGGGTCTAGTTTATGCAGTTCGTCGACAGGAGGATGGTGACGCACCGGATGTCATAGCCGGTACGTTTCTCATTGCTGATAACCCTTTACTTGCCTTAGTTGATATTGGGTCAACCTACTCCTATGTTGCATGTTCGATATCTGAGACCCTAAGTATAGACTCTGAAACAACTACTAGGAAGATGACCGTGGTTAGTCCCTTAAGACAATCTAGGGTAGTGGACAAGCTATTTAAGGATGTACCGTTAGAAACTCAAGGGGTAGTGTTTCCGGCAGATTTAATGGAATTGCCATTTGGAGAGTTTGATCTTATCCTAGGAATGGATTGGTTGACTAAGCATCGTGCTAAGTTGGATTGTGAGACCAAGCGTGTGGTGTTGACTACCCTGGAAGGCGGGGAGGTGCTTGTGTTAGGAGAAAGAAGGAACTATTTGTCGAACGTAGTATCGGCATTGAAGGCTGTTAAGATGATTCGGAAAGGATGCAACGCATTCTTAGCTTTTATTAGTGCGTTGGATGCTAAGGAGGTGACTGTCGATGAGGTTCGAAAAGTCAAGGATTTCGCGGATGTCTTTCCGAAGGAGTTGCCAGGATTACCCCCAGATCGCGAGGTGGAGTTTGCAATAGAACTACTTCCTGGTACAGCTCCGGTATCCATTGCTCCTTATCGAATGGCACCGAAGGAGTTGGTGGAACTCAAAGGACAGATCCAGGAGCTTTTGGATCGAGGATTTATCCGACCGAGTGTGTCTCCATGGGGAGCGCCGGCCCTATTCGTGAAAAAGAAGGACGGATCCATGCGTATGTGCGTGGACTATCGTCAACTGAATAAGTTGACGATTAAGAACAAGTACCCATTGCCAAGAATCGACGACCTGTTCGATCAGCTTAAAGGAGCTTCGGTCTTTTCGAAGATTGATCTAAAGTCGGGTTATCATCAGTTAAAGGTGAAGGAAGGAGACATTCATAAGACGCCGTTTCGAACACGCTACGGTCATTATGAATTCTTGGTGATGCCGTTCGGTTTGACGAACATGCCAGCAGCATTTATGGATATGATGAACCGGGTGTTTCAACCATACCTTGACCGGTTCGTGGTGGTGTTCATCGATGATATTTTGGTTTACTCCAAGTCCGAGGAGGAGCATGATGCACATCTTCGTGTGGTGTTGCAAATTCTGAGGGAGAAGCAGCTGTACGCAAAGTTCAGTAAGTGTGAGTTCTGGCTGAAGAAAGTGACTTTCTTAGGGCATGTAGTTTCCGCAGAGGGAATTAGGGTAGACCCTCGGAAGATAGAAGCTGTATTAGATTGGAAACTGCCAAGGTCTGTGGCGGAAATTCGAAGTTTCTTGGGATTGGCAGGGTATTACAGGAGATTTGTTGAGGGGTTCTCTTCAATAGCGGCACCTTTAACTAAGTTGTTAAGGAAGGGAGTATTGTTTGTATGGACTGACAAACAGCAGGAGAGCTTTGAGAAGCTGAAGAGAATTTTGATGGAAGCGCCAGTGTTAATTCAGCCAGAGGCGGGAAAAGAATTTATCGTCTACTGTGATGCGTCACACACAGGTTTGGGATGTGTGTTGATGCAAGACAGAAAAGTTGTTGCATATGCGTCTCGACAGTTAAGACCGCATGAATTAAACTACCCTACGCACGATTTAGAACTGGCGGCAGTAGTGTTTGCTCTGAAGATTTGGAGGCATTACCTGTATGGGGAGAAGTCGGTTATTTACACGAACCATAAAAGTCTGAAGTATATCCTTACCTGAAAGGAATTGAATCTGAGGCAACGTAGGTGGATTGAACTCTTGAAGGACTATGACTGTTCGATCGAATACCATCTAGGTATGGCTAACGTGGTGGCAGATGCGTTGAGTAGGAAGGCAATAGCGGATTTGAGGGCGATGTTCGCTAATCTCAGTTTGTATGAAGATGGCAGTTTGGTAGCCGAACTTCAAGTAAGACCTACGTGGACAAAACAGATCAAAGAGAAGCAACTTTTGGATGATGTTTTGAGTACTCGAATCCGACAAGTGCAGAATGGTGAAGGAGAGGACTATAGTTGGAATGGTGATGGAGTTTTGTGTTTCCGTGGGAAGATTTGTATGCCAAAAGACGTGGAGTTAAGGCAGATGATTCTTCGGGAATCACATAGTAGCCCTTATGCTATGCATCCTAGAGGAGTTAAGATGTATCGGGATTTACGAGAGCAATTCTGGTGGCCGGGTTGAAGCGAGAAGTTACAGAATATGTGGAGAAGTGTTTGACGTGCCAGCAGGTGAAAGCTGAACATCAAGTGCCTTCAGGATTACTGCAGCCGGTGAAGATTCCCCAATGGAAATAGCAAAGAATCACGATGGATTTTGTTAGTGGGTTACCTCTTACGCCCACCAAAAAGGATTCGATTTGGGTAATCGTGGATCGGTTGACGAAGTCTGCTCACTTCATACCGGTTCGAGTGGACTTTTCTCTGTAAAAGTTGGCTAAGTTGTACGTGGCTGAGGTTGTAAGACTACATGGTGTATCGGTGTCGATCATATCGGATAGGGACCCTAGGTTCACGTCACGATTTTGGAAGGCTCTTCATCAAGCAATGGGAACAAGTTTAGACTTTAGTACCGCTTTTCACCCACAGACTGATGGTCAGTCTGAGAGGGTAATTCAGATCCTGGAGGATATGCTAAGGGGCTGCAAATCCCAAGTTTGTCTATGAAGAGCAGATCTAATTGTATTAGTATCTATAATTGATTTCTTCTGTGTAATACTAATCGATAGGGCCTCATCGATTTTAGGGGTAGTTGGGAGGAGTATTTACCTTTAGCAGAATTCGGGTATAATAATAGCTATCAAGCTAGTATTCAGATGGCACCCTACGAAGCGTTATATGGAAGGAAATGTCGTACCCCTACTTGTTGGACGAAGTTGGGTAAATGTCAGGTGTTGGGTCCAGAGCTAGTCTCGGAAACGGAGGAGAAAGTTAAGTTAATACGGGCTCGGTTGAAGGAAGCGTCTGATTGGCAGAAGTCTTATGCGGATCTAAAGCGAAAGGAGATGGAATTTGCAGTAGGAGACCAAGTCTTCTTGAAGGTATCTCCGTGGATGAAGGTAATGAGGTTTAGATGAAAGGGTAAGCTAAGTCCTCGGTTTATTGGGCCTTATCGGGTATTGGAACGCGTGGGGCCAGTGGCTTATCGTTTGGAGTTGCCTTCGGAGTTGGAGTAGATACATGACGTGTTTCATGTCTCGATGCTAAGACGTTATCGTTCTGATCCATCGCATGTGGTGCCGGTGGAGGAGATTGAAGAAAGGCCAGATTTATCCTTTGAAGAGGAACCAGTGCAAATCTTGGATCGAGACGTAAAAATGTTGAGAAGGAAGTCCGTCCCTTTGGTCAAAGTTTTATGGCGAAATCACGGCGCAGAAGAGGAGACGTGGGAGCCAGAGGATGTTATGCGACAACAGTATCCCCATCTCTTTTGATCAGGTAAATTTCGAGGCCAAAATTTATTTTAAGGGGGTAGAACTGTAACATCCTGAATTTATGGGCTTGTGCATTTTGTGTAATGTGTGCTTAAATTATTAATTTAAGGATTTGAGGTGCAAATGGGGCTCAGGTTTGGGCTGAGGCCTTGAATAAATATTTTATTTGGACACTTTAGGGAATTAAATTAAAGTTTTAGTAGTTTAAGTGACATATTGGGCTTGTGGCCCAGCAACTAGTGGCACAGTAAAGGGGAGCTATAAGTGGCTCACAAGTGCATGAGGAGGGCCCAAATTTTGGCAACTTGAAGCCCAAGTTTTAGGGCTAAATTTTGGCACTTAAAGGGAGAAATAGGGGGACGGTACAAGGCTATTTTCTAGGGGTTTTTAATGTTTATTTTATGTGGATAATAAGCAGATAAACGCTATTTTTGAGGAGATAATAGATCAAGATAAGGGAAAAGATGAGAGCTCATCCAAGAGGCTAGAGTTGGCCGAAAAATCAAACTCAGTAAAGGGGGAGGAATCGGTTTAGTATAGTCTAAGGTGGTGTGCCGAATTCTTCATTATGTTCTTTGAAAAATCTCTCAAGATTTCTCTTTTATTTTTGGTAAACTTGAATCCTCTCTTCTCTTTTCTTTTTCTGACAGAAACCAAAACTTTTTAAATCTCAATTGCCGAAACCCCACCATTCTTTTTCTCTTTTCTCTTGGCCGAATCTCTCTATCCACTCATTGCTTATATTTTTTCCAATTCTTTGTTCTTCAAAAAGCCGAAATCACTAATATCACACCTCCTGAAGTTGCCGAATTTTCTCACTGGAGTCTGCTTGTGCCGAATTTTGAAGGAAACAATAGGTAAGTGTCGATTTTGGGCTTTCAATGTTTCTCCGTCTTTTCAAAGTCCCTATTCAAATGACTATTTAGTGACTAATCTATTGTTTTTCTTTTATTTTCGGCATTCCAGGATTCAAAGTGGGGCCAATCGCATAGATCTCTAAGTTATAGTTCGAATCGTGTTACTTTCGGGATTTCAAGGTAAGAAGATCTATTAGTTTCAACGTGTAAATTTGGGTATTTATTAACCCTTGGCCGATTGTAGGGGAGGTCTTATTTTCACATTTTTCCAGCTTTTTAAGCAAAGTTGTAAATCGGTTTAGCAAAGGTATCGACATTAATCAGGTGTGTAACTTCTCACACCATTAGACTGATTGCTTATATATATATGTAATAAATCTGCTATACTCTATTAAATGCCGAAATCCCGGCATAACGTTTGGAAACCCAAGAAGGGTAAAGGCTAAATATCAGGTTAGTGAATTCTGCCATTCATCAGTGAATGATTCTGTTAAAACGAGATGTGATATATGTCGATTGTTTTATATATGCTTGGGGGTGGGTGATTGATAGGGGAAGTGGTCTGTTCTGGTGGCTTATGCCATTTAAGCCTGGTGACTCTATCACAATCTCTGTTTCTGGTGGCTTTTGCCATTTCAGCCTGGTGACTCTGTCACAACTTTGACGATGAGCAGCTAACTGCAGCATGACTGCCATCGATGGTGTGTAGCGGTGTGGGTAGATTGTAGAAATCCCCAATGGTGTGATTGGCAGGTAAGGGTGGTGTGTAGCGGATGGAAACCTAGGATTGGGTTGGGTTTTTATGTATGTTATCTATTATGTTATGTGCTGTATTCTAATCTATGGGCTAAGGCCCAATTTGATGGTGCACGAGGGTTGCACACTGAGTTTCGCAACACACCCTATTATTTTATCAATTTCAGGTGACACTTAGTGCATCGGACTGGGCTGGAGAGGAGAGCAAGGTGGCCACGCAAAAGAACATTTGGATTCAGCAATAAGACTTTAGTTTGTTATTTTATATTTTTTTTATTTTAAGTGGGTTTTAAATTTGGTTGTAATAAGGCCACGAGCCATTAGACTATTATTTACGTTTTGGTTTATGTTGGGCTTTTATTACTGGGCTTTCACATTTTATGTTTAAATTAAGTTATGACATGTACAAAGTTCGATTTTTATTTAAAATTCACCAAGGCATTTTATAACTCTACATCTTATATGAATTAATAAATCATTAAGTTTTCGGTATAAATATTTAAACCTGATAATTGTTTCCCAAAGTGCCACATACTTTTATTAAATTTCCTTAGTGACATACCAGATCCGGTTGTAGTGTTTGGGCTGGGTTTGGGGTGTTACAAGTTTATAGATGTTACTCATATGTTTGATGCATTCATACGATATTCTGCTTAGGATGCATATGGGTGGGAATTATGGTACGGAGGAAGATTTGAAGACCGCATAGCCGTATGGTATGGATCCATGATCGCATAGCCGTATGGTATGGATCCACAGAAGGCTTTAAGCCCAACATATGATTAGCAGCTTTGCTGCAACTTCGGTAGTACCGTAACCGGGCTACCCTTGGTGTGTAGCGGAGGGGTGGGTCGAGCTAGAATTCCCCACAGGAGTCATAAGGTTGGAAGGGAAATGGTGTGTGTAGCGGATGGATTTTTGGGGTGGGCTTTGCATTATTTGTTTATAAATGATACGATATGATATGATATGAGGTCATTGTGGGCTAAAGCCCAAGACCACCGATTTTGATAGGGCTTAAGCCCAATGTGAATATTTGTAAGTGATTTGATTGCCAAGGGTTGTACACACTGAGTTTCGAAACTCACACCCCTTTAATTTAATGTTTCAGGTAATCCCGAATAGACGACTTGACGTGGGAGAGGACTCGGGGATGGCCACACCACAAGAGGCTTGAATTTTCATTTATTTATTTCAAAATACATGTTTTTATTTACTTAATTTTCAGTGGATGTAATAAGGCCTTGTACTCCGTTTTGACTTCAGATTTGTTTTGGGTTTCGAGATTAATTGTTTATTTTAATTATTAAACCTAAGTAAGCTCTTATGTTTAAACTTGGTTTCCGAATTACTTAAAACAATAAAATGGGCTTTTATCTTTAATTAATAAGACTCAAAGATGTTGGGCTTTTGGGCCTTAAATTTTTAATTAGCAGAACCGTTTTGAATTGTGCCTTTAATGTGACATTCCGAATTCGGGCCTAACTTCTAGGTCAGGTTTGGGGTGTTACATAAAGATGCATCTTGAAGACATGGAAAAGACCACATTCGTAACCATGTGGGGAACATTTTTCTATAAATTTATGCCATTCGGACTGAAAAATGCAGGAGCAACGTATCAAAGAGCCATGGTAACTTTGTTTCATGATATGATGCACAAAGAAATCGAGGTTTATGTCGATGATATGATCACAAAATTCCTAACAGAAAAGAAGCATGTACAAGTCTTAAGGAAACTATTTTTGAGATTGAGAAAATTCCAGCTAAAGCTCAATCCAGCAAAATGTACCTTCTGGGCTATATCGGGAAAATTGCTAGGATTTGTAGTCAGCGAAAAAGGGATCGAGATCGACTTAGACAAAGTCAAGGCTATGCAGGAGTTACCATCGCTGCGTATCCAAAAGGAGGTTTGGGGTTTCTTATGGAGATTAAATTACATTACCCGATTTATTTCACAACTGAATCAGAAGTGTGACCCTATATTCTGTCTCCTTAAAAAACGTGACCCAGGTGTATGGGATAAGGAATGCCAGAAGACCTTCGACAAGGTTAGACATTACTTGTCCAATGCCCCAATGCTGATGCCACCTAGTCCAAATAAACCATTGATACTATACCTGACAGTATTTGGAAATTCCATAGGATGCGTACTAGGCCAACATGATGAGTCGGGGAGGAAAGAAAGAGCAATCAATTACCTCAGCAAGAAGTTCACTAACTGTGACAGAAGATACTTGTCAATTGAGAAGTTGTGTTGTGCCTTAATTTGGACAACTTGAAGGCTGAGACAATGCATGTTATACCATACAACTTGGCTCATCTCGAAGATGGATCCTTTAAAGTGCATGATGGAGTCAACCGCGTTGAATGGAAGAATGGCTCGATGGTAAATTTTGCTCTTCTAATTTAATATAATCTATGTAAACCAGAAGGCAGTAAAGGGGAGTGCAATAGCAGATTTCCTAGCTAGCAGAGCTTTAGAGGATTACAAACCTTTAAATTTCGATTTCCCAGATGAGGATCTAATTTATGTTGCAACCATTGAAGAAGGTTCTCCAAGAGAAGATCCCTGGAAGCTAAATTTTGATGGCACCTCAAGCGCCATGAGTAACAAAATTGGGGTAATTCTGGTATCCCAGGCTGAAGTCATTATCCTTTCATCGATAAACTTGACTTTGATTGCACAAATAATATGGCAGAATACGAAACATGCATTATGAGAATTCGTGTAGCTATAGAACGCAGGATCAAAGTGCTGGCGGTATATCGGGATTCTGCACTAGTAATCTATCGACTCAAAGGTGAAGGGGAGACGAGAGATCCCAAGTTGATCGATTATCGAAGGCTAGTCCTTAAGTTAACTAAGGAGTTTGATGGCATCACCTTCTGCTACCTCCCACGAGATGAAAATTAGATTGTCGATGCCTTTCTACCTTAGCTTCCATGGTTAAAGTGAACAAACAAGAGGATGCAAAACCTATCCAGGTGAGTATTTATGAGGCTCCGCCCTATTGTTACAACATCGAAGGAGAAGAAAAGGATGATCACCCTTGGTACTACAACATACTGCAATATGTAAAGAATAGAAAATATCTTAAACAGGCATCCAATAATGATAAAAGGATAGTAAGAAGACTAGCCAATGAGTACGTCCTAAATGGGGAGATCCTATACAAAAGAAGAAAGGATCAAGTGCTACTAAGGTTTGTAGATGTTGTTGAAGCCAAGAAAATCTTGAAAGAAGTCTATGAAGGTGTTTGCGGAACACATGCTAATGGTTTTACAATGGCTAGGCAAATATTGAGATTCGATTATTATCAACTATGCCAAGAGGTGTCATAAATGCCAAATTTATGGAGGCAAAATTCATGTGTCTCCCTCACCTCTTCATGTTATGACTTTTCCATGGCCTTTTTCTATGTGGGGCATGGATGTTATTGGGCTGATATCGCCAAAAGCTTCCAATGGGCATTGGTTCATCTTTGTGGTCATCGATTACTTCACCAAATAGATAGAAGCCACTTCTTATGCCAATGTCACGAAATCGACAATTAAATTCTTGAAGAAAGAAATCATATGTCGATATGGAATTCCAGAAAGGATCATATCTGACAATGCATTGAATTTGAACAACAACACAATATCGGAGTTCTGCAATCAATTTAAGATCAAATATCACAACTCATCACCATATCGCCCAAAAATGAACGATTCAGTGGAGGCAACCAATAAGAACATTAAAAAGATCGTGGGGAAAATGGCAGAGACTTATAAAGATTGGCATAAGAAATTACCATTTCCCTCTATGCTTATCGAACATTTGTCAGAACCTCTACCGGGGCAACACCTTTCTCATTAGTTTATGGAGTTTTACCCATTGAAGTTGAGATTCCTTCTCTCCGAGTTTTATCAAAGTTAAAGTTAGATGAAGTAGAATGGATTCAATCTCGATATGATCAGTTGAATTTGATTGAAGAGAATAGGCTAAAAGCTATTCGTCATGGTCAAATATACCAAAAACGAATGATGCAAGTTTATGACAAAAAGGCTCACCCCAAAGCATTCTATGAGGCGGACTTGGTATTGAAAATGATGCTTCCCATACAAAAGGACTTCAAAGAAAAGTAGATGCCAAACTGGGACTGACCTTATATGGTAAAGAAGACCTTTTCTAGAAGAGTGTTGATTTTGATCGAGATGGGTCCAATCCTGTGAATTCAAATTCAGTCTAGAAATACTTCACCTAAAAAAATTAAAAAAATAAAAAAAAGGAGATGCCAAGGGGAAAACCCGCAAAGGGCGTCTTGAGACCAAAGGAGTTTTGAGTTGAAAACCCGAAAAATACAGCTCAAATTTTGATCGAAGATTGGGCATGTGGTAGTCTTATCCCCTCAGAAGTAACAAGGAGGAAAAACTTTGCATCTTGGAGCATCAACGAAGTACTCTAGACCTCCTAGACACATATTAGGCTCAAAATGTTCATCAAGAGGTTTGTGCCGAGAAGCTCATGCTACGATATCTGGGGCACCTAGTCTTATATTTACCCACTTTGTGTTTTAGCAATGTTTATGCTTTGATTAATAGTTTCATTTAGAGCCTTGATCTGTAACACCCTTAACCCGTATCTGTCGCCGGATTTGGGTTATAAGGCATTACCATGCATAGTAAAAGTCATATCAATTATTAACGGCTCACTAGACATGATCGAATACAACAAGGATAGTCTACTTTCATAGCATACTTAAACATTAATATACCTATCATATTTCATTTAGCCGCAATTACCAAGAAGTATTTTTCATCGAATAACCTTATTACTATTCATTTAGCCACTCATTCTTCAATGACCAAAAATGCTCATATCCTTATTTATCAAACCTAAACAAAATATCAAATATCAAAACTAAATTATCATGTATATGAATAATTATGCTTTAACCTTGCATATTCGAATTTAACCTTTGTCTAACGTTCCGTACTAAGTATTAATACATCCAAACAAGGTATAGATCCATACATATTCAAGAACAAAATCAAGTAACAAGATCAAATAAATATCTTCCATAATTCGTGATTCATATCAATTTGAACAATTCTCATACACTTTATAAAACATGTTCGACAGAGTCAAATTATTATTCCAACGAATAATATCATATCATGGTCGAATATACCTAATTAAGTGTTTGACATTGTTACAAGCTGATTTGCATTTCAAAATGTGCACTCTATTAATAAGTATTTATCAATGCATGGCTCAAATCAACTTCAAATGCGCATACACCAAACTTCCTAATACAACTACTAATGTTCATAAACATGTAATATGACCAACTATTAACCAAGCACAAAGAAACACATTCAACAATTATCTTAACCTCAAAGTCAAGTCATAAGAACATCCATCACAAATAATACACTATAAGATATACTTCTACAATAAGCTATTTACTAAATAGCAAATGCATGACATAATAGACATATAAATCAACCAAATTACCAACCATGCTTACTAACTTTACCGATTCTACCATTATAAAGATCAAGCATTAGGGCCGAATACATTAAAAACCAAAGTACTATAATTTAGCCATTTTTGCATGGCTCTAAATATATATACAGGAACAAAATTTCATTGTTTCAAAACCTAGTCTAGCCTATACATGCCTTTAGTTCGAAATCTAGACTTTAAAGGTACCAAAATAGTCGATAGTGTGGATGACTTCGTTGACGATCCCCTGAGCTCGTAGCTTGATCAAAATCTATAAAATAGAACAATGAACACACAGAGTAAGCTTACTAGCTTAGTAAGTCTTAAGCAACTATTTTAAATCAAGTGATCTTTCAATCATTTTCAATAACATACATAATATCATAAAATCTAAAACTTAATACTTATTTGGTCTAATAATATCGTATGCTAATACCTCTTTAGCTCAATCATCATCACTATTTTACCTTTAAACTTCAATTTATTATCACATCATATCGTTCAAATATAAATTAATAACTCATCTCCAACTACTCATATTTTCGATACACATAATTCAATAGGATCACATATATATGTATATGCAAATAAGTATATACTTTACACTTAGTAATTTCACATAAAGAAAATATATTCACTTATATATATATATATATATATATCCACTTGACATTTCATACATTCGTATACATGGAATCAGAGTAGTCCAACATGGCCACATAAACATAAACTTAATACCGAATATACAAGATCAATTAGTATCATTCGCGTTCGACAACTTAACACACATATACTTACCTTATAGACGAAATATTGAAGATCAATTTAATAATTCGTAAGCACTTACCTGTATGGCCGAACATACATATATAACTTGTAATATCAACTTACTTCCTTGATGATTACATAGCTAGAAAAGTTTGTCTTGCAACTTGAAATTTCATCACTGGTTTAAAACCTGCTAGGCGTAAGCCTGAATTTCCCACCGGCACTAAGCCTGCTAAACCCGAGGTCTGAAATTAAATCACCGGCATTTAGCCTGCTAAGCAATAAGCCTGATAAACTTCACCGGCACAAGGCCTGCTAGGCAATAAGCCTGATAAACTTCACCGGCACAAGGCCTGCTAGGCTCGAAGCCCGAATATTCATATTATTGAGCCATCTCATTCACATCACATACTACCAATATCACATATATCACACATAATTCAATATCATTTTCACATATTATTAATATCACATATATCACAAATAATTCAATATCACTTTCACATAATACTAATATCACATGTATCACACATAATTCAATATCATTTTCACATATTATTAATATCACATATATCACAAATAATTCAATATCACTTTCACATAATACTAATATCACATGTATCACACATAATTCAATATAACTTTCACATAATAAACACAATTAAGTTTACTATATTTCATTGCTTAAACACTATATCACATTTGGCTTTGGCTAAATTTCCAATCTATAAATTCAATTTCAACATGTACTCAAGATTATAACTGATATTAACGGTATTAAATTGCTTAAAGACTTACCTCGACTATCGACGGACGACGAAGACTGACTATTCGTTAACTTTCGCTTTTCCCCGATCCAAGTCTGTTTTATTTTGTTCTTGATCTAAACATGATCAAATTAATCTCATTCAAGCACATTTCATTTCAATTTAATCCAAAAACGCCTAAATGGGAAAATTACCATTTTGCCCCTAATGTTTCACACTTTTACAATTTAGTCCTAATTACACAAAACACAAAATACACAAAATTTGGTCTCACACCTTAAGGGCCGAATATTCATAGGCTTTATACAAATCCATCCATTTCATTTTTTCACATTTTAGTCCCTCAAAAATTTATTTTTGCAATTAAGCCCTAATCTCTCAAAATTACCAAAAATCCAAAGACAAAACATATTAATCTAACATATATCTTTCATAATCCATCAACTAACATCATAAAACTCATGAACTCATCAATGGCACATTTCAAAATATTGAACAAAATAAAAAATTCAAGCTTGGAACTTGAAGTATTCGAAGCAACGATTTCAAAAACGTAAAAATTATAAAAAACCGAAAACTAAACATACCTTAATCAAGGTAATTTGTTGCCGAAACTTGAAGCTTTTCTATGGTGTTTTTCTCATCTCATATTCGGCCAAAGGAGAAAGATAATGCATGTGTCTTTTATTTTATGATGTTTTATATATTTAACATATAATATAATATAAAATAAATATATAATAAAACATATTAATGATTACTTAAACAACCATGCCGTCCACTATCCTGTAAAATGGGCTAATTGCTCTTTTAGGACTCCATTTTAAAAAGCCACTATCAAATGGATACTTTTCACTATAGTTTATAACTTTTACGCTTTACGCGATTAAGTCCTTTTATTAAATTAAGCACACAAACAATCAAATTTTCATACAAAACTTTCACATATAATAATTCACATATAATAAACACAGAAAATAATATTTAAATATTTTTCAGACTCGGATTCGTGGTCCCGAAACCATTGTTCTGATAGGGTTAAATTCGGACTGTTACATGATCTTAATGAATTTCATTCTTGTCCATTGTTATGACCTTGTTCAAGCAATTTTGCACTGAAATAACGATTAATGGATTAACAAGATTAAACTAAAAGGATTTCTACATGTTTCTCTAAAAGATCTCTAAATAGTACAGGGACCTGAAACAGGACCGCTAGTTAGAACTAACCAAATTTGAAGGTTGGAAAGATCATGGAATGAATAGTCCAAATTGTGATCAACTCTTCGGGTTTCCTGATAAACCGTAATAGTAACATATTTTAATCCCACATTTAGCTTACTTTCGGATGATTTATCCCTTGATTCATATAAAAAGGTGCTCTTAATCCTTTCTTTTCATGTCTTATACCCAGGAAAGCACCCGAGGATGAAAAGAACATAAAACGGGCCCAAAACAGAGTAAATGGGCCATATCACGAAATTGACACGGCCTGGACTTAAGCCCACACGGCCGTGCCTCATTGATCATCTAGAACACGACCCTACCCCCGATTCACACGGCCGCGCCTCATTAAAGAAATCCAAACACGGTTTAAAGACTAGTCACACGGGCGTGTGACATGGTCGTGTCCCTGTCGTGGCAATGAAAAATTTCACTCGGAAAAGGATACTTAGGGAGAAAGAAACGCATTCCAAGAGCCTATATATACCTCCTAAGTACCACCTTCAAGGGGCCGAAAAAGCTAGGCCAAGGAGCCAAGCCAGAAAGGTCAGAGTTGTGGGAATCTCCCGAAGATAGCCAGTTGATCCATCTCAAGAAGTCGGAATTCTACTCAAGATAGCGGATCTCTCCTTCAATTCCTTCAGGGAGTTTTAGGGATTTCTTATGTTTTGTTTTATCTTTTCTTCTGAGATGTTTTCTTTATTTATTATGAACTAAACCCTTCAGATACCTAAAGGGGATGAAACCTAGATGAATCTTGTTATTGTTTTCTGAACTATAAGATAAATACTTGATTTGTTCTTAATTATGTGCGCTTAATTCTTGTGTTAATGTTTTCGGGATATTAATTCAAGTCAGATGTTCTTAGGTGGAGGAGCAAAAGTCCCTGCTTAAGAATAGATCTAGCATAATTAAAGCGGAGTCGTTCGCGCGCCTAGAGATAGGGTGACGAGATTTTGCCAGATTAGGGTGAAACCTAATATGGGTGTAACACCCCAAACCCGTATCTGTCGCCAGATTAGGGTTACGAGGCATCATCATATAAAACACAGTTCAGCACAATTATTCATCACCTTTCATGCACCAAAGAATAACTATACATTTATATCATTATCAAACTTGAATATCCATAATTCAATTATTTAAATTTAAAATACATGAATCATAATTCCAATTCGAATCAATTATACCTTACTAATCATGTATCACAATTAAATACATTTCAAATTTTTGTTACTAATTCAATTCGAACATACATCAAAACTCAATTGAACATGTTCCATAATTACCAAATTCGAACCAATACATAAACAACTTAATATCCAATCTCATATATGACATTATCAACATTACAATATGGCCGTACATACCTTTGAAATCATTATATTATATGCATTTACCCTAAAAGCTCTTTTCTATGTATATTTACCGAATCAGTAGTAACCTATTCCATTAATTAAGTCATGACTATATAATTTCACATGTTACGTATGTTTGTCTATGTTTAAACATCCACACGGAATAATAGGCATGCATATAAAATACACATGAACAAGCATATTCATTTAACTGCATATAATTATGATTATCACAAATTTTAAACACTATTATCTATCATATTCCAAATTATTTAATCACTAATATGGCATATTTTCAACTCAAATTAAACCTAACATTTTGATCTTTCATTATCGAACCTTAAACAAAGCATATCGACCAAACAATCATACAACATATTCATTATTTACCTTCATACCCCGTACCTATATAACCAATCGTTCAAGCATAATAAAGGTGCATACATCGCCATTAAAAACCGAATCAGAATATCCTATACACATTCATACATATAATTTTCCTTTTATCAAATTTCTAATCCGAATTATGGATAACTTTAGCTTCCAACAATTCATACACATACTTCATTATATATATATATATATATCACATAACCAAAATCATTTAAACTTAACATCATTTATTCTTACTAAATACATCAAGCGTATATCATTTACCTTATTGCCAAAACACATAATTCGTCTATCATTAGCAAAGCATATTAAACAAATTACACATAAACTCACCTTAACCGAGATCATATACACAAACATAAACATAGAAACCATATTTTGCATATAATAAGTCAAAGGCAATTTGCTAAACCAAACATATCAAGCACTTAACCAAGTACACATAAAACCGAACTTAAACATAGTGATCAAGCCATTTTCGCATGGCTATATATATACATGTTCCAAAATCAAACATTCCATCTATGCTATACATGCCATAAGCCCAAATTCAACTTAGTAAAATACCAAAAAACAGTCGATAGTGTGAGTAGTCTTGCTGACGATCCCCGAACTCGTAACATATATCCAAATCTATAAACAGAAATAAACAAGAATACACACTGAGTAAGCTATTTAAGCTTTGTAAGTCATAAGCAATTATATATTTACCAACTATTATAAATTAACACTAAGTTAGCAAAACCGAATATACATGTTCTCAAATACAAGGTTATCATATTATAGCATATATAGATTACCAAAATCGAATACAAATATTCTCACATAGCAAAACACTTATCTTTACCTACTTAAGAAGGTGAAGCTTATGTAACACCCCAAACCCGGCCTAGAAGTTAGGCCCTCTTTGTTAAAACCTAAAACACTTAAGTAATTATGTCTACGTGAAAACATAATTATCTTTAATAAACCTTTTTGGTTGTGAAAGCATATTTGAAATAAGTGATTTACGAAAAAGTGACGTTTGAAATAGAGTTGCAAAAACATCTTGAAACATTGCGAAAACGTTGATAAAATACAAGTATTTTTGAAAGATTGATTGATGAGTCACAAATCAAGGAATTGAACTTTAAATCCGTAACTTTTGAAAATGTCGTTAATAGTTTGAAAGAAAGTTCGAGTTAAATCATATTTGTAAAAGTTTATTTTGAAATCCATTTGTTAAACGATTTTGGAAAACCTTTATTTACATTTTTAGAAAAATTCTCGTTTCAAACAATTTAAGAAAAATAATAAAAACATCCCAACCATAAAGCAAAAATAAAAATAGTTCAGAGGCCTTATTACAACTTAAACCAAAATAGCAAAATAATAAAATAAACGGAAATAGAAATTTAAAATTTAATAACACCATTTCTGAAGTATGGCCTCCACCGAGTCATCCATGGCCCAAGTCCACGTTACTGAGCATCACCTACAGAGATTAAGAAAAGAGGGGGTGAGTTACAAGAACTCAGTGTATAATCCCCTTACCCTCATCCACTGGGTCGGAACACACATAGCAATATTTTGGGCCTAAGCCCATTTACAATCATAGCATAATATCATATATATAACATGCATGTGTTATGTAATTTCCCAACCAAACCTAGTTTTCCATCCGCTACACACCACCCGTGCCAACCAACACACATGTGGGGATCAAGTCAACCCACCCCGCCAACACACCAATCGCAGGCATAAAGCCATTTAAAATGTTTGTCGCTGAGCTAGCCGAACTAGATTGTGGCAGAGCCACCCGAACTATATTGTGGCAGAGCCACCCGAACTAGATTATGGCAGAGCCACCAGATCTTCTCTTCAATTTTATCCCAACCCATGAAATCATGTATACATATACAAAGCATAACAATATTCATATAATAATTTCAACATAAGGCCCATACTACAAGTTGGCCCATTTCTCATTTTGGCCCATATGGTAATTTATCAAATCGGCTCCTTAAGCAATCTAGCAATTCGGCCCATTAAGCAATCTAGCAATTCGGCCAATTAATCAATCTAGCAAATTCGGCCAATTAATCAATCTAGCAACTTGGCCCATTAAGCAATCTAGCAATTCGGCCCATTAAGCAACATGAGGCCCATATATCACTTTCTATCACACGACCCATATAGCAACATATCACATTTGGCCCATAAAGGGTATTTTCGTAATTCCGTCCATAGGGACATTTTGTAATTCTGCCCGTAAGGGCATTTTCGTAATTCGGTAATCGTACCCACTAAGGGTAATTCGGTAATTTACCCTCTAAGGGTATGATGGTAATTTCGCAACCTAGGCTTAATTACTAATTTGGGGCATAAAATCGAAACTATCCATCTGTGTCGTACTGACTAAACTATAACTCGAGTTTGGAAACTCGAAATCTAAATCCGTAAATTTTCCTTGAAACTAGACTCATATATCTTTCTACTATAATTTTTCTAGAATTTTTAGCTTAACCATTTAGTACAGTTTATTCCTTAAATTTTCCCTTGTTTCACTGTCCAATGATTCTGACCTCTCTTAACTTAATCTCAAATATCTTACTGTACGCTTTTCATATACTTCTCCCACTTGTTTCTATTGAAAATAGGTTCACTAAGGAATCCATACATATCAATTATAACTCTTAATTCACTTTGTACAATTTTATACGATTTTTCCAAAATAGAATAGAATACCCCAAAGTCATTCAGAACCAGTCTCACTAAAATTAACATATCTCAGAATATAATATTCCTTTTCCTTCTCCGTTTCTTCCATATTAAAATAGACACAGTAAGCTTTAATCTAACATCTTACTCACTTTGTAATTCATTTTATCCAATTTTTCATGATTTTTCAAATACACGTCACTATTTCTGACCGAAACTGTTTTATTACAAAACATGATTACCACTACGAGCATACGCACGTCCGAGTGGTCACGGATGCCGGTTATTGGTTTTCTTTGGTATTTCTACCGAATCACAGAATATTTCATGTAAACTTTCATAGAGATGTGAGGTTTACTCACCATTTCAAACATACATTCGGAAGGGTACGGGATTACACACCTTATTCAGAATCCGTAACACAATACTCTCCGTGGCACCTAAAGGTGCAATCGGTCAACTATTAGTCCAAAACCCAATTTACAACTTCAACCAAATATTGCGATTGATTAACAATCTATCACTTACCAACAATCGGAGTCTCTTATTACGAGGGATAGATCGAGCGATTTAGTCCCTAAAAATATAATCGATTAGTCACAACCACTATTTTGTTAAGCAAAATAACCGGTCAACGAAATAGATCCAAAAGAACCATGATGGATCCCTTACCTTAATGATACTAGTTCTGATTTCTAACGATTGTACAATGGCTATGGATGAGTCAAGGTTTCAGCCTTCCACTATCACTCGATTGATCAAAGGAGTGAATGTCAACACAAATGAGAAGAAATGATTAAAAGAATGGAGAAGGTGTATCAAGGTGTTTGGAATGTTTCGATCGAAACTAAAAGAAATATGAACCAAAAAGAAATGTGAGTATTTCGGCAACAAAAAGAATGGTGAAAGATGTATTAAGGTTTCGACCCCCAAGGAAAAAAATGAAGAAAGTGTGCTCACCAGTGGCTTGTAAATTCGGCACAAAGCAAAAGAAATTTGGAGAGTACCAAATAGTGCAAAGAGAAAAGTTTTTGGCCTAACAAGCACCAAAAATTAAATCAAAAGGAAATGGAGAATTTCGGCTATCAAAGAAGGTGGAAAGAAAATGAGTTTGTAGTCAAACAAAAAGAGAAAGAAAATGCACTATTGTGCTAATAGGTTTCGGCAAGGCGAGTTGCAAAATTGGGAGAGAATGACACAAAGTTGTCAAAGGAAATTTGGCCAAAACAAAGCTAAGACTTTACCAAATGCCAAATAAAATTTTCAGCCACCTATCTACCTCAAAACCGTCCACATGCATCCCCCTAGGATAAGAGTTTGGCCACCCATACTTTCTAAAACACCTCCCCCGATATTAGCCTCTTGTCCCCCTTTCTTTCCTATTCCTCTTGATTCCTTACCCAAACTTTAACCTTGCCATATTCTTTTAGCCACCTTACCAAAATAATGAAGTCCACACTTACCAAAAATACTTCTTGGCCGACACATAAGGAAGGAAAGCAAAAATAATAGTCAAATTGCACACAAAGGGATTCGAACCTCTTCCCTCAAGGTCCATCACTTAATGCCATAACCTCTTTACCAATTGCTCATCTTATGCTAACCATTTACTCATTTATTTCCATAAGCCTTGATGCCACTTACAATCTCTCCTTAATAGGCTTAATCACAAAATTTTACTAAGGCCCAACTCGAACCCGGAACTTCATAGAAACCTCGTAACCTTCCAAATTCACTTAACTAATAAGTCCAATTTGCAATAATTCCATTCTTTTGTTCTTAAAATTTTAAACACTCTTACGCCTAAGGCCCATTGGGCCCAATCCTACTAAGCCCAATTTCGGGATGTTACAGCTTATCAATGTACATCAATGGTTAAATATATTTATTCACATATATACAACCGGATATCAATTTACCTTGTACATATAAGAAAATCCCCCATAATCGAATGTGTCCATTTATATATATATATATATATATATACATATACATCTATCAAGTAATCTCATCTTCGTATATGAATAACATCTACTCAATATCATTTTATCCACATATCCAAGATGCCAAAAATACAAACACATTATCTATCAACTTACTTATTCGATAAACATCACATATAACATGTACTTATGTAAATACATACCTTATGGCTGAATCTCAAAGACACAGCCCAAAATCAAATTCCAATGTATTATATTCATTATTTGTAAAACCGAGTGCACACATTAAAATCTTACAAATATTCCTCAACTATATCACATATTACTAGTATCGAATAGTAACATATCAACTTACCTTATTCCTTGCAACTATGAGGCTTATACGTACCTGAATATTTAGCTTATTTGCTGTAATTAAATTCCACATTGATAATATAATCCACGAATCCCCTGTTTATAATAAATCACCGGCATTAAGCCTGCTAGGCAACAAAGCCTGAAACACACACCGGCACTAAGCCTGCTAGACCTGAGGTCTGAAATTTAATCACCGGCATTTAGCCTGCTAGGCAATAAGCCCGATACACTTCACCGGCACAAGGCCTGCTAGGCAATAAGCTCGAGTATCAATATAATTAAACCATTTCGTACACATTACATATTACCAATATCACATATCACACATAATTCATATTACTATCACATATCAAATTCAAATAAATTTAACTACATTTCATTATTAAAATCACTTATCATATTCGGCTTTGGCCTATTTCACACTTATAAATTCATAATTCAACATGTAATCAAGGTTATAACCAATATTAACGATATTAAATTGCTTAAAGACTTACCTCGGATATCGTCGGACGACAAAAACTGGATATTCGATTATTTCCGCTTTTCCCCGACCCAAGTCTGTTTTCTTTTGTTCTTGATCTAAACACATTCAAATTAAGCTCATTCAAACACATTTCTATTCAATTTAGTCCTAAAACACATAAATGGGCAAATTACCATTTTGCCCCTAATATTTCACACTTTTACAATTTACTCCCTATTGCACAAAACGCAAAATACACAAAATTTCTCATTACCCATGCTTGGCCGAATATTACCTATGTTCATACAAGTCCATAAATTTCATTTATTTCACATTTTAGTCCTTGAAAAATTTATTTTCACAATTTAGCCTTAATTAGCTAAATTCATCAAAAATTCAAGAACAAAGTATGTCTATCTAGCTCATATCTTTCATTTAACACCAAAAATCAACGAAAAGCTTGAATTATCATGAATGGCATATCACACAAACATCATCAATTCACAAAATTAAAGCATGGGTCTTGTACATTTCATAGCAACGATCTTAAATATGTAAAAATTATCAAAAACCGAGCTAGAACTCACCTTGAATCAAGCTTGATGAATGACGAATTCAAGAAGAACTTAAACCTTTTTTTTTCTTTTCTTATTTTCGGTGAAGATGAATATGGCTTTCTAAATGTTATATTTGTTTTATTATAATAACATTAGTTTATAATATTATAAAATTTAATATTATAAAATTAACATATAATAACATTTAATGATCACATGTTGACGTCCACTATACACAAATTTTTGGCTTATTTGCCACATAAATACACATGAAAAAGGAAACAATTCAATTTAGCCACTTAATTAAATAAATGGCTACTTTTACCATTTACGCGATTTAGCCCTTTTATTAAATTAAACACACAAATAGTCAAATTTTTATACGAAACTTTCACACCTACTAATTCACATTTAACTAACACAGAAAATAATATTTTAAAATTTTTCTGACTCGGTTTTGTGGTCCTGAAACCATTGTTCCGATTAGGGTCAAATTCGGACTGTTACAATGGGAATCCATAGATCGAGTTAATGCGATTCTAGGGGTTTTAATTAGAAAGAGATTTCAATTAATCAACCTAGGGTTAGTTATTATTCACTTCGAGAGAGGGTTTAATATAATTTAGGGAATCCTACGGATCGAGTCAAGTGAATAAATCGTATGGTTCAGGGTTAAATAACAAGTGAAGTCTAGGTGGATTCTTCCTAAGGGTATCTTTTTAATCAACTGAGTTTTTCTTCAAGTTATTTCCCAATTCATTCTTTTTGTCTTTGCATCTTTAGCTTAGTAGTAGTTAGATTAGATTAAAACAACTTTGCTTATTTTAGGCTAAATAATAAAAAGAAAGTTAGTATTAGTACTTTTAGTTCCTTTGGGTTTGACAATCCGGTCTTGCCTAAGCTATACTACTGTTCGATAGGTACTCTTGCCTTTAATCGTTGTCAGAGTCAGTTTCCGAGTTCGATCATTCTCTTTATAAATTTTAAAACTCGATAGACACACGATCAAGTTTTTGGCGCCGTTGTTGGGGAACTAAAATATTAAGAAAGCTCTATTTTTATTACTTTAGCCATTTTTTTATTTTCCACAATTTACTTTTATTTTATTTTTAGGTTAAATTTTGATTTTGCTAAATTTTCTTTCCTTCTTCTCCTAGCAGGTACCTCTAGTTTATGACTAGAAGGAACCCGAAAGGACCTTTAGTATACGACAGTGATATTGAAGCAACCGCTCGTAGGAATCGCAGAGAAATCAGGCGAGCCCTAAATTACACAGAGAAAAATTAAGAAGGCAGATCCAATCCTACTGAAGGGATGGACGAGAATAATCCACCACCACAAGATGTGGGAGAAAACAATGCTCCACGTACTATGTTTGATTATGCTAAACCTCATTTAACAGGAGCAGGATCAAGTATTGTTAGGCCTGCTATAGCTGCTAATAATTTCGAATTAAAGCCTAACACTATACAAATGATTCAACAGTTTGTTCAATTTGATGGTTTGCAGGATGAAGACTCAAATACTCATATAGCTAATTTTTTAGAGTTCTATGATACCTTCAAAATAAATGGCATTTTTGATGATGCCATACGTCTTCGGTTATTTTCCTTTTCATTAAGGAATAAAGCCAAATAGTGGTTAAACTCGTTACCACGAGGGTCAATCACTACATGGGAGCAAATGAACGAAAAATTTTTATTAAAATATTTCCCACTGGCCAAAATGGCCAAATTACGGAATGATATCTCTTCTTTTGTGCAGATGGATTTAGAGACATTATACGACACATGGGAGAGATACAAGATCTCTTGAGCAGGTGTCCGCACCACGGTTTACCCTTATGGCTCCAATTCCAAACTTTCTATAACGGTGTAAACCCCTCAACGAGGCAATTAATTGATTCAGCTGCCGGTGGAACCCTGAACAACAGAACTCCTGAAGTAGCCTACGAGTTCATTGAAGAGATGTCACTGAATAACTATCAGTGGCAAGTTACAAGGACAAAACCGACAAAATCAGCCGGAGTTTACAACCTCGATGTAGTGACCATGCTATCAACACAGGTAGAGATGATGAATAAAAAGCTTGATAGTTTGTGTTCTTCGCTGGCACACTCAGTCATGCAGTGCGATGCAAGTGGAACTGTGGTGAATCCTGAGTACCCAACCTACCAACCGGGCGCAGAGAGCCAACAGATGAACTATATAGGTAATAATTTCAGATCCAATAATAATCCTTATAGTAATACTTACAATCCAGGTTGGAGGAACCACCCAAATTTTTCATGGGGAGGTCAAGGAAATCAAGGAAATCAAAGACAACAACCTCCTCAAAATTTCCAAAATCAGCAAAATCTGCAAGAGAAGAAGCCAAACCTTGAAGAGATGCTGACAAAATTTATGGCAGCCACAGAAAATCGTCTCCAAGATACTGAGAAAACACTTAAAATTCAACAAACATCGGTTGAAGAGACCAAGAACCGAGTCGGGGAACTTACTAAGTTAGTAGGGGAAGTCACTAAGGCGGTCGAACAACTTACAAAGTTAATGTCCGAACGACTGCAAGGACGTCTACCAAGTAACACGGAAATTAACCCAAATGAGCAAATCCAAGCCATCACAGCTCATGATAGTAAAGGGGTAGATGAACCCAACCCAATACAAGAAAACGAGGTAGAAGAAGGTAAAGTAGAGGTAACACGGGAAAAGCCAAAACCGGTAATCAAAGAGTACCAACCTCGCATACCTTATCCCGAAACAATGAAAAGAGATGATACAGAAGAATAGTTCGGTAAGTTTCTTAAACTTTTAAAGAAATTACATATCAACTTACCTCTTCTTGAAGCTCTTTTTTAGGTGCCAGACTCGAGAAAATTTTTAAAGCAGCTCTTGACGAACAAGTGCAAATTAGACTAGGAACAACATGTGGAATTAAACGCTGTATGCTCAGCAATGTTACAGAATAGACTACCGCGAAAGCAAAAAGATCCAGGGAGTTTTACAATTCCATGTTTAATTGGTAGACTAACTATTGATAATGTGTTAGCCGATTTAGGGGCAAGTACTAATGTCATGCCTTATACATTGTTTAAACAATAGGTCTAGGGAAGCCCAAGCAAACTAGGATGAGTATTCAATTAGCTGATAAAATTGTTAGAATTCCTAGGGGCATTGTCGAAGATGTTCTTATAAAAATCGATAAATTTGTTTTTCCAGTAGATTTTGTTGTCTTAGACATGGATGAGGATAATTCAATCCCCTTAATTTTAGGAAGACCCTTTCTAGCAACTGCCAAGACTAAAATTGATGTTGCCACAGGAGAACTCATACTTTGTGTAGGTGACGAATCAATCAGTCTTCAAGCTCTTGACTCGGCCAGGACAACAATCGATGAAGGCAAGAAAGTCAATCCAGTTAATAATCAATGTGCTAAAACTTCACCATAGGGAACACCACAAGACTACAAACCTGAGCCGAATCATAGACCTAATACCAACAAAGAAGAATCACATACGGAACAAAGCCTTAGGGTCGACAAACTAAAAGAGCAGAAAACACAAATCAAAGAAGAACAGGAACCGCACGAAGTAAAACCTAAGGAGCTCCTAGAAGAGCTCATAGGAACATCAAACCACTTCAAAATAGGAGACCGGGTATTGTTAGACAAAGCAGATCCTCACATCACCATATCAGACCTGAAAGCAAACGAAAAAATTCCTCTAAAGGTACACAATATCTTCCCACACGGAACATTCGAGGTAAGCAATCCAACATTCGGCACTTTTAAGGTAAACGCTTCTCGATTTAAACTTTATCAAGAAAATAGAACTGTAAGTATGAGGAAAGATATTCAAACCTTTAAACCTCCCTAATTTTTTTCTCAAATACAAGGAAAGTCTAGCTTAAGACTATAAACGATCGCTTCTCGGGAAGCAACCCGAGCACTAACCCTATTTACTTTCGCATTTATTTTCAGTTTCTTTTCTTTTCTTAGTTCTGAAATTTTAGTTTTTAAACTAACACAAAAGTACAGATTTCCAAGCCACACGGCCTTGCACACGGTCGTGGCCGTGGCCGCGTGGACCACCAAAATCTCCATACTGACATAGCAGAGGTGGCACGAATCAATCCCAACCAATTTTTGAATTCACGGACACAACCACTCCCCCACGGGCACCGACAAAGTGGCACGGCCGTACCCTACGACCGTGTGAAGCTACTGACTTGTAAACCATGGGCAGAACATGCCTGTGCCTTAAAACCGTGCCAACATACTAACTTGTCACCAACAGGCGTGGCTGGCTAAAAAACGGGCATGGAGAAACAACACGCCTAGACACACGGCCGTGCGAAGTGGCCGTGTGCATCAACACGCCCTCAGCCCACGGGCATGGGCAAGTACCAGAATTGAGCCTCTATTTAAACCCAACCTCCCTTCCCCATTCTTTTCACCCACTATCCACTTCTCCCCTTCCTCTCAGATGACAATTCTCAATAAACTCTTGAGCTACACTAAAACCATGTCGAAGAAGCGAAAGAAGCCAAGCGTAGTTCCTCAAGGGAGGCCCCAATACATAAGTTCATGTCAGCCGCTTCATCCGAACAACAAGCCAAGGGTCTTTGAGACCATATAGTTTTTATTTTTCTTTTCTCTTTTACTTTAATTTCCTTCTCTTTGACAATCTTCTGCTTAATTTAGTTTATTTTAATTTAGTTTCTTAGTGTCAAGTTCGTCAGGTTGCTTAGGAATCACACCGACCACGATCATAGCCACGCCACTTCTGCCACCGCCAGCACCTCCGCATCCTTAGAGGTCACACCCACCTCGCGAACCATCCATCAATAAGGACTCCTTAGTCCATCCATCTTTCCTATCTATTTTATTTTCCTTCCCTTTAGCTTGCTTTTCTTTAATTATATAATTAGTTTATTTTAATAATGTCTTAAAAACCCCTAGCTTCATGAGCTCCCCAATTTCTTCATCTAGCGTAGAGCTCGTTAGTAACCGCCACAACAAAAGACGACACCTCCATCGTATTTTCCACATCCTCCAAGGCAATCATCCATAATTCAGGAAGTGTCACTTTTCCCTTTCTCTTTTGATTTAATATAAACTGTTATTATCTATATTTGTACATTGAGGGCAATGGACATCTTAAGTTTGGGGGAAAAAGTGCCTAACTTTTTGCATTATTCTCAAACCCTTGAGGGTAAAAGTGCCTAACTTTTTTTATTCTCAAATCCCTGAATTATATCTAGTTCTTAAGTAACTTCCTCATATTACTAATTAGGATGAAATTTCTGATGATTTAATTATGATTTTTATTGATATGTTCTTGAATAAATCATTGATAATTGTGCATTGATGATTGAAATTTTAAGATACTAGAGAATCAAGCATGATAAGTCTATTTTTCAGAATTAAAATTTTTACTAGGTTGTTAACCTAAATTTGAATATTACTCTGAAATTTGAAATTTACAAGGATAATGTCAAAAACACCCATAATTTTTGTGAGACTTTGAGCCTTATAGAGCATATATCCCTTTTCCATGCTCACTTTATTGATTATGAGCGTGTCAACTATGAATTATTATTCTAGAACTTGTCTCGATTATACATGTTAAGACAACATCTATGATTTGATATACCTAGATGATAAAGGCACCTAGGTTTTAACCCACTGACTTCACTAAAAAGCTTACCTTCACAATTAACCCCTAGTGAACCCCGTTGATCCTAACAACCCTTTTTACTGACTCACCTACTAATAACCCAAAACCCTTTGTATTTGTTATCACCATTCCTTTTTCTATCCTTATATCGAGATATGATTTGATTAGTTATCTAATTATATTATTTCAGTAGTTGAATTTATCTTTTATCACTTGATTTGTTCTTAAAAAAATCGAAGTATATTCAGTATTAGTGGTGAGCTTATACAGTTAAAGTCTATTTTTCGAAAGAAAAGCTCGTGTTAGTAGGATTATTACTTTTCAGTTGATATTTTCTCAGTATTTTCTAGGTAGGTACTTGTCAAATCAATCTCGATTCTAACCTTCTAATTTCAGCCTTTATCCACACCTTTAGCCCTAGCCCCGTTACAACCCTATTAAAGACCTTTTGATTTGTGTATCATCTTATATTATAGTGGTGGAGATTTGATTTTCAGGCAAGCCTATGGGATTAACTTTTCATGTTCGACTTATGAGTGCTCTTTTCATGAACCTTAAACACTTTGAGTGATTTGAGTGAATCTTTTTGTGAGGATATCATTCCTTGTCAGTTTTGAATTAAAAGGTAATTATTTAGATAAGGGGAGACACCTACATTTTCGTGATACAAATGTATGACTTATCTTGTGGGGATCTTTAGGACTCTTTGAGTTAAAATTATCCATGTATAAATTATCTATGAATTATGATAAGGCATTGTTGATAGGATTTATGATTTATGGAAAGTTCCTTTTAATTGTAAGATGAGAATTTTGCTTGAGGACAAGCAAAAGCTTAAGTGTGGGGGTATTTGATAAACCGTAATAGTAACATATTTTAATCCCACATTTAGCTTACTTTCGGATGATTTATCCCTTGATTCATATAAAAATGTGCTCTTAATCCTTTCTTTTCATGTCTTATACCCAGAAAAGCACCCGAGGATGAAAAGAACATAAAACGGGCCTAAAATGGGGTAAATGGGCCATATCACGAAATCGACACGGCCTGGACTTAAGCCCACATGGTCGTGCCTCATTGATCATCTAGAACACGACCCTACCCCTGATTCACACGGCCGCGCCTTATTAAAGAAATCCGAACACGGTTTAAAGACTAGTCACACGGGCGTGTGACATGGCCGTGTCCCTGTCGTGGCAATGAACAATTTCACTTGGAAAAGGATACTTAGGAAGAAAGAAATGCATTCCAAGAGCCTATATATACCTCCTAAGTACCACCTTCAAGGGGGCGAGAAAGCTAGGCCAAGGAGCCAAGCTGGAAAGGTAAGAGTTGTGGGAATCTCCCGAAGATAGCCAGTTGATCCATCTCAAGAAGCCGGAATTCTACTCAAGACGGAGGATCTCTCCTTCAATTCCTTCAGGGAGCTTTAGGGATTTCTTATGTTTTGTTTTATCTTTTCTTCTGTGATGTTTTCTTTATTTATTATGAACTAAACCCTTCAGATACCTGAAGGGGATGAAACCTAGATGAATCTTGTTATTGTTTTCTGAACTATAAGATAAATACTTGATTTGTTCTTAATTATGTGCGCTTAATTCTTGTGTTAATGTTTCCGGGATATTAATTCAAGTCAGATGTTCTTAGGTGGAGGAGCAAAAGTCCCTGCTTAAGAATAGATCTAGCATAATTAAAGCGGAGTAGTTCGCGCGCCTAGAGATAGGGTGACGAGATTTTGCCGGATTAGGGTGAAACCTAAAATGGGAATCCATAGATTGAGTTAATGCGATTCTAGGGGTTTTAATTAGAAAGAGATTTCAATTAATCAACCGAGGGTTAGTTATTATTCGCTTCGAGAGAGGATTTAATATAATTTAATGAATCCTACGGATCGAGTCAAGTGAATAAATTGTATGGTTCAGGGTTAAATAACAAGTGAAGTCTAGGTGGATTCTTCCTAAGGATATCGTTTTAATCAACTGAGTTTTTCTTCAAGTTATTTCCCAATTCATTCTTTTTGTCTTTGCGTCTTTAGCTTATTAGTAGTTAGATTAGATTAAAACAACTTCACTTATTTTAGGCTAAATAATAAAAAGAAAGTTAGTATTAGTACTTTTAGTTCCTTTGGGTTCGATAATCCGGTCTTGCCTAAGCTATACTACTGTTCAATAAGTACACTTGCCTTTAATCGTTGTCAGAGTTAGTTTCCAGGTTCGATCATTCTCTTTATAAATTTTAAAAATCGATAGACACACGATCATTTCCTATCAAAGATACCAGATCTGAACAAAAAGGCATGGTAACACATCAGTGATAGAGCCTTGACGAATAACGAGCAATGTCAACCTAAGCACTAAAAAGGGGATCATTCTCAAAAATATCATTCTGCATTCATACAAATATCATTCACATACATCTAGTTAGGAGCATTTGATTCATTCTGATCATAACATCCTAATCGTTTGGCATAAAATATAGGCCTATGAAATGGATTCTATAGATCTTGTTCCCTAGAGAAAGGTGTAACAGATCAGTGAAACCACAGATCCTATACCCTTGAAGTTGTAGTGGGTCGGATTGAACCTACCATAGCAAATCTTATCTCCCTAAAGTTGTAGTGATTGGATTAAAGCTACAATTCCTATACCTCTAAAGTTGCAGTGGATCGAATTAAAGATACAATTCCTATACCCTTGAAGTTGCAGTGGGTCAGAATGAAAATACCAGGGCGAATCTTATCTTCCTGAAGTTGCAGTGAAGTAAGATGAAGCTACAAACCTTATACCCCTGAAGTTGCAGTGGGTTGGAGTGAAACTATGATAGCAAATCTTATCTCCCTAAAGTTGTAGTGAAGCAAGATGAAGCTACAAATCCTATATCCCTGAAGTTGCAGTGGATTGGATTGAAGCTGCAACTTCTATACCCCTGAAGTTGTAGTGGGTCGGATTGATTCTACTACAACGAATCTTATATCCCTAAAGTTACAGTGGAGCAAATTGAAGCTACAAATCTTATACCCTTGAAGTTACAGTGGGTTGGAATGAAATTATGATAGCAAATATTATCTCCCCAAAGTTGCAAT
The DNA here is from genome assembly GCA_005393395.2 of Gossypium australe. NCBI lineage: Eukaryota > Viridiplantae > Streptophyta > Magnoliopsida > Malvales > Malvaceae > Gossypium > Gossypium australe. The sequence goes on along the minus strand of CM016614.1, from coordinate 43,007,370 downwards.
GGAGCAAGATAAAGCTACAAATCCAATATCACTGAAGTTGCAATGGATCGGATTGAAGCTACACTTTTTATACCCCTGAAGTTGCAGTGGGTCAAATTGATTCTACTATAGCAAATTTTATCTCCCTGAAGTTGCAGTGGAGCAGATTGAAGTTACAAATATTATACCACTAAAGTTGCAATAGGTTGGATTAAAACTACAACAACAAATCTTATCTCCTTGAAGTTGCAATGGAGCAAGATGAAACTATAACACTAAATCCTACCTTCCTAAAGTTATAACGAAGCAGATACAATGAAGTAGAGTAAGCAATGGATTGAAAGAATGACCTACTTGAAAAAGAGGAGAACCAAAGAAGTCGAGATTCAATAGGACTAGACAAAATTGGCCCTTCTTAAGGTCTTTGCTCCATTCCCGTTACACAACAACGAGCAAAGAGGGGCAGCTGTAATGGCCCAAATCTGTTTGGCCCATACAAAAACAAACAAAAACAAATAAATAAAAATAATAAAAGTCCATTTATAAGCCCAAAATCCTAAATGCCCAATCTGTTAACTTAAAACCCTAAAAGCCCAAAGCACAAAACCTAAAAACTAAACAAGAAACCCTAGCCACCTCTAAGACTTCACCACCGCCACCGCCCTTCTCCACGTCAGCAAGCACATTGCCCGAGGCCTGTCTTCCTTTCATCGAAATGGCAAGGTGTGGTTTCCCATTGCCATTTACTATCCTAAACACCTGCAAAAAAGGAAAAAAGTAGAAACAAGAAGTAGAGAAACAGAAGCAGGAAAATAGAGAGAAAGAAAAGAAAATGTATATTTTGTAATATATGTTTGGCTATAAAAGCCGAAGACGATTGTAAACAAAAAAAAAAAGAAGAAGAAGAAGAAATCAAATACAAAAACGAAGTTTAAAAATAAGAAGAAGATAGTTTATTTTATTTTATTTTTTATTTCAAAAAAATAAGAATAAACACAAAGTTGAAATTTTTACCTGTTAAAAGCTTTGATGACCTCGCCGGAGAGGGAAGAAATCATATGCTTTTTTTTCTTCTTCCTTTTTTTTCACTGATCTCGGCCTTTTTTGGGGATTTCATCCCTAGATCTAACTCTAGGATTTTGAAAGGATTTTAAAAAGGGTATTTTTTATTTTTCGACCCCCGTAGGAGGTGGTCGCCAGCTCCAATGGCCACGGCGGCATGCGGCGGCCTTGTGGCCAAAGCGAGAGAGGGGGAGTTTCAAAGAAAAAGAAGAAAATGGGAATTCTTTTTTTTTTTTTTTGAAAAACTAGGACCAAATGATTTTTTTAGAATTTTTTAATTTATATAAGCCCCAAAAAAGACGCCGTTTTGGCACGACCCGAAAATCCGATCCAAATAGTCTTAGGGTCCGCGTGTTTTTGCACTGATGGTCTATTTGCCATTTTGGTCCTTCCGCTTTTTTACCCTTTTTTAATTTCGTCCTATTTCCTTTTTATTTTATTTTATTCTATTTTTGCCCTTTCCCTTTATTCTTGCGCAATTTAGTCTCTTGACCCACTATTGACCCACTGAGGGAATGATACGTGTTAATGTGGTCAGAATAATTGTCCTCTGAGTCTCTGTACTTTTCTATCTTATTTTAATTTAATCCTTTATATTATGTTTCCTTATAATTTAGGCTTTTAATTTTGTTATATTTTCAAATTTAATCCTTTATTTCCCTTTTCTTTGTTTTTTCTTAATTCATGCTTTAAATTTTGTTTAAATTTTAATTCAATCCTTTATTTATTAAAGTTAGCCCATTTGTTTCTTCTTTTAATTTCTAGCATTTATAATTTGTGCTATTTATATTCTTGCCCATGAATCTCCCAATTGTTTTATTTTAGTCTTTTATTTTTAATTACTATTAATATTATTAAGTAACCATTGTTATTAATTATTATTAATTTTGTTAAAATTCGCTCAAAGAATCAATATTTTATGAATGTAATTATATTATTATCATGCATTTTTATATTATTTCATTATTAGTATTATAATATAATATTATTAATTGATTATTATTATTATTATTATTATTATTTTATTTGTACTCATTATATTATTGCCATTTTATTTTATTATGTATGTTATTTTGTTACTACCGTAATTTTTCCATCATCATACATTGTAAATAATTGCTACATACACTCATCCATTTTTCGATATAAGCGCGTAAAAAATAATAATTAAGACCAAGGTGATATTTTTTATTTTGAGGATTTGAGAAATTGTGCCCCAACTTACGGGATACAATTTTTTCCTTAAATCGAAATAACCGAACGTCCCTTCTCTTTTTTAAAAAAATAATTAAAAAACATAATATAATTAAATGGTGAGCGTTTTTATTTTCGAGAATTCGAGATTTTTTTGCCCCAACTTACGAGACATGATTTTTCTTCTTGATCGACCCAAAATGAGAACGTTTCCTCATTAAAAAAATCAATTTAGATCAGGATTTTTTTAATACCATCAAATAACATCATACAAAGAGGGACCGTATTTTAAATTCTCTTCAAATTTTCAATTTGTGACATCAAGATATTAAGTAATCAACTAGGTACTAATTTTGGGCTTTATGAGGCTGCAAACCCTTCCTCATACGTAACCGACTCCCAAACTCATTTTCTGGATTTTGTAGACTGAAAATTATCATTTTAATAAATCTAAAATTTTATTAAAATGACCAAGTTTTGAGGTGATTCAATCACACCTAAATAAAAAGGATTGGTGGCGACTCCATTTTCATTTTAAAATAAAAAGTCGATTTCAAAAAAAGGTTTTGACAAATATTATATATTACATGTATTAGGCTATTACTAATTAAGATAATTCAGTCAAATGAATATTATCAATTTATATTTTTATATGTTTAATACTTGTTTTAACAAAAAAAAGCAGAATATATAAATTTCGGTTAACCGATCGAATTAATCATAATATTTCAGTTCGGTTAATTTTTTGAAAAAAGGCCAGTTCGGTTAACAGTTAAAGGATTAAAAAGGTCGATTAATTCAGTTAACACTTGTTCAGTTTGGTTAACCATTTGAACACCCCTAGTTCAACTGTTGGTTCAACCGAGTTTGAAGCTCAGTTCAACCAATTTGTATTGGTTCGTAGGTCAATCGATTTTTTATCTCTCATTGGACTGATATCATGATCGATTTTTGGTCTGGTTTGATTTAGATGACATTGAATTTTGAAATTTTTGTTTATATTTTTAAAATCATTTTTATTATTTAATAAAAAATCATTTTTTTTTAAATTTAAAGAGTTCTTTTTCATAATTTTTTATTATATTTCTTGTAAAAAATTTAATTTTTTTATTTTTTTAAAATTATATGTTTTTAATATTTTGTTTAAAGTATAAAAAAATTAAAAATTTTTTATGTACTTTTAAAGGATAATAACCAAATTGACAAAAAAATATAAATGTTGAGGGTTAAAAAAGTTATTTTATTTTAAATATTGTTAGCTTAAGGGTAAAATTAAACAGAAGGTCTAAGATTTTAAATAAAATAAAAATATAAAGACTCAATGTCACAAAAATAAAGTATAGGAATTAAATTTAAAATTTTAAAAGAATTAAATTTAAAATTTTAAAAGAATTCATGGAGGTTTAGCATTTTTTTTTCATCCTTACAAGAAAACTTGGACTTCAAATAGTAAAATGTGGTCATTTTCCACATTTCTTCCACAAAGAAGGTTATTTTCCATAGTGATCATGGCTAAAAGCAAAGGGTTGTATGCGTAATTTTCAGCCACGTGAGCATGAAATAGCCATAATAGATCGGTATACGGTGATGAGAGTATGATGGATTTGAAATACACAAATTCATCATCAGAAACCATCGTTTTTTTTTTTTCTGAAAATGTTCTCATATACATCCCATATTTCATGAGTTTTCTTCTTCTTTGCTGGAATTCATGTTTTAATGGGGGACTTTATATCTTCATAGGCAGCAGAGCAAATAGTTTATATTTTGGGCATATGTTTCTCTACTTCTTCAAGCCACCATTGTAGAACTTACAGTACTACGCATCTCAGGAGTCACTTGGATCAATTTTTAACTGAAAATTTATACCTTTTTGTGATCTTAAAGTGTTTAATAATGAGATGACTCCACAAAGTAAGGCCCAAGAGAGGGCAGTGCACTGTTAGCATAGCTGCAAAAATCAAAAGATAAAAAATTGGGTTAAGTGCGATTGGTGTTCCAGACTATGTGCTTGATTCTACATTGGTCACTAAAATTTCAAACATTCTAGTTTAGTTTCAAAGTATATGTATTATATTAATACTATCAGTATAGGTATTAAATGTCAACTTGGATTTAGTATAAAACATTTAAAATTAAAGCATGCAAATTAGAGATCTAATAATGTATTTAATGACTAAGCAAATGATTAGGTTAATGGAATGACCTAATTGATATGATATCAATACTTTAAAAACTCAATTAAAATGTTTTCAAGTTCGGCTTCCAATTTAAAAATAGGATTGTCGTTTTTGGGTAATTGGTGAAGTTAGCCCTAAAAATTCACTTTTGCTTAAACTACAAAACAAACCCATCCCCATTGACCTAACAAAACTAGTCTCCACCGGCGGCATTGGTAGCCAGTTTAATCTCCTTTGGGGTTGAATGAGTGCAAACTCATCAACACGTGCTTGACCTTTTCCAACCTTACTGACCCCATTGCTTCTATGTATGCGCAACACATAATTATAAACCCATAAACAAATAAATAAATAATTTTTCAAAAGGTAAGAAATATCAAATTATGATTTTCATTTCTATACAATACTCCGTTTGGGATTTACTTCAATGCCCTTTAATTTAGAATAATATTTAGTATAATTTGATCCTCTTTTTATTATTAATGTTTACCATTAAAATTGGTCAAAGTCTATTATTAATAGCAAATTGTAGATTTAGTTTTTATACTGATTTGACATTTGATATTTGATATTTTTTAAATTTTAAAATTTTAGTAGTGATTCAATAGGTAGTCATTAACTTCATTAAATTAAATTATATTATTTTTAAAAATTTATGATGTAAATATATTACCACACGTGTAATGACATGTCAACTTGGTATTTTAGTCAATGAATTAACGGTTACGGTTTGAGTTAGGATTAAAATCTTAAAATTTGAAAAGTTTTAAGACAAACTGATCAAATTGGAAAATACAAACTAAATTCACAAGTTGCATAGGGTGCAGAACTAATAACAACATTTTGGCTTAACAGACTTAAATGCTACAATTTAGAACTAGATTGAAATTTTAAAATTCAAAAAGTATAGAGCTTAAAATTGATTAAATTAGAATATAAAGATTATATTTGTAACTTACACATAATATAAGGACTAATACCTAAAAAATTCCAAAATATTTTGATTAGTTAGATACGTAGTATTAAAAAAAAAACAAAATCAAAAAATCAAAAATCAAAATTATAGTCATTAAAATAGTTATTTTTCCACTAATTTATTATTTTAAAAAATAAGCAAAGCCTCTTCATTTGGATTTCTGTTTCCTTTAAAAGATTCACATCAGTCAACTAATAGTTTTTTGTTAAAGATGTTATTAATAATACTAAAATATTTACGTCATGTCTCAAATTTAATTTTAGTGTAAAGACGAAAACTAGAATTTGATCCATAAGATTCCTTCCCATAAAATCACTGCTATTCAGCTATGTGGTTGATCTTTATCAACCCAATAATTATGCAACATCAAAATTTTCCAGTGAAAGTAGGTGTTTTGAAATTTAAATTGTTTCGAGATATCAAATGGAAAAAATTTCTGAGAACAAGTATTGGGTTAATTTCATATTTCATTTAATTTAGAATTAGATGAGAAGTCTATGGACTAATTTTTAAGAAAGGTAAAATATATAAAATTACTAAAAGTAGGTCCAGAATAATTTTTATATATGTTTGTTCAGACAAATTTAAACTTGAACAACCATCTATTCAAATTCATTTTAGATATAAAGACTTTTTTTTAAATTTTCTTATTAATTTATGTTTTCAATTTTTAAAAAATATTCATATATCTTTTATAAAAAATTAAAATATATGAAATTACTAGAAAACACATTTGGTCCGGGCAACCATTTTTCCACGCTGAACTTGATAAGAAAAAAAAATGATATATTTTTATTAATATATATGTTGCAGTACAAACTAATCACATTAATGTGGAGGTACCAAATTGTGTGGTAAATTATAAGTTCAGGTATACAGTAGGTCCAAAAAAATAGGTATCAATTAGATATAAATGGACAAGTTTAAACGACAATATATATTAATCAATTGTCTATATTTTTATACCATGTTTAAAACTTTTGATTGAGCTGATGGCATGAATTAGCTGGACAACAAATCAATTGAAATATGATTAGAAACTATTATTTTACAAAGTTATATTACTATGATACTGCTTTTATCTTTTTATCTTTTATATAAAATCAATAAAATTTCACATTTTAAGATTTTAATTTAAGACACTATAATAATTAAATTTCCAACTTTATTATTTCAACAAAAATTTTATTTGTTTATTTTATAATAATATATTTTTATATATGTAAAAAATATAACGTCGGTAATGACAATATATCGCAAAAGAAAAAAAATAGAAATAAAGAACACACAGATTTTATGTGGAAACCCTTTCGGGAAAAACCACGGGCAGAGGAGAAGAAAATTTACTATGTCGAATTCGAATCAATTACAAGAAGAATAGACCATGTCTATTTATAGGCTTATAAAGCCATATTTTTGTAACACCCCAAACCCGGCCCACGAGCCTTGACCGGATCTGGTATGTCACGGAGTAAAAACGTTTTGAAAATTTTTGATTAATTGGTAAAAATCTAAAAATTTGCTGAGGTTATAAAACGGTGTTTGCTAAAACTCAGATGGGTTGATTTGATAAACACGATTGAGTTGAAACCTTTTTCCTTTGAAACCATTTGATCATTTAAATTTTTAGAACCATCAGAGTTATTGTTAACTAGGAAAATTTTGCTACCCGATGGTAACATCTTTGAAAACGCATACGAGTACAATTTTGAAAACGTTACTTTTAACCGATTTGCTTAACAGTTCATAAGTTCATTAGTAACATAATGGAAATAAAGTAAAAACAACTACTTAAACATCCAAAATAATAACTAGCGGCCATATTACAAACCAAACCAAAATTTAGTAAATAATAAACTTTAACGATGCGAAGTAAGATTTCAAATCCGAGGAACAAGCATGGCCGCCTCGAGTCCTCTCCGGCTCCATCTCCGCGATCTACTCACCTGCAAAATGGTATGGGAAGGGGTGAGTCACCAAGACTCAGTGTATAAATCCCCCAACCCGAAGATGCAACTCATACACAAGAAATTAGTAAGATATGCAAACATGCAACCCAAGCTAGCCATCCATACTCCTTTTTCTACCCCGTGTGGTCAAAACCACTGGTGGTCAAAACCACTAGTGACCGAAGTCACAAATATATCAAGTGATGGGGCCAACCCATCGTGTGGTCAAAACCACTGATGACCATAGGTCACAATATATCAAGTGATGGGGCCAACCCATCGTGTGGTCAAAACCACTGATGACCATAGGTCACAATATATCAACATGTGGTCAAAACCACTGGTGGTACCAAACCACTGGGACTTAGTCACAAATTATATCAACGGTGTGGTCAAAACCACTGGTGGTCAAAACCACTGGTGACCGAAGTCACAAATAAATCTGATGGGGCCCACCCATCGTGTGGTCAAAACCACTGGTGACAGTCCATAGAGATCATCTCCCTCCTCTCATCAATCCCACCATCATCATGCTCACATAACAGGGGATTTATACACTGAGTCTTGGTGACTCACCCCTTCCCATACCATTTTGCAGGTGAGTAGATCGCGGAGATGGAGCCGGAGAGGACTCGAGGCGGCCATGCTTGTTCCTCAGATTTGAAATCTTTAGCCCTAAGTCAGAACTAGCCCGGGTTTATGACCAGACCCAAGAATATATCAAACAACCATAACCTATGCATTCTTCAAGCAAACACATGAAAACAATTAAATTGCAAACAACCCCTAATTCGGGATGTTACAATTCTAATAGATTGAAACTCCTTATTCTAATCAATATCAAATAGATGGAGTTTAATAAGGTTTAAAAAACCTTATTCAAAATAAAATAAAAGAAGTGTAATTCTATAAGGATTCTTCTTTTATTTTATTTTACCATTGTATTTTATTTAAATAAGAATTTGGGTCACTTAATTATAACAATCTCCACCTTGACACGAGTTCTCAATAAACAAGTTCTTCATCGCGAACTCTCAACGAACAAGTTCTCCACCTTTTCCATAAAACCCCTTAAGGGTTTAACTTCAACAATGAACACCAACCAAGTCTAAGCAATGCTTAAACTTGGTTATAGGAAGTGACTTAGTCATCATATCTGCAGGATTTTCATGAGTACTAATTTTGCTCACAACAATATCACCACGAGCAATAATATCACGAACAAAATGATACCGAACATCAATGTGTTTTGTTCTCTCATGAAACATTTCATTTTTTGTAAGGAAGATGGCACTCTGACTGTCACAAAATACTGTGCTGATTTGAAGGTCTTCATTGAGCTCACTAAAGAGTCCCTTCAACCAAATAGCTTCTTTACAAGCCTCAGTAATCGCCATGTACTCAGCTTCAGTGGTAGACAAAGCGACTGTAGTTTGCAAAGTAGCTTTCCAACTGATTGCACAACCTCCGATTGTAAAGACATAACCAGTGAGAGATCTTCTTCTATCAAGGTCTCCAGCAAAATCAGCATCAACATACCCAATGACTCCATCTCTAGTTCTTCCAAACTGTAAGCAAACATCAGTAGTACCTCGTAAGTATCTTAAAATCCACTGAACTGCTTTCCAATATTCTTTACCGGGATTCGCCATGTATCTGCTAACTGCACTGACTGCATATGATAAATCTGGACGTAAACAAACCATAGCATACATGAGAGATCCCACTGCACTAGAGTATGGAACATGTGACATGTACTCAATCTCATCATCTGATTGTGGAGACAAAGCCGATGAAAGTCTGAAATGGGCTGCTAAAGGAGTACTAACAGGCTTAGCACTCTGCATATTAAACCTGCAAAGAACTTTCTCAATGTACCCCTTCTGACTTAGGTACAATTTACTTGCTTTTCTATCTCTGAGAATCTCCATACCAAGTATCTTCTTTGCTGGTCCTAAATCTTTCATCTCAAATTCTTCACTTAGTTGGGCTTTGACCTTTCTTATCTCTCCTTTATCTTTGCTGCTATCAACATGTCATCAACATAAAGAAGTAGATACACAAAAGAACCATCACTGTTTTTCTTAAAGTAAACACAGCTGTCAAAACTACTTCTTTTAAAATCATGAGAAGTCATAAAGGAATCAAACCTCTTATACCACTGTCTTGGTGACTGTTTCAAACCGTAAAGAGACTTTTTCAGCAAGCAAACATAGTCCTCTTTTTCTGAGACTGTAAAACCCTCTGGTTGTTGCATGTAAATATCTTCCTCAAGCTCTCCATGCAAAAATGCAGTTTTTACATCTAACTGCTCAAGCTCCAAATCTTGCATGGCCACAATACCAAGCAAAGCTCGAATCGAACTATGCTTCACAACTGGGGAGAACGCATCTGTAAAGTCCACTCCTGGAATTTGACTGTAACCCTTTGCAACAAGCCTTGCTTTATATTTGGGTTCTTCAACTCCTGGAGTCCCTTCTTTCTTTTTAAACACCCATTTACAGCGAACAACCTTTTTACCTTTAGGAAGTTTCACAAGATCCCATGTTTTGTCTTTGTGGAGTGATTCTATTTCCTCTTGCATAGCAAACATCCACTTTTCTGAGTCTTCACAGCTAACCGCCTCAGAATAATTTAACGGCTCTTGGTTTGCATCTATATCTTCAGCCACATTTAAAGCATAAGCAACTAGGTCAGCCTCAGCATACTTCTTTGGAGGTTTAATTTCTCTTCTAGTTCTGTTTTTGGTGATAGAGTATTGTGGTGAAGAAGCAACTCTATTCTCAATTTTTGTACTGGCTTGAGGAGTTGACTCTGTATTAATCTGATGCTCCACCTGCTTTTGATTTTCTTCATTGGAAGAGTCTTTAAGAGATAAGTTAGGTAGCATAGCAGTTTCATCAAAAACAACATCTCTGCTAATCACAACTTTTCTATTTTCAGGACACCATAACTTATACCCTTTTACACCAGCTTTATAACCAAGAAAAACACATTTAATGGATCTTGGTTCCAATTTTCCATTATTAACATGAGCATACGCAGGACACCCAAAGATCTTTAAATTAGAATAATTAGCAGGATTACCAGACCATACCTCTTGTGGAGTCTTTTTCTCAATGGCAACGGATGGAGATCGGTTGGTCAAAAAACATGCAGTAGAGGCTGCTTCGGCCCAAAACGACTTTGGTAAGTTGGCATTTGACAACATGCATCGAACCTTCTCCATAATCGTTCTGTTCATTCGTTCTGCAACGCCATTTTGTTATGGAGTATGACGAACTGTCAAGTGTCTCACGATTCCTTCTGACTTACACAGTTTATTAAACTCATCAGAACAAAACTCTAAGCCATTGTCTGTGCGGAGGTATTTTATTTGTTTTCCCGTATGTTTTTCAATCATAGTTTTCCAAGACTTAAATGCGGAAAACACATCGCTTTTCTGCTTCAGGAAGAATGCCGAAACTTTTCTGGAAAAATCATCAATAAAAGTTAGCATATAATTAGCTCCACCTCTCGAAGGCACTCTTGATGGCCCCCATAGATCAGAATGAATATACTCTAATGTTCCCTTCGTGTTATGGATTCCTCTGGTGAATCGAACTCTCTTTTGCTTCCCAAAAACACAGTGCTCACAGAACTTCAGTTTGCAAATTCCTTGCCCATCAAGAAGTCCTCTTTTGCTCAATTCTGCCATGCCATTCTCACTCATATGTCCAAGGCGCATATGCCAAAGTTTAGTAATATCATCATCTGACAAAGAAGAGGAAGCGACAGCTGCATCACCAATAACAGTAGAACCCTGCAAAACATATAACTTGGCATTTTTTCTCTGCCCTTTCATCACAATGAGGGAACCTTTGGAAATCTTCAACATCCCACTTTCAGCTGTGTATTTGTACCCTTTTGAATCAAGAGTACTCAACGAAATTAAATTTCTCTTCAATTCTGGAACATGCCGTACGTCACTAAGTGTTCTGACAACTCCATCAAACATCTTAACTTTAATTGTTCCAACACCTGCGATTTTACACGAAGCATTATTTCCCATCAAAACAACACCTTCAGACACCATTTCGTAATTTGTAAACCAATCCCGATTGGGACTCATGTGGAAGGTGCAGCCTGAATCAAGTATCCACTCCTCGCTCTCTTTAGAATTGTTGACAGAAGCGACTAGAAGTTCACCATCACTGTAGTCTTCTACAATATCAGCTTCACTAGAATTTTCTGGTTGTTTTCCCTTTTGATTCGCAGCCTCCCTTTTAATCTTGTTCTGTAGCTTATAGCACTCAGATTTAATATGCCCTTTCTTCTTGCAGAAGTTACAAGTTTTACCTCTGTTTGAAGACTTTGATCTACCCTTAGATTTACCGCGAGGATTCCTTTCCTGTGTCCTTCCACGATCATCATCAGCATTCCGATCTTGTCTCCCACGAACAATAAGACCCTCTCCCTGGGAGTCGGGTTTAACCACGAGATGCTTCATCTTATCATACGAGGTCAAAGAATCATAAACCTCATCAACTGTGAGAGACTCGCGGCTATATAAATCGTGTCTCTAAGGTTGAATAAGACGGGGGCAACGAACAAAGTAGAATCAACTCTAGATCTTCCTTATCATACTGAACCTCCATGGCCTCCAAGTTTGAGAGAATTTCTTTAAACACTGTTAAGTGTTCGTGCACAGACGCACCTTCCTCCAAACGATGAGCATAAAGTCGTTGCTTCATATGCAACTTGCTGGTTAGAGTTTTCGACATACATATTTGTTCTAGCCTCTTCCATAATGCTGCGGCAGTCTTCTCCTTCATCACATCCTGCAAAATTTCGTTAGATAAATGCAGATGTAACTGTGTTAACGCCTTTCGATCCTTGCTCTTCTTATCTTCCTCCGTCAATGTCGAAGGCATCTTATCTACCCCTAGCAGGGCTTCCTCTAAATCCATCTGTGCAAGAACTGCCTGCATCTTTATCTGCCACAATGCAAATCTGGCGTTGCAATCCAACAGCGGAATTTCATACTTTAAAGACGCCATTACCGTGATCGAGATGAAAAAAAACCCGAAAGCTCGGATACCGATTTGTAAAAAATATAACGTCGGTAATGACAATATATCGCAAAAGAAAAAAAGTAGAAATAAAGAACACACAGATTTTACGTGGAAACCCTTTCGGGAAAAACCACGGGCAGATGAGAAGAAAATTTACTATGTCGAATTCGAATCAATTACAAGAGGAATAGACCATGTCTATTTATAGGCTTATAAAGCCATATTCTAATAGGAGTGTAGTAAGCTTGAAACTCCTTATTCTAATCAATATCAAATAGATGGAGTTTAATAAGTTTTAAAAAACCTTATTCAAAATAAAATAAAAGAAGTGTAATTCTATAAGGATTCTTCTTTTATTTTATTTTACCATTGTATTTTTTTTAAATAAGAATTTGGGTCACTTAATTCTAACAATATAATTTATCACCTACGATGTGCAATAATCTAATACTTCTTTAAAAAAATAAATTGGTTTTATGGTTTTTTATCGAAGAACAAAAGAAAAGGCTTTAGAAATTCGAGTAAGAAATTCCGTTCCTTTCCATCGAGTAAGTTGGGGCCAAGTTTGAATGGTCAAAACTTAAAAAGAGTATGACCGTTGGATTGAAAGGTAAAAGGATGAAAAGAGGGAGCAAAAAAGTAAATGGAGAATAAATCTTAAATGTAAATGAGAGGAAAGAAAATAAAACATGATTATTTTCTATTTTAATTATGCATAAAAATTAATATTTCTAAATTGGAATGATAATTGTTAGAGTGTAATTTTGCATATATTTTGAGAAGTTTCCCATGTGTTTTGATGACTTAATATGTTTGTAAACTCATCTTTGATGGATAAAAAGAGAGTTGGAATCACTTAGAAGCCATATGGGGTTTTTATGGATAAAATGAAATTTGAGTATTTTGTGGACTAAAAGATGTGCAAAAAAGGTCGGAGAATAAGGCCCACGACTTATGCTCAGAGAAACAAAGCTGCATGATTTTTCTACAGCTTTCAACAAACCTCTATCTTTTTAAAGAATTCCTCAAAGCCCTATTTTCAGGGATTGATTAGGATTTTATGAGATATTTTAAATTTTAAACTTTATTTTAAACTCTTATCTAGGAGATCCTGAAGGGTATTTAAAAAGGCTTTGGGGCATGAAAAAGGGGGAACAAGACTTTCATATTTTCTTCTGCTATTCTATTTCTCTTCATGGATAGTTAACTTCTTCGTTCATGTCAAGGGTCTTATCAATGTTTTTAATTCATTGAACTATGAGATTATCATTATTCATGTTTTTAGATTCTTGAATACTTTTACATCTTCTATTCTTCATATTATTATTGATTAGTGAATTGCATGAACTGGCCATTCTTCAATTTTTTCAAATTAATATACAACCAATTGAGATTTTCTCATCCGTAATGGTGGGAAGGTTTTAATCCGTGTGGTGAATAACTCAGGTTACAAAGGTGTAGAATCTAGTTTAAATTATCCACGCTGGTGTGAGATGGTTGGATAGAATTGGGTCCTTTAAATCATAAGGCTGTTGGTAAGTTAAATCCTAGGAGCATCTCTGCGGGACTGTTTATCAACAAGAGAAGTTATCATTTGAGCATCTTATTGATTACCGAGAACTAAGGATAGATTGAGCTATTAGAACGTCTCGAGTAGCTATAACTAATTTATTCAAGAAGTTTATAAATTTTTTTGCAAAATCAATGATCAATCCATGAATTAAAAATTACAATTTTCCCTTGGCTAGATTGTAACGCCCCGAATTTGGGCCTAGTAGAATTGGGCCTATTGAGCCTTGGGCATGAGAGCGTTTAAAATTTTTGAGAACAAGAGAATGGCACTAACCAAGTTGTAACGCCCCAAAATCCTGAAACTTTAAATTTTCTGTGCACTGAGGGTGGTATGTATGAGTAGCACTTAGAATATTAATTTTAAGGTATTATCGGGATTATTTGAGGCCTTAGAGATAGGGAAGATAATAGGGAAAATTTTATTTTTCTTACTTTAGTGGACCCTAGTCTCAGGCATTAGGCCTCTTAAGCAGATTGAGTGAAAATAGGTTAAAAATGGGTTTGTGGTCCAGTAGCAAGATGAAGTCACATGGGGAGCTGCAAGGTGGCGTGAAGAGGTCCAAGGTTTGAGCAGAGGTAAGGCATTTTGGGAGTGTTTATTTTGCTTAGTGGACGGCTAGAGTTGTGTGGGAATGGAACTCTTTCTTGGAGTGTTTGACTTGGTCTTGTGAGTTGATAAAGGAGGAAAATTCGGATGAGATTGAGGGATTATCAGAGAGAAAATTTAGGAGATGAGGAGTGTGGATGTATTGGTGCCGATTTGGACTCTGGGAAAGGAAGTTTCAGCTAGGGGTTATATATATGTGCCGAATTAGGTTCCTAGGGTATGTCGAAATTTTATTTTTCCCTCTAGTCGAATTCTTCACTTGTGAGTTGCCCGAACACCCTTTTTCTCTGTAAGTGTTCAGAAGCTGAATCCTCCATACCTATAACAGCCCAATTTAGGGCTTAGCCGGAATAGTGGTGCGAGACCACAAATCCGAGTTAGTAAAATGAGTTTTTAAGGTATTTGAGATGTTTGCATGATGATATGAAAGTTTCATTTAGAAATTTTATGGAAATTTCCATTTAAGGGTCCATTAGGACTAAATTGCAAAAGTTGCAAAACATGAGTTTCTGGAAGCTTTTTATATGAAATAGCTCTAGAATATTAATTAGAAGTCCTTAAATAGCAATTTGCCCAAATTATAATTTTTGGACAAAATGGACATGAGATATTAAATGGTGAAATTGTAAAGAGAAGGGTATTTTGGTCATTTATCAATTAAATGATTAATAAGGGAAGAAGATGACAAAAATCATTCTCATCTTCTTCCCCAAGTGCCGAAAATTTGAAGGAAGCCATAGCTAGGGTTCTTCAATTTTTCAAGCTTGCTAATCAAGAAAACGAAGCCCGGATCGAAACCGGGGCAAGAACAAAGTCGAGGACTAAATTGCATATCTACATACATTCTGTATATCGAGGTAAGTTTGTATGATTTCTAAGCTTTATGATTACTATCATTGAATTGCTTAGTATAATGTATATTATTACCATAGAAATGCTTAATGCTATGTTATATAAAGAAATCAATGAGATTAAGCATGAGAAAGTCCCGATTGAAGTTGAATTACTTAGGATACTCGATCTACCACATGAGATAAGAAAGTCCGTATAAGGCCAAACCAAGGTATGGCATCGACAATCAAGCAAAGTTATCATGTAAGTCCAAGACAAGTCTTGGCATTGAAGAGTTATTATGAGATAAAGACCCATGTAAGCCCAAGCCAAGGCATGGCATTGGTGAGTCTCCAAGCAAAGATGTCATGTAAGTCCAAGACAAGTCTTGGCATTGAAAAGCTATCATGAGATAGAGATCCCATGTAAATCCAAGCCAAGGCATGGCATTTGTAATATCCTGAATTTTTGGGCCTATGCGTTTAATGGGTGAACATGTGTAATGTGTTAATTTAACTGTTAGGGGTCCAAAATTGGGCTCAGGATGTGGTCAAGGCCTTCGTGAAATTTTTGTTTGGGCACTATAGGGTTTAAAAGGTGGTACCTGTGTTTAAAATATCAAAATGGGCTTGTGGCCCAGTGGTCAGTGGCGCCACTTAGGGAGCAAGGAGGTGACGCCACAACAAGGGAGTAAGGGGCCCAAATTTAAGTTTCATGGAGCCCAAATCTTTTAATTTAAGTTAGCTAATTTTTGGCATTTGGGTTAGGTGGAGTGGATGGCAACAAGGCTAAAAAATAGGAGGATTTATATGAATAGGATAATGTAGATATTATAGTTGATAATATGGAAGATAAAAGGAGAAAATATAGGAGATATCTGCAAGGCTAGGTGTTGGCCCAAATTCCATCACCTAGAGGAGTAAAGAATTCGGCTACTTCATGGAAAAGGGGTGCCGAATTTTCCCTTTTCATTAGCCTGATTTTTAGTTATCAGGAAGGGTACTTTCGGGTTTTTGATAGGAGTGTCGAAATTTCTATAAATAGGGGGGATATCTCATTGCTTCTGGCATTTAAACCCTAATTTCCTCTTTATTCTTTGTGCCAAAATTCTTAGTCTCTCCCTCTACAATTTCTTTTCTTTAATTTCTTCAAAAGTCGAAACCTCTCCCTTCACTCTCTTTTCCATTCTTTTCCTCTTGTGCCGATTTCTCTAAAAAGCCGAAATCTCTATAGTTTTTCTCTATTCATCCCATTTGTGAGTTAGTTCTATTCTTCCGGCATTTAAATCTTTTTCTTTGGCATTGCCGAATCTTCTCTCTAGTGCTAGCTGAATCCCCTATGTTAAGGAAACTTGGTCATCTAGATCTAAAAGCCGAAAATCGTTAGTCTCCAATTTCGGGATTTTAAGTTCTGACAAGGACTTGTGATGGAATTAAATATGGATCAGGCAAAGGAGAGAATCCCTAAGTTTAAGAAACGAGCGGTATCTGCTGTTCGAGATTGGCCACTTGGGTGTGGATCGGCTTCTGAACAACACCTTAGGCAGATAGCAGTGGTGTTGGCTATAGATAGCGTCAACTTAGAGGGTCTCGTTCTAACGGTAATCAGGTGTGTAGATCCTTACCACATAAGTTTTATTTTGTATTATACCTGTTAGGGGCTGAAAAGCCGGAAAATGAGGTTGTATGAATAGTCGTGTGTAGATCTCTAGCACACTAATAATCTGTATGAATATATATATATGTTTATGTTATGGGCTAAAAAGCCGGAAAGTGGCTGTGTAGACAGTCGAATGAAACCCAAAAAGGGTTAGGCAAGGAATGCCAGGTACGTAATCATAGAACTTCTCTATGTGTATCGATGTATGTGAAAGACTGTAATCTCTTAGGTAGTATATTGTCTGATTTTGCATGAATGTATGCATGGGATGGGTTTGATATGAAAAGGGGAAGAGCATGATTGGTCACATAGTGATCGGTGGTAGAAGGCCCACGTAATGAAATGATTGGTCACATGGTGATCGGTGGTAGAAAACCCACGTAATGACATGTTAAGGTCATTAATGATTGGTGGTAGAAAACCCACGTAATGAAATGTTAGGTCACTTGGTGATCGGTGGTAGAAAACCACGTTAAAATTCCTTATTGATAGGAATAGGCAGTACGGCTATCGTTTTGGTGTGTAGCGGATGCAGGGTTGATTGTAGAAATCCCCAAGGTGTGATGGTTGGTACGGGTTGGTGTGTAGAGGATGGAATTCTAGGATGCGTTGGGCTTTGCATCATTTATTATCTGTCATGTGATTATGATTATTGCCATTGTGTATGGGCCAGGGCTCATAATGTATTTGTGGGCCCAAGCCTTTTATGTGTTTTCGGGATTTACACACTGAGTCTTGGTGACTCACCCTATTATTTTTTCCTAACTTTTCAGATGAGTAGTAGATCGTGGACATGGGAGCCGAGACAGACTCGAGGGGCCATCAAGTTTTTATTTCTATAGATTATTTTTGGTTTTTCCTTTAAGTTTTATTTTGGGAATATTTAGGTAATAAGGCCCCATAGTTTATGTTCGCCTAAGTAGTTTTTTTTTTAATATTTGCAACTTATGAATTTATGTCAGGGGTTTATTTATACCTAATAATAATAATACAAGGTTTCTTTTCAAATGTCACTTATTTATTCAAATATTTTCTAATTAACTTACGATTTCCAAAACCAACTTAGCAAAAGATTTTAACGTTCAACCCGTAGCATACCAGTTCCGGTCGAAACGTATGGGCCGGGTTTGGGGTGTTACAGCATTGGTGAGTAACAAGGAAGATTTCAAGTAAGTCCAAGCCAAGGCTCGGCATTGACTAGTTCATGAGTAAAGATACCAAATAAGACCATGTCAATACATGGCAATGGTAAGTTCCTAAGGGAACACACAAGGAAGACTTTGAGTAAGTCCATGTCAAGACATGGCATCGATACCAAGATGAGAGATCCCATGTAAGACCATATCTAGGATATGGCTTTGGCATCGAGTTATATGTGGGATGAGATTTAGTATCCTCGGTTATTCATGGAAATTCATCGGGCAAATGAGTAAAGCTTAAATGAGAAAAGCTTAAATGAGATAGCAAGAAAATTAAGTAAGCAAAGCTATTATCAAGTTGGAAATGAGTATCATTCATGTTATGAATGATGAATTAGAGATTATGATTATTACAGTAAAGTATGCTGATCTATGTGATCAAGTGATACAGGTACCTTGTTTACCTCACGAGCATGAGACTAGTAAGTATCATGAGATATGTAAGAATCAGTAAGAGTAAGTAAGCTTAAATAGCTGAAATTATGATGCCATTGTTTATGCCAAATGGTTTATGTTAAACAAGTATGATGCTATGTGAATTATATGCAAATTACTAAGCTAAATGCTTACGTCTTTTATTCTTTCTTTCCATGTAGTCCCGCTAAGCTAATCTCGTGGATCATCGTCATCGAATCCTTGGTCTTGAACCTACAACCAACCAACCTTCAATCAAACACCCATACTTAATCAAAATATTTACCAAAAGCCGAAGCCTTACCGTAACCTTACCGTGTGCCACTGGGTTCTAATAGCCCTTCCTTAGCAACTAAGCACGAGTATCCCCTAGATCTGCACTCGCACATACACCATCAAACTTCGAGTGACTCATAATCCACACAAGTCACCCCTATAGATCATACTCATATTAGGCCATTTACTTAAACAATAACCGAGTTGAGTACACTTACACTTTCCTAACGATCCTTACCATGCTTGCGATCTCTGAACCTTACCCTTCTTAATACAAGATTAACGACAATGAGAAGTTAGATAGCACTTCGGCTTTTAACAAAACACACTGAATATTTACCGAATCCACTTTTGATCCTGCGGCCTAGATAGCTACTGAACGAGATTCAGCTTTTAACCTTGACTAGTAGTAGATAACAATCGATTTGTGATGGAGGAAAACAACAAAGATTCGTCACTAATAGGGATTTCGGCAAGAGAAGATTATGCTACTTCGGCAATAAAAGAGTTTGGCTATGAGAGAATTCAGCAAAAAAGATTCAGCTATAGGAGATTTCGGCAATTGGGAGAATTTGGCTACGGGAAAACCGATTAAGGGAAGAAGAGAAAGACTAATGAAAGCTCAAAAACCCTTCAAAGCATTTGGCCTCTCCTTTTATAGCCACCAGCCGAATACTCCTTTCCCCACAGTCCCATTTAGCACCAATTCCTCCATCTCCTCATCTCCAAACTTTTCTCCTGATAACACCTTAGCCTTATCCGATTTTTCCTCCATTATCAAACCACTCAAGCATTCCAACGCAAGAGTTCATATTTAGCACAACTCTGCCCGTCCACCTATGCAAAATAAAACACTCCAAAAATACCTCTCCTAATGCTCGAACCTTGGACCTCTTCAGCTGACAACACGTCACCTTATAGCTCCTCAAGTGACGCCACTTGCCATTGGACCACAAGCCCATTTGTGTCCTATTTTCTCTTAATCTGCTTAAAAGGACTAATGCCTGAGACTAGGGTCCACTGAAGCAAGAAAATAAAATTTTCCCTATGGTCTTCCCTATCTCTAAGGCTTCAAATAATCCCGATAATACCTTAAAATTAATATTCTAAGTGTTACTCCTACATACCAACCTTAATGCACGGAAATTTAGAGCTTCGGGATTTTTGAGGCGTTACGACTTGGTTAGTGTCGTTCTCTTATTCTCAAAAATTTTAAATGCTTCTATGCCCAAGGCCTAATAGGCCCAATTCTACTAGGCCCAAATTTGGGGCGTTACAGGGTGAGTTTATGAAAACTCAGTGTGTAATCCCCTATCAATCAGTTAGTATATAACATGTAGTAACAGTCTGGGCCTGAGCCCTATTCAGTAACAGTACAGTGTGGGTCTTAGCCTAATACAGTAACAGTATAGGCCTTAGCCCAATACCATAACAGTACAGTGCAATAATGCAACCCATCCAAATTCAGCCAACACACCACTCCGTACCACCAACACACCATGTGGGGATAAAATCAACCAACCCAGCCAACACACCAATATCGCAGCAAAGCTGCCAGTAACAGTATACTTCCTCCATAACATTATCCCAACCCATGCAGTATGTCATGTCATAAATCATACATGTATGCAGAATGTCATACTCAGTAACAATCATATACAAATCATGAACACATCAGTCAACCTACCCTTAGGGGTATAACGGTCATTTCTATCCAATAGGGGTAAAATAGTCATTTCAGCCATTAGGGGTGTTTTGGTCATTTTACCTACTTTGGTGTCTTAGTGCAGATATCGATCTCTCGGAAGGTCCGTAGTCGCCTTGAGCGACTTCGGTAACCTAAATGGTCATAATAGTATAAATGGGCCTAAGGGCCATTACTCGACCCAAGTGGGCCCGTTCATCCCAGATTTCGCCACGGATATGAGACCTACATAGCCCAGTCCAGTATTTGCCACAAATTATGGATTTCATCCGTGTGGGCCCCACAAGCCCATTGGGCCCACAGGGCCCGTTTCAGCCCAGTGTGGCCCAATACGGCCTAAGCCCATGAAAATGCTAATGGAGGCCTCTACAGTTATACGCTTGTGATTCATGGGCTCGATTTGACCACATGAGCGTTCGCACGCCCATGTGACCTCAAAGCCCAATCTTTCGGCTTTTCGGCTTTTGCCGTTCTACAATCAAAACAATATGAATACACACCTATTTACGCAACCGCTCCAAGTTCCACGAGCACCAAAACCTACATTCATACAAGGCTTTTCATTAGTCGCTGAACAATAGGGTTAATTCCCTTCTTTTACACCCCTAACTAAAACTAAAATTAACACTTGCCTCGACTGACAAATATGGCTTAGCCCACTTAAACCACTGACGAAGGTTGACTACAGTTTGTTTGACGGATATCTGCATTACAAATGAATTTTATTAAACATGATTGTTTATTCATATGGTTTAAATCCACACATGATAACTTACAGAATCGCAGAAAGCATTCGGCCTACACTTTAGAATGCTAGCCTACATACTTACCTTTGATCGAGTGATGAGAGAAAGGTTTCGACGACTTTAACCTTACTTGAAACTTTTTCACTCCTCGAGGAATTCAAACCATCAGAGAAGAGCTGTCAAGTCGAAAACACAATTGAAGAGATGAAGAGAGAGAGAAAGGCAATATTCGACAAATAGTTGACCAAAAAGGGGTGAAGGAAGAAGAGCAAATCAGAAGACAAAAAGCAATACAAAACTGCCCAACACTATTCAGTCAAGGTTTGGGAAAGTAGACGAAAGGAAATAAACAGCAAAGAGAGTAGGGGAAGAGAAAGGAGGGTTCGGCAGGGGAAGAGAATGAGAAATGCAAAAAGGAAAAAATGAGCAAAGAAAAAAATGCCAAAAGAACCTACCACATTCGGTCAAAGAGAGAAAAAAACCCAAATGAGCAGTATACCTCTCTTGGCTGAATTCTTGAGTGCCAAAGTCCAAATTTGGCACAAACTCCCTCCCCTCTCATCTCCTTGATTTTCTCCTAAAATCTCTCCTCAAACCTCTTCATGGCCAGTTCAAACTCCATTCAAATTCTATTGAAACTCCCCTTAGCTTTGTTTCAGTCCAACTCCATTACCTACATAGCTCAAGCAGCAAAATAAACACTCCATTGTGCAACCCAGGACTTGAACCTCAGACCTCCCAGTTACACAACACGCCACCTTGCCACTAGACCATAAGCACTTTTTGTCATAAAACAAGCACTATTATTTATAAGGCCTAAATGCCAGTGTCCAGATTCATATAAGAGCAAAACTAAAAATTCTGCAAAAGCCAAGACTTGAACCCAGGCTTCTCACACACCCCCATACACATTCAAATCGCTTAGCCATTAAAGCAAACAAGCATATCATGCAAAAATTAAAGACTTAAATCTTTGGGGCGTTACAATTCTACCCCCTTAACAAAATTTTGGGCTCAAAATTTACCTGGTCAGAATAGATGAGGGTATTATCGGCTCATCGCCTCCTCAGGTTCCCATGTGGCTTCTTCTGAACTGTGATTATGCCAAAGCACTTTGACTAGTGAAATAGATTTCTTCCTCAGTACTTTAACCTCACTGTCCAATATCTGCACTGGCTCCTCCTCTAAGGTCAGATCTAGCTTAACCTCGATCTCCTTGACTGATACTATATGTGTGGGATCAGAGCGATAACGCCTCAGCATGGAGACGTGGAACACATCATGAATCAGTCTAATTTTGGAGGCAACTCAATTTGATAGGCGACTGATCCCACACGTTTCAGTATACAGTAAGACCTAATGAACCTAGGGCTAAGCTTACCTTTCCGCCCAAACCTCAATATCTTTTTCCATGAGGAGACCTTGAGAAATATGAAGTCCCCCATAGAATACTAAATCTCTCGATGTTTAAGATCCGCGTAAGACATCTACCTATCAGATGCTTCCTTCAATCGGTCTCGAATCAATTTTACCTTCTCTTCAGTATTAAAAACTAACTCTAGCACCAGAACTCGCCGCTCGCCCAGCTCAGTCCAATAGGTAGGAGTACGACACTTGGGACCATATAACACCTTGTATGGTGCCATCGCAATACTGGACTGATATCTATTATTATACGCGAACTCTGCTAGTGGCAAATAGTCTTCCCAGCTGCCACGAAAATCAATTACACAACTTCTTAACAAGTCCTCCAGTATTTGAATCACCCTCTCTGACTGACCATCTGTTTGAGGATGGAACGCAGTACTGAAGTCCAACCTAGTACCCAAAGCCTCGTGTAATTTCTTCCAGAACCGAGATGTGAATCGAGGGTCTCTGTCGAATATGATGGAAACTGGTACCCCATGCAGTCTCATAATCTCAGCCACATACAACTTTTCCAGCTTCTGCAACAAGTAATTAGTACGGACTGGTATAAAATGGGTAGACTTAGTCAATCGGTCTACTATAACCCAAACCGAATCCTTCTTAGTAGGTGTTAAGGGCAGCCCACTCGTAAAATCCACGGTTACCCTCTCCCACTTCCAAAGTGGAATTTTAACTGGCTACAGTAACCCTGAAGGCAGCTGATGCTCAGCCTTAACTTGCTGGCACGTCAAGCACTTACTCACAAAATCAGTAACTTCGTGTTTCAGTCCTGGCCACCAGTATAGCTCACGAAGATCTCGGTATAACTTGTTTCTGCCAGGATACATAGCATATAGACTACTACGTGCGTCATGTAGTATAAATTACCTCAGATCAGAATCCCTCGGTACACAGACTCTCCTACGGAAACACAGTACTCCTTTACTATTCAGCCCAAAATTCGAAGTTTCCCCATTCTCAACCTGTCAAAAATGAGGAACCAGTGACTCATGTAACAATTGTTTACCCTTAATCTGTTCAGTCCATGTCGGTCTAACTTGCAGCTCAGCCAACAAGCTAGCATCATCAAACAAGCTGAGGCGAGTAAACATTGCTCTCAAATCAAATATAGCCCTACGGCTTAGTGCGTCAGCTACCACGTTAGCCTTACCAGGGTGGTACTCAATCGAGTAATCATAATACTTAAGTAGCTCTATCTATCTTCGCTGCCTAAGATTCAACTCCTTCTGAGTGAGGAGGTACTTGAGGCTCTTATGATTTGTGTAGATAATACACTTCTCACCGTATAAATAGTGCTCCAAATTTTTAGTGCGAATACCACTGTGGCTAACTCCAAGTCATGAGTAGGGTAATTATCCTTGTGAGGTTTAAGCTAACAAGGTGTATAAGCAACCACATTACCCTCTTGCATCAACACACAACCCAAACCAACGTGTGATGCATCACTGGAGACAGTGAATTCCTTCCCAGACTCTGGTTGTATCAAGACAGGGGCCTCAGTCAGAACTTTCTTCAGTTTTTCAAAACTTTCTTGCTGCTTATCAGTCCAGTTAAACGGTACCCCTTTACGCAGCAGTTAAGTCATAGGTGTAGCAATCAAGAAAAACCCCTCAACAAAACGTCTGCAATACCCTGCCAGACCCAGAAAGCTTCGAATCACAGATACGGTCTTAGGTGGTTTCCAATCCAATACGGCTTCAATTTTTTGAGGATCCACCCTAATCCCCTCGGGAGATACTACGTGACCCAGAAATGTCACTTCCCGCAGCCAGAATTCACACTTGTTGAACGTAGCGTACAGTTGTTTCTCTCTTAAAATCTGTTGAACAATTCGGAGATGTGCATCATGTTCATCCTCGGTTCTCGAATACACCAAGATATCATCTATAAATACCACCACGAACCGATCCAGGTAGGGCTGGAATACTCAGTTCATCAGGTCCATGAAGGCAATTGATGTATTCGTTAGCCCAAACGGCATCGCTAGGAACTCGTAATGACCATAACAAGTCCTAAATGTAGTCTTATACACATCAACCTCCTTAACTCTTAGCTGATGATACCCAGAACAAAGATTTATTTTGGAGAAAACTGAAGCTCTTTGCAGCTGATCAAATAAATCATCAATCCTCGAAAAAGGATACTTATTTTTTATAGTCAGTTTATTCAATTGCCGATAGGCAATGTACATGCGCATGGACCCATCCTTCTTCTTTACGAACAACACTGGTGTTCCCCATTGAGACACACTAGGTCGAATGAATCCTCGGTCCAGTAGTTCTTGGATTTGAGCTTTTAACTCCACCAGCTCCTTCGGTGCCATCCTATAAGGAGCGATGGACACTGGAGCTGTTCCAGGCAGGAGCTCAATACCAAATTCAACTTCGCGGTTCGGAGGCAACCTAGGGAGCTCATCAGGAAATACATCAGAAAAATCCGTAACTGTTATGATATCTCCAACAGAAGGACCCTCAGAATTAGATACAGCAATATAGGCTAGAAACGCCTCACAACCCTTGCAAACTAATTTTGTGGCCCTTAGTGCAGAGGTCACATTAGACAGAAAGTCCCTTCGCTCCCCAATCACAGCCAGATCCTCGTCATCCGTAGTCTTCAACACCATACGCTTAGCAGCACAATCCAAACTTGCACGGTGTTTTACCAGCCAATCCATCCCTAAGATTAGGTCGAATTCACCAAACGGTAGCTTCATCAAATCCGCTGGAAATATAACTCCTTGAACCTCTAGGGGCACATCTTTGAACAACTTGTCTACTCTTACTAATTATCCAAGTGGACTTAACATAGTCATCTCATTAACAGTACTCTCACACATGATACCCAAGGTGCCAGACACAGTGCATGCAATGTATAAATGTGTAGACCCTATATCGATCAGAGCAGTGTAAGGTACATTATGAATTAGGAACGTACCGGTTATAACATCTAGAGCGTCACCATCCTATCGGCAATGAGCAACATAGACCAGTGCTGGCTGCCTCACCTCAAGTTACTAGCACCTCTGCCTGGCGCTCAATGACCTCGTCCCACACCATTTCCACCCTTGGCCTGCCCACGGCCTCTTGGTGGCTGCTGACCACCTCTCGTTGGCTAAACATAATCCTGACATGCAGCTTGCATCTGAACAGGCCTCTGAGGACAATTCTGAACTTGATGCTCCATAGACCCACATCTGAAACATGCCCCAATCTACTTCCAACACTCACCCAGGTGATGTCTCCCACAATCAGCACAGGGTTGTGGTCTTGCAACAGGAACCCCAGCTCGGACTGGTCCATCAAACCTGGCCTTCTTTTTAGGCCTTCCAGAAGCACTTGAGGGCTCTAAATCCCTCTTATATCTGCCCCTATCTTTCTCACGGTTCTGGCGCTCAGAGCACTTCATGTCCTCGGTGATTTTTTTCCTTTTCTACTAGGGCAGCAAAATCTCGATCCCTCTACGGAGCTATCAAGACTCGTAACTCATCTCGGAGGCCGTCTTCAAATCACACACAGTGTTCATATTAAGTCGCCACTATCCCACGAGCATAGCGACTCAGTCGCAGGAATTCTACCTCATATTCTGCCATAGTTTTATTCACCTGGGTCAAGCTCAGAAATTCCCTTCTTCATGCGTCCACATACTTTCCTTGGAATGCCACCTTAAAGAAATCCCACGTTAACCGGTCGGCCTGAGTACCCTCTCTTACGGTAAGCCACCATTGGTAGGCCTTGTCTCGTAGTAAAGACACTGCACCTTTTAGTTTTTGTTTAGAGGTGCAGTCGAGGTCGTTCATTATTCTCTCTATGGCTTCCAACCAATATTCGCCACATTAGGGCTACTCCAGAAATACCCCTGAAGATTTCTGCTCCAATCGACCAGAGTAGTTCTGAAATTGACCCACGGCCCACAGCACTAGTACTGGTCCCTGAGACCCTTTCTAGAATGCGAAGCATAGCTTGGGATGGTGCATCATCCCTAGTCGCTCTATTGTATGATCCCATCTCAGTCACCAGTGAAGGTGGTGCCTCCCTAGCCTCGACATTGGGCATGTGACCTGATGCTAAAAACCCAGCCCTAGCACCTTCTCGGCCTTTACCGCGACCTCGTGTACCCCTTCCGCGAGTACCTCTAATGCTCTTATCAAATAACATATTATCTGTTTAAGAAGTTTTATGTATCAGTTTGTAATTCTAGTAATTGTTAACAGATGTCTTATGAAAAGCAGTAGTCAGAGTTTTGTTTTCGCAAATCAAGGTCTCCCTACAGTTTCCAGTTTCCTACCATCTCAGTTTACTCTAGCTAAAGAGTTTCAGTACAGTCTTACTATCTATAGTAGTCTCTCAGTGTATTTCAGTTCAATGCAGTCTACAGTATAAAGAAACCTTACGGATTCGGCGCCGGAGACTCGGTGTGCCACACTTGTAAACTTTCCAAAACACTTCAAGAACAGTTTCCAGAAATTCAAAATATTTTCAAAACCCATTCCGCAGCCGAGTTTTGCAATTGGGCTCTGATACCACTAAATGTAACACCCCAAACCTGGCCTAGACGTTATGGTCGAATCTTGCGTGCCACATTGAAGTGTCTTTCAAAAATTTGACTTGTTGGTAAAAATTCGTTTTTAAGTTTAAAAACCCCTTTATTATTATTTAACAAATCATCTTGTTGAACCGTTTGCCTTATTATCTGCTCATGTTATAGGGTTGATTCAAAATCGCGGAAGCTTTTGAAAAATCTAATGTTTAAATTTCGTGTCTTTGAAAACAATAATTATTTTGAAAATTCAGCTTCTCCTAAACTAACAGTTTAAAATAAGCAAACAAAGCCCAATTAAAAAAAATTAAACAAACATCAATGGCTTTATTACATAAACAAAACCCAACATAAAATTAAAGTTTAAATAAAAACAAGTGTAGAACAGCTGCAGTTGTGTGGCCACCTCCGAGTCCCTCATAGCACCAATTTGTCTATGGCTGAGGCTTACCTGTACAGTTAAAAGGAAAGGGTGAGTTTACGAAAACTCAGTGTGTAATCCGCTATCAGTGAATCAGAATATAACATGTAGTAACAGTCTGGGCCTAAGCCCTATTCAGTAACAGTACAGTGTGGGTCTTAGCCCAATACAGTAACAGTGTGGGCCTTAGCCCAATACCATAACACTACAGTTCAATAATGCAACCCATCCCAATCCAGCCAACACACCACTCCGTACCACCAACACACTATGTGGGGATAAAATCGTCCCACCCAGCCAACACACCAATATCACAGCAAAGCTGCCAGAAACAGTATTGCAACAAAGCTGCAGTAACAGTAAATGTGGCAAAGCCACCAGTACAGTATACTTCCTTCATAACAGTATCCCAACCCTATGCAGTATGTCATGTCATAAATCATACATATATGCAGAATTTCATACTCAGTACAGTTATATACAAATCATGAACACATCAGTCAACCTACCCTTAGGGGTATAACGATCATTTCCATCCAATAGGGGTAAAATAGTCATTTCACCCTTTAAGGGTATTTTGGTCATTTTACCTACTTTGGGTTCTCTGTGCAAATATCGACCTCTCGAAAGGTCTACAGTTGCCTCGAGCTGCTTCGGTAACCTAAATGGTCATAACAGTGCAAATGGGCCCAAGACCGATTACTCGGCCCAAGTGGGCCCACACGTTCGTGTGGCCTGTTTAGCCTAGATTTTGCCACAGCTGTGAAACCTACATAGCCCAGTCCAGTATTTGCCACAAATCTTGGATTTCATCCGTGTGGGGCCTACGAGCCCATTGGGCCACCACGACCCATTTCAGCCAAACGTGGCCCAATACGGCCTAAGCCCATGAAAATGCTCATGGAGGCCTCTACAGCCACACGCTCGTGATTTATGGGCTCGATTTGGCCACACAAGCGTTCGCACACCCATTTACCTCAAAGCCCAATCTTTCGGCTTTTGCCCTTCTACAGTCAAAAGAGTGTGAATACACACATGTTTACACAACCGCTCCATGTTCCACAAGCACCAAAACCTACATTCATACAAGGCTTTCCATTAGTCGCTGAACAATAGGGTTAATCCCTTTCTTTTACACCTTTAACTAAAACTAAAATTAACACTTGCCTCGATTGACAAATGTGGTTTAGCCACTTATACCACTAACGAAGGTTAACTACAGTCTCTTTGACGGATATCTGCATTACAAACGGGTTTTATTAAAAAGGATTGTTTATTCATGTGGTTAAAATCCACACATGACAACTTACAAAATCGCAGAAAGCATTTGGCCTACACTTTAGAATGCTAGCCTACATACTTACCTTTGATCAAGTGATGAGAGAAAGGTTTAGACGACTTTAATCTTACCTGAAACTTTTTCACTCCTTGAGGAATTCGAACTGTCAGAGATTACCTGTCAAGCCAAAAACACAATTGAAGAGATGAAGAAGGAGATAATGGCAATTTTCGACAAATAGTTGACCAAAAAGGGGTGAAGGAAGAAGAACAAATCAAAAAAAACAAACAATACGAAACTGCCCAACACTATTCAGTCAAGGTTTGGGAAAGTAGAGAAAAGGAAAGAAATAGAAAAGAGAGGAGGGGAAGAGAAAGGAGGATTCAGCAGGGAAAAGAAAGAAAAATGCAAAAAGGAAAGAGTCAGCAGAGAAAAATTTCCAAAAGAACCTACCACATTGGACCAAAGAGAGAAAAAAAAACCCAAATGAGCAATATACCTCTCTTGGTCGAATTCTTGAGTGCCAGAGTCCAAATTCGGCACTAACTCCCTCCCCTTTCATCTCCTTGATTTTCTCCTAAAATCCCTCCCTAAACCTCTCCATGACCAGTTCAAACTCCATTCAAATTCTATTCAAACTCCACTTAGCTGTGTTTCAGTCTAACTCCACTACCTACACAGCTCAAGCAGCAAAATAAACATTCCATTGTGCAACCCAAGACTTGAACCTTTGACCTCTCGGTTACACAACACGCCACCTTGCCACTAGACCACAAGCTCTTTTTGTCATAAAACAAGCATTATTATTTATAAGGCCTAAATGCCAGTGTCCAGATTCATATAAGAGCAAAACTAAAAATTCTGCAAAAGCCAAGACTTGAACCTAGGCTTCTCACACACCCCCATACACACCCAAATCACTTAGCCATTAAAGCAAACAAGCATATCATGCAAAAATTAAAGACTTAAATTTTTAGGGTGTTACATTTGGTGTACAAGAAGACTTAGGTAAGTTATTTTTTTCATTTTATTATTATTTATTCTAATCTTTTTTCTTTTTGTGCAGCTAAAGATTTGTGGGCGAATCTTCTTGAGGAAGAGGGGAATGATACGAGTTTCAAGGCCCAAAACCAAGCTCATGAACATGATGGGCTCAAATTTTCTAAAGGCCCAACAATGAGGTTGAAGGCCAAGCAAATCTGAGAAAGATTGAATGAGACCATCCTAGACTTCATTACCAATGCTCTAGATGTGAACACGACTGGAAAAGAAAATCAAGATTCACTTTATTGTTTTTAAGAAAATCAAGAAACCAAATCTTGGTCCAATTTTATTATTTTAGACTATTTCAAGAATCAAGAAAATCAAGATTTCAAACTTGGAAATCTTGGTCCAAGAAACCAAATCTTGCAGCCTAGGTGCATTAGATTTCATGTATGAGCTTGAACGAGCCAATTTCAAGAGCAAACGGATCACAAGACCAAGTTCTTGAAAACATGGCCCATTAAGATGTCTACAAGCCCATCCTGAAGTTTGGAAAGTAATTTACTTGAATATCAGGCCAAATTATCAAATTGGCCCAAGTTGTAAAATATTTAAAGTATAGGTCTAATTTTATTTTAATAGATCAACATCAAGTAAAAATTCAGCCCAAGGAGCCCATTTAATTCATTTGGTTGAATTCTCATTAAAAGTCCACACTTAGAATTATTTTTTTTTATTTGATGAGTTGTCATGTTAGTTATTCCATTAGGGTTAGGAAAACTTATTTTGGGGGCCTATAAGTAGCATAGATGTCCACCTGTACAGACACACAATTGATTTATGTTTTTTTGAGTTCATAATAATTCTCTTTGAGTTTTTCTTCAAGAATCGTTTTTGAGTTTCTTTTAAAAGTTGTTTTAACAATCTTTTAGGTTGTGGGAATCATCTTCAAGCTTTTTCTTGCAAAGATCTTTTTCTAGGAGGGGGCATTAGAGCCATTAAAAGGAGTTGTGGATTCTTAATGCCTCCAAGACTTGTTAAGACGTCATCTTCTTTTTTCTATACTTAATTTATCATTTCTTACTTATTTCAGTTAGTTCTTGTTGTTTTGGCTTGCTGATTTTATTGATTTTCGTTCAAGGTTAAAGTTGCTTCAAGAAAGACATTCTCCTATCTTGTTCCATCAAGAAACACATTAAATTAGGAGTTTTAATCATTTCTTTTTGTTTTAAAATTATTGCACAAAACAATTTGGTTTTGTCTTTAAAAATTACTTCAAACAATTTTGTTTGTGTTTTGCTTTTCCATATATGGTTGGGGCATTCTCTTGAGGTCCCAGGATGGTTTCTTTCCATCCAAGAAAGCCTAATTCGTTCTCTTTTGGACTATTTACCATCCAGTTCATCTTTCCTTTTTTTTTTTAATTTTGTTTGACTCGTCTTTGTGACAACTAATACGTTTTTGTTGTTTCTCATTTCAGTTTACGTTTGTCTAGAGATCTAGGATAAATCCGCGATTTTGACAAACTTTACGATCCTCTTCTACATTCATCCACATCATTTTTTGTCACAAGGTAGAATAGTTACCTGAATAAACATATTTCAAATGGGAAGGATGTAGCTTTAGTTCGAGTTTAGGCAGTTCCTCGATTGACAACTTGGATTGTGTAAATTGTCGAACTTCCAATCCTAGCGGTTCAAACTGTGCTAGTTGAACATACCTCCTTGGATTGGTTTCTATCAAAGCCAAACTTTCATCACCTTCGAACTCCTAATGGTTCAAACCCTAAGGTGTTCTCTAATGTGTCCTTTTCAAATTTGCTTTACCTTTCCATTGAAACCAAGGTTTTTAATTCCTCTAACACTTAACATTCTTCCATCAGATTGGGAAATTTCATCGCCTTCAAAATGTTAAATGTTACCTGATCGTCTTGAAATCTCATTGTGAATTCTCCTTTTTTCAAATCTATTATTGTTCTTCTCGTAGCTAGGAAAGGTCTCCCAAGGATGATCAGAACTTTATTAGATGCTTCAAAATCTAACACAATGAAATCGATAGGAAAAATATACTTATCAACCCTTACCAAAACATCCTTGATCTTTCCCTCGGGATATGCTAAAGATCGATTCGCTATTTGAAGTGTCACAGTAGTAGGTCTTACTTCACCTATTCCCAACAACTTGAAAATGGATTTGGGGCATCAAGTCAATACTTGCTCCCAATTGCACAAAGCTTTACCGCAGTAAGATTCCCTAATATTATAGGGTATAGTAAAGCTTCCAGGGTCCTTCAGTTTTAAAGGTAGTTTGTTTTGTAGGAATGCATTGCACTCCTTTGTTAAGGCTACCGTCTCATACTCACTAAGGTTTTTCTTCTTGGATAAAATATCCTTCATAAACTTCACATAGTTGGGCATTTGCTCTAAAGCCTCCACCAATAGGATGTTGATGTGAAGTTTCTTTAGAACATATAAGAACTTTTTGAATTATAGATCATGTTTCTGCTTATGCTGCTACAATATTTAAGGATATAGAGGTGACGGAACTCTAGGTTGAATCGGACAACTTTTCTGAGGAGGCAAGTCTACAAAAGAATGTATTAGCTTATCAGAATGCACTAGTTTATATTTTACCTTATCAGATTTCTCAACATCTGGCTTTTCTGGTGTAGGAACTTCAACTGTTGGTTGACTTTCCTCCACCTCAATAGGCTCATCTTCAATCACAACCTCATTGGGTTCCAAAATCTTACCACTTCGTAACACAACTAACTTAAAATGTTCCTTACCAAAATTTCTTAGATTTTCTGTATCACTTGGCAAGGCTCTTTGTGGTCTATTACGAAGCTCAATAGCTAATTGACCCATCTAGTTCTCTAGATTTTTTAGTGTTGCTACTTGACTTTTGATTAAAGCATCGTTTTTCGCCATGTACGCCTTCAACAAGTCCTCCAAACTATTTGATGATTCAGCTTGAGGTGGTTTTGAAGCTTTTTGGTAAAACCTTTCAGATTGGTTGGGTTATGCTGAATGTAGGTGTTGTTTGGTCTATTTCCTTAGTTACTCTCGGATGATTACTCCATGAAGGATTATAGAAGTTGGATTCTGGTCCTTGTCCACTTCTATTTTAAGACTGGTTCCTTACATAACAAATAGACTCAGGTTTGAAGGGCAATTCTCGAAAGAATGGCCATTGATGTAAGCACACTCGAGGTAACATCGGATTTGAATTCTGATGCTCTCGAGCTTCCAAAAGGTCCTATGACTCGCGCTCGAGCTAAGCGAATGCAATAGGCCATGGTAGCTTTAACGAGTCAATTGTGGAATGAATTTCAATTTGGAGACAAAAAACCAGCCCAGGCCCAAACTTTGAGCACTCCATGCACTTTGGTGCAAACCGAATTTAACTCGGTTCAGCTCACATGAGCTCATTTCAGCTTATTGAGCTCACTTAATTAATTCAGCTCATTTCTTTAATATTTGAATAAATTTCCTACAACTTATAAATATGTTTAAGTTATTACATGTTTTTAAATGCCTTGCCCTAGCCGACTTAATTTTGTCTTAGCTTAATTATATTTGTCTTAGTTTATTACATGTTTTTATTATGTCCAGGTCTTAGTCGAATTTTAATGTGTCATGTATAGTCTTTATTTAATTTGTCTAATTGTCATTTACTATGTCCAAATTATGTTTTAATTGTGTTCAGCTGAAATTAGTGTGAATTAATATGGGTTTTTATCTTTAATAGGTGCAGCAGAATATTAGAGGACAATTTAAGAAGGTGCATGCATGTAGGTTCAATGTATGTGGAATGTACATGTTCGGCTGGTGCGAAGCATTCAAGCTGATCTCTTTTGGCTCGCCAAGGCACCCATTCGGTCGAAGAGTGTCCAGCCATTAAGCTCCCCAAGGCTTGGTCGTTCCTCTCCCCAAAATAGCATAATCCCTTTCACACCATGCGTTCACACCTCCATGACTATTCAACTTGGTGCTCACATGGGAAAGACCTTTCAAGGCCGGCCATTCACACTCAAAAAGGTTGTTCAAGTGCAACTTAAATGCTGATAACTTTTCAGCTAAAAGATGGCATTTTAATGAGCTCAATTAAGTCTTGGCCGTACCTAGCTGCTGCCATGCACCAAGCAAAAGCTTCCAAGTTCATTCGGCCTTCTAGAAACCGTCCATTGAGCTCCAAATCAGCTAAATTTAGCTACAGCAAATTAAGTCTTGGTTTTTAGAATTTTCTAGCTCAATCTAGTATTATTTTGCTTAGCTATTAAGCTTGTGTTTAGGCTATTCGGCTACCTAGCTAAGTACTATAAATACTTTGTTATATCCATTTTAAAAGGACTTTTGCCAAATTATTGAATGAACAATTTGTTCTTGAGTGAGTTAATTTCCTCTCCTGTTTTTGTACAAGTCTCGTTGACTTATCTAGCGTGCTAATGGCATCTCCCGACTTGTTTCCGAACTTATCACCGTAACCCGGTATGGCGTTCAATAATCTACAATCCCGCAAATCCACCTTAAACAATATAGAAATCGGGGTGACACTTTTTAGTGTTGAATCATTTCTGAAGTTTAAGTTCGATATTCCATCCCCACGGATTTATCCCAATCACCTATCTTATTATCGTTTACTATTTTTAACTAAACCGAGCCCATCTCAAAACCATATTTCTTTTGTTTCTTTCCTAGTCGAACCTACCATCACCAATTAGCCATTTTTGAACCCTTTTCTTCATCATTTAGCCTACTTAACCTATTACACTGAATTGAATATTTTATGAATAACTCTCCTCGTCGACGATTGGACAACTTCGTGAAGCAACTCGAATCAACCCGGCCCGTCTCACATCAGCCATCCCCACAATATATGCAAGAAACAACATCATATTGACTTGGTGATTGAGCTTCAAAATTATTAGAACTATTAGTGGTAAATTGTTTTAACATTGAGGAAAT
This sequence comes from Gossypium australe, assembly GCA_005393395.2. NCBI lineage: Eukaryota > Viridiplantae > Streptophyta > Magnoliopsida > Malvales > Malvaceae > Gossypium > Gossypium australe. The sequence continues at coordinate 42,972,353 of CM016614.1, read as the reverse complement.
AGAATATACTAGAGTTGATAGTGATGTCAGTGCATCCACTTTATGCACTCTAGCTACTCGTTTTCCTAAAGTTACTCGATTTATTGATTATTGTTATTCGTTGCTAGTGATTCTCTCAATGATCTCGTAAGCCTCATTATAAAGCTTAGACAAAATCACACCATTCATAGAAGCATCTACCATCAATCTGTTGGAATGTCGGCCCAGCAAAAAAAAAAAATCTGGCGATCCAAACCATGGATCCATGTGCGATGAATAAATCGGGGTGAAATAATGGTTTCGAAATTACTGAAACTTCAATCTGAGTTGATAGCGACACCTCGGCAACGAGAATTCTGATCTACTATCGAATCAAGCCGCAACCTTTTATGATTTCGACCTCTACGTAATCCACTCAGTTTGACAATGAACGGAAGAAATCTCCAAAACTGTTTTGGAGGTTTCTTTGCTTGATGGCTGCTTGTAACACCCCAAACCCGGACAAGACACCACGTCCGAATCTGGTATGCTACGGGGAAATCGTTCATGAAAAGTTAGATTTTCCGTTTAAAAGCTGAGTGAAAACCCAGTGTATTTGAAACAAATTTGGGTAGTCTTGTTTGAAAAACGGTTGATGTATTTGAAACCCGGAGATTTTGAGAACTTAGCCAGACTGTGTAGTTAAAACGAGTTTATACCATTTAAAACGTCATTAGTTCCTTAGTGATACATAAAACACTTTTAAGCTTAGGAGAACTACAAGTTTGAATTGAAAACCATTTGTATTTGTTTATCATAAAGACTTAGTGTGATACCCGATGGTATGGTTTAAAAGCACATTGCGTTATAGTTTTGAAAATATTATCTTTCCAAGTTTTAGTAAAATTTATACCAACTTATTTTGTTAAGGCATATTAAAATCTAATTAAAACATCATACAACTTAAAGCAAAATTTAAAGGCCTTATACAAAACCAAATTAAAACCCAAATAAAGTAAATAAGCTAAAGTACCCAAAATATAGAGTCTGAGTGAAAACTTTATTCAGCATGGCATAAGCATCTCGAGTCCATCCCGGCTCCAAGTCCGCATCTACGAGTCACCTGAAATGTCAAAGGAGAGGGTGAGTCGAGTGACTCAGTGTGTAAATCCCGCTCCCGAAGAAACAACATGCTAACACATATCATACATAGCAACATAATTAATGCAACCCGAACCTAACCATCCATATCGCCTTTTCTACCCCGTGTGGTACCAAACCACTGGTGGTGCCAAACCACTGGTGACATATAGTCACAATGTGTTACCAAAACACTGGTGTCCCAAAGACACAATATCCGTCAATGTGGTACCAAACCACTGGTGTCCCAAAGACACAATTGTGCTACCAAAGCACTGGTGATCGAAGTCACAAATCCAATGATGATGGGGCCAACCCATCGTGTGATACCAAATCACTAGCAGACGATCCCATATCTCAAGTGGGGCCAACCCACGGTGGTCAAACCACAGGGACAAGTCGCAATGAGGTGCCAAACCTCTGGTGTCCCAAAGACACAATGTGCTACCAAAGCACTGGTGACCGTAGTCACAAATCTGGTGATGGGGCCAACCCATCGTGTGATACCAAATCACTGGCGTCAATCCCGTATAATCATCCGTGGGGCCAACCCACTGTGGTACTGAGCCACTGGGACGAGACGCTGAGGTACCAAACCTCTGGAGGTGCCAAACCTCTGGTGACCCAAAGTCACAAAGTGTGCTACCTAAGCACTGGTGCTCGTCAGCACAAAATATCACTGCTCCCTCCACTCGTATCACCCATCAACATACCATACTCATGTAATCATGCATATCATACAATCATGCATATCATGCTAACATGTCTAATCTCATATCCCATGTCACATATATACATAGTCATGATACCATATAGATCATCAGTAAACTTGTAACAACACTGACTTACCCGAGTCCAAGATCATACCCAAATGGGTATCATATCAATCCATCATACTGCCATGATTTTCATTAAGCAAACAGGTTTAATACTAATATTACCAAGTATGGGTGTGTTAGCTACACACCTGATAAAACGAGTCAAGAATCCCAACGAAAACGATCTAAATCCCCTTGACCACCAGCTCCTACAATCGGCCAACATAGGGGTTAGGCATCACTAACATTCGGCCAACAACCACATAGACCAAAAGGGTTAATATCGAACCCTTACCTTTACTTGATTTGGTTTCCTACCAAATCCGAACCAACAGCGGTTCTCCTTCCAACAATCAGCACCCTAAAAATATAATTAGTAAATTCCAATCACCTTTAACTTAACTGAAACCTTTAGATTGAACTAACAATAATATACCAATTACTCACCCTTTACTTACTAATCGGTTAACAAAGAACGACGATTTCCTTGCTTGCTTCCTCACTCCAATGATCCTATACAAGATGATTACCAAAGGTTAACATCCTTCCATAACTCAAAATTAACACATTGAGAGATAAAGGAAATGACCATTCGGCCAAGAGCTTACCAACACCCAATATTCGGCCAAAAATAGGACTTCTAGGAGAAGGAAAAATATTCGGCTATGTTGAAAACAAAGAAAGAAGGAATCGGCACAAGGTGTTTAACACCTCTATTTTCGGTTTTGAGGGAAAAGACAATGTGAAAAATGAAAGCAAAGTTTCGGCAATACTGTTTGAGAAAGAAAAGCACAACTTTGAGAAACAAAGAGATATGGTTTCGGCAAGGGATGAAAAAGATGAATGGAGAAATCAGTTGGGAGAAAAATGGTAAGTTTCGGCTCTTGAGTTCCAAAAGAAAAGAAAAGAACATGTGAGATGGAGAAAATGCTAGTTCGGCTTGCACCAATAAAGAAAAGAAAAAATTGTGAGAAGAAGGGATATAGGTTTCGGCTTATTCAATTGAAAGAGAAAGAGTGATGAATGATCACATTCGGCTATCAAGGAGTTTGAAAGAAAAAATAAAGCAAATTCGGCAACTAGGCTTTTACTTCACGAAGGAAAGATGGAGGAATTTACTTGGAAGGTTTCGGCTTGCTTTTGAGAGAAGAAGAATTTCGGTTTACCAATTGCCTTTTTGGCCGAATCAAGCACCAAAATGCCTAATGACTTTCGGCACACTCACTCCCCCTACACCACCAAGCCAAGCCGTCCACTTTCCCCCCCCCAAACTCTCCAAAAAATTCGGCCTCAATCCCCACAAATACTCACCTCCACTAATTCAAAATGGTTGAACTAGTCAACCTCCTAAACTCACTCCCCACCTATCATTCAAATGGGAAGACTTAGTCTTAGGCAGAGTTTGAACTGCCACAAACTCCTCCCCCCATGCCGTCAAAATGATTGCCAAAAAGTGGCCACTCCGCAGCTCGAACACAAGGCCTACACCCTTACATTAGGCGTTACCCACACCAAGCCTTAGTGGCGTCTAGCTTGCCACTACACCAGCTCCCCTTTTGTGATAACTCTTGCCAATTAAAACTCTTAAGCCCCAACTACTTCTGCCCCTCATACCTTAGCTCAAAACTAAAATTTTTCCACCTATTCTGGCTTACTTCTAGCTCATAACTAAGCCCCGAAATCACACAAACGACAACATAACGATCCAATAACATGCAAACAAAGTCACAACAGAATAGCCCCCTAACCCGGGATATTACAGTTCTACCCCCCTTAAAAATAATTTCGGCCTCGAAATTACCTGATCAGAAGAGTTGCGGGTATTGCTGCCTCATCGTATCCTCGGGTTCCCACGTGGCTTCTTCTACACCATGATTCCGCCAAAGTACCTTAACCAAAGGCACAGACTTCCTACGCAAAACCTTCACATCCCGATCAAGAATCTGCACAGGTTCCTCTTCCATAGTCAAGTCTGGATTTACCTCGATCTCTTCAACTGCTACCACATGCAACGGATCTGAACGATACCTCCGAAGCATCGAAACATGAAAAACATCATGAATCTGGCTAAGCTCTGTTGGCAACTCAAGCTGATACGCCACTGGTCCAACTCGCCTCAACACCTTATACGGCCCAATGAACCTCGGACTTAGCTTGCCTTTCCTTCCGAACCTCAACACCTTTTTCCACGGCGAGACCTTCAGAAAAACCTTATCCCCAACAGCAAACTCTATATCTCTCCGCTTAAGATCGGCATAAGACTTTTGCCGGTCCGAAGCTTCCTTTAATCGAGACTGAATTAACTTAACCTTGTCTTCGGTCTCAGCAACTAACTCGGGTCCCAACAACTGACGTTCACCTAACTCTGTCCAACACGTAGGTGAGCGACACTTCCTACCATACAACGCCTCATACGGTGCCATCTTAATGCTTGCTTGGTAACTGTTGTTGTAGGCAAACTCAGCTAATGGTAGAAACTCCTCCCAACTACCTCTGAAATCCAGGACACAACCCCTCAGCATGTCTTCCAAGATCTGAATGACCCTTTCTGATTGTCCGTCAGACTGCGGGTGAAAAGCCGTGCTGAAATCCAAACGAGTACCCAATGCTTGATGCAATGCCTTCCAGAACCTTGACGTAAACCTGGGATCCCTATCTGAGATTATCGAAACTGGCACACCGTGCAACCTCACTATCTCCGAAACATACAGCTTTGCTAGCTTCTGAAGTGAGTAGTCAACCCTCACTGGAATAAAGTGAGCTGATTTAGTCAGACGATCCACCACTACCCAAACTGAATCCTTCTTGCTTGGCGTAAGCGGTAACCCACTGACAAAATCCATGGTTATCTTTTCCCACTTCCACTGAGGAATCTTCACGGGCTGAAGCAAACCCGACGGCAACTGATGTTCAGCCTTGACCTGCTGACAAGTCAGACATTTCCCAACAAACTCTGTCACCTCTTTCTTCAAACCAGGCCACCAAAACTGCTCTCTAAGATCCTTATACATCTTGCTACCTCCAGGATGCATAGCATGAGGACTGCTATGTGCGTCCTGAAGAATCTTCTGCCTCAGCTCAACATCTTTGGGCATACAAGCCTTACCCTGAAAACACAACACCTCATCACTAGACAAGATGTAACCCTCCAAACCACCATTCTGCACTTGTAACCTTCGCGCACTCAGAACCTCATCCTCTAACTGTTTTTCTCTGATCTGCTCAACCCAAGAAGGCTTAACTTGCAACTCTGCCAAAATACTCCCGTCGTCGTACAAACTCAAGTGGGCAAACAAAGCTCTTAAGTCCGAAACAACCTTACGGCTCAACGCGTCTGCTACCACGTTAGCCTTACCCGGATGATACTCAATAGAACAGTCGTAATCCTTCAGCAACTCAACCCATCTACGCTGCCTCAAATTCAAATCCTTCTGAGTCAGGAGATACTTCAGACTCTTGTGATCTGTGTAGACTATAGATCTCTCTCCGTATAAGTAGTGCCTCCAAATCTTTAAGGCGAAGACTACAGCCGCTAGCTCCAAATCGTGCGTCGGGTAGTTGACCTCATGTGGCCTCAGCTGCCTAGAAGCGTAAGCCACAACCTTACCTTCTTGCATCGGCACACAACCCAGACCCGTATGTGATGCATCGCAGTACACGGTGTATTCCTTACCAGCCTCAGGTTGAATCAAAACCGGAGCCTCAGTCAAGATCTTCTTTAACTTATCGAAGCTTTCCTGTTGTTTCTCAGTCCATACAAACGGAACCTCTTTCCTTAACAACTTAGTCATCGGCGCTGCTATAAGCGAGAAACCCTCAACAAACCTTCGGTAGTATCCAGCCAAACCCAGAAAACTCCGAATCTCAGCCACTGACCTAGGCGGCTTCCAGTCCAAAACAGCCCCAATCTTACGAGGATCTACCCGAATCCCCTCAGCCGACACTACATGACCCAAGAACGTCACTTATCTAAGCCAGAACTCGCACTTACTGAATTTAGCATAGAGCTGCTTTTCCCTCAGAATCTGCAGCACCACCCTCAAATGCGCATCATGCTCTTCCTCTGTCCTTGAGTACACTAAGATGTCGTCTATGAAAACCACGACGAACTGATCCAGATACTGCTGAAACACCCTATTCATCATATCCATAAACGCTGCTGGTGCGTTAGTCAACCCGAATGGCATTACCAGGAATTCGTAGTGCCCATACCGAGTCCGAAACGCTGTTTTATGAATATCAGCCTCCTTAACCTTTAACTGGTGATACCCAGACCTCAAGTCGATTTTTGAAAATACCGCAGCACCCTTCAGTTGATCAAACAAGTCATCTATCCGTGGCAACGGATACTTGTTTTTAATCGTCAGCTTGTTCAACTGGCGGTAGTCTATGCACATCCGCATCGTGCCATCTTTCTTCTTCACAAAAAGAACCGGCGCACCCCACGGCGAAACACTTGGCCTAATAAAACCTCGATCCAATAACTCCTGGATCTGAGCCTTAAGCTCCACCAATTCCTTTGGTGTCATCCTATACGGAGCAATAGACACTGGCGCAGTCCCGGGTAACAGATCTATCCCGAACTCTACCTCACGATCTGGCGGCAAACCCGGAAGTTCCTCAGGAAACACATCAGCAAATTCCTTAACAGTACGAACCTCCTCAACAGCAGACTCTTTAGCCTCCAAAGCATACACATGAACCACATACGCTTCGCAGCCCTTCCTGACCATCTTCTCCGCTTTCAACGCAGATACCACATTTGATAAGTAATCCCTCCTATTACCTATCATAGCCACCTCATCACCATCAACCGTCTTAAGAACCATGCGCTTGGCCGCGCAATCCAACCTCGCCTGGTACTTAACTAGCCAATCCATCCCAAGAATCAGATCGAACTCCCCAAACGGCAGTTCCATCAGATCAGCAGCAAATTCTACCCCTTGGAGTTCTAGAGGTACATCTCTAAACAGCTTATCTACTACTACAGAGTGACCTAAAGGACTAATCACAGTCATCTGCCTAGAAGATATCTCAGAGTCTAAATCCATTGTCTCTACTATACTACTGGCAACATAAGAGTGCGTAGAACCCACATCAATTAAAGCAGTATAAGGAGTACCAAAAATTAAGAACGTACCGGTTATGACGTCCGGTGCGTCGCCCTCCTCTCGGCGCCTCGCAGCATACACCAAACCAGGCTGTCTGGCATCAGAACTACCCGCACCTCTGCCCGGTGCTCCATGGCCCCGACCAGAACCATTACCACCTCTGCCATTACTACGGCCCCTCTGCGGTGGCGGTCCATTACCTCTGAACTGATTACGGCCCTGACTCTCAGACTGAATCCTGGCCACCCTACGCGTACAGTCCCTTATGCGATGCTCCAGAGAACCACACTCGAAGCAACCTTTCCCACCAGTCCAGCAGCCACCCCAATGAGATTTCCCACACTGATTACACTACGACGGTCCCTGCCTAGCAGCAACAAACCTAGCAGACTGATTCTGCCCACTCGGTCTAGCCCTCTTCTACGGATTACCCGACGAACCAGAAGACCCAAAGCTCCTCTTAAGCCTACTCCTGTCCATACTCTGCCTCACTGACTCCTTAACACCCTCGGCTACCTTAGCCTTCTCAACTAAGACAGCAAACTCGCGCTCCTGCTGAGGAGCAATCAGCAGCCTCAACTCGTCTCGCAGACCATCCTCGAAACGAACACACCTCTCATGCTCAGTGGCTACAATGCCCCTGGCATACCTACTCAGCTTCAGGAACTCAGCCTCGTACTCAGCAACAGATTTACTCCCCTGAACAAGCCTCAGAAATGCCTTTCTCTGGGAGTCAATGTAACTAGCCCCGATGTATTTCTTTTGATATGCAGCTCTGAAGTAATCCCATGTCAAATCCTCTGCTGCCACACTATCCCGAACCGTGAGCCACCACTGATATGACTCATCCCGGAGAAGCGACACGATACCCTTCAGCTTCTCTTCAGCCGTCAAGTCCAGATCGTCCATGATCCGCTCAGTTGCCTCCAGCCAATATTCAGCAGTGCTGGGAGCAACACCAGATACACCTCGAAAGAATTCAGCCCCGTTTGCCCGGAGTCGTTCAGGCACAGATTTCCTAACTCTTGCACCACCTCCTACACCAGCTACCCTTTCCAATACTCGCAGCATCGCCTGTGACACTGCGTCATCCCCGGTCTGATCTTGGAACTCACCACCTCCAGCTGGTGGCGGAACCGGTATCTCATTTTCTGAACCCTGCCCAGATCCTACGGGCTCAGAAACTGTCATTCTACCCCTACCTCTACCACGAGTATTGCGACCACGTCCGCCTCGAGTGCTCATGTCTAATCTTTCTACGTATCTGATTAAAGAATTTTATGCATCAGTGTTTATTCCACTTGTTTAAAAAGCAAGTCTTATGAATATTTAATGAGAATTTGTTCTCGCAAGTTCACAAAATCCTATCAGTTTCAATCTCTAAAGTAGTATACTATTGCTAGTCATCAAATCATATCATATCCAATCACATCACAAGTAATAGTACGGGGTACTTACCTGGGCGAACTGGTGCCGGAGACTCGGTGCCATGCCTTTCAAACCATACTTCCAAAACAAACACTTAAACAGACTTTTGAAAACATTTTGAGCCTCAGGCCCACAGCCGAGCATTTGAACTTGGCTCTGATACCAAAATTGTAACACCCCAAACCCGGACAAGACACCACGTCCGAATCTGGTATGCTACGGGGAAATCGTTCATGAAAAGTTAGATTTTCCGTTTAAAAGCTGAGTGAAAACCCAGTGTATTTGAAACAAATTTGGGTAGTCTTGTTTGAAAAACGGTTGATGTATTTGAAACCCGGAGATTTTGAGAACTTAGCCAGACTGTGTAGTTAAAACGAGTTTATACCATTTAAAACGTCATTAGTTCCTTAGTGATACATAAAACACTTTTAAGCTTAGGAGAACTACAAGTTTGAATTGAAAACCATTTGTATTTGTTTATCATAAAGACTTAGTGTGATACCCGATGGTATGGTTTAAAAGCACATTGCGTTATAGTTTTGAAAATATTATCTTTCCAAGTTTTAGTAAAATTTATACCAACTTATTTTGTTAAGGCATATTAAAATCTAATTAAAACATCATACAACTTAAAGCAAAATTTAAAGGCCTTATACAAACCAAATTAAAACCCAAATAAAGTAAATAAGCTAAAGTACCCAAAATATAGAGTCTGAGTGAAAACTTTATTCAGCATGGCATAAGCATCTCGAGTCCATCCCGGCTCCAAGTCCGCATCTACGAGTCACCTGAAATGTCAAAGGAGAGGGTGAGTCGAGTGACTCAGTGTGTAAATCCCGCTCCCGAAGAAACAACATGCTAACACATATCATACATAGCAACATAATTAATGCAACCCGAACCTAACCATCCATATCGCCTTTTCTACCCCGTGTGGTACCAAACCACTGGTGGTGCCAAACCACTGGTGACATATAGTCACAATGTGTTACCAAAACACTGGTGTCCCAAAGACACAATATCCGTCAATGTGGTACCAAACCACTGGTGTCCCAAAGACACAATTGTGCTACCAAAGCACTGGTGATCGAAGTCACAAATCCAATGATGATGGGGCCAACCCATCGTGTGATACCAAATCACTAGCAGACGATCCCATATCTCAAGTGGGGCCAACCCACGGTGGTCAAACCACAGGGACAAGTCGCAATGAGGTGCCAAACCTCTGGTGTCCCAAAGACACAATGTGCTACCAAAGCACTGGTGACCGTAGTCACAAATCTGGTGATGGGGCCAACCCATCGTGTGATACCAAATCACTGGCGTCAATCCTGTATAATCATCCGTGGGGCCAACCCACTGTGGTACTGAGCCACTGGGACGAGACGCTGAGGTACCAAACCTCTGGAGGTGCCAAACCTCTGGTGACCCAAAGTCACAAAGTGTGCTACCTAAGCACTGGTGCTCGTCAGCACAAAATATCACTGCTCCCTCCACTCGTATCACCCATCAACATACCATACTCATGTAATCATGCATATCATACAATCATGCATATCATGCTAACATGTCTAATCTCATATCCCATGTCACATATATACATAGTCATGATACCATATAGATCATCAGTAAACTTGTAACAACACTGACTTACCCGAGTCCAAGATCATACCCAAATGGGTATCATATCAATCCATCATACTGCCATGATTTTCATTAAGCAAACAGGTTTAATACTAATATTACCAAGTATGGGTGTGTTAGCTACACACCTGGTAAAACGAGTCAAGAATCCCAACGAAAACGATCTAAATCCCCTTGACCACCAGCTCCTACAATCGGCCAACATAGGGGTTAGGCATCACTAACATTCGGCCAACAACCACATAGACCAAAAGGGTTAATATCGAACCCTTACCTTTACTTGATTTGGTTTCCTACCAAATCCGAACCAACAGCGGTTCTCCTTCCAACAATCAGCACCCTAAAAATATAATTAGTAAATTCCAATCACCTTTAACTTAACTGAAACCTTTAGATTGAACTAACAATAATATACCAATTACTCACCCTTTACTTACTAATCGGTTAACAAAGAACGACGATTTCCTTGCTTGCTTCCTCACTCCAATGATCCTATACAAGATGATTACCAAAGGTTAACATCCTTCCATAACTCAAAATTAACACATTGAGAGATAAAGGAAATGACCATTCGGCCAAGAGCTTACCAACACCCAATATTCTGCCAAAAATAGGACTTCTAGGAGAAGGAAAAATATTCGGCTATGTTGAAAACAAAGAAAGAAGGAATCGGCACAAGGTGTTTAACACCTCTATTTTCGGTTTTGAGGGAAAAGACAATGTGAAAAATGAAAGCAAAGTTTCGGCAATACTGTTTGAGAAAGAAAAGCACAACTTTGAGAAACAAAGAGATATGGTTTCGGCAAGGGATGAAAAAGATGAATGGAGAAATCAGTTGGGAGAAAAATGGTAAGTTTCGGCTCTTGAGTTCCAAAAGAAAAGAAAAGAACATGTGAGATGGAGAAAATGCTAGTTCGGCTTGCACCAATAAAGAAAAGAAGAAATTGTGAGAAGAAGGGATATAGGTTTCGGCTTATTCAATTGAAAGAGAAAGAGTGATGAATGATCACATTCGGCTATCAAGGAGTTTGAAAGAAAAAATAAAGCAAATTCGGCAACTAGGCTTTTACTTCACGAAGGAAAGATGGAGGAATTTACTTGGAAGGTTTCGGCTTGCTTTTGAGAGAAGAAGAATTTCGGTTTACCAATTGCCTTTTTGGCCGAATCAAGCACCAAAATGCCTAATGACTTTCGACACACTCACTCCCCCTACACCACCAAGCCAAGCCGTCCACTTTCCCCCCCCCAAACTCTCCAAAAAATTCGGCCTCAATCCCCACAAATACTCACCTCCACTAATTCAAAATGGTTGAACTAGTCAACTTCCTAAACTCACTCCCCACCTATCATTCAAATGGGAAGACTTAGTCTTAGGCAGAGTTTGAACTGCCACAAACTCCTCCCCCCATGCCGTCAAAATGATTGCCAAAAAGTGGCCACTCCGCAGCTCGAACACAAGGCCTACACCCTTGCATTAGGCGTTACCCACACCAAGCCTTAGTGGCGTCTAGCTTGCCACTACACCAGCTCCCTTTTTGTGATAACTCTTGCCAATTAAAACTCTTAAGCCCCAACTACTTCTGCCCCTCATACCTTAGCTCAAAACTAAAATTTTTCCACCTATTCTGGCTTACTTCTAGCTCATAACTAAGCCCCGAAATCACACAAACGACAACATAACGATCCAATAACATGCAAACAAAGTCACAACAGAATAGCCCCCTAACCCGGGATATTACACTGCTAGACCTTACAAGCAAAGTTTCAGTTTTTTTTTAGGGTTTACTAAAAAAAAAACTCTCTTACTCTCACCTTTTATAATTGGTATATATATAATGAATCATAATTCATAAAATTTTTATTCGAACATAATAATCATAATTAAAAATAAATAAATATAATAATTTTTTAACTAAAAATTATAATTACATTAATTATAACAAGGATTTCGATAAACTATATTTATTTAAATTTATATACGAATCAAATTCATATATTAATAGAACTATGTTCTCAATATGTGTACAACATCCTTGTACATATAATATGTTCAATATTTGATTGCCCAATTAAATTAATTCTATAATTAATTTAATTCTTGTGACAACCAAACACAATACCAACTATGTTTTATTCCGTTCATTTCAACCATAGGGTGTGACCCTGTAGGTTCTTGTAATGTTAGCAGTAATACTAGAACGATTCTAATGTTACAAACAATGAGTGGCATCTAGCAATGCATCATTGCTACCTAAGTTACAAGAAGTCATGATTCGACATAACCTTTTGTGATTAACCTTTCATGCATTAATCCTTAAGTCCTTTATCTCTGGAATGGACACAAGTCATGGAATAGTCACACTTGCATTGTAACGTCCCAAAAATTAGGGGCTGTAATTTTACTTAAAATTCATGTTGTGTTTGAACGGCTAGCTATTTGAGTGTGTTTGGGGGTCCTAAAGGGGCCTGGGTTCGAGTCTGAGCTTTAGAAAAATTTTAGTTTTTGGCCCTTAAGGGGAGAGGGCTATTTACAGTAGGACTTAAGTATATCTGTGTGCGTTTAAGTGTCACAAGTGAGCTTGTGGCATGATGGCTGTGGCGTCATTAGGAGGGCAAGGAGAGAGGGGTTCGAATCCCATGACTAACAAAAGGGGACATTTATTTTATGGATTGATGGAGCAAGAGGTAGAGTTTGGATCAAACTCTATAGAAGTGGTTGAGGACTTGGTCAACAAGTTTGAATGGGAGGCTAGGTGATCCAAGGAGGAAATAGTGGAGAAAATCAAGGAAGCGATGAGAGTGGGAGTGTTGGCCAAAATTGGGAGTGTGGCTCAGTGAGAATTTCGGCTGGAGAAGGGTAATAGGAAGCATTTTCGGCAACTTGAGTGAGAGTGCAAACTGAAAGTTTCTTTGTGTTGTGCTACTTCTTCTTTTGTTCATTTCGGGTTTTCTCTCTGAGGTGACGTCTTAGGCAATTTTTTTTACCATTCGGGTTTTTGTTTCATTGATTATTTCCTCAACTACTGCCCACTTTTTACCTACACTTCTTTCTTTCTCTAAAGTTCCTTGGCCGACTTTAACATTCCCTTTTCTTTCCACGTTTCTTTCTTTGTTCTCTTCAAGTTAGCCGAATCCATATTTCCCCTTCTTCTCAACGCCACACCTTTTGTTCCCTTGAGTGAGCTGAAGTTAACCTCTACTTCTCTCTAGTTTACTTGCATCTCTGAGGGCCGTACGTGTTCAAATCCTTTTTGCTCAAAGGAATCTATCTTTGCAAAATCTGAGGGTAAGTAGTACTAACCATTTTTTAGCTATTTCGTGATGGTGCTAGTTTTTCATCCTACTACCGAATCTTCCCTTCTTCTTAAGTTTGATGTGGGTTGGTGTTAGGGTCACTCGAGGAGTAGGAAGGGTCAAGCGCTCGGAAGCAATTTATTCGTACTCTTAGCCTTGAGCAAGTAAACGCTTTCGCTTTGTTTTTTTTAAGGGTGGATGTTAATCACATCTTTATTCAAACTCTTTTAATAAGGGTGCTTTGTAACGCAAGGTACTTTTAGGGATCCTTAATCTTCACTGGAATTCGGAAGAGCTTAGCAAAATTTGGTGAAACAAGGTAGGTGTTAATGGGGTTTTGGTTTTGTTGTGTAGTGGGAGGATAACCCTCGTAATCGTTTGACTAACTATTGATCTTGTCTAACATAGGGTCAGTGCTAAGGGGTTGGCGGCACACTCGTAATCAAGGTGTGTAATCTCACACCCCTGTTTGTTTTGTTAATGCGATGATTTATGAATCGACTAAAAGCCAAAATATCGAAAAGTCGGTATATCGACATCTAAGATCACTCGAGTGTACGAGCGCTCGTGGAGTTAAACCAAGCCACAAGTGTTAGCAATAGACTGTTAGTAGTGCCACGAACCCTCTCGTGGGACTGAGGCTGTAATGGGCCTTGTTGTGTCGAAGTGGGCTAAGTGGGCCCAATGGGCTAATGGGCCCATAGGGGCGAAATCCAGGGTAAGTGCCGGATGATAGATGCGGATGCAAAGTCTGTAGAACCATGATAAAAAATGGGCTGAATGGGCCATACGAGGGTGTGGGCCCGTTTGGGCCGAAGTTGGGCTTTAGGCCCAATTGCACCGTTTTGACCAGAAATGGAACCTGTGTCGCTTGAGGCGATAGTAGGCCTCCCGGAAGGCCGTTAGAAGGGTAAATTATCGAAATACCCTCTATGGGTAAAGTTATCGAAATACCCTCGATGGGTAAAATTACTGAGATGCCCTTAAGGGGTGAAAGGACCGTTTTACCCCTAACCGTCTAAATGACCGTTGTACCCTTAGTGGTAGTACCAGTGTTGTATGTGTATTAAATGTATGATTGATTATGATTGAGATGCACTACATACATGGATTAGCTATGACATGACATACTGCATTGGGGTGGGTTTTTCTGATTTGGAGGAAGTATCGTTATAGTGGCATCGCCACGTATTCAGATTCTAGTGGCTCAGCCATGTATTTTATTGATTAGCAGCTAGGCTGCGCTATTGGATAGTTGGCTGGGTAGGTCGACTTTGTCCCCACATGGGGAGATGGTTGGTACGGGTGGAGAGTTGGTTAGACAGGGTTGGGTACATGCTTGTTTTGCATTGATATGATGTAGGGCTTAGGCCCAGATTGTACTGAATAGGGCTTAGGCCCAAACTGATGCTGTATGGGCTAGGGCCCAGACCATGACCGTAATAAGAGATTACACATTGAGCTCTCGTAACTCACCTTTTCTTTTAACTGTGCAGGTAATCCCCAGCCTTAGAGGATTTGGAACTGTGAGGGACTCGGAGGTGGCCACACATCAGATATGCTTTAAATTTAAACTTAGCGATTTTAGTTTATTTTACTTTATTTTAAATTATTGGGTTAATAATTTTTATAATAAGGCCATTGGGTTTTTCTTTTGAACTTTTTGTTGGTATTTCTTTTAATTACAAACTACTGGTCTATTAAACACGGGTTTTTAAAACTATAACTATTGTTTTCAAAATATCACGTATTCACAACTGCTTGAATCAAACTTCCGCAACGTTTTCAAAATGCTTCTGCTACTCAATTTTTAAACATCACGTTTTCGTAAATTATCTATTTTAAATATGCTTCCGCAACAGATAAGGTTTTAAAAGTAATTATGTTTTTAAGTGAATAACAATTGCTTAAGTGTTTTGAGTTTTAACAAAGAGGCTTTAACTCTCACACAAGAAATATGGTTTTGAAAAACACTTCTATGTGACACGCCAGATTCGGGCCTAACTTCTAGGCCGGGTTTAGGGTGTTACATGCATATTCTATCCAATGTTTCTTGATATCTTGAGTAGACTATGATATACAAATAAGTATGACATCTCATATGAACTTATTTGAGCATGGCCATG
The DNA here is from genome assembly GCA_005393395.2 of Gossypium australe. Lineage (NCBI taxonomy): Eukaryota > Viridiplantae > Streptophyta > Magnoliopsida > Malvales > Malvaceae > Gossypium > Gossypium australe. The sequence goes on along the minus strand of CM016614.1, from coordinate 42,956,834 downwards.
CATTTCTAGTCTCACTCAATCAAGTGGCCTAAGATATTACTCCCATTATGTAGGAGGGACTTATCCTATATTGATAAACCATATCCCTCTACATAGATTGTGGTATATCCAACATCAGACTTTATAGAACAACCAGTTACGATGTACGCTTGACTGTATCTGTAACATCCCAAAATAAGGCCTAAACGGAACAGTGGTTTCGGGACCACAAATCCTATGTTGAGAAATTTATTTTATTTATATTTTTATGGTCTACAATTTCACGGAATGATTTCGTGAAAATCTCATTCGAAAATTTTGACGTTTGGGCACTCAATTTAGTCAAAAGGACTAAATTGTAAAAAGTGCAAAAGTTGAGTTCTACATGCTAGAGGTATCCAATTATTATGAAATTTTAAATTGGAGGTCCTTAAATGATAATTAGACCATTGGTTAAGTTGGTGGACAAAAATGGACATGGATGGGTATGTTTCAAAAGAATTTATTTTAAGGGGCATTTTGGTAATTTAGTGAATTAAATGAATTAAAAACAAAATTTAAATGCCAAATATATCCATCTTCTTCATATGGACGAAATTTACCAAGAGAAGACATGGCTAGGGTTTTCTCAACTTTCCAAGCTCATGACCCCGAAAAACGAGATTTGGACCTAGAATTGGAGGAAAATCAAAAATCGGGAAAGTTAGTAAAATGGTCGTTTCGGCATTCGAGGTAAGTTGGTGTGTTAATAATAATGCAATAATGTTGTAATGTATATTTGAAACCTAAATTGTGGTATTAAATTGATTTTTCTGAATTACATGTTTAGTATATTATGTTGGTGAATTGATTTAATAATATGTTTATGATAAAAGGTGACATGGGTGACATGGGAAATGGGTTGAAATGTTGTGCTTAAAGGTGTTTTCTATGACTATGGTTATTATGTGAAATGGAAAGTTTATATGTAAATAATGCATTTATTTTACTTGTTCAATAATTATTTTGCTAGATATTACGGAAATCATTGGGTGATAACTCAATATGAAAATGTATGGAATGGGAAATTCTCGATTGAACCTTCAAAAAACCGAGAGATACGGACAATATGTAGCTAGGTCACACGAGTGATAAGGGAACTTCACCGTGTGCACAAGAAAGCTACGAGATGGCAAAATTTGATATGTAGCTAGGCCACATGGATGGTAAGGGATTTTCACCATGTGTGCAAGAAAGCTATGGGATAATAATTTCATATGTAACTAGGTCACATGTGTAATACTGTGTGTAGACCATGTGTACAAGAAAGTTACGGGTTATGAGTAGCTAGGTCACATGAGTGGTTCCTAGTGTTGGACACCATGTAGACAAGAGAGTTACGAGATGGAATGGCTAGGTCACATGGGTGATAAGGGACCTTCACCATGTGTACAAGAAAGCTGAATTATGTGTGGGTGGAGCTATGTGCTAAGACCACCGAATATCGGGCGTTTTCCGAAGGGGTTCAACGAGATAATTTACTAATGATGATTGGTGCAATCATGTTATGAATAAGTGCAAGTGTGAATGTGACCAATTGAGAAATGTGGCAAATGTACTATGAACAATATGCTCGATATGTAATTGGAAATTGGAAAGATTGGTATAGGAGAGTGATGAACACAACTAAAGTGAGAGAAAGCAAAATTTTACAATTAAACTGTTTTGGATAGCAGCAGTGAGGTGAATTTGAAAAATCACCAAAAATGGTAGAAATTGAATTATAAGTTGTATGAGACATTTATTTAAAGCTTATTGAGTCTATTTTTATATAAAAGAAACATAGAAAGCAAAGGATTGGTATATTGTGAGATATTTAGATTTTTGTGAGACTGGTTCAGAGTGATTTCGAGATCCCCTGTTCTAACTTGGAAGAAAATTGTACAAAAATAATATTGGGACATAATTTATATGATTAGATTCCTTATTGAGTCTATTTTTAGAAGAAGCAAACTAGAACATCATTTGAATTCTGTACAAAAAGATAATTAAATTTTAGCAAAGAATGGTCGGAATTGTCGGACAGCAGAATAGGGGAGACTTTGAAGAATAAACTGTACTAATTGGCTAAACCAAAAATTCTGAAAATTTTATGATAAAAAGATATGTGAGTCTAGTTTCATGGAAAATTTAGGGATCTTAATTTGGAGTTCTGTAACTCTATATATAAATAATTTAATGACTGTGACTCAAGAAAACAGCTTAACTAGAATTTGAATAAATAGGAAGAATATGAAAATAACATGTTATCACATTGCTTATTATTTTCATGCGAGCTTACTAAGCGTAAATCTTACTCCCTCCTTTCCATTTCTTTTAGTTTTGTCAGGTCAGCTCAGCGTTGGAGATCGTCGAAGGCAGTATCACACTATCGGGTCATTATCCTTGAAGTATTGGCATGTGTATGTTAAATGTTTCCAAGTGAGTGGCATGTATAGGGACTTAGTTTTTCTATGATGGATGTTGTTGTGATTAGCCAAATGTATTGGCATATAGTGATTTGTTGATTATGGCCATGAGATGTGGCTTATAACGATTTTGGCTTATAAGCCTATTTGTCCATGGTATGTGTTAATGTCTTGTTATGTGGTATAAGTGATTAAATAGATGACAATATCAAATGCATGTCTTTGAAAAGTTTTAAATTTTGGGCGAAATTTGGTAACCTGGTTTTGTATGATTGTGAATGTTGAAGTACGGTAACGCCTCGAACCCTGTTCTGGAGTCGGACATAAGTGAGGGGTGTTACAGTATCAAAATATACAACTCACGATGTTGGGATAATGATGATCTCAAGTCTGATGATCATATACATATTAATCACTATGAGTAATGTTGTGATAATTACATAATAATCCAAGAAACATACTCATAGCGGGTCAGTCCAATATGTTGTTCTCAAACACACATATTCATGCATTGATTTTGACACTCCATATCAATGACAACTTTTTATCATCAATCAACTACATGTTAGTCTTAATGCATTATTGTTGTCCTAGTCAACAATAATACTTGACTAAGGATCTTTTAAAAATAATCATATTATTCTCAGGACATTATTATAAAACAGTTTATTAGTACACACAGAAAAAAAATGAAATAATAATGACAATGCCTTGTATTAATAAACATGGTAAATCAAGTATTTTATTACAACCATCTCATGATTGATCTTTGGACATACTCTACCACAATCTTGTGTGTGCCTTGAGACCGTTATAAAATGTAACATCCTAGAATTTGAATTTTTTTTTGAGTTACATTAAATTGGTGATTTAGCGTGTTAGATTATTAATTTTTGCTTCATGATGAGGTCCTGAGAAGGCTTGGGATTTATTTGGACCTAGTGAAAATTTTTAGCTTATAGTACTTTAAAGAGAGGGAGACAGTGAACTCATGGTATATGGAAAATTATGAGTAAATAACTATCATAATTGAGCTATTGGTTAAGAGGTTATGCGCTACATGTATGGTCTTGAGGGGAGAGGTTCGAATCCCCTAGTATGCATTTTGTGAATATTAATTTTTGCTCTTTCCTAGCAAGTGTCGGCCAAACATCATATTTTTGGTAAGTTAGACTTTTATTTTTATGGTATGATGGCTAAGAGATATGGTAAGAGTGAACTTAAGGAAAAGAATCATATGGAAAAGGCATGTAAGGGGGGACATAAGGCATGAAACAAGGGAGATGTTTTGGAAACTTTGGGATGGCTAAACTTTGACTTTTTGGCCAATGTACTTGGACGATTTTGGGGCTAGAAGGGGTTGGCCGAATATTGGTAAGGATTAGGAGCTAGTTGGCTAAAATGCTTTAGCAAATTAGTGCATTATTTTTCTTTTCTCTCCACAACTTCTTTCCCTAGCCGAATTTGAGCAATAGGTAAGTTTTTGTTTCTTTTGGCCATTTCATTTTTGACCATTTTGATATCATCTTTTCTCCCTAAACTTTATTCCTCTTTGTGCCGAAATCATATAGTCCTTGAGTGACATTTTCTTTGTCTTTCATTTGGCCGATTATACACCAACCGCAAGACCCTTTCTCTGTTCATCTTCCATCATTGAAAATCGATACATAAACACTCTCTTTCTTCTAATTCTTTTTCTCCTTTCTTCCTTCTTGCAAAGAACTTTTAAACATTTTTTTTCTTCTCTTCCAAAATCTTTCACCATGGCCAAATGTTAAGAACCATCTTCATAGCCGAATCTTCCATTTCTCATATATTTCTTCTCAATCATTTCTTCTATTCAAACTTTGGGCAATCGGTAAGAATTCTCTTCATTAGTTTCTAATTTGTTATTTGTTTGCTTTTGGCTGAATCCATAGGTTGGCTTAGGAGAGCCTTTTTGATCGAAATAATCATTCATTTTTTCTTAGACAAGTCCTTTTCGTTTTTTAAGTGAAATAGTGGAGGGCCGAATCACCATCTCCTCGAAGTTATCTTGAAATCATTAGAGTTTGGATCAAAAACCTTCAAGGTAAAAACATTTCTTCATGGATTTCATGATCATCCTCAATATTATCAAGATGATTATCAATTTGGAATGAAGTAACCGATAATTTTATATAGGGATTCTTTTGGGGATCACTCGGAACATCGTGGTAAGCCTATCTATACCATTTCTTTAAGTCCATACTTTAGTATATTATCGATTTACTAAAGATCTAACGAATGGAGGCCCGTAGTGACGTTTTGAAAGGGAAATCTAGTGGTGTTTCCAAAAGGAGTGGTTTGGCGTTCTCAACTCCTAGTTTCAAACGAAGGTCCGTTTCGGCAATCCGGGATTTTCCACCGGGTTGTGGACCCTCCTCTGGTGAAAATCAATTATTCGAGGTTATTCGCAGTTCTGAGCCATTAGCTGTTCGGGGTTTCCCAACGGGTTGTGGACCGTCAACCGGGGAAAACTGGCAAATCATAGTTATTCGCGATTCCGAGGGTAAAAATCCTAGACCGTTTATCTTAGAATAAATTACTATAAGTGTTAATGATCTAATCGAGCGTTACAAATATTCTAGATGTTGACGATCAAGAAAGTGTATTGTTCACCGTAATCAGTGTGTAAATCTCGCACCGTATCTCATGGGTTAGATGACTATATCATTGTAATCGTTGGATTAAATCACAAGTTAGTGAAATCGGGTAAAATAGTATATTTATCACTATAATGGTAAAAACTATGAAATCAGTATTAAGACCGTGAAAATTACGAAATTGCCCTTAATGGCTAAATCGATAAATGTGACTAAATGGCCTTATGTGATATGTGATAAATGGGCCATAAGTGATAATTGATAAGTGGGCCATAAGTGATATGTGATAAATGGGCTATATGTGATATTTGATGAATGGGCCAAGTGTGATATGAGATTATATAGGCCAAAATGTGTAATGGGCCAGATTGTAATAATTTGAATAATGGGCGTTATGTTGGAATAATTGTATGAATGGATTGTTATGCATATTATATACATGATTGCATGGGTTGAGCTTTTTGACGAAGAGAAGTTCTGGTAGCTTTGCCACAAAATTCTGATGGCTTCGCGCCCAGTTTAATATATGGCTTTGTGCCCAGTTTAATATATGGCTTCGTGCCCAGTTTAATATATGGCTTCGTGCCTAGTTTGGTGTGTTGGCGGGGTGGGTGACTAAAGCTCCCCACAGGTGTGCTGGTTGGTACGGGTGGTGTGTAGCGGATGGAAATTTAGGTTTGGTTTTGGGAATTGCATATCACATGCATTCTATTCATGTTAAATGGTTACATTTGTAATGGGCTCAGGCCCAAATAAGTGCTTGAATGGTTTTGGCCCAGTGGACTATGGTAAGTGAGTTACACACTGAGTTTTAAGTAACTCACCCCGTTTTCTTTACCCTTTTCAGGTAATGATCAGTGATGAAGGCTTGGGCTGGGAACGACTCAGTGGAGGCCATACTACGAATTATGGGTTATTTAAATTTCGAATTTCTTTTTAAGTACTTTTTATTATTTTTGCTATTTTGTAATAAGGCCTCTGGTTAAATTTTTATGGATGTTTTACTCGTGGATGGAATTTTATTATGATTTAAATACTTAAGTGGGACTATTTCATTTTAAAATAGAAACAAATGTTTTCCTCAAATCTTGCTTTAAAAATTTCTTTCGAACTCTTTCACATTTTTTGGAATATTGAATCAATTATTTTTTCTAAGTTTCAGTTTATAAACTCTTACGTCTTAAATTATTAAATTTAACAATCAACCTCGGTTTTCAATAAACACCTTTTCAAAATCTTTATTTTAAAATCTGTTTTCTACAAATCTTTAAAAGACTTTACATATGATCATTTCGTGTGACATGTCAAATCTGGTCTTAACGCATAGACAGGGTTTGGGGTGTTACATAAAACGTCTCCAACTGGATGTAGTGTGAAATCCCATGATGAGGACACTTACGAAGTAACTCCTTAAATCTTTTCCATGCCTTGTTCAAGGATTCATCATCCAATTGTGAAAAACTGGTTATCTCATTTCGTAACTTCGTGTTCTTACTGGTGGAAAATACTTAACCAAAAACCTTTCTGCTAATTCTTACTAAGTAAATATTGAAATTGGTGACAACGAATTCAGCCATGCTTGTGCTTAATCTCGCAATGAGTATGGAAACATCTTCAACCTTAATACATCTTCAGTAACACACTACACCAAAATAGACTTTCAGCGGCGTTTTTAGTAGCGTTTTAATAAAAGACACCGCAAATATTATACATTAGTGGTGTTTGAAGAAAACACTCAAAAAGTTAAGCAATAGCGGTGTTTATTCCCCAAACGCCGCTAAAAAAGATCAATAGCCGCTATAGATCTGAGCATTAGCGGCGCCGCTATAGGTCTGAGCATTAGCGGCGCTTTTGTGAAAACGCCGGTATAGGTCTGAGCATTAGCGGCGTTTCCCTAAAAACGCCGCTATAGGTCTGAGCATTAGCGGCGCTTTTATAAAAATGCCGCTATAGGTCTGAGCATTAGCAGCGCTTTTGTAAAAACGCCGCTATAGATCTGAGCATTAGCGGCACTTTATTAAAAACGCCACAAATGTAACATCCTGAATTTTTGGGCCTATGCGCTTAATGGGTGAAAATGAGTAATGAGTTAATTTAACTGTTAGGGGTCCAAATTGGGCTCAGGATGTGGTCAAGGCCTTGGTGAAATTTTTGTTTGGGCACTATAAAGTTTTAAAAGGTGGTATCTGTGTTTAAATTATCAAAACAGGTTTGTGGCCTAGTGGTCAGTGGCGCCAGTTAGGGAGCAAGGAGGTGACGCCACAACAAGGGAGATAGGGGCCAAAAATTTAAGTTTCATGGAGCCTAATTCTTTTAATTTAAGTTAGCTAATTTTTGGCATTTGAGTTAGGTGGAGTGGATGGCAACAAGGCTCAAAAATAGGAGGATTTATATGAATAAGATAATGTAAATATTATAGTTGATAATATGGAAGATAAAAGGAGAAAAGATAGGAGCTATCTACAAGGCTAGGAGTTAGTTGAAATTTCTATAAATAGGGAGGGTTATCTTCTTTATTTTGCGACATTTAGGGTTTCCACCTTTTCTTTCTCTTCTTTCTTCTAAAAGCCGAAAACTCCATTATTCTCTTCTTTCTTCTAAAAGCTGAAAACTCCATTATTCTCTTCTTTCTTCTAAAAGCCGAAAACTCCATCATTCTCTTCTTTCTTCTAAAAACCGAAAACCCCATTATTCTTTTCTCTTATTTCTCCTAAAAGCGAAAACTCCATTATTCCCTTCTTTCTTCTAAAAGCCAAAAACTCTATTATTCTCTTCTTTCTTCTAAAAGCTGAAAACTCCATTACTCTCTTCTTTCTTCTAAGAGCTGAAAACTCCATTATTCTCTTCTTTCTTGTAAAAGCCGAAAACTCCATTACTCTCTTCTTTCTTCTAAAAGTCGAAAACTCCATTATTCTCTTCTTTCTTCTAAAATCCGAAAACTCCATTATTCTCTTCTTTCTTCTAAAAGCTGAAAACTCCATCATTCTCTTCTTTCTTCTAAAAGCTGAAAACTCCATTATTATCTTCTCTTCTTTCTTTTAAAAGCCGAATCTCTATAGATTTCTTCGAATCATCTTCTCTTCCTGATTTTTGCAAAAAGCCGGAATCCTCTGGGAGTAGCCGAATCTTCTCTAGTAAGTAGATCGCTTAGATCTAAAAGCCGAAAACACTAGTCCCTAAATCTCATATCTCTTTTCGGGATTTCAAGGCAGATAGCGGTGGTGTTGGCTACGGATAGCGTCGACTTAGAGGGTCTCGTTATAACGGTAATCAGGTGTGTAGATCCTTATCACATAAGTTTTATTTTGAATTATACCTGTTAGGGGCTGAAAAGCCGAAAAATGAGGCTGTATGAACAGTCGTGTGTAGATCCTTATCACATAAGTTTTATTTTGTATTATACCTGTTAGGGGCTGAAAAGCCAGAAAATGAGGCTATATGAAGAGTCGTGTGTAGATCCTTATCACATAAGTTTTATTTTGTATTATACCTGTTAGGGGCTGAAAAGCCGGAAAATAAGGCTGTATGAACAGTCGTGTGTAGATCCTTATCACATAAGTTTTATTTTGTATTATACCTGTTAGGGGCTGAAAAGCCGAAAAATGAGGCTGTATGAACAGTCGTATGTAGATCTCTAACACACTAATAATCTGTATGAATATATGTATGTTTATGTTATGGGCTAAAAAGTCGGAAAGTGGCTGTGTAGACAGTCGAATGAAACCCAAAAAGGGTTAGGCAAGGAATGCTAGGTACGTAATCATAGAACTTATCTATGTGTATCGATGTATGGGAAAGATTGTAATCTCTTAGGTAGTAGATTGTTTTGATTTTGCATGAATGTATGCATGGGATGGGTTTGATATGAAAAGGGGAAGAGCATGATTAGATCACATGGTGATCGGTGGTAGAAAACCCACCTAATGAAATGTTAGATCACATGGTGATCGGTGGTAGAAAACCCACCTAATGAAATGTTAGATCACATGGTGATCGGTGGTAGAAAACCCACGAAATGAAATGTTAGGTCACTTGGTGATCGGTGGTAGAAAACCCATGTTAAAATTCCTGATTGATAGGAATAGGCAGTATGGCTGTCTTTTTGGTGTGTAGCGGATGGAGGGTTGATTGTAGAAATCCCCAAGGTGTGATGGTTGGTACGGGTTGATGTGTAGAGGATGGAATTCTAGGATGGGTTGGGCTTTGCATCATTTATTATCTGTCATGTGATTATGATTGTTGCCATTGTGTATGGGCCAAGGCTCATAATGTGTTTGTGGGCCCAAGCCTTTTATGTGTTTTCGGGATTTACACACTGAGTCTTGGTGACTCACCCTATTTTTTTCCCTAACTTTTCAGATGAGCAGTAGATCGTGGACATGAGAGCCGAGACGGACTCGAGGGGCCATCAAGTTTTTATTTCTATAGATTATTTTCAGTTTTCCTTTAAGTTTTGTTTTGGGAATATTTAGGTAATAAGGCCTCATAGTTTATATTTGCCTAAGTAGTTTTTTTTAATATTTGCAACTTATGAATTTATGTCAGGGGTTTATTTATACCAAATAATAATAATACAAAGTTTCTTTTCAAATGTCACTTATTTATTCAAATATTGCCTAATAACTTACGATTTCCAAAACCAACTTAGCAAAAGATTTTAATGTTCAACCCATAGTATACCAGATCCGGTCAAAACATATGGGCCAGGTTTGGGGTGTTACATTTTGGTATCAGAGCCCAGTTCAAAACTCGGCTGTGAAATGGGCTTAGAATGTTTTGTAAAGTGATGTGAATTTGAAAAAAAAATGTGTCCTTGTTGAAGATATGGCCTTCGAGTCTACCGGCACACGATCCACACAGGTAAGTATTCTAAACTCTTGTTGTGATATACATATGGGCTTAATGGGCTTTAGGGACGTAGGCTAGAATATTAGACATTGATGGACTTTAGGTTTAGTTTAAATCACTCTCTAAATTCATAAGATTTAATCCAACTAAACAAACCCGTGAACAAGTCAATAGGTTAGGGTGTGGCAACAGGCATATGCATGTCTAGGATTAGATTCAGGAAGAGCTTGGTACTTAAGCAGTCCTAGTGACTCACCTCCTCTTCGCTAGAATCCTACCTAGTGCATAGTAACTGTTCACCTTAGCCACGAGGACTTGTTGATGGGCCAAAATCTATAATTAAAACCCGAAAGGGACCAGCCACCCTATTTCGCAACCAAAATACCCCCAAGTTTTGTAAAATTTCCAAAATACACTTGATTTGTGAAAATTTCCCAGAATACCCCAGAATTGTAAAACTACCGAAATTTGTGAAATTACCGAAAGACTCCGGTTGGCAAAATTTTCAAAATACCCTTGGTTTGTGAAAATTTCCAAATAAACGTGATTTTATAAAATACCCATGTTTTGCAAATTTACCCGAAAACCCCTAGATTTACAAAAGTAACCCGGTGTGCAAAATTAAATTTTCCAAAGTATCCCTGCTTCAAAAAGAAAAAAAAAACCCCTGGGTAGTGAAATAACGAAGATACCCTTATGCGATGAATGTGTGTGCATGGATGCTACTTGTGTGATTGATGTATGCTGGTTGAATGTATGTGGTTTCTAGAATTAGGGAATAAACTTGAGACTGAAACTCGTAGATATAATTTAGAATTCGAAAGAACTACTTTTAAACTACTGTTCATAAGATTGTTCGTGGTTAATCAGTGAAAGAAATTAATAATTCATCAGATAAACACGAATCGGTAGAATGAGTATAAGGGGACGAGGGCGCTCTAGATGCGAATACCGGTGCGTACTCTACCATAATATACTAAGTGTTTCTTTTGGCTTTAGAATTAGAGTGCGCAGCGAAAGCATAGTGGTGAGACTTGGGTAGTACGATTAATAGTTAGTTGGAAATTTCGAGGACGAAATTTCCTTAAGGGGGTAGAACTGTAACATCCTGAATTTTTGGGCCTATGCGCTTAATGGGTGAAAATGAGTAATGAGTTAATTTAACTGTTAGGGGTCCAAATTGGGCTTAGGATGTGGTCAAGGCCTTGGTGAAATTTTTGTTTGGGCACTATAGAGTTTTAAAAGGTGGTATCTGTTTTTAAATTATGAAAATGAGCTTGTGGCCCAGTGGTCAGTGGCGCCACTTAGGGAGCAAGGAGGTGACGCCACAACAAGGGAGATAGGGGCCCAAAATTTAAGTTTCATGGAGCCCAATTCTTTTAATTTAAGTTAGCTAATTTTTAGCATTTGGGTTAGGTGGAGTGGATGGCAACAAGGCTCAAAAATAGGAGGATTTATATGAATAAGATAATGTAGATATTATAGTTGATAATATGGAAGATAAAAGGAGAAAAGATAGGAGCTATCTACAAGGCTAGGAGTTAGCCAAAATTTCTATAAATAGGGAGGGTTATCTTCTTTATTTTGCGACATTTAGGGTTTCTACCTTTTCTTTCTCTTCTTTCTTCTAAAAGCCGAAAACTTCATTATTCTCTTCTTTCTTCTACAAGCTGAAAACTCCATTATTCTCTTCTTTCTTCTAAAAGCCGAAAACTCCATCATTCTCTTTTTTCTTCTAAAAGCCGAAAACCCCATTATTCATTTCTCTTCTTTCTTCTAAAAGCCGAAAACTCTATTATTCTCTTCTTTCTTCTAAAAGCTGAAAACTCCATTACTCTCTTCTTTCTTCTACAAGCCGAAAACTCCATTATTCTCTTCTTTCTTCTAAAAGCCAAAAATTCCATTATTCTCTTCTTTCTTCTAAAAGTCGAAAACTCCATTACTCTCTTCTTTCTTCTAAAAGCCGAAAACTCCATTATTCTCTTCTTTCTTCTAAAAGCCGAAAACTCCATCATTCTCTTCTTTCTTTTAAAAGCTGAAAACCCCATTATTCTTTTCTCTTCTTTCTTCTAAAAGCCGAAAACTCTATTATTCTCTTCTTTCTTCTAAAAGCTGAAAACTCCATTACTCTCTTCTTTCTTCTAAAAGTCGAAAACTCCATTATTCTCTTCTTTCTTCTAAAAGCCAAAAATTCCATTATTCTCTTCTTTCTTCTAAAAGTCGAAAACTCCATTACTCTCTTCTTTCTTCTAAAAGCCAAAAACTCCATTATTCTCTTCTTTCTTCTAAAAATTGAAAACTCCATTATTCTCTTCTTTCTTCTAAAAGCTGAAAACTCCATTACTCTCTTCTTTCTCCTAAAAGCCGAAAACTCCATTATTCTCTTCTTTCTTCTAAAAGCCGAAAACTCCATTACTCTCTTCTTTATTCTAAAAGCCGAAAACTCCATTATTCTCTTCTTTCTTCTAAAGCCGAAAACTCCATTATTTTCTTATTTCTTCTAAAAGCCGAAAACTCCATTACTCTCTTCTTTCTTCTAAAAGCCGAAAACTCCATTATTCTCTTCTTTCTTCTAAAACCCGAACACTCCATTATTCTCTTCTTTCTTCTAAAAGCCGAAAACTCCATTATTCTCTTCTTTTTTCTAAAAGCTGAAAACTCCATCATTCTCTTCTTTCTTCTAAAAGCCGAAAACCCCATTATTCTTTTCTCTTCTTTCTCCTAAAAGCTGAAAACTCCATTATTCTCTTCTTTCTTCTAAAAGCTGAAAACTCTATTATTCTCTTCTTTCTTCTAAAAGCCGAAAACTCCATTACTCTCTTCTTTCTTCTAAAAGCCGAAAACTCCATTATTCTGTTCTTTCTTCTAAAAGCCAAAAATTCCATTATTCTCTTCTTTCTTCTAAAAGTCGAAAACTCCATTACTCCCTTCTTTCTTCTAAAAGCCGAAAACTCCATTATTTTCTTCTTTCTTCTAAAAATCGAAAACTCCATTATTCTCTTCTTTCTTCTAAAAGCCGAAAACTCCATCATTCTCTTCTTTCTTCTAAAAGCCAAAAACTCCATTATTCTCTTCTCTTCTTTCTTCTAAAAGCTGAATCTCTATAGATTTCTTCGAATCATCTTCTCTTCCTGATTTTCGTAAAAAGCCAGAATCCACTAGGAGTAGCCGAATCTTCTCTAGTAAGTAGATCTCTTAGATCTAAAAGCCAGAAACACTAGTCCCTGAATCTCATATCTCTTTTTGGGATTTCAAGACAGATAGTGGTGGTGTTGGCTACGGATAGCGTCGACTTAGAGGGTCTCGTTATAACGGTAATCAGGTGTGTAGATCCTTATCACATAAGTTTTATTTTGTATTATACCTGTTAAGGGCTGAAAAGCCAAAAAAATGAGGCTGTATGAACAGTCGTGTGTAGATCCTGTAGATCCTTATCATATAAGTTTTATTTTGTGTTATACCTGTTAGGGGATGAAAAGCCGGAAAATGAGACTGTATGAACAGTCGTGTGTAGATCCTCATCACATAAGTTTTATTTTGTATTATACCTGTTAGGGGCTGAAAAGCCGAAAAATGAGGCTGTATGAACAGTCGTGTGTAGATCCTTATCACATAAGTTTTATTTTGTATTATACTTGTTAGGGGCTGAAAAGCCGGAAAATGAGGTTGTATGAACAGTCGTGTGTAGATGTAATATCCTTAAAATGGGCTTATGCATTTATGCTTAATAGCATGCTTGAGTATGTTGTGAATGTGTATAATGAAATTTGTGAACTTTAGAAAATAGGAGAAAGCCTTAGAAAATATTAAGTTTTAAGTCTAAAATAGGAATCTAAGCAAGGTGGCCTTAAGAGAAAATGTAAGGGAAATGAGACATGAAATTGGGCTTGGAAGAGTGGCTACAAGGCGCCACTTAAAGCCTTTGGGAATGACGCCACAAGCTTGGTGCAGGTCTTGAGTTCGAGTCGCGTGGGAAGCAAAATTTTGAGGGTTTTAATTTTGCTTGTTGACGTCAAAAGAGGTGGAGGTAGTGGACGGCACTAAGGAGCTTAAGGGAGGAGTTTTATTCTCTTTAAAATTCGGCTAAATAAGAGATAAAAGAGGATAATTCTTTATAATTTTCGGCTTAATTGGAAGGATAAGTGTTGGATTATTCCCATTTATTTTGTGTAAGTGATAAGAGATAAATAATAGATTATTTATTTATTAATTCTAGATGAAGTGATAAGAGGAGAAAAGTAAGGAAATTGATAGAGTTGGCCGGCCAAGGGAGTATTTGGGTGGTATTTTCAGCTAATCATAGTGTCAGTGTGCTGAAATTTTTAATTCTCTTCTCATCTCTTCCTATAGCCAAATTTCCATTTGCTTCTTCCAAAGTCTTCTTTTTCTTTTTATTTTGTCAAGCCGAATTCCTCTTCTCCCTAAGTCCACCATTGCTGATTTCTCCCAAGTACCATACTCTTCCATTAAAGCCGAAACCCACTACTCTATCCTCTCTTCTTCTTTTCGCAAGACACCAAAAGTCGAAATCAAGTGACCACCCTTTAAGCCAAAGTCGAATCTGCTGTGGTGTCAGACAAAAGAGCTGTCGATTTCATCTATAGGGGTAAGATCAAGTTCGATTTTCATTCTATTCCTTTTAGGCCTGTCGAAATTCAGGAACTAATCCCTCAAATTGTTCTATGGTCGAATCTATGAAGGGTCATTCGGGATCTTGGCCTATTGTCGATTCCTAGGAGAAAGATTTTCGGGATTTCAAGAATTTAAGGTAAGTCATGTATTCGGCCAAAGGCCATTGATCATGTTCAAGTGATTGGAATCGGATCTAATATATGAGTCTATAGGGATTTCGACAGAGGGATACAAGGATTTCGGGATTTGAGAATTTTGAGGTAAGTACACATATACATTCGGCCAAGGCCCCATTTGATGATTAAGATCTATTTCTTATTTTTTGCAAAAGCCGAAACTAACATGTGACGTGATCTAATGCTTGGCCGAATGCAAGAAGGAATATAGCAAAGTTTTCGGGATTTGGTTAGCAGTGAAAACGGCACCAAGGTAAGGATTTAATTACCATAATCCTATTGGGATTTGGTTTTATGGCCGAATGGTTTTTAGTAAATTACTATATGGTGGCCGAATATAGGAACAAAGGATCTAGGATGCTAGATCGAGATCTTTAGAATTTGGAGTGAATTCGCTAAGTTAATCAGGTGTGTACCCCACACTAAATCTTAATAGTATTATGGCTTTAAATAATTATATGTGTTAATAAGAATGTGGAAAAAAATAATATGGCTAAGGTACCATGCAATGGTACAAAGTACTCAGGTACGTTTTTCTATTCCTACTAGGATTATGATATGATTTGTATGCCATGTATGTGAATAATGATAAGAATGTGAAATAATGCCTATGGCATGAGATTGCATGATATGAATGATATATGGGGCATATGGGATATTATGAAAGGGGAAGTGAATGTGGTGACTTATGTCACGATATCTGGATGTGGTGGCTTCGGTCACATTATCTGAATGTGGTGGCTTCGGTCACATTATCTGAATGTGGTGTCACATGACACAAAATATTATCTGGTGGCTATGCCACAATATTTATAGGGGCGATGAGCACGTCGACTGCAGCGACTGCCTTTGATGGTGTGTAGCGGATGGAGGGTTGACTTAGTAGTCCCCACGGTGTGCAGGTTGGTACGGGTGATGTGTAGCGGATGGAATCTAGGCTTGGGTTCGGGATTTGCATCATTATCTATGTTTGAATATTTACATGTATAATTTTGTATGCCATAAACTGTTGGGCCTTAGTGATGGTCGTACACATTGAGTCTGTTTGACTCACCCCGTTGTGGGAACATTTTTCAGGTGATGACCAGTAATGGACCGGGTCGGTAGGAGCTTAGGGGTGGCCATGCTCAGCTAGGAAAATTATTTATTTAGACATTTTATTTTTATTTAAGTACTTTAATTTATTTTGGGTTTGTTTTGATGTAATAAGGCCATAGTATGAACTTTATTTTATGCATGCACGTTAAATTATTTTATTATGATACGAACTTTTTATCAAATTAAAGACTAAGTAAATTTTATTTAAGAATGAACCCTAAACGTTTTGACACCTAAAAATAAATGATATTTTTTAATGAAACCTAAAACAAATTCGGCATATCTTTTAACTTAAAGTTTTGAAACTAACCATGGAATCTTTATAAAACTTATGTTTCAAAAATAAACTGGCTTCCAACTTAAGCCCAACCCAAATCGAGTTTTCTCCCAAAATCACTCAAAGTTTTCCAAAGAATAAACGAATTTGAACCGGTTTTTCTCGAGGAACATACCAGATCTGGTCGAGGCTCGTGGGCCAGGTTTAGGGTGTTTCAGTTTGGTATCAGAGCCCAGTTTTAAACTCTAGGCCTTGGGTTTAAGGCCCAAAACGTTTTCAAAGTTAAGCCCAAAAGAATTTAGTGAAAATTTTATAAGCAGGTTTTTCTGGCATGGCACCTAAGTCTCCGACCCGGAGTCCACCAGGTAAGTACCCCTATCCCTTGTGTGATTTATATTATGATGTGTAGAAGGGTAGAAATGGAATGGAACATAGATAAGCATGATAAGTAATTAAACAAACCTGTGTCTAAGTTGCCGAGTTAAGGTGTGGCAACCATTATGCGCATGTCTAGGATTGGTATTCGGTGGGAGCTTGGTATTTAAGCAGTCCGTGTGACTGACCTCCTCTCCACTCGAATCCTACCTGGTGCGTAGCTACGGTTCACCCTAACCAAGAGGACTTATTTATGGGCTAAACCCCTAACTAAAACCCGAAAGGGACTAGCCGTATTTTCATAAAAACTCTAGTTTTAGACCTCTTAAAACTACCCTTTGATTTGTAAATACGATATTCTATAAAAAAAAATTTCTGAAATATTTCCTATTTGCAAATTACTAAAATGCCCTGGTTGAAAAATTACAAAAATGCCCTTGATTTCTAAAATTTTCATACTACCCCTGGTTTCAATAAAATTTTCTTACTTTGTAGAAGTATCCAAAAACCCTATTTTGCGAAAGTCCAAAATACCCCGATTTGAAAAATTTACGAAATTACCCCTGGTTTACCAAAATTACCAAAATGACCCTGCTTTCCGAAATTTTGGCCATACCTTTGATTTGAGAAAATTTAAAAAAAAAATTCCCTAGAGTTTGAAATTTCAAGGTGCCCTAATTTACTAAGATTTACAGATTGACCCCGATTTATTACCAAAATACCCCTGTAGGACAAATGACGAAAATACCCCTGGGATAGGAACGGACAGAAATGTCCGAAGAGTGAATGTGTATGGGAGATATTATGAAATGGATGTGCTTTTCTGTGAATTAGGATAGAAAACTTGAGATTTTGAATGATCGAAAGAACCCCTATTAAGCTCCTTTCATAAAACTCTTCGCGAATAATCAGTGGAATAAAAGCTAATTCATAAAATTTCTTAATCAGATTAAAGCGCAATCGTTAGAAATGAGTTCTAGAGGACGTGGTCGTTGTGGACGTGGTCAAGGAAGAATGACTGTGTTGGAACCCGTTAGGTCGGGTCAAGGGACTGACAATGAGGTACCACCACCAGCTGTTGGTGCTGAACGGCAAGATCAGACTGGGGATGATGCTATGTTGCAGGCTGTGCTGCGAGTTTTGGAGCTGGTGGCTGGAGCAGGTGGAAATATGGGAGCCTGGAAATCTGTACCCGAGCGACTCCGAGCCAATGGGGCTGAAGTGTTCCGTGGAGTATCTGGTGTGGCACCCAGTACAGCTGAATATAGGTTGGAAGCAACGGAACAGATTATGGATGAGTTGGATCTGACCCCTGAGGAGAAACTGAAAGGAATGGTGGCGCTGCTACGCGATAAAGCGTATCAGTGGTGGCTCACAGTTCGAGATGGTGCCACAGCTGAGGATCTTACTTGGGAATATGTTAAGGCGGCATATCAAAAGAAGTATGTTGGAACCAGATATATCGATGCGCAGAGGAAGGCTTTTCTGGGGCTGGTTCAAGGGAACAAGTCCGTGGCAGAGTACGAAGCTGAATTTCTGAGGTTGAGCCGGTATGAGGAGTAGTGGCTACGGAGCATGAGCGGTGTGTCCAGTTTAAGGACGGACTAAGGGATGACCTGAGGTTGTTGGTCGCTCCACATCAAGAGCGAGAGTTTTCTGCATTAGTAGAGAAAGCTAAGATAGCGGAAGGAATTAAGCAGTCTGTAAGGCAGCACTCTGATCGAAATAAGCAGAAAAGAGGATTTGGGCCGTCAGGGTCAGCTGGGAATGTTCAGAAGAGGCCTAGAGTTGATGGGCCGCGAGGTCAGCAAGCTGGTACTGGAGGGCAATATCGCACTTGTGAGTAATGTGGGAAGAAGCACTTAGGGGAATGTTGGAAGAAGACAGGAGGATGCTTCAAGTGTGGGTCAAAGGACCATATGATTAAGGATTGTCCTATGAGGCCGGATGGGAATAGACCAGTAGTTCAGAATGTTAATCAGGCTGGTAGAGGTGGACAGCAGCCTCAGCGAGGCCGTGGTCTGAATGGCCGAGGTAATGGCACTGGAAGAGGACGTGGAACACCTGGTAGAGGTGCTAATAATACTGAGGCAAGGCAACCGGGCTTGGTATATGCAGTTCGCCGTAAGGAAGATGGAGACGCGCCGGACGTCATAACTGATACGTTCCTTGTTTGTGGCAAGCCTTATTTTGCTCTGATTGATGTGGGTTCGACCCATTCGTATGTTGCATGTAGAGTAGTGAAAACTCTAGACATAGTCTCTGAACTTTCTGATAGGGAGATGACTGTAGTAAGCCCACTAGGTCAAACTATAGTAGTGAACAAGATCTTTCGGAAAGTGCCTCTAGAAATTCAAGGAGTAGTATTTTCTGCCAACTTAATGGAATTACCTTTCGGAGAGTTCGATCTCATACTTGGCATGGATTGGCTGGTGAAGTATCAAGCTGTATTGGATTGCGCAGCTAAGCGAATGGAGTTGAGGACTCCAAAGGATGAGGAAGTTGTTATGATCGGAGAAAGAAGAAACTACTTGTCTAACGTAGTTTCTGCTCTAAAGGCTGATAAGATGGTTCGAAAAGGATGCAAGGCGTTCTTGGCCTTTGTTAGTGCGCTGGACACAAAGGAAGAAGGTGTTAGTGGAGTTAGGACTGTAAAGGATTTTGTGGATGTCTTTCCGGAGGAATTACCTGGAATACCCCCGGATAGGGAGGTGGAGTTTGGAATTGATCTGCTGCCTGGGACAGCTCCTGTGTCAATCGCTCTGTACAGAATGGCACCCAAGGAGTTGGTTGAGCTCAAGGCTCAAATCCAAGAATTGCTGGATCGTGGGTTTATCCGACCCAGTGTGTCTCCAAGGGGAGCACCGGTCTTGTTCATGAAGAAGAAGGACGGAACTATGCGTATGTGCATAGACTATCGTCAGTTGAACAAGCTGACTATCAAGAACAAGTATCCTTTGCCAAGGATAGACGACTTGTTCGATCAGCTGAAGGGAGTGGCGGTATTCTCAAAGATCGACTTAAGGTCTGGATATCATCAGCTTAAGGTGAAGGAAGCCGATATCCATAAGACGGCTTTTCGGACAAGGTATGGGCATTTCGAGTTCGTTGTAATGCCGTTTGGATTGACGAACGCCCCAGCTGCGTTCATGGATATGATGAACCGGGTTTTTCAACCATACTTGGATAGGTTCGTCGTGGTGTTTATCGACGATATCTTGGTGTATTCCAAGTCTGAAGAGGAGCATGATGAGCATCTCCGGATAGTGTTGGAAGTGTTAAGGGAAAAGAAGCTCTATTCCAAATTCAGCAAGTGTGAATTTTGGCTTAAGGAGGTTGCATTTTTAGGACATGTGGTGTCTGCAGAAGGAATAAGGGTGGATCCTAGGAAGATTGAGGCAGTGTTGGATTGGAAACCACCTAAGTCTGTGGCTGAGGTTCGTAGTTTCTTGGGATTGGCAGGCTACTACAGAAGGTTCGTAGAAGGGTTTTCATCAATAGCCACGCCTTTGACAAAGTTATTGAGGAAGGAAGTACCTTTCGTTTGGACGGATAAGCAACAGGAGAGCTTTGAGAAGCTTAAGAGGGTCTTGATTGAAGCTCCGGTATTGATTCACCCGGAGGCAGGAAAGGATTTCGTGGTGTATTGTGACGCTTCTCATACAGGATTGGGATGCGTACTTATGCAAGATGGGAAAGTAGTCGCTTATGCGTCTCGACAATTAAGGCCACATGAGGTTAACTACCCAACTCATGATTTGGAATTGGCGGCAGTGGTCTTTGCTCTTAATGCGTGGAGGCACTATCTCTATGGAGAAAAGTCAGTGATCTACACAGACCATAAGAGTCTTAAGTATCTGTTGACTCAGAAGAGTTAAACTTGAGACAGCGAAGGTGGGTGGAGTTACTGAAGGACTATGACTGTTCAATAGAGTATCATCCGGGCAAGGCGAATGTAATGGCGGATGCCCTAAGTCGGAAGGTTGTGTCAGATCTGAGGGCATTGTTTGCACATCTGAGCTTGTATGATGATGGAAGTCTGCTGGCAGAGCTGCAAGTTAAGCCAACGTGGTTGAATGAAGTGAAGGAGGGACAGTTGGTTGATGATGAATTAAGTATTAAGCTACAGCAAGTACAGAACGAGGAGTTGGAGGATTATGGTATTAATGACGAGGGAGTATTGTGCTTCAAGGGTAAGGTCTGTATGCCTAAGGATCAGGAGTTAAGACAGAGAATTCTTCAGGAATCGCATGGTAGCCCTTATGCTATGCATCCTGGAGGTAATAAGTTGTATAGAGTTTTACGGGAATAGTTTTGGTGGCCTGGACTTAAGAGGGAAGTTACAGAATTTGTTGGCAAGTGCTTGACGTGTCAGCAAGTTAAGGCTGAACACCAAGTTCCGTCAGGATTACTTCAACCGATAATGATTCCGCAGTGGAAGTGGGAGCGAATTACCATGGACTTCGTTAGTGGGTTTCCCCTTACGCCTACTAAGAAGGACTCGGTGTGGGTGATAGTGGATCGGTTGACAAAGTCCGCGCATTTCATCCCGGTGAGAGTTGACTATTCTCTGCAAAAGTTGGCAAAATTGTATGTGGCTGAAATTGTAAGGTTGCATGGAGTTCCACTATCGATTATTTCGGATAGGGACCCAAGGTTTACGTCTCGATTCTGGAAAGCTCTATATCAGGCTTTAGGTACCAAATTGGACTTCACCACGGCATTTCATCCACAATCCGACGGGCAATCTGAACGAGTAATTCAAGTGTTAGAGGATATGTTGAGAGGCTGTGTGATAGACTTCAGAGGAAGTTGGGAAGAGTATTTGCCTTTAGCGGAATTTTCCTACAATAACAGCTATCAAGCTAGTATTCGGATGGCACCGTATGAAGCGTTGTATGCACGGAAGTGTTGCACTCCTACGTGTTGGACAGAATTGGGGGAACGTCGAGTTTTGGGTCCAGAGTTAGTGGCGGAATCTGAAGAGAAGGTTGAGATAATTCTAGCTCGATTGAAGGAAGCGTCTGATAGACAGAAATCCTACGCGGATCTCAAACGAAAAGAGATAGAATTTGATGTGGGAGATCAAGTATTTCTTAAAGTTTCGCCTTGGAAGAAGGTGATGAGATTTGGGCGAAAAGGGAAGTTAAGTCCAAGGTTTATAGGACATTATCGGGTACTGAAGCGAGTTGGACCAGTGGCATACCAGTTGGAGTTGCCACCGGAGTTGAAGCAGATGCACGACGTATTCCATGTGTCCATGCTACGTCGTTATCGATCGGATCCATCTCATGTGGTTCCGGTTGAAGAGGTGGAGCTAAGGCCAGATTTATCCTACGAGGAAGAGCCGATTCAGATTCTAGAACGAGATGTGAAAGTGTTACGAAGGAAGTCAGTTCCTTTAGTCAAGGTACTGTGGAGGAATCATGGATCGGAAGAAGCTTCGTGGGAGCCAGAAGAAGCAATGCGACAGCAATACCCTCATCTATTTCACCCAGGTAATTTCGAGGACGAAATTATTTTAAGGGGGTAGAACTGTAATATCCTTAAAATGGGCTTATGCATTTATGCTTAATAGCATGCTTGAGTATGTTGTGAATGTGTATAATGAAATTTGTGAACTTTAGAAAATAGGAGAAAGCCTTAGAAAATATTAAGTTTTAAGTCTAAAATAGGAATCTAAGCAAGGTGGCCTTAAGAGAAAATGTAAGGGAAATGAGACATGAAATTGGGCTTGGAAGAGTGGCTACAAGGCGCCACTTAAAGCCTTTGGGAATGACGCCACAAGCTTGGTGCAGGTCTTGAGTTCGAGTCGCGTGGGAAGCAAAATTTTGAGGGTTTTAATTTTGCTTGTTGACGTCAAAAGAGGTAGAGGTAGTGGACGGCACTAAGGAGCTTAAGGGAGGAGTTTTATTCTCTTTAAAATTCGGCTAAATAAGAGATAAAGGAGGATAATTCTTTATAATTTTCGGCTTAATTGGAAGGATAAATGTTGGATTACTCCCATTTATTTTGTGTAAGTGATAAGAGATAAATAATAGATTATTTATTTATTAATTTTAGATGAAGTGATAAGAGGAGAAAAGTAAGGAAATTGATAGAGTTGGCCGGCCAAGTGAGTATTTGGGTGGTAGTTTTGGCTAATCATAGTGTAAGTGTGCCGAAATTTTTAATTCTCTTCTCATCTCTTCCTATAGCAGAATTTCCATTTGCTTCTTCCAAAGTCTTCTTTTTCTTTTTATTTCGTCAAGCCGAATTCCTCTTCTCCCTAAGTCCACCATTGCCGATTTCTCCCAAGTACCATACTCTTCTATTAAAGCCGAAACCCACTACACTCTATCCTCTCTTCTTCTTTTCGCAAGACACCAAAAGCCAAAATCAAGTGACCACCCTTTAAGCCAAAGCCGAATCTGCTGTGATGTCAGACAAAGGAGCTGTCGATTTCATCTATAGGGGTAAGATCAAGTTCAATTTTCATTCTATTCCTTTTAGGCCTATCGAAATTCAGGAACTAATCCCTCAAATTGTTCTATGGCCGAATCTATGAAGGGTCATTCGGGATCTTGGCCTATTGTCGATTCCTAGAAGAAAGACTTTCGGGATTTCAAGAATTTAAGGTAAGTCTTGTATTCGGCCAAAGGCCATTGATCATGTTTAAGTGATTGGAATCGAATCTAATATATGAGTCTATAGGGATTTTGACAGAGGGATACAAGGATTTCGGGATTTGAGAATTTCGAGGTAAGTACACATATACATTCGGCCAAGGCCCCATATGATGATTAAGATCTATTTCTTATTTTTGCAAAAGTCGAAACTAACATGTGACGTGATCTAATGCTTGGCCGAATGCAAGAAGGAATATAGCAAAGTTTTCAGGATTTGGTTAGCAGTGAAACGGCACCAAGGTAAGGATTTAATTACCATAATCCTATTGGGATTTGGTTTTATGGCTGAATGGTTTTTAGTAAATTACTATATGGTGGCCGAATATAGGAACAAAGGATCTAGGACGCTAGATCGAGATCTTCGGAATTTGGAGTGAATTCGCTAAGTTAATCAGGTGTGTACCCCACACTAAATCTTAATAGTATTATGGCTTTAAATAATTATATGTGTTAATAAGAATGTGGAAAAAAATAATATGGCTAAGGTACCATGCAATGGTACAAAGTACTCAGGTACGTTTTTCTATTCCTACTAGGATTATGATATGATTTGTATGCCATGTATATGAATAATGATAAGAATGTGAAATAATGCCTATGGCATGAGATTGCATGATATGAATGATATATGGGGCATATGGGATATTATGAAAGGGGAAGTGAATGTGGTGACTTATGTCACGATATCTGGATGTGGTGGCTTTGGTCACATTATCTGAATGTGGTGGCTTCGGTCACATTATCTGAATGTGGTGTCACATGACACAAAATATTATCTGGTGGCTATGCCACAATATTTATAAGGGCGATGAGCACGTCGACTGCAGCGACTGCCTTCGATGGTGTGTAGCGGATGGAGGGTTGACTTAGTAGTCCTCACGGTGTGCAGGTTGGTACGGGTGATGTGTAGCGGATGGCATCTAGGCTTGGGTTCGGGATTTGCATCATTATCTATGTTTGAATATTTACATGTATAATTTTGTATGCCATAAACTATTGGGCCTTAGTGATGGTCGTACACATTGAGTCTGTTTGACTCACCCCGTTGTGGGAACATTTTTCAGGTGATGATCAGTAATGGACGGCAAGAGCTTAGGGGTGGCCATGCTCAGCAAGGAAAATTATTTATTTAGACATTTTATTTTCATTTAAGCACTTTAATTTATTTTGGGTTTGTTTTGATGTAATAAGGCCATAGTATGAACTTTATTTTATGCATGCACGTTAAATTATTTTATTATGATACGAACTTTTTATCAAATTAAAGACTAAGTAAATTTTATTTAAGAATGAACCCTAAACGTTTTGACACCTAAAAATAAATGATATTTTTTTAATGAAACCTAAAACAAATTCAGCATATCTTTTAACTTAACGTTTTGAAACTAACCATGGAATCTTTATAAAACTTATGTTTCAAAAATAAACTGGTTTCCAACTTAAGCCCAACCCAAATCGAGTTTTCTCCCAAAATCACTCAAAGTTTTCCAAAGAACAAACGAATTTGAACCGGTTTTTCTCGAGGAACATACCAGATCTGGTCGAGGCTCGTGGGCCGGGTTTGGGGTGTTTCAGTAGATCCTTATCACATAAGTTTTATTTTGTATTATACCTGTTCGAGGCTGAAAAGCTGGAAAATGAGGCTGTATGAACAGTCGTGTGTAGTTCTCTAACACACTAATAATCTGTATGAATATATGTATGTTTATGTTATGGGCTAAAAAGCCAGAAAGTGGCTGTGTAGACAGTCGAATGAAACCCAAAAAGGGTTAGGCAAGGAATGCCAGATACGTAATCATAGAACTTCTCTATGTGCATCGATGTATGCGAAAGACTGTAATCTCTTAGGTGGTAGACTGTTTTGATTTTGCATGAATGTATGCATAGGATGGGTTTGATATGAAAAGGGGAAGAGCATGATTAGATCACATGGTGATCGGTGGTAGAAAACCCACCTAACAAAATGTTAGATCACATGGTGATCGGTGGTAGAAAACCCACCTAATGAAATGTTAGATCACATGGTGATCGGTGGTAGAAAACCCACCCAATGAAATGTTAGATCACATGGTATCGGTGGTAGAAAACCCACGAAATGAAATGTTAGGTCACTTGGTGATCGGTGGTAGAAAACCCACGTTAAAATTCCTGATTGATAGGAATAGGCAGTACGACTGTCGTTTTGGTGTATAGCGGATGGAGGGTTGATTGTAGAAATCCCCAAGGTGTGATGGTTGGTACAGGTTGGTGTGTAGAGGATGGAATTCTAGGATGGGTTGGGCTTTGCGTCATTTATTATCTGTCATGTGATTATGATTGTTGCCATTGTGTATGGGCCAGGGCTCATAATGTGTTTGTGGGCCCAAGCCTTTTATGTGTTTTCGGGATTTACACACTGAGTCTTGGTGACTCACCCTATTATTTTTCCCTAACTTTTCAGATGAGCAGTAGATCGTGGACATGGGAGCCGAGACAGACTCGAGGGGCCATCAAGTTTTTATTTCTATAGATTATTTTCGGTTTTCCTTTAAGTTTTGTTTTGGGAATATTTAGGTAATAAGGCCCCATAGTTTATATTCGCCTAAGTAGTTTTTTTTTTAATATTTGCAACTTATGAATTTATGTCAGGGGTTTGTTTATACCAAATAATAATAATACAAGGTTTCTTTTCAAATGTCACTTATTTATTCAAATATTACCTAATAACTTACGATTTCCAAAACCAACTTAGCAAAAGATTTTAACGTTCAACCGTAGCATACCAGATCCGGTCGAAACGTATGGGCCGGGTTTGGGGTGTTACAACAAATAATTGTACAATTTATATATTAAATACTTTCTTATATAATCGTAAAAAAGATAGTATTAAATTTAAAATATTGAATTAATTATCATTATAGTTTAGATTTTATGGTTTAGAGTATAAATGGTGTAGGGTGTAAGGTTAGGAGTCACTATTTTAATGTTTAGGGATTATATGGTTTAAGAGTTGTGGTTTAATGTTTAAGCTATGGTTAATGGCTATGGGGTTTAAGGGTTAAAGGTTATGGGTTTAGGGTTCAAGGACTAGTGGTACAAGGGTAGGCGTTAGGATTTATGGGGTTAGGGCTAAAAGGTTTAGGGTTTACGGTTTAGGGTAAATAGTGTCTTTTAATTTATATATTAAATAATTTATTATGTAATTGTAAAAGAGATAAAATTAATTTTAATATATTAAAATTATTTAATAGATAAATAGATAAACTTTATATATATTAAATGATTTAGGTTTTAAAGTTTAATTGAGATTTGTAAAATGATGAAATTATTTGAAATATTAAAAAATAAAGAAAAAGTAAAACTCAAAAAATAAAAAGTTTATAAAAATAAAAAAAAGAAATATTGTCATACAAGTTGTTATGTTTAAAAATTTAAAAAGTTTTAGTCGTCATTATTTCTGTTTACAAAAACTGTTCAATTTTGTTTAATCTTAAATTAATAATTTAAATTAAACTATTTAAAAAATTGAGGTGAACATTAACTAAAATAAAATAAGTACTAAAATGAAAATATTATACAAATTTAAATACATTACCCTTACCTGCCGACTATTGTATGTATATTGCAAATAAAATATTGAAGTACATAATAATATTAATAGTAATTTTTTTTAAATATCATAGTTTATTCAATACTACGTTATACTTTATTTTTATTTGTTGATAGTTACAATAATAATCATATAATATATTTTCACATACAAATAAAAATCATCCAATAAAAATTAAAATAATAAAAGGCACAAAGTGAGAGTAATACGGCACCGCTTCATTTTGAAATTTTAGTGGCGTTTTTAAAAGAAACACCGTAACAAAATATTATATGTTTAAATGACACAATTTTATATGTGTTATTAGTGGCGCTTTGTATAAAACGCCACAAAAATATATCAAGCAACTGCTAAACGGCGTCGTTTCGTCTAAAAATGCGGCGAATGTATCAAGTGTCCAAACAAACGACGTCGTTTTGTACTATGTTTTTAGTGGCATTTTGTATAAAAACGCCGCAAATAAGTTGTCATTAGTGGTGTTTTATCATAAGCGCCGCAAATTTTTATGCACCTCACTTAAACGAGGTCGTTATTTTAGCCCCCAAATTTCCTCAAAGTCAGATTCCCCCGATTTTTTCAGCCAAGTTCCTAAAATTTTCTTGCCCTAATTTCGCAATTTCCCCCAATCTCTTCTTCCCCAATTTCGTGATTGAATTTCTGAGAAACTTTTGCAACCTACTGTTTTGCTACTTTACAAAAAGGATAAGAAGATATTTATATATGTTTGTTTTGTTCTTATTCATTCTTTTTTAGGGTTTAGATATTGATTTAGATTTCAAAAACTGTACAAACACAGATTGGGCATATTTGCTAATTTTAAAACAAGAGGTCCAATTCTTTTTTGAACTATTCTTTATTTCTCAGGTTGGCTACACCAAAAATCAAGAGGAAAAGCATTTTCATGGTGTCATCGTGTTAGAGGTAAGAATACGTTTCTTTACCTTTTAATTTTGAGGCTATTTTTGTTTATTGGCTGAATCCCCCAAACTGAAGGGTTAGAACTGCATGCCATGTTCAGATTAGAAGGAGTTATATATATAGCTTTATTTTGGATTCAGATAATTGATATTCAAGGGTTAATATTTGTATATGCTTTAATGAAACACCCCAAACCCGGCCCACGAGCCTTGACCGGATCTGGTATGTTCCCCGGTGTAAACTGTTTCAAATTCTTTTGTGACTTAGGAAAAACTTGTGTGTTTTGAAAGAAAATTTGTTTTGGGTTGGGCTTGAGTTGAAAATGAGTTTATTTGATTAAAAATCCTTTAGCTTTAGGTGACAAAACGTTTAGGGTTGGTTTTGATAATAAATTTACTTAATCTTTCAATTAATAAATATTTGTAACATAATAAATCAAAGTGAAGTAAAGAAATTCAACTATGGCCTTATTACATTAAATAATCCCAAAATAAACTTAAAATACTTAAAATAAAATAAAAGTCCAAATAATAAATTTTTCCTTGTTGTGCATGGCCACCTTTAAGCTCCTGCCGACCCGGTCCATTACTGATCATCACCTGGAAGAAAAAGTTCCCCAACGGGGTGAGTCAAACAGACTCAATGTGTACACAAACACTAAGTCTTAACATTTCAGGCATGCATTATCATATCACATACATATTCAAATAACAGGTAAAAATAATGATGCAACCGAAACCCAAACCTATTAAGCCATCCGCTACACTCCCCCGTACCAACCTGTACACCGTGGGGACTACTAAGTCGACCTCATTCCGCTACACTCCATATCGCGGTCTTAGGTCACCGCATTCGTGGTCTTAGGTCACACGTTCAGATTACTGTGGTCTTAGGTCACCACATTCAGATATCACGGTCTTAGGTCACCGTGTTTGTGGTCTTAGGTCACCACATTCACTTCCCCTTTTCATATAACCCATATGCCCAAATCATATTATGCATTAACATGCCAAAGTTCACATTCTTATCATTATTCTCGTGTTACTTATAACATATTTCATAATCCTATTAGGAGTAGGAAACGGTGAGCACTTTGTACCATAGTAGGGTACTTAGCCATATTTTCACATTCTTAATAACACATTTAATCTAAACCATAGCCATGAACATATTAAAACTTAGGGTAGGGTACACACTTGATTCGCTTAGGGTTTCCAATCCAAATCCCGAAAAGCTTGATCTAATGCCTTAGATCTTAGATCTCTACATTTAATCAATCATTTAATACTTAGTAAAGAGCCATTCGGCCATAAATCCAAATCCTAGTAGGATTAGTACACTAAAACTTACCTTGGTGTCGAATTGACTATAGTCAAATCCCGAAACTTCGCAGAGTTGTCCCCTTGCAATCGGCTAGGCACTAAAATCACTTAACTAATTAGTTTTGGCTTTTAAACGAAATAAGAAATAGATCTTCATACCAAAATAAGCCTTGGCCGAATGCTATAGACACTTGCCTTGTGGATTTTAAATCCCGAAACTCACCGAATAACTAGGGAACACGCGGCCTATGGTGTACCTTCGGGAAAAGAACTTCTCCTTCCTTGTAGTTGACACTTAGTAAATCCCGAAAGATCTCCTCAAGGTTTCGGCAACAAGAATATTGATGGGATTAGTCCTAGATTTTCGACAAATCTAAAAGAAAAAGGATGGAAATCGAATGATAACTAGTTCTTACCCTTAATATTGAATTCGACAGATCCCTCCTAACACCACTTCAGAGATTCGGCTTAGAGACTTGATGAACAATCGGCTATGACTAAAAGAACCTGCTTTCGACTTGTGGAAGGTTATGAAAGAAGAAGAGAAAAGAGTTTGAGCAATTTGGTAATGAAGTTTCGGCTACACAAGGTGTATTTTCGGCTTGGCAAAACAATGAAGAAAGGAGATATTTGCTAGAGAGAATTCGGTAGAGAGAGAGTTGAAAGAAAGAATGAATGGCCCTCTTTTCCTTTTATAGCTGAAATTACTAGGCTAGAGTCCCTTACTTGGCCACCACTCTTCTATTTTGATAACTTTATCCTTTTAATTATCACAAAATAAAAGAATTAATCCAACAATTATCTCTTGAAAATAATGATAAATAAATCCATTATTTATCTCCTATTTAGACGAAATTTAAAGAGAATAAAACTCCTCTTTTAGAAGCCTTGTGCCGTCCACCTCTCTGCTTCTGGAAGCAAAAATAAAACTTCTTTTATTTGCTTCCCAAGTGACTCGAACCCAGGCCCAATTGCACCTGCTTGTGGCGTCACCCACCTGGGCCTTTAGTGACATCTTCAGGCCACTTTTCCAAGCCTGATTGTGTGTCAAATTCCTCCTATTACTTTTCTTAAGGCCACCTTGCCTTAATTTCCTCTTTTTAAACCTTAAAACTTGACATTTCTTTACATTTCCAAGTTTCCAAAAATTTTCGTTTGCCTCCTTTAAACTTAACATTTCCTTACATTTCCAAGTTTCCAGAAATGTTCACTTTCCTCTTTTGACTCATTTCCAAATCATTTCCTTACCTTTCCAGGACATTTCCCTACATTTCCAAGACAAGACATTTCCTTACATTTCCAGGACATTTCCTTACATTTCCACACATTTCCTTACATTTCCTTACATTTCCTTACATTTCCTTACATTTCCATACATTTCCATACATTTCCTTACATTTCCTCATATCTTAGGGTTCCTAAAACTCCTCAGAACACATCCAACACACCCACTGAGCCCACTATCTCATAAATTACGTACGAACGCATAACCCCTAATCTAGGATGTTACATTTAAATTTGTTGGTTTTAATATGCAAAAACCAAATTGGATGTTTAAGAATATCGAAATTTACACTATCCATTGTCATTCTTAATTTTCAGGCAAACAGTATCATTGTCATGCTATGAGTAACTTTCAGGGAGAATTTCATCCATATTATTATTAGTGAATGGGATATGTTGATCTTCCAGTTTATAATCAGAGTCAAGTTTCACAGCTTACAAAGAATTTACATAATAATAAGCATGAACTTGGAATTTTGCTGTTTGTTTTAATTGTTATTTGTTCCCTTCAGTGCTATAATAGTTAAAAAGTTTCTCAAGAGAACTCAGCTTTTGTTATTGCCCATATGTTTCTGCTCTTTTGATTAAAATAGAAAGGTTACTGATATTGTTTTGCATGCAGAAAATTCTTCTGGCAGTTGGACATGTTCATTAGGTTTGTGGTGCTTGAACCCGTCTGTTGTATTCAGAGATGTATCTAATCTTTCATTATCAGTCATCTTAACTTCTGGGTAAGAATGGTCCTTATTTAAATGTTTCAATTGCTTGCCTTGCATCAATGAACCTTTTATGCATCATAAAAAACTATGTTCAGCTTTGTGCAACCTTGAAATATCGTCTCCCAAATTTTTTTGCAAGTTTATAGCCAAGTCAAAGCGAAGTCAAAATCTTAGCCACCGAAGTTGTATAGGGATTCAAGAGAAAAGTGTTACTTGCACTAAGATAATTTATGTATGTTCAATCCTCTGTGATTTATCTCTATGGGATAATTGAGTTTGACTTATTTATGTTATTCGGATTTAAGTGTGAGAGTTAGAAATTGATACGTTGAATATGGATTTATTTATTTATATATATATATATTTAGATGTGTATTAGAAATAGGTGTTAGTTGACTTACTAATTATGATCTAAACTTGAAAAGGAAATCTCATTGAATTCAAACTCAATTTCATCGATTTGAATTCCAAAAAATTTGAATCTGTAGTGATTTGAAATAACTTGAAATGATTTGGAGACATAATTAATAACGTTTGATATGTCCTTCCCATGAATTTGATTGCCATCTTATGCTTCATTGTTATAAAATACTGTTAGGGATGATACCTAGGTTGGACATAAATTGCTTCAAATATGTGAGTTTATGGCCATTTATTTGCCTCATCTGTGAACTAGATTCTGTTATGATAGTATATGGTCGAGGAATGTTTTATGGAAGAACTGGAATAAAGGTCCTAAACAGGCATATAATGCGTAAGGGTAGCAACTTCTTGATTTCCTTTGCTCTTCTATGATCTTATTAAGAGTTTCAAGCTATTGATACTTAAGCTGGTATTTCTTGAGACAACTGATTGCAACTGCTATAACTAAGTTTTTTATCTAATTTGATGCAGGTTGCACTGTTGGGTGGAGTTCTATTCAGGTAAATACTCCTAAAATTGAGTATTAACAAATTAATATTTGAATAAGATTGTTTGCAGCTTTGGGTATTACTCAAATTGATTTTTAGCCAATATATAAATCAGGTTTCGTATCTAATACTTATCCTGTTATTTTATTAAAATATATTACTTATAGAAATTTTGATTTTTTTTCTCATTCTTATATTGTTTTACTTTTAAATCTTAGCTGAGCTTGTACCATTTACCGCTGGCCTTGAAGGTTTGTTGATATCAACACATTGTTTCGTTTTCAACTTATTACCCAATTTTCTTCTTATGTTTCTCCCCGCCACTATCTCATGACTTTTAATGGCTACCCACAGGCTATGCTATACCACTTGTTGACAGAATTGTTGCTGAAAACCGGTTTAGTCATCGACTCTATAGGCCTTCTGCAGTTAGCACGTAAGTATGCTGAAAACTGGTTTAATTTGTAATTAGGCATGTCCATATTGACATTGCCAAATCAGGAAGCAGTTAAGTGTGCTTTTCAGACCTTACTTATCTTCGTCGCTAGCCTTTGGCATGTGCCTTTCGATCTTATTTTTTATTAAACATTTATAATAAGATTATTAAAAAAAATTCACCATCAAACCAAACAAAATTAAAATTTCATGCTTGGGATAAAATTTTGTATTACATTCTGCTTTTGAAATTGTTTAATATTTTATTTAATATTGGATCCATATTGAAAATGGGTACATTCTGCCACTCATTTTTCCCAAAGCTTTATTACTACTTATATTGATCATTTATTTAATCTCAGTCTTTTTTTTTTGTTTAATAGTATGTTACTTAATCTTAAAATACGAATCATTTTTCCTGAAATCTTGTTCGGCTGCTAGTTTCCATATTTCTCTGACTCTTGAAGTACCCTTGTCCGACACATAAATACAGGGATATGACCTATAATGATCTTCTAAATACATGGAAAAACTTAGAAAATCTAACCCGAGACATTATTCAATGCTATTGTTTGTTCTTTTGGCGTTTATCCAATATAAGCTTTCATTCTAATTCAACTGCCTCCTTTGCAGGTTTTATATAGTAACTGAAGCTTAAGTTCTAAAGGATTGACAAAAAGCTGTAATTACCTGGTAAGTATCAAACACATTGAACTGTTGAAAAATGATTTTACACCATTTTACACCTTTTAATTTATCAACTGATTTGTACCAATTTGCAGCCTCTATTTCTTGGTGAGAGTGGAGTAGAGCAGCTTCTTGAAATTATTAAGGTACGTTTTAGTTAAAAATTATGATCAGTAAGAGTTATATCATGATGAATTTGTTCAAATTGCTGTCCAAATTGCTGTTTATTATCCTGCTTGGTTGGTATATATGCTGTTTATTATATTGCTATCCAATAAAATAAAAGATTCAAAATATATCGGCTGGAAACCTAACGGGTTGCCTTATATCTCATTGTAATATATAACGGATCCTCCCCAGGTGTAACAATGCCACGTATGATGAATCTTAAAGATTTTCTGTCCAAAAATTGTTGTTTATTATCCTACTTGGTTGGTATATATGCTATTTATTATATTGCTATCCAATAAAATAAAAATTCAAAGTATATCGGCTGGAAACCTAACGGGTTGCCTCATATCTCATTGTAAGATATAACGGATCCTCCCCAGGTGTAACAATGCCACTATGATGAATCTTAAAGATTTTCTGTCCAAATTGCTGTTTATTATTACTGTTCATTATTAATAATGTTTGAACAACCTCCAAATTGCTGTCTAATCATGCCGCTTAGATTTTTGACAAGCTCCCATGTATTATTTTTAAAATTGAAGGTACGGTACGATGTAAAAAATAACATAAATAAAATATAAGAGTTAATTGTTAAAATATGTTATAAATTTTTTATATTTTTAAAAATTTAAATTTAATTATTATACTTTCTTTTGTTAAATTTATTGTTGTTAATTTTAAAAATGTAAAAATTACGTTTCTGATTAACTTTAATTTAGCAAATAATAATAATAATAATGAGACCTAAATATTAAAATTTGTAAAATAAAATGACTAAAATCATGCATACAAGATGATAGAAATTAAAATTTGTTAAAAGGTATGTATATAAAATAAAGAAATAAATTAATTATTTATTCATTTTTTAATTAAAAAATATAACTTATAATACAATAATTTCCATACTATTTTTCCCATAATTGTTCTAAAAAATGATAATACAAAGTTGAATTTTGCAAGTGAAGATAAGAGATTAACATAAATTTCATATTTTAATAAATATTTTCAAATATATTCGCACCTGTCACTACATATGTTATATATTATATTAAAGAATTCATCATTTTTTTTTTACTTTATATTCCCTAATAATAACCTATGGTGTAATGATTTAATTAATCTCCTCACAATAGTAGTGGGCTAATAATAGCAGTAGCTTTTCAATAAAATGAATTTAATTGTATTTATTTTTAATAAATGTTTTATAAATTAAAAAAAACAATTTTTTTAAAAGAATACTTACATTTATATGGCTTTTTGGTTTATTACTAAATACTAAATACTAAATACTAATTTTTTATATTAATAATGTTTGATTTTAATATTTAATATTTCAATGTTTTCCAAACTTATAAATATTTTGTTATCAATATAATAATATTGATCTTTATTTAAATATGTTTTAATATAAAAAATAAATTCTTTTTTTAAAAGAAGTAATTTAAAAACTTTTTAAAATGGAAATTTATTTTTGTTACTCATTAATTACTTTGTTAAGTTATTTCTTTTTTTTATGTTTTTTTCATTATTTAAATATATTTTAATATAAAATGGCCAAATATTTAATTTAAAATATTTACCTTCAATTTTTTAATTTAAAATGGCTAAATATGTGCCATTGAGTTTTGTTTGTGGAATATGTGCCAACTAGCCAATTCATACAATAAATTACATAACTCAGATAACTTACATAATACATAATACATAGGTTAAAGATTAAATTTCATAGCTTTCATCAAATTATTAAACTTACATAATACATAACTTACATAATTTTAAGATCAAACTTCATAACTTACATAATTTACATAACTTACATAATACTTGTATAGATAAACAACTTACCCGTGTAATTTACTGTCAACTTTAGACTTCAACAACTACGAAATGGATAGAACTTGGATGAATTTGTCAAGGGTAAGCAACGGCTATCGATATGGAGTAGAAACTTTTCTAAATTTTGCATTTCAAAATGCAAGCCAAGAAAATATGATTCTTTGCCCGTGTAAGAAGTGTTGCAATATCAATTGGCATTATCGTGAAGTTGTCTACGAACATCTAGTTGTTGATGGCTTTGTTCAGGGGTATAAAAAATAGATTTTCCATGGAGAGTGTACATCTAGTGGAGCCTCTTCATCGATGAATCTGGGTTATCCTCATAGTGTTTACAATCAGAATGTTAGAGAAGATGACATGGATGACATGTTGCGGGTCACAATCATTTCCACCTGAGTTGGGTGCAACTGATGATTACAATTTTGGTGTAAATACTTTCACTGAAAGGGGAAGAAGTGTACCTGATGATCAGCCAAATGAAGAAGCGGCGAAGTTCTACACGTTACTTGGTGAAATGAACGAAGAACTGTATGAGGGATCTAAATTTTCAAAACTGTCTTTCTTTATTCGTCTTTTTCACTTAAAATGTTTGGGAGGGTGGACCGGAAACTCTTTGACAATGTTGTTAGAGTTTTTGAGAGAAATGTTCCCGTTTGCGAAAATCCCTCAATCTTCCAAAGACATGAAGAAACTGATCAAAGATTTGGGCCTTGGCTACAACAAAATTCATAGTTGCCCAAATGACTTCATGTTGTATTGGGGCGATCGGAGAAACCAACAGTGCTGTCATGTATGCGGTCAATCCCATTGGATGAATGGAAATACAGAGGATGGTAACGAGGATGAAAATGATACACAGTCAAGGAAGCAGCCAATTAAGATTTTGCGGTATTTTCCGCTAATACCAAGGCTTCAAAGGCTTTTCATGTCGTCAAAGACAGCCGAGTCAATGACGTGGCACCATGATGGACGAATCGATGATGGATTGTTAAGGCATCCTGCAGATTCTTTAGCTTGGAAATCATTTGACTCCAAATTTCCAAGCTTTGCAAGCGATCCTCGGAGTGTGAGGCTGGGGCTAGCATATGATGGATTTAACCCTTACAAAATCATGAGCACTGCGTACAATACTTGGCCTGTGATGCTTGTTCTTTACAATTTGCCTCCATGGGTTTGCATGAAACAATCATCCTTTATCTTATCTATGATTATCCCTGGAGAGAAAGGGCCCGGAAATGATATTGATATATATTTGCAGCCACTTATTGAAGAGTTAAAACAATTATGGGCTGGTGTTGAGACATACGATGTATTGAGAAAGGAGAACTTCAATTTACGTGCGGCTTTGATGTGGACTATTAATGACTTCCCGGCCTATGCCAATTTATCTAGTTGGAGTACCAAGGGACGTTATGCTTGTCCTTGTTGTGCTGCGCAAACATGTTCGCAATGGTTATATAATGGGAAGAAGTTCTCTTACATGGGGCATCGTCGGTGGTTACCGAAAAATCATAGATTTAGATTTCAGAGTACTCAGTTTGACAGTACTGAAAAGTTCAGAGAAGCTCCTTCGCAGTCATGTGGATCTGAAATATTGTTCATGTTGAAAGATATGAATTTCATTTATGGGAAGATGAATCAACTGGCCAACACGCAAAGAAATAGAAGATCAAGGGATGAATCTGATGATGAATCTGATGAAGAGGATGATCCTAATGAGGCGGACTTGTGGAAAAAAAGAAGTATTTTTTTTAGTTGCTTTATTGGGAGCATCAGATTTTATGACATAATCTTGATGTCATGCACATTGAGAAAAATGTCTGCGAGAACATCATTGGGACTATTTTGAATGTCGATGGAAAATCAAAAGACAATCTTCAAAGTCGACTTGGTTTAGTCCACATGGGAATTCGGCGTGAGCTTCATCCCCAAGCACTTCTGAATATGAAATATCGGTTGCCGCCTGCTATTTTTTCAATGTCGAAGACGGAGAAAGAAGTGTTCTGTATGTTGTTGAAGGATATAAAGGTCCCGGATGCGTATGCATAAACTATATCTCGATGTGTGAGTCTTAAAGATCGAAGACTATATGGCTTAAAATCGCATGACTATCACATCTTGATTCAAGACTTACTGCTAGTTACTATGCAGTGTTATATGTCGAAAAAGGTGACGTCTTGTGTAATTGAACTGTTCAATATAATGAAAGGCATTTGTGGTAAAGTTTTGGATGTCCAAGAACTTGAGACACTACAAGATCGAGCCGCATTGACTTTATGCAATTTGGAGAAGATCTTCCCGCCTTCCTTCTTCACTATTATGGTGTACTTGTTAATTCATCTCCCTCGTGAAGCAATACTTGGTGGACCCGTTTTCTATCGATGGATGTATCCCATTGAAAGGTCTTAATTTATTTGTAAACTAATCATTCATTCACCTCAATGCCTTTAGTTGCAACTTTTGATAATGTTGTAAATCGTGTTTAGGTTCCTATCCAAATTGAAGTCTTACTGCCGCAATAAGCATTATCCGGAAGGATCAATTGCCGAAGGCTACTTGGCAGAGGAATGTATGACTTTCTGTTCAAGGTATTTGGAAGATGTTGAAACAAGAATGAACAGACCAAGTAGAAATACTGGGCTCACAGATCATAACTTGGCCGAAACTTATTTATTTCAAAGTTTCGGAGAACCAATCGGCAAATTTGAAATTGCAGAATTAGATGATATATCGTGGGTCCAAGCACATCTATATGTTCTTTTTCATCATGAGTCAATGGAACCATTACGCAAGTAGGTTCTAGAATTTGATAAATATTCATCAATTATAATTTGTCTGTCTTCTAAAAAAGTAAACCTTTTTTTTAACGTAGTGAATACA
The DNA here is from genome assembly GCA_005393395.2 of Gossypium australe. NCBI lineage: Eukaryota > Viridiplantae > Streptophyta > Magnoliopsida > Malvales > Malvaceae > Gossypium > Gossypium australe. Next base: position 42,918,958 of record CM016614.1, on the reverse strand, counting down.
AACAAATATTGAGAGTTCATTCACGGTCCCGAAGATTACAACAACAAGAAATTAATAAGTTGTTCACAAAATCATTTCATGAATGGTTAAGCCAAACGGCATGCAATTGAAGTTTTCATTGACAAGTAATAATGATTTCTCATAACATTTATAATTACTCAATTTACTTTCGATTCAATAGGTTTGGAGTCGAAATGAAGTAAATGACGAAGTTAAATGGCTTTCACAAGGTCCAAATAGAATAGTGAAAAGATATAGTGCATTCCTCATCAATGGATTCAGATTTCATACAAAGTATCGTGAGAGATTGAGGAGAACCCAAAATTGTGGAATTGTTGTTAATTTTTCAAATACAAGATATGCTAGTGCTAGGGACAATAATCCTGTCGAGGGGAATGTGGAGTATTACAGGCTTCTTACTAACATAATTGAGTTGGATTATCATGGCAGATGGAAAGTTTACTTATTTCGAGGAGATTGGGCTGATGTGAATATGGCTCGCGGAATTAAAAACGATCAATATGGTTTTACAATGGTGAATTTTTCTCGATTGATTCACACTGGAGAACAATTGATGGACGAGCCGTATGTATTTTCTTCTCAAGTGAAACAAGTTTTTTACTCAAAAGATCTAACTGATGAGGGTTGGTACGTTGTACTTCGGAACACCCCTAGAGACTTGTTTGACATGGGAAATGGAAGTAGACATGACATAGTCCAAAGATCAGAAACTTTGCCTTTTCCAGAACAAAACTTAAATGAAAATATCCCTAATACTAGTCAACAATTGTAACATCCCGAAATAAGGCCTAAACGGAACAGTGGTTTCGGGACCACAAATTCGATGTTGCAAAATTTATTTTATTTATATTTTTATGGTCTACAATTTCACGGAATGATTTCGTGAAAATCTCATTCGAAAATTTTGACGTTTGGGCACTCAATTTAGTCAAAAGGACTAAATTGTAAAAAGTGCAAAAGTTGAGTTCTACATGTTAGAGGTGTCCAATTGTTATGAAATTTTAAATTTGAGGTCCTTAAATGATAATTAGACCATTGGTTAAGTTGGTGGACAAAAATGGATATGGATGGGTATATTTCAAAATAAATTTTTTAAGGGGCATTTTGGTAATTTAGTGAATTAAATGAATTAAAAACAAAATTTAAATGCCAAATATGTGCATCTTCTTCATATGGACGAAATTTACCAAGAGAAGACATGGCTAGGGTTTTCTCAACTTTCCAAGCTCATGGTAAGTCCGTTCTAGCCCCGTTTTTCAAGTTATTTACGATTTTGGAGTCCTGGTAGCTCGATTTAGCTTATGCTACCAATAATTCATGCTAGGGTTCATCTTTGGAAAATTACCCATAGGTGAAAAGTGTGTATTTTGATGTTTTATGATAAAATATGAAGGCTGAAATTATGTTAAACAACTTTTACTAAGCGGTTTTACGTGAAAACGAGTAAAACGTCATAATCGGTAAAAATACCTAATGTTCATAAGTACATGTCAGAGTGAGAATTTGATGTTGCCATAGAAGAGAAAAATGATCATAATGTTATAAAACATAAGAATAAGGGCTGAAGTTTAATTTTCGAGTATTGGAGAAAAAGTGTAAATATGTAAAAGTTTAGGGGCAAAATTGTAATTTTGTAAAAGTTGAGTTAAGAACTGTTTTGAATAGTACATTAACTAAATAAGTGAAATGTGATGTTTTAGAGCCCAAAAAAAGAGATTTGGACCTAGAATTGGAGGAAAATCGAAAATCGAGAAAGTTGTTAAAATGGTCGTTTCGGCATTCGAGGTAAGTTGGTGTGTTAATAATAATGGAATAATGTCGTAATATATATTTGAAACCTAAATTGTGGTATTAAATTGATTTTTCTGAATTACATGTTTAGTATATTATGTTGGTGAATTGATTTAATAATATGTTTATGATAAAAGGTGACATAGGTGACATGGAAAATGGGTTGAAATGTTGTGCTTAAAGGTGTTTTCTACGACTATGGTTATTATGTGAAATGGAAAGTTTATATGTAAATAATGCATTTATTTTACTTGTTCAAGAATTATTTTGCTAGATATTATGGAAATCATTGGGTGATAACTACAATATGAAAATGTATGGAATGCGAAATTCTCGATTGAACCTTCGGAAAACCGAGAGATACGAACAATATGTAGCTAGGTCACACGAGTGATAAGGGAACTTCACCGTGTTCACAAGAAAGCTACGAGATGGCAAAATTTGATATGTAGCTAGGCCACATGGATGATAAGGGATTTTCACCATGTGTGCAAGAAAGCTACGGGATAATAATTTCATATGTAACTAGGTCATATGTGCAATACTGTGTGTATACCATGTGTACAAGAAAGTTACGGGTTATGAGTAGCTAGGTCACATGAGTGGTTCCTAGTGTTGGACACCATGTAGACAAGAGAGTTACGAGATGGAATGGCTAGGTCACATGGGTGATGAGGGACCTTCACCATGTGTACAAGAAAGCCGAATTATGCGTGGGTGGAGCTATGTGCTGAGACCACCGAGTATCGGGCGTTTTCCGAAGGGGTTCAACGAGATAATTTACTAATGATGATTGGTGCGATCATGTTATGAATAAGTGCAAGTGTGAATGTGACCAATTGAGAAATGTGGAAAATGTACGTATGAACAATATGCTCGATATGTAATCGGAAATTGGAAAGATTGGTATAGGCAAGTGATGAACACAACTAAAGTGAGAGAAAGCAAAATTTTACAATAAAACTGTTTTGGACAGCAGCAGTGAGGTGAATTTGAAAAATCACCAAATATGGTAGAAATTGAATTATAGGTTGTATGAGACATTTATTTAAAGCTTATTGAGTTTATTTTTATATAAAAGAAACAGATAAAGCAAATGATTGGTATATTTTGAGATATTTAGATTTTTGTGAGACTGGTTCAGAGTGATTTCGAGATCCCCTGTTCTGACTTGGAAAACTTATTGCAAATTGTACAAAAATAATATTGGGACATAATTTATATGATTAGATTCCTTATTGAGTCTATTTTTATAAGAAGTAAACTAGAACATCATTTGAATTCTGTACAAAACGATAATTAAATTTAAGCAAAGAATGGTCGGAATTTTCAGACAGCAGAACAGGGGAGAATTTGAAGAATGAAATGTACGAATTGGCTAAACCAAAAATTCTAAAACTTTTATGGTAAAAAGATATGTGTGTCTAGTTTCATGGAAAATTTACGGATCTTAATTTGGAGTTCTGTAACTCCAGATATAAATAATTTAATGACTGTGACTCAAGAAAACAACTTAACTGGAATTTGAATAAATAGGAAGAATATGAAAATAACATGTTATCACATTGCTTATTATTTTCATGCGAGCTTACTAAGCGTAAAGCTTACTCACTCCTTTCCATTTCTTTTAGTTTTGTTGGGTCAGCTCAGCGTTGGAGATCGTCGGAGGCAGTATCACACTATCGGGTCATTATCCTTGGAGTATTGGTATGTGTATGTTAAATGTTTTCAAGTGAGTGGCATGTATAGGGACTTAGTTTTTCTATGATGGATGTTGTTGTGATTAGCCAAATGTATTGGCATATAGTGATTTGTTGATTATGGCCATGAGATGTGGCTTATAATGATTTTGGCTTATAAGCCAATTTGTCCATGGTATGTGTTAATGTCTTGTTATGTGGTATAAGTGATTAAATAGATGACAATGTCAAATGCATGTCTTTGAAAAGTTTTAAATTTTGGGCGAAATTTGGTAACCCAGTTTTGTATGATTGTGAATGTTGAAGTACGGTAACACCTCGAACCCTGTTCTGGAGTTGGACACGGGTGAGGGTTGTTACATTTAGTGGTATCAGGTTATGATTTAGTCGGTTCTCAGACTAACATAGCAAGTGTGAGAGTGTAGCTATACATGCCACCAATATGTGATAGTGTGATGCCTTCCGACGTGATTGAGGATAATCTTATTAAAAGAGAAGTACTCACCAACCGAGCTATATCTGACCATTTAATAGTGATATTGAAGTATCTGAATAAAGTGTAGCAATGATGAGTTAAACTCGGAAAAGTATGAATAAGAATTCGTAATGTGTATATGTGATAATGTGTGAAATGAAAGTTTATACAGTAATATGCTTATTCATATTGTTTCTGACCTTCACATACTGTAGCATGCTTGACAAAAATTGATTAGTGAATGTGCTAAGTACGTTATTCAAATTTTGTAGAATGTATGAATGAGTGCACTTGTTTGAATGAGATAATTGAAAATTTTATGTCAGGCAAATATGAATGATAAATTGTTCGAAGTGGGTAGTATAGTTATAATGACATATGTTGATAATGAAATATGTGTCATATGTATGTATATATATATGTGTGTGTGAGAATCGAGTTAGAGGCTGTACGACCTCACCCCCTTACCGATGAGGTGTTTATAACGGAAATTCATGAGAATCATGTTGATTAAGTTCCTAAGTGTGGAATCAAATAGTTCAGTTATAGAATAACTATAGATATGATCAAAGACTGAGGATGGTTGAAAAATGAAGGACATGATTAGAGAAATATCATATTGACTCAAGAATTATTTGGTTTATACAATATCATAATTAGTGAAAACTTTAACTTTGATAAATCGACTTATTCAAATAAGATACTGAAAGGAAGTTTTAACTGAAATTTTTCTGAACTGATTTTCTTTGGTGAAAGAAATAATGTGGAAATTAGTGAGGGCAGAATTAGTCAGAAGAATGATGTTTGACATGTGAAGATGTTTAAATATGATAGTCATAGTTGAACAGTTTACGACTATCTCTTCTGGGCATTTTATGTTTTCGTATCTTTTCAGAGACAATTATGATTGCTTGTTTTCTGAGTAAAGAATCATCAGTTTGATTGATCTATGATTGGTATTCCACTATCTTTTATTGAAATTTAATTCCATTATGTCAGAGATAAGAGTGACAGTGAACTTATATGAAATGATTCTACTGTTTCTTTTGGCTATTGTTCTGTTTGTATTTTTATAGAATATGTTTTATCTCTGTTATAATCGACTTCGGAATACAATGGAATTATAATTTTTCAGTGATGCACCAATGAACGGATTTGAATGTGTATATTTTCTAAAATGTAAAGTAATGGTTCATGTTTTCAGACAGTTAATATTATTTTAAAAAGATCTGTTCGATTAGTAATTTAGAGATGGCTATTATTATGTCTGTATTGAAAAATTTGATGACACTGTTTGTTTAACGAGGATTGTCATATGTTTCTTGGTTTCGAGAGTCTAATATATCTGATGGCATAGAAAAATTTGAGTTTAAGACAGTGGTGATGAATTAAGCTATTGAAAGATTGTGAGTGATCATCGATTGATCTGTGGGGAGCCAAGAGAAATGCTAGTGGGTTGTTTTCGAACGTTTGATGGAATTAGCATAATAATTTCAATATGTATCGATTCTTTGTTTGACAGAATTCACTGAGTCCTATTAGGATTCAGATCGATGACAGAGTGTTTCTGAAAATATCGTCTTGAAAAAGATTATATAGTGATGTTAGAAATCATGAGAAGTATATTAAACCTCATTCTGTTAAGATTTTCGGGGACGAAAATCCCTAAGGGGGAGAAATGTAACATCCCGAAATAAGGCCTAAACGGAATAGTGGTTTCGGGACCAAAAATATGATGTTGAGAAATTTATTTTATTTATATTTTTATGGTTTACAATTTCACGGAATGATTTCGTGAAAATCTCATTCGAAAATTTTGAGGTTTGGGCACTTAATTTAGTCAAAATGACTAAATTGTAAAAAGTGCAAAAGTTGAGTTCTACATGTTAGAGGTGTCCAATTGTTATGAAATTTTAAATTGGAGGTCCTTAAATGATAATTAGACCATTGGTTAAGTTGATGGACAAAAATAGACATGGATGGGTATGTTTCAAAAGAATTTTTTAAGGGGCATTTTGGTAATTTAGTGAATTAAATGAATTAAAAACAAAATTTAAATGCCAAATATGTCCATCTTCTTCATATGGATGAAATTTACCAAGAGAAGACATGGCTAGGGTTTTCTCAACTTTCCAAGCTCATGGTAAGTCCGTTCTAGCCCCGTTTTTCAAGTTATTTATGGTTTTGGAGTCCCGGTAGCTCGATTTAGCTTATGCTACCAATAATTCATGCTAGGGTTCATCTTTGGAAAATTACCCATAGGTGAAAAGTATGTATTTTGATGTTTTATGATAACATATGAAGGCTGAAATTATGTTAAACAACTTTTACTAAACGGTTTTACGTGAAAACGAGTAAAACGTCATAATCGGTAAAAATACCTAATGTTCATAAGTACATGTTAGAGTGAGAATTTGATGTTGCCATAGAAGAGAAAAATGATCATAATGTTATAAAACATAAGAATAAGGGATGAAGTTTAATTTTCAAGTATTGTGGAAAAAGTGTAAATATGTAAAAGTTTAGGGGCAAAATTGTAATTTTGAAAAAGTTGAGTTAAGGACTGTTTTGAATAGTACATTAATTAAACAAGTGAAATGTGATATTTTAGAGCCCGAAAAAAGAGATTTGGACCTAGAATTGGAGGAAAATCGAAAATCAGGAAAGTTGGTAAAATGGTCGTTTCGGCATTCGAGGTAAGTTGGTGTGTTAATAATAATGCAATAATGTCATAATGTATATTTGAAACCTAAATTGTGCTATTAAATTGATTTTTTTGAATTACATGTTTAGTATATTATGTTGGTGAATTGATTTAATAATATGTTTATGATAAAAGGTGACATAGGTGACATGGAAAATGGGTTGAAATGTTGTGCTTAAAGGTGTTTTCTATGACTATGGTTATTATGTGAAATGGAAAGTTTATATGTAAATAATGCATTTATTTTACTTGTTCAATAATTATTTTGCTAGATATTATGGAAATCATTGGGTGATAACTACAATATGAAAATGTATGGAATGCGAAATTCTCGATTGAACCTTCGGAAAACCGAGAGATACGGACAATATGTAGCTAGGTCACACGAGTGATAAGGGAACTTCACCGTGTGCACAAGAAAGCTACGAGATGGAAAATTTTGATATGTAGCTAGGCCACATGGATGATAAGGGATTTTCACCATGTGTGCAAGAAAGCTACGGGATAATAATTTCATATGTAACTAGGTCACATGTGTAATACTGTGTGTATACCATGTGTACAAGAAAGTTACGGGTTATGAGTAGCTAGGTCACATGAGAGGTTCCTAGTGTTGGACACCATGTAGACAAGAGAGCTACGAGATGGAATGGCTAGGTCACATGGGTGATAAGGGACCTTCACCATGTGTACAAGAAATCCGAATTATGTGTGGGTGGAGCTATGTGCTGAGACCACCGAGTATCGGGCGTTTTCCGAAGGGGTTCAACGAGATAATTTACTAATGATGATTGGTGCGATCATGTTATGAATAAGTGCAAGTGTGAATGTGACCAATTGAGAAATGTGGCAAATGTACGTATGAACAATATGCTCGATATGTAATCGGAAATTGGAAAGATTGGTATAGGCAAGTGATGAACACAACTAAAGTGAGAGAAAGCAAAATTTTACAATAAAACTGTTTTGGACAGCAGCAGTGAGGTGAATTTGAAAAATCACCAACAATGGTAGAAATTGAATTAAAAGTTGTATGAGACATTTATTTAAAGCTTATTGAGTTTATTTTTATATAAAAGAAACAGAGAAAGCAAAGGATTGGTATAATTCAAGATATTTATATTTTTGTGAGACTGGTTTAGAGTGATTTCGAGATCCCCTGTTTTGACTTGGAAAAATCATTTCAAATTGTAAAAAAATAATATTGGGACATAATTTATATGATTAGATTTCTTATTGCGTCTATTTTTGGAAGAAGCAAACTAGAACATCATTTGAATTCTGTACAAAAAGATAATTAAATTTTAGCAAAGAATGGTCGGAATTGTTAGACAGCAGAACAGGGGAGACTTTGAAGAATAAACTGTACTAATTGGCTAAACCAAAAATTCTGAAAATTTTATGGTACAAAGATATATGAGTCTAGTTTCATGGAAAATTTATGGATCTTAATTTGGAGTTCTGTAACTCCAGATATAAATAATTTAAAGACTGTGACTCAAGAAAATAGCTTAACTGGAATTTGAATAAATAGGAAGAATATGAAAATAACATGTTATCACATTGCTTATTATTTTCATGCGAGCTTACTAAGCGTAAAGCTTACTCCCTCCTTTCCATTTCTTTTAGTTTTGTCGGGTCAGCTCAGCATTGGAGATCGTCAAAGGCAGTATCACACTATCGGGTCATTATCCTTGGAGTATTGGTATGTGTATGTTAAATGTTTTCAAGTGAGTGGCATGTATAGGGACTTAGTTTTTCTATGATGGATGTTGTTGTGATTAGCCAAATGTATTGGCATATAGTGATTTGTTGATTATGGCCATGAGATGTGGCTTATAATGATTTTGGCTTATAAGCCAATTTGTCCATGGTATGTGTTAATGTCTTGTTATGTGGTATAAGTGATTAAATAGATGACAATGTCAAATGCATGTCTTTGAAAAGTTTTAAATTTTGGGCGAAATTTGGTAACCCGATTTTGTATGATTGTGAATGTTGAAGTACGGTAACGCCTCGAACCCTGTTCTGGAGTTGGACACGGGTGAGGGGTGTTACAACAATTTCAATGGGTTCATCAGGATGTGGACGAAGATATTTACGAAATATGATGTAGTAAGATTTTACGATTTATTATTTATATGTAATATTATAATTTTAATGTTGGTCATGTTATATAATTTAACTATTTTAAATGTACTATTATTGTTGTTATTTGTTACTAAAATTTTGAACTATTTTATGTGTATTGCAGGAAAAATGCATAGAAGACGATTACGAGAGTTAGGTATTGTCCACAATACTCCAAATTCAGAAGAAGCAAATGGTGAACAACAAACAGTTCTTGGATCTTCTAGTGTGCCAGACATAGATGACGAGCCTGTAGAATTTCAAAGTAATGTTAAGTTTATTTTACATGCATGTTGAATTTTATTATTCATTTTTCAATTTTAATATCATAATAATATATCATTTTTCAGCTGAAGGTGGTGGGACGCGAAGAGGTCGAGGACGTACACTGCTTAAATATTTATACGACCTAGATCCTGTCGAGCGTGTTAAAGTAAGGAGAAACAGTCATGGCCAGCCTGTTGGATCTGAAGCTCGACTGTTAGCAGGCTATTTGGGCATTATAGCACGAAATGCCAATATGTTGCCCATTAACTACGAATCATGGCATCACATGCCTGATGCCAACAAAAATCAGGCTCTCGATAATATTAAGGTAACAAAATGTGAATGTAATTTATAATACTTTGGTTTAACTTTCATTTATATTTACTTTTTAAACTTTTGTTTTTTCAGGAGGGATTTGCTTTAGAGGTCTCCGATGACTATATCAAGAAGACATTGGGTAAAAAATGGAGAAACAATAAAAGCACACTGAAAAAATAATATTTTAAGAAAGACATCAGCTTCGACGATAAATTAAGAAATGTCTCGCCGGGAATGTTGAGGTACCAATGGAATGATCAAGTTAGATTCTGGAATTCAAAGAAAGGAGAGGTATTACGTACTTCTAAAGTCTTATAAATTTTTCGATTATGTCAAATAGGTATTTACTATATACGTAATACAAATTTCATTATGTAGGACCGTGAGCGAGTTGGAACAAGCAGCAGACAGAAACAAAAATTCACGCACACGGTAGGGTCCAGAAGTTTTGCTTGTATAGCTGAGGCCAAGGTATTATAATTTATTAATTCTGTCTAATATTAATGACTTTATACTATTAAATTAAAAAGTTGGACGCCTTCAGCTTTTTGACATTACGCATAGGAAGAAGGATGGATCTCCGATGACATCCGAAGCTGAAGAAATTTTGGTATATTTACTTAATAAAATTTGATTTATTATAAATATTTATAATGTTTAATTATAATAGTTTAATTCATCGTTTGTAGTTTTAAATTTATTATGTTAAGTTATGTTGCATTCCTTCTTATTATATATTTCGTTTCTAACTCTTTCATTGATTTATTAGGATAAACTAAAGGAGAAGAAGGTGGAGCATGAAGCGGCTGCTTCAACTGATAGTTCTGTTAATCTCGAGGATATTGATAACAAAATTATTACTGATGTTTTGGGTCCTGAAAGATACGACTCCTTTGACTGATAGTTCTGTTAATCTTGAGTATATTTATAACAGAATTATCACTGATGTTTTGGGTCTTGAAAGGTATGGCCGGGTTCGATTTCAAGGATCTAGTGTTACCCTGACCCAATATTTTGGATCCGGCTCCCGGCAATACATGCCTTCCGGGAGTCAATCTCGTGTGAAGTTCTGAGGCTAAAAGACCAGATAGCTCAGGCGCAAGCGAGCACGGTTGAGCAAATTTCTCAACTTAGAGCGGAGTCAGCAGCGAGGGAGGCAGAGCAGAACAGAAAGTATGAAGAACTCCAGCTACAGCTTCAGACTATGATAAAGATGTTCCAGCAGTCGTGTAACACCCTGGTTTTAGGGGTTGGATTTTTGGTGCTTAGCTCAAGTGTTGGCACACTTCAGTGTGTGGTTGGGTAAGTTTTAGGGGTCCTGAGAACCCTAGGTGATGGTAGAACGTTTTGGAAAATTTTTAGTTTTAGGGGCTAAAAAGGGGAACTTGGATAGAGGGGGTCTTAAGAGAATTATTTGGGAGTTTATGTCACAAGAATTGGGCTGGTGGAGTGGCAAGGGAGACGCCACTAAGAGCTTGGGGAAGTGACGTCTCAGGTGCAAGGGAAGGGGGCCAGTGTTCGATTCGCAAGGGTAGCAGGGGGCTTTGTTTTTGCGTCATCTAGGTAGAGTGTTGGACGGTTTTGGGAGGCTTAAAAGATGGGCAAAGACTTGGTCAATTTTTTTTTTTGAATTTGGCTAGATAGGTTTGACTTTTTCAAACTTTTAAAATGGATGGAGGGGAGGTGTTTTAGGAGTGATTTTAGGATTTTTTTTTTGGGAGCTTGGGGCTTGGCCGAATGCTATATAAAGGGAGGGGGTGGTGCTCATTTTTCATTCACCATTTGCTTTCTCCCTTAGCAAAAAGTTCTTCCCTTTATTTTTATTTATTCTTCCCTTCTCCATTGCCGAAAGTTAGTCCAAGCAAACCCCTTTTCCATCCTATTTCCTTGTAGCCGAAAGTAGCAGAGGGCTTAACCTTTTATGAACCTATATCCTTCTCCCTTCTCACCTTTTTCTTTTTAAACCTTGCTTAAACCGTAACCATCCATAGAAAACTACCATTGCTGAATATCCCAAACACTGTTTAAGAGCCTTGCCGAATCACCCATTCTCACATTTCTCTTCACTTTGGTTACAAGTCCCTGAGCCGAACCTTACTTCCTTGGTGGTGGTCGTTTCTAACTGGAGCAATAGGGAGTGGTTAGCAAGGTCGTTTAGTCAGCAGTTGCAGTGGCATAGAGTAGCGTTCGGGATTCAAGTTGAGTTGGTAAGAGATATTTATTTAGATTAAATGCTTAAGTGGTGTTTTGGGGGTTAACCTGTTTACCTGATTAAGCTTTTTGATGGAGGCCACAACCAGTCAAAGTGGGCAAGGGAAGGTCCCTATCCCAAAGTTCAAGAAAAGAGCGGTTTCAGCAGTTCGGGATTGGCCACCGGGGTGTGGGCCAGCGGCAGGAGATAGCTATAGGCAGATAGCGGTAGTCTCGCTAGTCGATAGCGTTGGGATCGAGGGTTTAGAGCTCCAGGTTATAAGGTGTGTAGTTAAACCATTGTTTCCGGGATTTGAGTATATCTGTTTATGTTGTATGATGCTAATAAGTGCAGTTAAATGTGAAAATGGTACCCTTAAGAGGTATGAAGATGATCAGGTTAGTAGCAAAGTTTGTAAATATGATCACTGATTTTATTATGTGAGTATGCCTATGATTGTGTTTAATATGTACATGCACCACCTTATCATCATTTTATGTTACATGTGCATGGGCGGGTTATGAAAAGAAGGTACGGGTGTACTTCGAGTACGAGGTTGATGTCAGCTTTGTGCTACATCGTGGATTGGCGCTGACTGAGGTCGCGTTGTGGATCTTTGCGATTTAGTTCGCGTGGTTACCTTGATTGATATCGGCTTATGCCATATCGTGGCTTGATGGATTGCTATGTGCTCCATCGTGGTTTGATGTTAGCTATACGCTACATCGTGGATGGCATTGGTTGCCTTTTTGGAGGGAAAAGGAGAGGGTGACTCGATAGTCCCCTGGTGTGTGGTAGGCTGGATAAGGGGGTGTGTAGCGGATGGACCCTAGGTTTGGGTTGGGTTTCATGTTGCATTATTGTGTTTATGAAATAATATGAAAATGGGCCAAGCCCAATGAATAGGTATGTTTTGGGAACATACGTGGACATGGGCCAAACCCAGTGATCAGTGGACTAATGTGAAAAGGGCCTAGCCCAGTAATTGTTATAATTTGAAGGTGGGCCCAGCCCAGATTGTGGTAATGTCTAATAATTATACTTGCATGTTGCATTTGATAATTGGGATGTTATGTGGTTAGCATGTGGGTGGATTTCGATGGTTTGGTTACACACTGAGTCTGTATGACTCACCCAACTTTTTAAGCATCGCAGGTGACACGTCGATCGGACCGGGTTGGAGTGGACACATGGTGGCCCATGCAGAAGAAGAGATTAAATGTTTTAGGCTTACTTTAAGTATTTGGGTTTAAATAGAATATGTAATAAAGGCCTTTTAACTCTTATTTATTTTTGTTATGATTATATTAGTATTTATTATGGTTTGAAGAATTTGAAACACTATGTGAAGATAAGTATATTTTTTCCAACCTACTTATTCAATTTGGCTTGTATATATTAATCTTTTAGTATGAGTATATTTTAATAACAAAGTTTTAATCATAAGTTTAAATAAACATGGATTTTTCAAAAGTTAGCAAGTTTTAAATTTTTCTAAGTTAAATAGATTTTCCACCGACTTTTCCGCACTAACATAACCAGATTCGGTCGTAGTGAATGGGCCGGGTTTGGGGATGTTACAAGTCGCAGAGGCTGCCATCTTAGACATTTATTTTCTTGTTGTAAGATGATTTTTAACATTGTTACATTTAACATTATTGTAAGAATATTTTCAGTTATAATTCATTCATTAATTTATATCATATATCTTTTATTGATTTTCAAATATCATTTAGAATTAATGCATTTGGTGTGATTTTTATGCTACCTTTGCTGTTTTGGGTTGGAATTATATACTATATTTGCTGTTATTGGTTGGTTTTAGTGCAGGAGGGGTATGATATTGGAAAAATTGTACATTGTAAATCTGTACAAGTTAGTGGCGTTTGTGGGAAAAGTGCCGCTAAAAGTGCGGCGTTTGTGGGAAAAGCGCCGTTAAAAGTCATGATCTTTAGCGGTATTTTTTCTCATAAACGCCGCTAAATTTTGCGGCGTTTTTTGCGGCGCTTCTAAAAACGCTGCAAAGACTATTAGTGGCGCTTATAAACGTCGCTGAAGGCCTAAAAAAGGCCACTAAAAGTATGTTTTGCTGTAGTGACACTAGCTATTTTAAATGAATCACTCACCTCCATGAATAATCGAAGGTGAAGATGTCGATCTTCCATGGGCAAACCACTGAATTGGCCCACCATTTGAAGCATTTGTAACATCACCGGTTTCAATTTGAATTGCAGTGCCTCAATATCCGGCCTCCTAATTCATGGATTTAATTCATTGAAAAGTGGCACAGCATATTGTCTTATGGCACTATCCCTATCATCAGCAATAAGAATTGGATTATGCACATGATCGACTCTGTTACCTTGTCCATCATTTTGATTTCCAAGGTCTCGGCTTGTCTTTGAGTTGATCTCTCACGTCTTCTCTGTCTAAATGTCCGTTCAATCTCAAGGTCTACATGTAATAAATTGATAATTCGATCTATGCTCATAAACACCTGAAAATAGTCACAGAAAATAAAGAATAAATTATTAAGGTTAGAAGTTAGATAAAAAAACCAAACTGGAAAAATAGTTTCACAAAGAATGATTAAGGCAACAATCCCCGGCAACGGCACCAAAAACTTGTAACGCTCAGTTTGTGCAAGCGTACACCGTCGTTCAAGTAATAAGTATGTAAATGAGATATCGTCTCCATAGGGACTGTGTATGTTAATCGATTAATTGTAAAATTATAAGTTAATAATTTAGTGATCAAAAAACAATAATTTGAGTGATGATGATTAAACTAAATTAATTTAACTATATGTAAATTTGATCCCTAATGTAATTTTAATCTAAGTATTCAAATTATCTAAATGTATGAATGAATTTAGCAGCAGAAACACAACTTCAACAATCAATAACATGAATAGGCTAGGATAACTACATTAATCAACTTGATTCATTTTCATCATGTTTAATAGTGCTCGAAAAACATTCTGTGGCAACTCGATCTTTCATGAGTCTGGAAACCAAATTAAGTCCTTTCAAAATCTTTTACTTAGTAAAACATGCATTTTACTGATCATATTAAAATAAGGGTTTCTTAGTATTTATGTGAAGTAACAAGGACAGTTAGGTTTGAAACAATTTAATCATATAAACCTAAAAACTATGCAAGATAATATAGCTCGTTAAAGTTATTATGAACATTCAATTTAGTCTGATTAGGATCTAAATTAGGACTGCACTTTTCAACTATTACGTCCACTAGCCGTCGTTGGTTAGGATCACTCAGCTAATTCTAAAGCATCCAATCATGTATGAATGAAATACATACTTGAATTTAATTGAAAACATGATTGACTGAGGCACAAACACTTTAAACATGAATCAAACAAATCTGATTGGATTAATGCAATTAACCTATCTAAACAGATTTAAGCTACCATTGTTGATGTCAAGATCACAAAACACATTGCAAACATAATTAATTTAAAAAAAAAAACAAGGGAAGAATAAACTTTATTTCAAGTCAGTAGTCTCGTGGACTTTGATTGAAGGTGTTTTCCTCCACTCATCTTGTTTCAGTTTTGTTAAAAGCAAATAGAATGATAAGCATGGTGGATGAAGACAACAAGAGGGGGAATAACAAATATTGTGAATATGAGGGATGAAGGGATGAGTAAGGGATGATTGAAAATGTATGATAGGTGTGGTATTTATACTTGAAGTGGGTGAGAGAGTTTACTATCCTTTGATTTCTCCCTCCTATGGTTGGCCATGATATGTGGAAGAGAAGGTGGTTTGGTTGCTTGATTCAAGGATGAAATCATGCTTGAATCATGCAAGGGGTGGACGGTTTCTCAAGAAAATATTGTGTGCCAATATCCAATGTTCTTTCAAGTGTGAGGACCTTCAAATAATTGTCCCAAAATTGATTTCTTGGCTGCCGAATTGTGGTTGTCGAGTTGGGCCTCTCTTCTCTTGAACTGGATGATTAATGACCCAACTAGCTTGTGATCTTGATCAACATGTATCATCTTTTTTTATTGGGTCAAGTTGCCATCTTGATGGCCCATTAAGCTTGGTCTTGTCATCCAACACATGAGAATAATAGCTCATGTCCATGCAACATTATAATAAACTCAACTCTATGGTCCCAATGCATAAGTAAACTTAACATATTAATAAATAACATGAAATAGTTTAATTTTATGCACAAAATCATATAAAAAAGCACACATTCGTATTCTTTATAAATTCATGTCCATTATTAACATTTAAGCAAAATTCACTTAATTAACTAACAAATACTCAAGTTTAATATTATTTCTAAGTAAAAAGGTGGTAAAAATTACTAGAAAAATCCTATTTAATTTTGAGTTTACACCTAACACCCTCCTTTTGCCCCTACTAGCACCCTCAAGAGTGTCCTGCACATCACCCTCACCAACTCTCAACTCAACGCCCTTAAGAATTCCTTGGCCATCAACCTCACCAAGACCCTTAAAAAGACCATCCCATGTACCCTCACTTCTAAACTAGCATGTCTATCTTCTAATGACCCAATTGAACCATGACATACTTTATTAAGAACATTCGCATCTATGTCATACTCCATAAAAAACTCCACCCCATTGTACTTGTACCAATAATTTATTAAAACAATTGTATTGTTTCATCCCAAACAACCCTAAGATTGTTTTCTAAAGACTTGTTTAGAAGGACATGAAAGTATATAATTTGAACATAACTCAAAATGAGATATTGTATCTAGATTATCTCTTATCCTAACCTTTTCACCCTCAACATGCCTAAGCTTTGACTCTCTCACAAATTTCCCACCAATATACAAATTCAACAAGTGCACATATTCACCCATTTGCATTTAAATAGAAAAACATGGAGTTAACAAGATACAATATTCAATCAACATTTGACTACCATTTAGAATCCAATAAAGCATTACATAACACTAACAAAAAAGGCTAACACTTTTAAAATATTATATTGAAAATATTTACTTGGGATACATATACAAAACCAATTGCACACACATTTGGATTCTTTAGTAAAAACCTTTACAAAAAAACAAATTACTTAGTGACCAACATGAACTAATTGTGCACACATTTTTGATGTTACAATAACAACTCAAATTCCATGATACACATGCACACTTTCATATATTGTCACAATAACAAAAAACATGAAGAGACCACAGATTAATTAAAAAATCCTCCTTCTATATTGATGCTTATTTATATAGACAATACTCCGTGTAAACACATATGTTAGTCATTTTAACATTTGGAAACCAAGTTCTATAGTATTCATTAACAAGTTTTCTAATGCAAATTTTTAAGAGACAACATCTTTTTTTTCAATATTTCAAATTGAGTTTTAATGAATGCTTCAAACATTTTACTCATTTGCTTTAGGGTTTGAAAACCAAAAGACACAAATATCATGTTAACTATTTTTTTGGTTTTAAAACCTTAAATTTGAAACATTTTTTAGTTTCAATCCCTAATTTAAATGAACCGTCAATTTTCTAGGTTTTGAAACCCTAAATCATACGACCCACACATTTCAAGGTTTGAATTCATAAACTAACCTGTAATTTTTAGGTTTTAAAACCCCAACTCTAAGATAAATTTCTACATTTTGAAACCTAAATCACACAAACCCTCACAATTTTTTGAGTTTCAAAACCTTAACTCATACAAACCATCAAATTTCTGGATTCTGAAACCTTGAATCATACGAACCTTATAACACCTCATACCTGACCCAATCATCGCATCTAAGCTACGAAGATGCTACATTCATTGTCAGAGTAAATATGATCCTAATATCATACAATTCAACAATTTATACATGCTATTATGTTCCATATATAATCATGACATTTTTTTATAATAATTATAGGGGTGTAAACGAGCTTACAAAAGGTCTTTCAATAACCTGAGGTCAAGTAAGGACTAAAATGCAACATTTTCAAATTTACCGGGTTAGCGTTACAACGTCAAGATATCACGTCACGGCCTCGAACAAATAGTGAGTGTCATCACAATGTCAGGGGCCTAAGGTTACGATATCACGTACTGTTTCTAAAATATCCATATGGTACCAATTCATATCAGCCTAAACAACAACCAATGGCATATCTAAACCATTTAAGCATAATGCATACATCAAACATTGCATATACTATGATTGAAACAAAATTTCTATCCAAAATTACCTAATTGACAATTCAAACTTAAAACCCTATTCAACATATACTAACATTTGCACATTTTATCCATTTAAACTGCATATACCAATCCCATGTATGCATTGAACAATTCATGTTCATTAGACTCAAACTAAAATTACCAACTTGGAATTTCAAAATGACCATTAAATTAAAAAAAAATTGACTCAATCCTTAGGTACATTTCATATATGAAAACATAAAATAAACTATACAAACATTGTTGAGTCAAAAGTTACGGGTTAGATGTTAAATTACTCCTAGAGTCTTCGAGATCTACTAACACCTGTACACAGAATAAACAAACCGTACACTGAGCGATAACGCTCAGCATGTTAAGGAAACTAACATTGCATAGTCTAATTTCAACCATTCATGTCTCATGTATCAAGTATATACATTAATCCAATTGACCAAGTTCATATCAATATATCACCATGCTTTATATCCACATATCACATTCAATTTTCAATTCATTTAAGCATTCATACAAATATATATAGAAATTGGATGTTCAATTTTATTTCGTGATCCAAGTGAATATTTAACATCATGATTTCAATTAGTAGAGTCTAATTCACTTTCATGTAATATCAAATTTGAGTATTCATTTTATTATCTCATTTTTAATTGGTATCTTTCACATATTGTCAATTATCACATTTCGCCTCAATAATCGTTTAACCAGTTTACGTTTTATAAACCCTATTAAATGTACACAGACTAAGGATGGATACACGGATCATTCAACTATCACACCAATCTAGCACCCAATGACTCATCTAAATGTGTGAAGTATAATTTACACCTAGTGCTCATCAGTATATTCGAAGTAAAATGAGTTCCCAACACTCATCGAAACATTCGAAGTAATATGCACCCAACGCTCATCGATATATAACTGAAGTATAAATCATACACAGTCTAATCATATAGCATGCAAACTATATCTCACTCTGCCCGAGACAGTTGATAGGGTAATCAACAAATTAGTCCATATAAGTTTAATATCACATATCATAGGTCATACAATTCTCATCATCATTTTGTTTCACGAATCATTTAGCAAGTTTATATTATGCTTGTTTGTGTTATGCACATCTCAATTCAATTCTCGACATATTATCATCAAATATGAATCAATTCATATGACATTATAGGCTTAACTCAATAGCTAACATAGATAAAAAAAATGCATACTTATGTATAATGAACTCGAATCATAAACATACAAACGACAATTTTCGTTACTCATCTACGACTCTCGTTTTTCATTTCTCTCACGAGGCCCGACATTGTCTTTAGCTACATTCGAATCAATTTTAGAAACTATGTTAGTTTATATCCAAATCACATTAAAATGAATAGCCAACATATTTTGTGTTTTATTCAATCTAGTCCCTATATCCGAGATACTCATATTTGTCAATATCTAACATCGAATCAAAATTTGATTTCACATTCTTTCATTACAGACCTTATATTTTCTATCTATAGCATAATTTCATAACAATTTTAAATTTATTCAATTTAGTCCCTAATGTTACAAAGTTATCTAACAAGTTTAGTTTAGTTTCTAATTTAGTCATTATCACAATCTAAGCTTATTAACTATCAATTTCTTTAAATAAAGCTCAAAATCATCAATTTCACTATAATGATAACTTGGTAAATATAAACAAATTGAACAAATTAACACATGGGCTAGCTAAATTAAGCCCCCATGATTATAAACCTATAAAAATTAAAATAAAAATGCTTGGTTACCTATGAAAATTGAATGGCCAAATGTGCTTGAAGCTTTAAACTTTTCCTTTCTTTGTTTCTTTAATGGAGGATGGCAAGGAAGGAAGATGATATGTTTTCATCTTTCATTCCACTAACTTTGCTCTATATATATATATATATATATATCTTGATTAGAATTAGTTTAATTTAATTAATCATGTTTATAACACTAATTAATCTTATTTATTTTCTTTAATTTCAGTTACGCCAACAAAAGGCTATCATCATCAGACTCCACTATCTCCTATTTAAAATTGGTTAATTAACCATTTTGGTCCTTTGGATAATTGCTATATGTTGGATCTGGTGCCCTAAGTATAGTGTTTTCGTCTAAGTACACTTGTAATTTTTGAATAGATTGGTTAATTAAACTATTCATGAATTACATTAATACTTTGTATATTGTCCTCACATGGTTTTTTCATGTAAAGAAAAATGGAAGAAAATGTTGCTCAATGGTTGTATAATGTTTAACTAATATTAAACTATATTATGTGGTCGGATCATTATACAGAAAAACAACTTGTATTTGTAGATGAACTTAAACATATCTTTAGTCTAATCGAAAATGAGCAAACTGATTGAAAGAATAATATGTCATTTATCAAGTCCAATTAGGGAGATTCTTTGTCTTAGGCATCAGCAGATGACTTCTAGAAGATATAGACATAGATGTGACTGACTAGACTGACAGTACATCAAACAGGACCCAAGAAGAATAGATTTTGAATTTGTTTATGGATTTATTCACTTTACATTCATAGTGTGGCATACCTATATCCTGAGTGGATGACAGACTATGCATGCATGACTCGTACACTTTGATGTAAGTAAAAGCCTGAGCTCAAATAGATAAGGAACCGAACACTGGTGCGGTGGGTGTAACCCTTCTCCAATATGTAGCATCATTCACAGAAGTGGAATTCATAGTCATAAACATGGGTAAATGATATCCTCTCATTGGCATTACTTGGTTGATGAAAATTCAGTGACTAGATCACACATTCACACACGGAAACAAAAATTTCACAAAACAATTTATGATCTTCGTTGTACTGCAAGCGTACAGGTGTTGTAAGATCTATAGTGTCCGATGGAACACCTAAGTATTCCAAGGGGTCAAACCCAAAGGAGATGGCGATTAAGTAATAAATAGCATACAATATAGAGTCTAAGCGACTACTGGTATGATTTTATAGTACAACAAATCATGACAAGAAAATTTCGTAAGAAAATTAAATACGCTACTCTAGGGACCAAATTGTAAAGAGTAAAAAACTAAAATAATAACCAATAAATGACTAAAATTGGTTGGTTGACTTTGATGTGGTTTGTTGATATTCTAATGATGGACTTAAATCGCTTAAATTACTAAAGTGGCTCCATTTTATCTCTCTATCTCAATTTTACCAAATTAGTCTAGTTTAACTCTCGATCTCACAAGCTAATCCGGGACTAATGAATTGGTGCACAACAAGATTATGTCTTGATCTCACTTGTTTAGATATTCCCTTAGGGGAGTCAATTTTAGGTTTTTTTGATTTAGTTGAATTTATTGCATTTGAGTCACTTGTCTAAAAAATTAGCATACTCGCATCTCCATCAACCAACCCTCTTTATATTCAGCCACTCATACTCAAAGCTAAGCTAACAAATGTCCAAGAAAAGAACATGTTAGCCACTAAAATAAAGCTTGAAACGATAATGAAAGTTTGGATTTTTATTGAAGAAAACCTAAAAGAAGGATAAATGCAAGCCTTCAAAAGAAAAGTAAAGAACAAGAGAATTAAAAATAAAGATTTCAACAGGAAGAAAAGTAAAGAAACTTAGATAAGATTAAAATAAAAGGTAAAATTTCATTACAACTAAAGAACATGTACTGAATGTGTAAATAAACCCTAGCTATAGTGTTAACTAGCTAACTAACTGAAATTGAAGCAAGAACAAGCTAGAAACATATAGGAATTTAAATGCTAGAGCTAGAAGAAAATACAAGAGCAGGAAATGTAGAAAGAGATGAAGAACCTAAAGAGAAAATGGTAAAGTAAGCCCAATGCCATCATTTCTCTCCTCAGCCGAAATTGGCTATTTTAGGCTTATTGCTGATGGGTTTTTTTTTTCCATATTTTCCCCTACACAGGCCTTGTGTGATTGTTGCGTCGGGTGGACAATGTCTGCCCTTGATTTAATTTTTTGTCATCTGCATGATGTGGGTGTTGTGACATCCTAGAGTGGATGTTGCGACATCTAAAACAGTCCACTCATCTTGGGGCTCATTGAGGTAAGATGTTGCGACATCTTATTGTGTCGCGACTCACTGTGATGTCCTCCTTCGATGATGATTTCATTTGCTTCTAGGCTATCACCGTGTCCCTACACACTTGTTCAGCCGTTAAAACTTTCCAATGGCACAAATGGCCAATTTGGATAACAAAATAAGCAAAAGAGAGATTGACACTTATTAAATTAAAATAACAAAAATAAACCAG
This sequence comes from Gossypium australe, assembly GCA_005393395.2. Taxonomy (NCBI): domain Eukaryota; kingdom Viridiplantae; phylum Streptophyta; class Magnoliopsida; order Malvales; family Malvaceae; genus Gossypium; species Gossypium australe. The sequence goes on along the minus strand of CM016614.1, from coordinate 42,896,841 downwards.
AATAATGAACAAGACCTTAAAAATGCTTAACAACGAGCTTATTAAGTGACATGGGAGACCTAATTTGCCATATCAAATTATGATAGATCAAACTCCTTACACTAAAGTCTTTGTTTGTCTTTAAACAAATACATGAAACATGCAAAAAGAGATGACTCTTGAACAATGAAATTATTTGACAACCAAACAATAGACATGAACTATGTAGCAATTTCTTTTATTGTATAACTCAAAATTTATGTCTTGTGAACTCATAGCTTTAAGAGCAAACCATTGTAGTTCAAAAAGTTACAAGGTTAATAGAAATAGAGGTAGTTTATGAAGACCATTTTTCACACATTATTTCATCACACACATTATTTCATCACACTAAGGCATGTTGATATGATGTATATGCACACGACAAAAATCAACTTATTCATTTCTACTTATTTCCACAAGTTTTGGTTTAATAAACGAATACACTAAAGTCACATAGGACTTGTCAGCCTGTAATGTTCTGAGACTTTGGTTGGTACGAATTCAAAAAAAAGTAGGCTCAAAATATTTCAAGCACTGTGAAAGTATAATACATGGCATTGTTCCCAATTCCTTCTGAATGTGATCATTATCCTCATCACCTTATTTCTCCTTCTCTCACCCTTCCTTATCTCTCCAATAATACAGCAGAGATGGATTGATATTAGCTCGTATTTGTGCACTATGGTTTTGAAATGTTAATGTTATGCTCTTTTTATTACTGATAATGATTTTGATTCTCACCACATTTTTGTTCACTCAAAAATTTTCTTTTTAGCACATTTTTTAGCAAGAATCAATTACAAGCTATATCAATCGTTGGTTCACTAATCGCTCAAATTCATTTTGTAAGAAACCTCGAAGATGTTCCTACCTAACCCTCAATGTCCATGGTCAGACGTCTATGCAATAGTGCAATATAAAATTCAGGGACTGTGAAGGGTTGATTTTTTAACTCAATTTTGGATCAAGGTCTTAAACATGGAGACTCATCAAGAAAGGACAATATAAGACTCAAAATTTGGGAACTAAGAATAGCATATCATATGTGTTAATCATCTAGGCTCTACAAACTATACATTAATCCTTTAGTATTTCATCACCTACAAGTTAAAATATGTTTCAATTAATTTCAATGAATAATGTCAATTTTTAACCCATGTATATACATGCTATTTTCAGGAAGTTAGCAATTGGGAAATCAAGACCTACTACGGTTACGTTGCAACTGGTTGATCGATCATACGCACATCCGAAATATAAAATTGAGGATTTACTGGTAAGAGTAGATAAGTTTATTTTTCCGGTAGATTTTCTTCTTTTAGAATGTGAAGTTGATCATGATGCGCCAATTATTCTTGGAAGTCCTTTTCTTGCTATAGGCAGGACTTTAATTGATATATAGAAAGGTGAACTGACTATGAGGGTAAATGAACAGCAGATCACATTCAATGTATTTGATGCCTTGAAATGTGTTGATAAGAATGAATAATTCCACGCCATTAATTTAATAAAAACAGCAGTGGAGGAAGAGTTCACAAGATTTTGCTACAGCAATTCTGATAGAGATCAAAACTCACTTGAACAAAGTGACGCAATAATTTTTGAGGAACTTGGTAAACTTGAAAAAGCCAAGCAGTTTGTGGATAGACTAGGGAAGAAGTTTGAATCCTTGGATTTATCAGATCGCTCTTTCAAGCCTCCTAAACCATCTACAGAGGAACCCCTATGCTGGAGTTGAAGTGTAACATCCTGAAATTGGGCCTAGTAGGATTGGGCCCAATGGGCCTTAGGCGTAGTATCGTTTAAAATTTTTGAGAACGGCATTAATGCAAGTTAGAATTATTAGGTAATTGATTTTGGAAGGTTAGAGGACTTTTATGAAGTCCCAAGATCGCACTTTGGCTTTGCGAAAATTTTGGTTTTAGGCGAAAAAAACCCTGGAAGTTGGCAGGTAGGCCTTAAGAATAAAAAGTGGAGGAGAATGACACAAGTGGAGTGTGTGGTGTAGTGGCAAAGTGACGCCACATAAGAGACAAGGGGATGACACCACAAGGAAGGAAGGAGGTCCAAGGTTCAAGTCTTGGCTTTTGCATTTTGGTTTTCTTTTTACTTGGACCCTAGAATTTGGCTGTAGGTTTATATTTAGTTGCGCATGGTTTAAGACACAAGAGGAGCTTGTGGCCAAGTGGTTAGCAGCGTGGATTATGCTACAGGGGAGCCTGGGTTCGAATCTCATGAGAAGCAAGGGAGTATTTATTTTGAGGATTGGACGGCAAGAGTTTCAGTTGAATTTAAACTCTACTGACGAAGGGATCCCACATCGGAAAGATACAAAGAAGGAAGGTGAAGAGCTAGCTATATAAAGAGCATTCCAGGAGGAGAGTTAACATACCTTGGAGGGCGTTTGGGTATAGGAGTTGTCGAAGCGCGGATTAGCACCAGATTCCTATCAGGTGTGTAACTCTCTCTACTCTAGTTGTAGAGCGGCAAATACCGAAGTGCTGGTCACGGCAATAGTAGCCACACGAGCGTGTGAGCGTACGTGTGGGGCTTCGACGCGATAGTTGAGGCCATCAGTAGTATTCTTATGGGTTGAGGCTGATTGGGCCGCGATGGGCCAAAGTGGCCCAATGGGCCCGTGAGCCCAATTGAATAAATTGTATGATGATGTAGTATATAGTGAACTAGACTAGGTGGAACTTATATACGTGGGTAGATTTGTGTTAAGTGGGCCACACGAGCGTGTGGGCTCGGATGGGCCGAAATCGAGTTTTAGGCCCAATAGTCCATTTCGAACACAAATGGTAGTTGAGTCGCTCGGGGCGACATTGGGCCTTCGGAAAGGCCATTCCAGGTACGAAATTACGGAAATACCCTTAGTGGGTAAATTACCAAAATACCCAATAGAAGGCAAATTACTGTTATACCCTTAGAGGTTGATTAGCTTGGTTATGCTGTATTTATTATTCTGATTATGATGGTAATTCGTTTCATGCATTATCTTTGATATATGATTTGCATACATGTCATACTGCATACACGAATTATTATGACTGATGATCATGGCATGGACATGGGTATGATGAGAGGAGGGGGAAGATATGTTATTTGTGACTTTGGGTCACCAGTGGTTTGGCACCACCAGTGGTTTGGTACCACATATGTTATCTTTGTGATTTGTCCCAGTGGTTTGGTACCACAGTGGGTTGGCCCCACATATTATATTAAAAGGGATCGTCACCAGTAGTTTGATACTACAAAGTGGGTTGGCCCCACATTTGTTTATTTGTGACTTTGGTTCACCAGTGGTTTGGCACCACCAGTGGTTTGGTACCACATATGTATATTTTGTGACTTTGGGTCACCAGTGGTTTGGTACCACATATATATTTATTTGTGACTTTGGGTCACCAGTGGTTTGGCACCACCAGTGGTTTGGTACCACACGGGGTAGAATCGGGAGTTTCGAATGGTTAGGTTTTGGGTTGCATGGCATGTATATTTGCATATAAATCTGTGTATGAGTTTATCATTTTCGAGATGGGGATTTATGCACTGAGTCTCGATGACTCACCCCTTAGTTAATTTTGCAGGTAATCGTTAGATCGCGGATTTGGGAGCCGAGGCAGACTTGTGGTGGCCATACAATGTTTTTCTCGTAAACTCGTTCTCTTAGTTAGACTTATTTGTAACTGGGATTTTGCTATGTAATAGGGCCACTTTAACTGTATTTTTGGTATTTTATTTGGTTTAGCTTTTAATATGATTACTGCCTATTGTTATCAAATGTTCAATACGGGAATTTCCTAAACCCTTAATAACCATTTTCCAAAATGTTAACAAAAAGATAACAAGCGAATAAATATTTAAACTCGAAATTTTTGACAAACGCGCAGTTTTTAAACAACCCTTTTATGTGACATGCCAGATCCGATCGTAACGTTTAGGCCGGGTTTGGGGTGTTACATGAAGCCTTTACTGATGTACTTAAATATGCTAATTTTGGAGAGAATAGCACTTTGCCAGTAGTTATTTCTGTAGAGTTGACACCCGATCAAAAAGTGAGGTTGTTGGAAGTACCAACAATCTAAAAAGGCATTGGGATGGAAAATTGCCGACTTCAAGGGAATTAGTCCTACTATCCGTATGCATAAAAATTTACTAGAGGATTGCCATAGCGATTCAATTGAACGGCAGAGGAGGTTGAATCCATTCATGAATGAAGTTTTTAAGAAAGAGATTATCAAGTGGTTAGACACTAGCATTATTTATCCGATCTCCGACAGCTTATGGGTGAGTCTTATGCAATGTGTACCAAAGAAAAGAGATGTGACGGTGGTTAGCAATGATAAAAATGAGCTAATACCAACTCGCACTGTCACGAGATAGAGAGTATGTATGGATTACTGCAAGCTCAATAAGGCAACTCAGAAGGACCAGTTTCCCTTATCATTTATTGACCAAATGTTGGATAGATTAGTTAGGAAAGCTTTCTACCATTTTTTGGATGGTTATTCAAGATATAATCAAATTGCCAAAGCTCTAAATGACCAAGGGAAGACAACTTTCACTTTTTTTAATTCCTACAAATCCTCCAACCCATGATTCGAATATGTGAAATAATCCATGCAGTACCATTCTTATGCCTTTCCAAAATCACAAGTGCCTCTTCTTCTTGATCTTTGGTGAACTCAACTGAAATAATGACAGGAAAATTCGAAGATAGACCCAAATAGTCATTTTTCAAATAAGGAGACAAAATCTCCAGTTCCAACTTAGTTGGCTCTTCAATCAACGACTTTGGTTGCGTATACTCGTGAGATGATAACTCTAATGATTCGAGTGGAACTTCTTGAGTGAATTCCTTTAAATTATCTTCTAACCAAGCAAAACATTCCTTTTCTTCATCATCACTTGGTGAATCCTCCAGTAGAATATGTTCTAACGGATCGTCTAAAGAATTGAGCTCTAATTCTGTAGAAACCAGCAATTCCATCTTCAAAATAACAGAGTAGTCTTCAACTATATCTAGGGATTTAGCAGCATCGTAGTCATTAAATGTCACCTTGTCATCAAAGATTTCTTTCAACTGAGTATCATTTTGCTGCTTCTGGAATCGTTGAGGATATGGTAATGGTGGAATATTAGCTTTAACCGGACAACTCTTCTGTGGAAATTTTTTTGTATCTGACAACAGTGTTAGGTAATCAGAACTAATTGGTTTAGAGTTTACCTCATCAAGGATCACTGTATCTAACTTTTGTGGAACAGTAGTTTCAACACTTGGTTGAACTTCTTCTTTGTCTTGAGCTACAACAGGCTCATCTTGAACCTCAACCACCTTGTGCTCCAATGTCTTTCCACTTGGCAAAGAGACTGCTTTGCAATGTTCTTTGTCTAAAATTCTTAGTTTTTCTGTGTCGCTCAGCCAAATACCTTGGGGTTTATCTCAAAGTTCATTGGTTAGCTGACCCATTTGATTCTCCAGATTTCTTAAACTGGTATCATTCTTTGCTATGTATGCCTTCAGCAGATTCTCAAGATCACTTGAAGATTCAATTAGTGGGGGTTGTGCACTTGTTGAGAATATTTCGATGAATAATTTGGTCTAAATTACATAATAGAGTCACTATGGTCTGCCAATTGATTACTCCATGAAGAAATTGGATGATTCTGCCATGAAAAGTTGTAAAAATTTGATTGCGAACCATTCCAATTCTGATTTCCCATGTAATAATTTGACTATTAATTAGATGGAAAGTTTTCAAATAATATTTGTAACATCCTGAATTAATGGGCCTTTGCATTTTATGTGTGTTACGTTTAATGTGCTAATTAGAGTGTTTAAGGGGTTCAGATTGGGCTCAGGATTGGGCCGAGGCCTTAGTTAAAATTTTTTGCTCGGAAACTCTAGTGGAAAGCCAGTTAGGATAGGGCTTAAAAGATGTTATCTGTGTTTTACGACACAAATAGGCTTGTGGCCTAGTGGCAAAGTGGCGCCACTTAGAGAGCAAAGAGGAGGCGTCAGCTTAGGAGGCTCAAGTTCGAGTCGCATGAAGCCCAATTTTCTTAGTTAATTTTAATTATTTTCGCATTAAAGGGGGAGTGAGTTGGACGGCAATAGGGCTTGGAAATAGGGGAATAAATGTTTAGATAATGTAGATAATATGGCTGATAATGTGGCAGATAAAGGAAGGAAGAGGTGGTGTTATCTAGGTCACTTGTGGATGAGAGATCAGATTATGATAAGGGAGAAAGTTTAGGAATTATCTGCTGGCCACAGTGGTGGCCGAAATTCCAACACTAAGGGGGAGGAGGAATCGGTTTTAGTATGGCTTAGGGGTGCCGAAATTTCCCTTGTTAATTAATTAGTCTTAGTTTTCAAAAGAGGGCAATCCCGGCTTTTGGTTAGTGTGTGTGCCGAAAATTTGATTAGAAAATAGGGTATTTCTTAATTTCGGCACTTATTCTCATTCTCTTCTCTTAGTTGTTTCTTTTCTCAAAAAGCCAAAAACTCCTAAAGTTCCATCTTCTTCTTCATTCTCTGCTAAAGTCGAAACCTCATAGCCATTCTCTACACCATTTCCCGATTTCTTCTATAGGTCAAAACCCTTAAGTATTCTTTCTCTTTACTCTCTTCTGCCATAGCCGAATGCCCTAGTGTCCATTCTTTTTCTTCCTACCGATTTCTTCATTAAAAGCCGAATCTCTATAGATTTCTTTGAATTATCTTCTCTTTTTGATTTTTGCAAAAAGCCGAAATCTTCTAGGAGTAGCCGAATCTCCTGTGATAAGGTAAGTGCCGATCTTCTTCTCTTCACTTTCTCTTTCGATTTTTTGAAGCTAAAGCCGAAAGGCTATTAGGATTGGTAAGGTTGACATTTGATTAATGGTTTGATGTTTTCTTGTTGAGCAACATCGGGAATCGAAGTAGATCGTCTAGATCTAAAAGCCGTAAACCGCTAGCCTCTAAGCTCCATCTCTTTTCGGGATTTCAAGGTAAGGGGTGTTCTCTTTAGATTTTCGTTAGGTTGTTCATCATATTTATGATCTTAGCCTTATGATATGGATTAACAACCATATGTTGTGATGGTAGCAACTGATAAGGTCTTTTGATGGAATCAAATGTCGATCAGGCGAAGGAGGGGATTGGATCTGTAAACCCAATCCCTATGTTTAAGAAACGAGCGGTGTCAGTGGTTCGGGATTGGCCACCGGGTTATGGACCGGCTTCGAAACAATACCTTAGATAGATAGCAGTCGTATTGGCTTCTGATAGTGTCGACATAAAGAGTCTCGTCTTGTCTGTTATCAGGTGTGTAGATCTCTAACACACTAATTAATCTGTACTATATATGTTATGGGCTAAAAGCCGAAAAAAGGCTATATGGACAGTCGTATTACTCGAAAAGGGTAGGCAAGGGATGCCAGGTATGTAATCATAGAAACTTCTCTATGTGTATCGATGTATGTGATAGTCTGTGATCTATTAGGTAGTATATTGTTTTGATTCTGCATGGATGTATGTATGGGATGGGGTTAATATGATGAATGGGAAGAGCATGTTTATAGGTCACTTGGTGATCGGTGGTTAAACCACGAATTATAAATTTAGGTCACAATAGTGATCGGTGGCTAAGCCACGTTAAATTTATTCCCGATTGTTAGGAATAGGCAGTATGACTGTCGATATGGTGTGTAGCGGTTGGTGGGTTGATTGTAGAAATCCCCGAGGTGTGATGGCTGGTAAGGGCTGGTGTGTAGAGGATGGACTATTAGGTTTGGTTGGGCCATGATGCATGTAAATACTCTGTTGCCATTGTGTATGGGCCAAGGCCCATAATGTGTTTGTGGGCCTCAAGCCTTTTATGTGTTTTCGGGATTTGCATACTGAGTCTTGGTGACTCACCCCTTTTATTTCCCTGACTTTTCAGATGAGCAGTAGATCGTGGACATGGGATCCGGGGCGGACTCGAGGGGCCATCAAGTCTTTTATTTTCATAAACTATTTCCGGTTTTTCTTTAAGTTTTAATTGGGGACTATTTATGTAATAAGACCTCCATAGCTTAGGTTATCAATTTATATTTCCTAATGTTTACATTTACAAATTTATGTTCAAGGACTTGTTTACAAGAAGAAATAAAACTGGGATTTTCAAACCAGTTAAAAAAAACTACAAAAGTTTCCTACAAATAACACTTATTTAACGAATACTTGCATAAACAAATCGAGATTTCAAATCCCTTCAAAGCGAAGTTTTAACATTTCATCCCGTAGCATACCAGATCTGGTCGTGGCGTTTGGGCCGGGTTTGGGGTGTTACATTTTGGTATCAGAGCCTGGTTGCAAAACTCGGGCTGTGAAATGGGTCTAGTAGTGTTTTGTAAAATTGATGAGAATTTGAGAAAAATGCCTTGGGTTTAGATATGGCCTTCGAGTCTACCGACACCCGATCCACGCAGGTAAGTATTCTAACTCTTGATGTGATATGCATGTTGGGTTTGATGGGCTTGATGGACGTATACTAGTATGAGTACGGTTAATGGACCTTAGGCCTAGCTTATACAACTCTTCAGTTTCATAAAACTTAATCTAATTAAACATGACCGTAAACAAGTCACTGGGTTAGGGTGTGGTAACAGGCATACGCATGTCTAGGATTGGATTCAAGGAGAGCCTGGTACTTAAGCGGTCCTAGTGACCCACCTCCTCTTCGCTGGAATCCTACCTGGTGCGTAGTGACTGTTCACCTTAGCCATGAAGACTTGTTGACGGGCCAAAATTTATATTTAAAACCCGAAAGGGACCAGCCACCCTATTTCATATAATTACTAAAATACCTCCTAGTTTTGCAAAATTTCCGAAATACCCTCGATTTGTGGAAATTTCCCAGAATACCCTGGATTTGTAAAACTACCAAAATTTGTGAAGATACTGAAACACCCCCGGTTGGCAAAATTACCAAAATACCCATGCTTTGCAAATTTACCCAAAAACCTTTAGATTCACAAGAGCACCCGGTTTACAAAATTAAATCTTCCAAAGTACCCCTGTTTTAAAAAACAAAAACAAAAATACCTCTATTCCTAAAGAACCACCAAGATACCCTATTTTGGGAAAATTACGAAAATACCCTGTAGGAAAAATTACGAAAATACCCCTGGGTAGTGAAATGACGAAAATACCCTTATGCGATGAATGCGAGTTCATGGATGCTACTTGTATGGTTGAATGTATGTGGTTCCTAGAACTAGGAGATACAAATTTGAGACTGAAACCCGTAGATATAATTTCTGATTCGAAAGAACTACTCTTAAAAACTAGTGTTCATAAGATTGTTCGTGGTTAATTAGTGGAAGAAATTAATAATTCATAAAATTTCTAATCATATAAACGTGAATCGGTAAAATGAGTACAAGGGGTCGTGGACGTCCGCCGCGTGGCCGTGGTACGGGTAGGATGGCCGTGTCAGAACCAGTAGGATCTGGCCATGGGTCAGGAAACGAGATGCCAGTTCCACCAGCTGCGGAGGTCGAATTTCAGGATCAGACGGCCAGAGATGATGCGGTATCTCAGGCAATGTTAAGGGTTTTAGAGAGGGTTGCTGGGGTAGGCATGGACACAGGAGCCCGGAAATCCATGTCGGAGCGACTTAGAGCTAATGGGGCAGAAATGTTTAGGGGAATTTCTGGTATAGCCTCGAGTACGGCTGAGAATTGGTTGGAGGCGGTTGAGCGTATAATGGATGATCTGGATTTCACAGAAGAGGAAAAACTAAAAGGGGTTGTATCTCTCCTGCGGGACGAAGCTTATCAATGGTGGCTTACGGTTAAGGATGGTACGATGGTCGATCGTATCACCTGAGATTTCTTCAAAACGGCGTTCCAGAGTAAATATATTGGGACAAGTTATGTGGATGTGCAGCGTAGAGCGTTTCTGAATCTGGTTCAGGGAAGTAGGTCGGTGGCTGCGTATGAAGTGAAATTCTTACGCCTTAGCCGTTATGCTCGAGAGATGGTGGCAACAGACCATGAACATTGTGTTTGATTTGAAGATGGTCTGAGGGATGATCTGCGTTTATTGATAGCACCACAGCGGGAGAGGGAATTTGCTGTGCTTGTGGAAAAAGCTAAGATAGCTGAGGAGGTTAAGCGGACAGAAAAACTGAATCGGGATAGAGATAGAAGTGGAGCTAAGAGAAACTTTGGATCGTCAGGGGCAACTGGGCGTACTCAGAAAAGGCCTAGGTCAGATGGACCGAGTCGGAATGAGAGACCTGCTGTTGCAGGTCAGACACAGAAGTGTGCTCGATGTGGTAAATTCCATGTAGGTGAGTGTTGGGCGGGTAGTGGGAAGTGCTTCAGGTGTGGATCTATGGACCACCAAGTTAAAAACTGTCCGCAGCAACGGGGTGGTGAAGGGCCCACAGGTCAAGGGAATGCTCAGCCGGGAAGAGGAAGTCAGCAGCCACAGAGAGGTCGTGGTCCAGCCAGAGGTGGTAACGGTTCCGGTCAGGGTCGTGGAGCACCAGGCCAAGGGGCAGGAAACACTGAGGCGAGACAGTCGGGGTTAGTCTATGCTGTCAGACGTCGAGAGGAGGCTGACGCACCGGATGTCATAACCGGTACATTTTTAATTTTTGGCTTGCCTTACACTACATTGATTGACATTAGGTCGACGCATTCATATGTTACTAGTAAGGTGTCTGGAACTTTAAGCGTAGATCCTGAGATTTCTTCTAGGGAGATGACCATAATTAGCCCATTAGGACACTCGGTGGTGGTAAATAAGCTTTATCGGGAGGTACCTTTAGAAGTTCAGGGAATAGTTTTCCTGACTGATCTGATGGAATTACCGTTCGAGGAGTTTGACTTAATCTTAGGTATGGATTGGCTGATGAGGTATCAAGCTAGTGTAGATTGTGCAGCCAAGCGTTTGGTGTTAAAAACCCCCAAAGGTGGCGAAGTGTTGGTGATAGGTGAAAGGGGGAACTGCTTGTCAAATGTGGTGTCTGCCTTAAGAGCAGAAAGGATGGTGAGAAAAGGATGCGAGGTAATTCTAATGTTCGTTCGGGCTCTAGAAGCCAAGGAACTAACCATCGGGGATGTCAGGATAGTGAAGGAATTTCCTGATGTTTTCCCAGAAGAGCTTCTGGGATTACCCCCTGATCATGAGGTGGAGTTTGGTATCGATCTTCTTCTGGGAACAGTGCCAGCATGTATCGCTCTGTACAGAATGGCGCTAAAGGAGTTGGTGGGGTTAAAGGCTCAGATACAAGAGTTGTTGGACAGAGGGTTTATTCGACCAAGTGTGTCGCCTTGGGGAGTGCCGGTGTTATTTGTTAAGAAGAAGGATGGATCAATGCGTATGTGCATTGACTATCGTTAGTTGAATAAGTTAACAATCAAGAATAAATACCTGTTGCCGAGGATCGATGACTTGTTCGATCAGTTGAAGGGGGCTTCGGTATTTTCGAAGATAGATCTGAGGTCAGGGTACCATCAGCTTAAGGTCAAGGAGGGGGATATTCATAAGACGGCTTTTAGGACTTGCCATGGTCACTACGAATTTATGGTGATGCCATTTCGATTGACCAACGCGCCAGCAGCGTTTATGGACATGATGAATTGGGTGTTCCAACCCTATTTGGATCGATTTGTCATAGTATTTATAGATGACATCCTGGTTTACTCGAAATCAGAGAATGAGCATGACTCACATCTTCGGGTGGTTCTGCAGATTCTGAGGGAGAAGCAGCTATATGCCAAATTTAGTAAGTGCGAATTTTGGCTAAGGGAAGTTACTTTTCTAGGTCACGTTCTGCCGGCAGAGAGGATTAGGGTTGACCCTCGTAAAATTAAAGCGGTGTTGGATTAGAAGCCGCCTAAATTGGTAGCAGAAATTCAGAGTTTTCTTGGTTTAGCCGGGTATTACAGAAGGTTTGTGGAAGGATTTTCATTGATCGCGGCACTGTTAACTAAGTTGTTACGGAAAGGGGTTCCGTTTGTTTGGTCTGATAAGCAGCAAGAGAGCTTCGAGAGGTTAAAAAGGATCTTGACAGAGGCTCCGGTGTTGATTCAGCCAGAGGCTGGAAAGGAGTTCGTGATTTACTGCGATGCTTCACATATAGGACTGGGATGCGTGTTGATGCAAGATGAAAAAGTTGTTGCGTACACATCTCGGCAGTTAAGATCGCACGAAGCAAATTATCCCACCCATGATCTGGAATTGGTGGCGATGGTTTTTGCTTTGAAGATCTGGAGACATTACCTGTACGGGGAGAAATCTGTCATTTATACCGACCGTAAGAGCTTAAAATACCTTTTGACCCAGAAGGAGTTGAATCTAAGGCAAAGGAGGTGGATCGAGTTGTTAAAGGATTATGACTGCTCGATCGAGTACCATCCGGGTAAAGCTAACGTGGTGGTGGATGCCCTGAGTCGTAAGGTAATCTCTGATTTGAGAGCAATGTTTGCTCACCTCAGTTTATACGATAATGGGAGTTTATTAGCTGAACTGCAAGTGAAACCCTCTTGGGTCAGTCAGGTTAAAGAGAAGCAGTAGACCGATGAGCTGCTTAAGGTGAAGCTGCCGCTAATATCAAATGATGGGCCAACGGAATTTAGTGTGAATGAGGAAGGGCTATTATGTTTTCAAGGGAGAATGTGCATGCCAAAAGATTTTGAGTTGAGGCGTAGGATTTTGTTGGAAGCGCATAGTAGCCCATACGCTATGCACCCTGGAGGGAGTAAGATGTATCGGGATTTACGAGAATAGTTTTGGTGGCCGGGCTTGAAGCGAGAGGTAACTGAACTGGTGAGTAAGTGTTTGACCTGTCAGCAGGTAAAGGCGGAGCATCAGTTACCATTGGGGTTGTTACAACCAGTGAAGATTCCACAATGGAAGTGGGAAAGGATCACAATGGACTTTGTTAGTGGGCTACCTCTCACGCCTACTAAGAAGGACTCGGTTTGGGTGATTGTTGATCGCTTGACGAAGTTTGCTCACTTCATACCAGTACGGGTCGATTACTCTCTGCAAAAATTGGCTAAGTTATATATAGCGGAGGTAGTGAGGTTGCACGGAGTACCAGTATCAATCATATCGGACAGGGACCCTAGGTTCACATCACGATTGTGGAAGGCGTTGCATCAAGCATTGGGTACGAAGTTGGATTTCAGTACAGGGTTCCATCCTCACACCAATGGTCAGTCTGAGCGGGTAATTCAGAGGGGTTGTGTCATTGATTTCAGGGGCAGTTGGGAGGAGTTCTTACCGTTGGCGGAGTTTGCGTACAACAACAGTTACTAGTCTAGTATTCAGATGGCGCCTTAAGAAGCATTGTACGGGCGGAGGTGTCGTACTTCTACGTGTTGGACGGAATTAGGGGAACGTTGGATCTTGGGTCCGGAGTTGGTTACTAAGACAGAGGAGAAGGTTGAATTAATTCAGGCTCAATTAAATGAAGCGTCAAACAAACAGAAATCCTATGCTGACCTGAAGCGTAAGAACATAGAATTTGCAGTGGGTGACAAGGTGTTCTTGAAGGTGTCGCCGTGGAAGAAAGTATTAAGGTTTGGACGGAATGGTAAGTTAAGTCCCAGATTCATCGGACCATACCGGGTGTTGGAACGAGTAGGACTGGTAGCCTATCAGCTTGAGTTACCCTCAGAGTTAAGCCAGATTCACAACGTGTTCCATGTTTCTATGCTGAGACGATATCGTTCGGATCCGTCTCATGTGGTGCCTATAGAGGAAATTGAGGAAAGACCTGAACTTTCTTTTGAAGAGGAACCAGTGGAAATCTTGGATCGTGATGTCAAAGTGTTGCGAAGGAAGACGGTTCCGTTGGTTAAGATTCTATGGCAGAATCACAGTTCTGAGGAGGCTACTTGGGAACCAGAGGAGGCTACTTGGGAACCAGAGGAGACGTTGCGGCAGCAGTACCTGCATCTATTCGGACCAGGTAATTTCGAGGTCTAAATTTCTTTAATAGGGTAGAACTGTAACATCCTGAATTAATGGGCCTTTGCATTTGATGTGTGTTACGTTTAATATGCTAATTAGAGTGTTTAAGGGGTTCAAATTGGGCTCAGGATTGGGCCGAGGCCTTAGTTAAAATTTTCTATTTGGACACTCTAGTGGAAAGCCAGTTAGGATAGGGCTTAAAAGATGTTATCTGTGTTTTAAGACACAAATGGGCTTGTGGCCCAGGGGCAAAGTGGCGCCACTTAGAGAGCAAAGAGGAGGCGTCAGCTGAGGAGGCTCAAGTTCGAGTCGCATGAAGCCCAATTTTCTTAGTTAATTTTAATTATTTTTAGCATTAAAGGGGGGAGTGAGTTGGATGGCAATAGGGCTTGGAAATAGGGGAATAAATGTTTAGATAATGTAGATAATATGGCTGATAATGTGGCAGATAAAGAAAGGAAGAGGTGGTGTTATCTAGGTCACTTGTGGATGAGAGATCAGATTATGATAAGAGAGAAAGTTTAGGAATTATCTGCTGGCCACAGTGGTGGCCGAAATTCCAACACTGAGGGGGAGGAGGAATCGGTTTTAGTATGGCTTAAGGGTGCCGAAATTTCCCTTGTTAATTAATTAGTCTTAGTTTTCAAAAGAGGGCAATTTCGGCTTTTGGTTAGTATGTGCGCCGAAAATTTGATTAGAAAATAGGGTACTTCTTAATTTCGGCACTTATTCTTATTCTCTTCTCTTAGTTGTTTCTTTTCTCAAAAAGCCGAAAACTCCTAAAGTTCCATCTTCTTCTTCATTCTCTGCTAAAGCCGAAACCTCATAGCCTTTCTCTACACCTTTTCCCGGTTTCTTCTATAAGCCGAAACCCTTAAGTATTCTTTCTCTTTACTCTTTTCTGCCATAGCCGAATGCCCTAGTGTCAATTCTTTTTCTTCCTGTCGATTTCTTCATTAAAAGCTAAATCTCCATAGATTTCTTTGAATCATCTTCTCTTTTTGATTTTCGTAAAAAGCCGACATCATCTAGGAGTAGCCGAATCTCCTGTGATAGGGTAAGTGCCGATCTTCTTCTCTTCACTTTCTCTTTCGGTTTTTGGAAGCTAAAGCCGAAAGGCTATTGGGATTGGTAAGGTTGACGTTTGATTAATGGTTTGATGTTTTCTTGTTGGGCGACGTTGGGAATCGAAGTAGATCGTTTAGATCTAAAAGCTGGAAACTATTAGTCTCTGAGTCTCAATCTCCTTTCGGGATTTCAAGGTAAGGGATTCTCTTTAGATTTTCCTTCATCGTGTTTATAATCTTAACTTTATGATATGGATTAACAACCAAATGTTGTGATGGTAGCAACTCATAAGGTCTTTTGATGGAATCACATGTCGGTCAGGCAAATGGGGGGATTGGATCTGTAAAACCAATCCCTAAGTTTAAGAAATGAGCAGTGTCAGCAGTACGGGATTGGCCACAGGGTTGTGGATCGGCTTCGGAACAACACCTTAGACATATAGCAGTCGTAAGTGCCGATATTCTTCTCTTCACTTTCTCTTTCGGTTTTTGGAAGCTAAAGCCGAAAGGCTATTGGGATTGGTAAGGTTGACATTTGATTAATGGTTTGATGTTTTCTTGTTGGGCGACATCGGGAATCGAAGTAGATCGTCTAGATCTAAAAGCCGGAAACTGCTAGCCTCTAAACTCCATCTCTTTTCGGGGTTTCAAGGTAAGGGGGGTGCTCTTTATATTTTCATTAGGTTGTTCATCATATTTATGATCTTAGCCTTATGATATGGATTAACAACCATATGTTGTGATGGCAGCAACTGATAAGGTCTTTTGATGGAATCAAATGTCGATCAGGCGAATGAGGGGATTGGATCTATAAATCCAATCCCTATGTTTAAGAAACGAGCAGTGTCAGCGGTTTGGGATTGGCCACCGGGTTATGGACCGGCTTCGGAACAACACCTTAGACAGATAGCAGTCGTATCGACTTTTGATAGCGTCGACATAGAGAGTCTCGTCTTTTCTGTAATCAGGTGTGTAGATCTCTAACACACTAATTAATCTGTACTATATATGTTATGGGCTAAAAGCCAAAAAAAAGGCTAGATGGACAGTCGTATTACCCGAAAAGGGTAGGCAAGGGATGCCAGGTACGTAATCATAGAAACTTCTCTATATGTATCGATGTATGTGATAGTCTGTTATCTATTAGGTAGTATATTGTTTTGATTCTGCATGGATGTATGCATGGGATGGGGTTAATATTATGAAGGGGAAGAGCATGTTTATAGGTCACTTGGTGATCGGTGGTTAAACCACAAATTATAGAGTTAGGTCACAATAGTGATCGGTGGCTAAGCCACGTTAAATTTATTCCCGATTGTTAGGAATAGGCAGTATGACTGTCGATATGGTGTGTAGCGGTTGGTGGGTTGATTGTAGAAATCCCCGAGGTGTGATGGCTGGTAAGGGCTGGTGTGTAGAGGATGGACTATTAGGTTGGGTTGGGCCATGTTGCATGTAAATACTCTATTGCCATTGTGTATGGGCCAAGGCCCATAATGTGTTTGTGGGCCTCAAGCCTTTTATGTGTTTTCGGGATTTGCACACTGAGTCTTGGTGACTCACCCCTTTCATTTCCCTGACTTTTCAGATGAGCAGTAGATCGTGGACATGGGAGCCGAGGTGGAATCGAGGGGCCATCAAGTCTTTTATTTTCATAAACTATTTCCGGTTTTTCTTTAAGTTTTAATTTGGGAATATTTATGTAATAAGGCCGGCCTCCATAGCTTAGGTTATCAATTTATTTTTCCAAATGTTTACATTTACAAATTTACGTTCAAGGACTTGTTTACAAGAAGAAATAAAAACGGGATTTTCAAACCAGTTTAAAAAAAACAATACAAAGGTTTCCTACAAATAACACTTATTTAACGAATAGTTGCATAAACAAACCGAGATTTCAAATCCCTTCAAAGCGAAGTTTTAACATTTCATCCCGTAGCATACCAGATCCGGTCGTGGCGTTTGGGCCGGATTTGGGGTGTTACAGTATTCACAAGAAACATTATCAAACTGGTTCAGCGACTAACCTAATAGATTACCATTGAAACCATTAAGAATTATATTCTTAAGCATAGAAGACATATAGGATACCTGGGCTGCCAAAGAAGCAAGTGTGCCCGCTTTATGTACTTCTGCTGCTCGTCTTTTTGAGGTGCTCGGTTGGTTGGCCATTGATAATTATTGCTGGCAATTCTTTCAATAATCTCGTAAGCATCGTTATAAGACTTAGAAAGAAGGGCTCCATTTTTCGAAGCATCCACCATCATTCTAGTATGAATATTGAGATCAATATAGAGTCTCCATTTGGACGTAGTAAGGAATGCCGTGATGATGGCACTTTCATAATAACTCCTTGAACCGCTCCCATGCCTCATATAAACATTCTTCATCAAGTTACTGAAATGAAGTGATTTCATTTCAAATTTTGGCGGTTAAAGATGGAGGGAAATATTTCATTAAGAAACGTTCAACCAACTCTTGCCATGTAGTTATGGAACCGGACGGTAGGGAGTTCAACCATGCTCGTGCTTTATCTCTTAAGGAGTATGGAAATAATCTCAGTCTCAAGGCGTCCTCAGTCATCCCAACTAGTTGAAATGAGTCACTCACTTCCATGAATAGCCAAATATGTAGATGTAGATCTTCAGTAGGAATCCCACTAAATTGACCCATATTTTGCAACATGTGGATCATGATCGGCTTCAGCTCAAATTGTTGTGCCTCAATTTTGGGTCTCCTTATACTCAGATTGAGCTTGTTGAATAGAGGATTGTCATATTGTTGAATGGCACAATTTCTGTCATCAGCAGCAATGATAGGATTGTGAGTATTATAAGCAAATGTTCCTCCTGGATTTTGGTTTGGATTTTCGAAATTCATATCTTTGGTCCTTCTTTGGTTAGCTTGTCTTCTCCTTTGTCAGAAAGTCATTTCAATTTCAGGGTCTACGGGGAGTAAGTCAATAATTGATTACTCATAAACACCTGAAACAACACACACAAAAAATGGGATTAAAATTTAACAGAAAAAAAAGACCAAAATAAAAAATTAACAATTTCACAAATAATGTCTTTTAAAACAGTCCTCCACAACGACGCCAAAAACTTGGAACGGCGGAAATATGCAAGTGTACACAATCGCAACAAGTAATAAAGTGATAATTCAATGACAATGATAGGATTGTGAGTATTATAAGCAAATGTTCCTCCTGGATTTTGGTTTGGATTTTCGAAATTCATATCTTTAGTCCTTCTTTGGTTAGCTTGTTTTCTCCTTTGTCAGAAAGTCATTTCAATTTCAGGGTCTACGGGGAGTAAGTCAATAATTGATTACTCATAAACACCTGAAACAACACACACAAAAAATGGGATTAAAATTTAACGGAAAAAAAGACCAAAATAAAAAATTAACAATTTCACAAATAATGTCTTTTAAAACAGTCCCCTGCAACGACGCCAAAAACTTGGAACGACGGAAATATGCAAGTGTACACAATCGCAACAAGTAATAAAGTGACAAGTAAATGTCGAGTTATCGTACCCACAGGGACTGTGAAAAGAATTATTTATGAATGCAATTTAAAACACTTTGGTGAAGAAAAATATTTTGATTTGAGGAGGTGATTAAAAACTAAGATTTTTAATTAAGTAAAATAAATAAAGATAAAATAAAAGTTTCAATGCACGATTTCAAAAGATGATTATAATCAAGATGACATAATTGTGCTAGATTATTTACATTACTTAACTTAGAATTATTAAACTCATGTTTATGCTGCTACGAATAAATTCACGGCAACTCGGTAATTTGCTAACTTATTAACATACTTACCTACCAAAATCCATTCATCTCTTGACTATATCTCTATGTCAATTCAACCGATTAAACAAATTTTAATAAGCAAATGTGTTAATGCACATACATACTTATGATATTAGAATAATCTCTTCTACATATATCTATGCCAATTCAAACAATTAATTTAATCTCATAAGCACATAAAAGATTACGCGAGGGAACAATGTATTTCTACCTTAAAACAGTTTAATCACAATAATCTTGCAAGTTATGCAAGGCTAATGTATCGTTAGATACCATTGCTAATTTAACCCTCAGCTACCTTAGATGATTAAATATGCACTGATTAAGTATTGTGTCAATTAATTACAATTTCAATCCATTTTAATAATTAATTCATTAGTTACCTTACAGTTGTAATGAAAGAATAACTTAGTCATGGTTTTACTTAATCAAACATCTTACCGAGGCCTATAACAACACAAACACAATTTTAATAACTCAAGTAGACGAAATGCAATCAACCTAACATGAGTTAAATTTAAGCCATATTAATTAAATTAAACATATCAACATCATAAATATTCATAGACATGTTCATAACAACAACAATAAAATTAAAAGGATAAGGAACAAGAATCGAATCTAGTGTTTCTCCGATTCTTGACTAGTTTGCTCTACTTGTTCTTGCTGAACCGATGCTTCCATGAACACTAGAATGCTACTCCAAATGGTGGTTGAATGGCTCTTTTTCAAGAGGTGAAATTGGCAAGGGAATGGGGAAGAAAATGAACAACAATAAAGAGAGAAAAGTGTAAGAGAAATGAAGAATGAATGGTTTTGAGATGTGTTTGAAGTGCACAGCCAAGGGGGTATTTCTAGGTTGAGAAGGCTGCTAAAAATAGCCAAAATAAGCAGCCAAAGACTCTCCCCATGGCTGGCCACACATGTGGCATGTTTGAAGATTTCAAACATGTTATTTTTAGGTAGGGGCAAATCTTGAAAGGCATGAATAGTGGAGGGTTTGAATGCAATTTGAAGGAGTATTAATGGGACATTTTGCAAGCCAAACAAGTTGATTGGGTCAGCATGTGGGACGGTTTTGGGCTACCCAGTGCTCGGTTGGATCGGTTTTCTCAGTTCAGCTCAACTGGGCCACTTTTCATAATTAATTAATAATAATTAATTTAACCCAAAGTAAATTGGATTAAAATTGAAATTAATTATATTATGAATATATATACGTAATTAGGACCACCTTAGGCTGAAAAATTATTTTGCCTCGATGCTTCGAAAATCGCTTCTAAGTTTTGTGCTTCTAGTAGTGTCTGCCGAGCCAATTTTTGCCCTTTGTGCAAATTTGTCGAAAATGATCAAAATTTATAATAAAATTAATTAAAATTAAAAATTTTCATAATGTAACTAAAATTTAATTACTTTATAATAATTATATATTTTTTGACAAGAATTTTATCGAAACTGCATGAATTTGAATTAAAAAGGGCAAGAAAAAGTGTGTATATTTTCGTGTTTCCACCCGGCAACATTTCAGCGTTGCATGATGGCGAAATTCTTGAACATGGTGGAAATTTTTCTTAAAGTCTTCATGGATGGTTTCTTTGTGTTTGGCAATGATTTTGAGGATTGCTTGAAAAAGATAGAATTGGTTATGCACCACTATGAAGAAACAAATCTTGTTTTGAATTCGGAGAAATGCCACTTCATGGTTTGTGATGGTATTGTGCTAGGGCATAAGATATCACAGCAAGGGACTGAAGTTGACAAAGTAAAAATTGAGGTAATAGAAAAATTGTTTCCTCCGACCAGTGTCAAGGGTATTAGAAGTTTTTTAGGCCATGCAAGATTTTATAGAAGATTCATTAATGACTTCTCAAAGATATCTAAACCTTTGTGTGCGTTGCTGGAGCAAAATAGACCTTTCAATTTTGATGAACCTTGTTTGATTGCTTTCAAGGAATTGAAGAAAAGATTGGTAGCAGTATCGATTGTAATAGTGCCATATGGACACTACCATTCGGGCTCATGTGTGACGCCAGCGATTATGCTGTGGGAGCAGTGTTGAGACAGCGAAAAGACAAGGTATTTCATGCAGTCTTTTATGTGAGCAGGATCCTAACGGATACGCAACTGAACTACACCACCATAGAAAAGGAGTTATTTGTTGTGGTGTTCGCATTCGACAAATTTTGATCTTATTTTGTTGGCACCAAAGTCACAATCTACACAGACAACTCTGCTATTAAGTATTTGGTGACCAAGAAAGATGCTAAGTCAATATTAATTTGGTGTATACTTCTGCTGCAAGAGTTTGATTTAGAAATTGGAGACAGAAAAGGGACTAAAAATCAAGTTCCTGATCACCTATCAAGGTTAGAAGCTTGGATTGAAGATGGTAATGTTCAACTTATTAAGGAAGATTTCCTAGACGAGCAACTGTTGGTTGCCACGACAGTACCTTGGTATGTCAATATAGGGAACTACCTAGTAAGTGGGTTGTTGTCACTTGATCTCAGCAGCCAAAGAAGATGAAACTTTCTTTATGATGCCAAAAATTACTATTGGGATGAATCCTTCTTGTTCAAGCAATGTGTTGATCAAATAATTAGGAAGTGTGTCCCTAATGATGAAGTACATAGCATCCTGCAATATTATTACTCAGCACCTTAAGAAGGACACTTTGGAGGAATGAGAATTGCTTCCAAGGTACTCCAATCTGAATTTTATTTGCCAAGTTTGTTCAAGGATGGCCGAGAATTATATAATTCATGCGATCATTGTCAAAGGACAGGTAATTTATCTAGGAGACATGAAATGTCGTTGCAAAATATTTTGGAGATTGAGTTGTTTCATGTTTCGGGAATCGACTTTATGGGTCCAATCCCACCATCACTTGGCAATCTTTATATACTTGTGGCAGTGGACTACGTCTCTAAGTGGGTCGAAGTGATACCCCTCCCTACAAATGATGCCAAGTCAATGCTAAAGTTTTTGCATAAGAATATTTTCTCAAGATTTGGTAAACCTCAGATAATTATCAGTGATGAAGGTTCTCATTTTGATTGTAAATTAGCTGCTAATGGTTTGCACATGTATGGGATGAAACATAAGATTGCCATGGCATATCATCCTCAAACAAATGGACAAGCGGAGATTTCTAACAGAGAAATTAAACAAATATTGGAAATAGTGGTGAACCCAACTCAAAAAGATTGGTCCTCCAGATTGGATGAATACAGCATTAAAAACACCGTTGGGGATGTCACCTTTTAAGCTTGTTTTTTGGAAAGCCATGTCACTTACCTGTTGAGTTAAACATAAAGCATTTTGGGCTATTAAAAAGCTGAATATGGATTAGAAAACCGTTGGCCATAACAGGTTGTTAGAACTGAATGAAATGGAAGAATTTCAGGCACAGACATATGAGAACGCTAAACTATACAATGACAAGACCAAGCGGTGGCATGATAAGAGGATTATGCCAAGGCAATTTGAACTAGGACAACAGGTGTTGTTGTTCAACTCTAGGCTCAAATTGTTCCCTAGAAAATTAAAATCTCGCTGGTTAGTTCCCTTTAAAGTAGCTCAAGTCTATCCTCATGGAGCTGTTGATGTCAAAGATACAAAAATGGGGGTCACATTTAAAGTTAATGGACAATGCTTGAAGCACTACTGGGGTGCTCATGTGGATCAAGACAAGCAATCCATTGAACTCCAGGATTTTTAAGCTAATAACTATATTTTCTATTTTTCTTTTCCTTAATTTCTTTACTTCAATTTCATTTTTATTATTAGTTTGCTTTACTTTAATTTCATTTTTATTATTAGTTATCTTTAGTTATTTCATGTTGATTCTATTTCTATTTTTATCTTTAAGTAGTTCTTTCCATGGTTTCCAGGGATAGAATAAAGAATGTGAACTTATCAGATCTGCTACTGAGAGGAGTCTACCGCAGCATTGTGAAAGAGAGTTATGTCGTGACAAACTGGGAATTGGTTGTTGAAGTATGAGGTAATATGGTTTGACTAGACAGAAAAGTCCAAAGGAGAGATTTTTGGATAGTTGGGCCCATTACGTTACTTGGGTAGCCCATGATAGAAAAGCCAAAATTCTTGTTCTAGGGCTAGGTCACTTCATAGTTCCCCCTAAAAATCCCTTTGTTTTTCCCTCCTCCATGCTACAAAACTTACTCTACACATTTATTTTTTTTGAATTGTCAACATTATCTCAAAACAGAAATTGTGAGGTTGGGTCGTATGATACCCGTTGGCCTATTGGGAATTTGTTTCCCAAATATTTGGGTCTATAACCTTTTCAGTTTTCCTCCAAATTTCCATCACACCAAAGTAAGGCCATAATTATTGACCTCCCATCACTCACATCATACCCCATTTACTCCTTACTTTGCCGTCATTTTATTTTACCCTAACCTCTTAAATTCTTTTACAATTACCATAAATTTATTTCTCTCCACGCTTATTTTTGCTTTCCTCAGACACAGAAAATTTTCTTCTTCCTTATCTACACAAACTTTTACCTTAACTTTCCATATTGGCTAGATGATCTATCCCTCAATCATTTGCTACGCCACCTCGCACTTTCTTTAACACTGCGGCAGAAAAATGATACTAGAACAACATCTCCAAAGGACCCTTTTGTTTGAAAAAATACTTTCTTTTTCAAGACGAGCCTTTCATGGGATATGATGCTTCCATTTCTTCTATCATCAAGCAACATGGATGGCAATTTTTTTGTTTTCATCCAGAGGATATGCTGACCAAGATTGTTCGTGAGTTCTATGCTCACCTTACTTCCTCAAATGTTGATTTTATATATGTGTGAGGAGTATCGGTCTTATTTGATGAGAACACGATTAATGCTCAGTATAGTCTTTCTGATATCCAAGACGAGCATACGGATTTTGCTGCAACTATCACTGCTAATGGGTTAACTCTGGTTCTTCAAGACCTTTGTGTGACAGGAACTAAATGGATGGTATCAATGCAAGATT
Organism: Gossypium australe; assembly: GCA_005393395.2. Classification (NCBI taxonomy): domain Eukaryota; kingdom Viridiplantae; phylum Streptophyta; class Magnoliopsida; order Malvales; family Malvaceae; genus Gossypium; species Gossypium australe. The sequence goes on along the minus strand of CM016614.1, from coordinate 42,872,956 downwards.
GTTACATCGTGGAAAGGGCATCTTTGAAGCCCAGGTGCAAGGTTTGATATCACTTTCTTAAGACATGCCTACTCTCTTTTACCCATAACTCAACAGTTTCTAAGAAGCGAATGTTGTTGCTCCATTCCATCATGCAGGGTAGAAAAATTAATATGGGTAAGATTATATGTAATGAAGTAAACGGTGTGCACAAAATAATGTGGAAGTCAAATCTTTCCTTCTTTAATCATTGTGCTTTGCCAACATGTTAATGTCTCAATCCTAGCTAATAAGGATATCGTCCCAAATAAAGGGGCCATTATAAGATCGATTTTTGGAAAGATTTCTGGGAAGGATTTGCCACAGCAACAACCTCCTGGCTCAGCCTTAACATCTTCTATGCCAACCTTTTCCACTATAACCACTCCACTTATAACAGTTTATTTGAGCAACAAGTGCTCAGTCCATTGGAGAAGTTACAGAAGAAAAATAATCTTTTCAAGACTCAACAACTTCAGCTTGCTACGGATTTGGAAAATGTATAGGAAAAATTGGCTCTCTATTGGGCCTATATGGAGAGGACGAATTGTAACACCCCTAACCCGAAACCATTACCGGAATAGGGTTAAGAGGTATTTCCGATCAATCAAAACATTTAACATCTAAATTTACGACACAAAGTCAATCATCTTCAATCACATTCATTTACAATTACGATGTCCCTTATCAAGGTCTATGAGACCTTAAACATGCTTATAAACCGAGTCGGGACTAAACCAAAACAAATACAAAATTTCATGGAAAATTAAAACTTTTCTAAGTTACAGGGCTTACCCGCCCGTGTGGGCAGGCCGTGTGCCTACCACGGCTAATAGACACACCCGTGTGTCCTTCCCGTGGTCTATCCTGACTATACTCCCACGGCCACCAAGCACGCCCGTGTGCCTTGGCCGTGGACTATCCTGACTTGGCCCCCACGGTCACAAATCATACCCGTGTACCCTGACCGTGGTCGATCCTACCAATACCAACATTGTTATCTAGCACCCCCGTGCTAAGGCCGTGTACTACTAGGCCATATACTGACTTGCTCGCATGGTCGCTAGGCACGCCCGTGTGCCACGGCCGTGTGACATTAATAGGCCATTTGCAAGGCCAAAATGCCACCCATATGGTTTAATCCTACAAGCACAATTGAGCATGGTTCCTCACACAATTTTGGCAACCAATTCATAACAAAATGATCATCCAACCTCTACATTCCAATCCAAATCCAATCATGCCAAATTTACCAAACTAAAACTCATGTAATCATTAGCATAACTCATCCATACACTTACCATAATCTTAACCATTTCATAAGATGTTAAACCATCACTAAGTTTACCATTCATAAGTCAATTTCCCAACTCACAATCCATACCAAAAGATGCATAATATATACCAAAGTTGTAACAGCCCGATTTTGGGCTTAGGCGGAATAGTGGTTTCGGGACCACAAATCCGATGTTGGGAAATTTATTTTATTTATATTTTTTATGGTCTACAATTTCACGGAATGATTTCGTGAAAATCTCATTCGAAAATTTTGACGTTTAGGCACTCAATTTAGTCAAAAGGACTAAATTATAAAAAGTACAAAAGTTGAGTTCTACATGTTAGAGGTGTCCAATTGTTATGAAATTTTAAATTGGAGGTCCTTAAATGATAATTAGGCCATTGGTTAAGTTGGTGGACAAAAATGGACATGGATGGGTATGTTTCAAAAGATTTTTTTAAGGGGCATTTTGGTAATTTAGTGAATTAAATGAATTAAAAACAAAATTTAAATGCCAAATTTGTCCATCTTCAAGCTTAGGCCGAATTTAACATGTGGGAAGCCATGGATAGGGTTTTCAAGCTTTCCAAGCTTCATGGTAAGTCCATTCTAGCCCCGTTTTTCATGTTCTTTACGTTTTTGGAGTCCTGGTAACTTGATTTAGCTTATTCTAGCAATAATTTAACCTAGGGTTTATATTTGGAAAAATACCCATAGGTGAGAAGTATTTATTTTGATGTTTTATGGTAGAATATCAAGCTTAGAATTATGTTAAACAACTTTTACTAAGCGATTTTAAGTGAAAACGAGTAAAACGACATAATCGGCAAAAATACCTAATGTACATAAGTGCATGTTAGAGCAAGAATTTGATGTTTCCATAGAAGGGAAAAATGATTAGCATGTTATAAAACATAAGAATAAGGGATGAAGTTTAATTTTTGAGCGTAGGGGCAAAATCATAATTATGCAAAAGTTTAGGGGCAAAATTGTAATTTTGCCAAAGTTTGAGTTAGGGACTGTTTTGAGTAGTATATTAATTAAATAAGTGAAATGTAATGTCTTAGACCCCGGAAAATGAGATTTGGACCTAGAACGGGAGGAAAATCGAAAATCGAGAAAGTTGGTAAAATGACTGTTTAGGTATCGAGGTAAGATCATATGTTTAATAAGCATTTAATTATGCTTATTTGAATGATAAATTGATATTTTGGCCATAAATACTATAGTATTGAGTTTCAAATATAATGATTAATGTTCGATAATAATTCGATATTGGAAACAAAACTTGTATAATTTATATGTTAGACCATATTTTGTATTATGGTTTTGTATGATAACAAGAAAGTATTGACTAGCATAGTTTGATGAGAATAAGCTAAGTTGATGATATGATGAGATTTAGAATGTAAGTATGTAAGTTGAGTAGCATTTTATTATTATTAGTAATGTTATTATTGAGTTATGCGACTAACCTTGAGAATTTGAGCAATGATGCTTTAGCTATGACTTGACAAGGCACTGATATCTCAAAGTCCATGGCTATACCATGGCAATTAAGAAAGAATCCATGTTCATAACATGGCATTTAAGGAGGAATTGACAGTTAAGGATACCATGTAAGACCATGTCAAGACATGGCATTGGTAAGGCAAGGATCCCGTGTAAGACCATGTCAAGACATGGCATTGACATTGATTAAGGACTCCATGTAAGACCACATCAAGATGTGGCATTGGCACTAAGACAAGGATACCATGTAAGACCATGTTTGGAACATGGCATTTGGTAAGATAAGGATATCATGTAAGACCATGCCAAGGTATGGAATTGATAAGTTCTATAAGGCAAGGAAATCATGTAAGACCATGTCAAGACATGGCATTGATGAGTTACTATAAGGCAAAGGTCCCATGTAAGACCATGCCAAGGCATGGCATTGGTGAGTTCATAAGGCAAGGATACCACGTAAGACCATGTCAAGAAATGGCAATGGTAAGTTAAAAAAGGAAAAGGTTCCCGAGTAGTCCAAAGAGTAAGTCAAAGAAATGACAAGGTGAGGACATGAAGAAAGAGTACAGGTATGAGTACAGGTCTGCATTTAAGGCTTATTTAATATTGAGATTGTAAGTAATTCAGATTATCAAGTATTAAGTAAGTGATGAGTTTTCAGTTATGCTTGTGACACTTTATGACATGATTGGCAATATGCCTATATTATGAAAGAGTACTCATGTGTTAAGTGAGAATGTTGCAGGTATGTAAGCAAGCTATTAAGTAAGGTGCCCTTTGTATTCTGAGCCTTTGGTAAGGTTACCGATGAGTTCACCGGGAAAATCGATTAACTGAAATTATGTGTGGCTTGTAGTGATAAGTGTAGGTATATGCATGTGTAACGTATGAGCAATATGCTCGATATGTAATTGAAAATTGGAAAGATTTTTATCGGTAAGTAATGAATACAACTAAAGTGAGTGAGAGCAAAAATTTACAAATAAAACTGTTTTGGACAGCAGCAGTTACGTGATTTTTAAAAATCACCAAAAATAGTAGAAATTGAATTATAAGTTGGATGAGATATTGATTTAAATCTTATTGAGTCTATAAAAGAAACAGAGCAAACAAAGGATTTGTATAATGTAACATCTCGAAATTGGGCCTAGTAGGATTGGGCCCAATGGGCCTTGAGCGTAGTAGCGTTTAAAATTTTTGGAAAACAAGAGATTGGCTTAAATGCATGTTGGACCTATTAGATAAGTGATTTTGGAAGATTAGAGGGCTTCTATGAAGTCCCGGGATCAAACTTTGGCTTTGGGGAAATTTTGGTTTTAGGTGAAAAAAACCCTGGGAGTTGGTAGGTAGGCTTCAAGAATAAAATATGGAGGAAAATGACACAAAAGGAGTTGTGGTCTAGTGGCAAATGGCGCCACATAAGAGACAAGGGGGTGACGCCACAAGGAAGGAAGGAGGTCCAAGGTTCAAGTCTTGGCTTTTGCATTTTGGTTTTCTTTTTTTTTATGGACCCTCAGAAGTTGGCTATAGATTCATATTTTATTGCGCATGGTTTTAGACACAAGAGGAGCTTATGGCCAAGTGGTTAGCGGCGTGGATTATGTTGCAAGGGAGCCTGGGTTCGAATCTCATGAAAAGCAAGGGAGTATTTATTTTGCGAATTGGTCGAGAAGAGTTTGAGTTGGATTTAAACTCTGCTGATGGAAGGATCCCACATCGGAAAGATATAAAGAAGAAAGGTGAGAAGCTGGCCATATAAAGAGCATTTTAGGAGGGGGTAAACATACCTTGGTGGGCGTTTGGGCACAGGAGTGGTCGCAGCGCGGTTTAGCACCAGATTCCTATCAGGTGTGTAATTCTCTCTGCTCTAGTTGTAGAGCGGCAAATGCCGAAGTGCCGGTCACGGAAATAGTAGCCACACGAGTGTGCAAGCGCACGTGTGGGGCTTCAACACGATAGTTGAAGCCATCAGTAGTATTCTTGTGGGTTGAGGCTGCTTGGGCCACGATGGGCCGAAGTGGGCCTAATGGGCCCGTGGGCCGAATTGAAGAAATTGTATGATGGTGTAGTATATAGTGAACTAGACTAGGTGTATCTCATGTACGTGGCTAGATTTGTGTTAGGTGGGCCACACGAGCGTGTGGGCCTGAATGGGCCAAAATCGGGTTTTAGGCCCAATAGCCCGGTATAACCAAAAATGGTAGTTGAGTCGCTTGGGGCAACATTAGGCCATCGAAAAGGCCATTGCAGGTGTAAAATTACTAAAATACCCTTGATGGGTAAATTACGAAAATACCCTTGGTGGGTAAAATTACTGTTATACCCTTAAAGGTAGTTTTTAGCGTGATTGTGTGTAGACCCGAACACACTTTATTTTTTAACTGTATTATTAATGGTATGGGCTAAAAAGCCGGAGAAGGCTGTGTATACAGTCGAAATACCCTGATGGGTAAGGCAAGGAGTGCCAGGTACGTGTCTGAAATGACTGAGTATGAGGTTGGATGTATGTGATAATTTAATGCCTTGTTAATAGCATGTTACATTTATTATGACATATATGTTGTGCGTGGGATGTGGGAATGATGATAAAGGGGAAGTGATAAGGTCACATAGTGATCGGTCGCTATGCCACGTTAATCTGATTCCTGAATAATATGACTGACAGCATGGCTGTCGAATTGGCAAGTAGCGGTTGGTGGGTTGATTGTAGAAATCCCCGTGGTGTGATGGCTGGTAAGGGTTGGCGTGTAGAGGATGGAATTTTAGGTTGGGTTGGGTCATTCAGCATGTACCTGTTCTGTTGCCATTTTGTGTGGACCAAGGCTCAGAATGTGTTTTTGGGCCTCAAGCCGTTTATGTGATTCAGGGATTTACACACTGAGTCTCGATGACTCACCCCTTTATTTAGTTTTGCAGGTAATCATTAGATCGTGGATTTGGGAGCTGAGGCGGACTTGTAGTGGCCATGCAATGTTTTCTCGTAAACTTGTGTAACACCCCAAACCCGGCCTAGACATTATGACCGGATCTGGCATGTCACATGAAAGGAATGTCTAAAAACAACTGTGCGTTCGTTAAAAAGTTCGTATTCTTTTTTAAACTTCGCGTTTTGTGGTTTGTTTATAAAAGCCGATTCATTTAATGCCCATTTTACAAAGTTGTTATTAATTTGAATAAAATTGTATTTGTTGTGAAAATCGAGCTTCAGTAATTTTGAATAAAAAAATAGTTTATTATCATTTTAGGAAAATCCCATATTGAACATTTAATAATAAACAGTAACCAAATTGAAAGCTAAAACCAAATAAAATACCAAAGGCCTTATTACATAACAAAATCCCAAAATTAAAAGTAGGTTTAACTAAAAGAACCGAGTTTATGAGAAAACATTGCAGGGCCACCACAAGTCTGCCTCGGCTCCCAAATTCGCGATCTACTGATTACCTGAAACATTTAAAAAGAGGGGGTGAGTTTACGAAAACTCAGTGTGCAATTCCCCTTACGAGTGATAACTGGGCCTAAGCCCACAGAAGCAGATTGGGCCTTAGCCCTCACAATAACATACTTGGCCGAAGCACACATAAATCGAATCAGGCCATAGCCCTAACATCACAGTATAGCAGATAACACATGCCAAATGATGCAAAACCCAATCCCAGCCTAAATTTGATCCCGGGACTTCCTAGAAGCCCTCTAATCTTCCAAAATCACTTACCTCATAAGTTTAACTTGCATTAATACCGTTCTCTAAAATTTTAAACGCTACTACGCTTAAGGCCCATTGGGCTCAATCCTACTAGGCCCAATTTCAGGATGTTACAAATCTACCCTCCTTAAAGAAATTTCGTCCTCGAAATTTCCAACTAACAGTCGTACATCCTAACTTACAAACTACGCCCACGCTACGCACTCTGATTCTAATAACACTAATACCTTTTCTAACTAAATCTTGGAACCCCTTCACATAACCAACTATCTAACACCGGAGCAAACAGATATTTTCCCACATACATACAACTCCTATATTCAAGCATCACATCCACACATCACAGAATAAATACAATCATTCAGCACATAATAGAATATAGTAAAAAGGAAACTTACGGATTTGGTGCCGGAGACTCGAGTGCCATACTTCCAGAAAACAGATATATATTTTTCTAAACCATCTTCCAAACCATCCTTTGAAAATATTTTTGAACCCAAACCCACAGCCGAGTTTTTGAACCTAGGCTCTGATACCATAATTGTAACACCCCAAACCCGGCCTAGACGTTACGACCGGATCTGGCATGTCACATGAAAGGAATGTCTAAAAAAAAACTGTGCGTTCGTTAAAAAGTTCGTATTCTTTTTGAAACTCCGCGTTTTGTGGTTTGTTTATAAAAGCCGATTCATTTAATACCCATTTTACAAAGTTGTTATTAATTTGGATAAAATTGTATTTGTTGTGAAAATCGAGCTTAAGTAATTTTGAATAAAAAAATGGTTTATTATCATTTTAGGAAAATCCCATATTGAACATTTAATAATAAACAGTAACCAAATTGAAAGCTAAAACCAAATAAAATACCAAAGGCCTTATTACATAACAAAATCCCAAAATTAAAAGTAGGTTTAAATAAAAGAACCGAGTTTACGAGAAAACATTGCAGGGCCACCACAAGTCTACCTCGGCTCCCAAATCCGCGATCTACTGATTACCTGAAACATTTAAAAAGAGGGGGTGAGTTTACGAAAACTCAGTGTGCAATTCCCCTTACGAGTGATAACTGGGCCTAAGCCCACAAAAGCAGATTGGGCCTTAGCCCTCACAATAACATACTTGGCCGAAGCACATATAAATCGAATCAGGCTATAGCCCTAACATCACAGTATAGCAGATAACACATGCCAAATGATGCAAAACCCAATCCCAGCCTAAATTTGATCCTGAGACTTCCTAGAAGCCCTCTAATCTTCCAAAATCACTTACCTAATAAGTCTAACTTGCATTAATACCGTTCTATAAAATTTTAAACGCTACTACGCTTAAGGCCCATTGGGCTCAATCCTACTAGGCCCAATTTCAGGATGTTACAACTTGTTTCTTTTATTTTGACTTATTTTTATTTGGGTTTTTGTTATGTAATAAGGCCGCTATAACTTTAATTTTGGTATTTTATTTGGTTTAGCTTTTAATTTGATTACTGCATATTATTATTAAATGTTCAATACGAGAATTTCCTAAACCCTTAATAATCGTTTTCCAAAATGTTAACAAAAGGATAACAGGCGAATAAATACTTAAACTCGAAATTTTTAACAAACGCGTAGTTTTTTAAACAACCCTTTTATGTGACATGCCAGATCCGGTCGTAACGTTTAGGCCGGGTGTGGGGTGTTACAATTATGGTATCAGAGCCTAGGTTCAAAAACTCAGCTGTAGGTTTGGGTTCAAAAATGTTTTCAAAGGATGGTTTGGAAAATGGCTTAGAAAAATATATATCTCTTTTCTGGAAGTATGGCACCCGAGTCTCCGGCACCAATCCACACTGTAAGTTTCCTGATACTTTGCTTTGTTATATGCTGTATTTCTGGTATCTATTCTGTGTGTTTGGTTTGATGTGATGTTCAGATATAGAGTTGGTTGCGTATGAAATATTTGTCTGCTTTAATGGCTAGGTGTTTTTGAGTATGTGTAGGAGTTCTAAATTCTAGTTAAAAGTATATTAGTGTTATTAAGATCAGAGTGCGCAGCAAGAGCGTGGTGTGGTAGGTTAGGATGTGTGACTGTTAGTTAGTTGGAAATTTCGAGGACGAAATTTCTTTAAGGAGGGTAGATTTGTAACATCCCGAAATTGGGCCTAGTAGGATTGGGCGCAGTGGGCCTTGAGCGTAGTAGCGTTTAAAATTTTTGGAGAATAAGAGATTGGCTTAAATGCAAGTTGGACCTATTAGATAAGTGATTTTGGAAGGTTAGAGGGCTTCTATGAAGTCCCGGGATCAAACTTTGGCTTTGGGGAAATTTTGTTTTTAGGTGAAAAAACCCCTGGGAGTTGGTAGGTAGGCTTCAAGAATAAAATATGGAGGAAAATGACACAAAAGGAGTTGTGGCCTAGTGGCAAATGGCGCCACATAAGAGACAAGGGGGTGACGCCACAAGGAAGGAAGGAGGTCCGAGGTTCAAGTCTTGGCTTTTGCATTTTGGTTTTCTTTTTACATGGACCTTAGAAGTTGGCTATAGAGTCATATTTAATTGCGCATGGTTTTAGACATAAGAGGAGCTTGTGGCCAAGTGGTTAGCAGCGTGGATTATGTTGCAAGGGAGCCTGGGTTCGAATCTCATGAAAAGCAAGGGAGTATTTATTTTGCGAATTGGTCGGGAAGAGTTTGAGTTGGATTTAAACTCTGCTGATGGAAGGATCCCACATCGAAAAGATACAAAGAAGAAAAGTGAGAAGCTGGCTATATAAAGAGCATTCTAGGAGGGGGTAAACATACCTTGGTGGGCGTTTGGGCACAGGAGTGGTCGCAGCGCAGTTTAGCACCAGATTCCTATCAGGTGTGTAACTCTCTCTACTATAGCTGTAGAGTGGCAAATGTCGAAATGCCGATCACCACAATAGTAGCCACACGAGTGTGCAAGCGGACGTGTGGGGCTTCGACGCGATAGTTGAGGCCGTCAGTAGTATTCTTGTGGGTTGAGGCTGTTTGGGCCACGATGGGTCGAAGTGGGCCCAATGGGCCCGTGGGTCGAATTGAAGAAATTGTATGATGGTGTAGTATATAGTGAACTAGACTAGGTGTATCTCATATATGTGGCTAGATTTGGGTTAGGTGGGCCACACGAACGTGTGGGCCTGAATGGGCCGAAATCGGGTTTTAGGCCCAATAGTCCGGTACAACTGGAAATGGTAGTTGAGTCGCTCGGGGCGACATTAGGCCATCAGAAAGGCCATTGCAGGTGCAAAATTACTGAAATACCCTCGATAGGTAAATTACAAAAATACCCTTGGTGGGTAAAATTACTGTTATACCCTTAAAGGTAGTTTTAGCGTGATTGTGTGTAGACCCAAACACACTTTATTTTTTAACTGTATTATTAATGGTATGGGCTAAAAAGCCGGAGAAGGCTGTGTATACAGTCGAAATACCCTGGTGGGTAAGGCAAGGAGTGCCAGTACGTGTCTGAAATGACTTAGTATGAGGTTGGATGTATGTGATAATATAATGCCTTGTTAATAGCATGTTACATTTATTATAACATATATGCTATGCATGGGATGTGGGAATGATAATAAAGGGGAAGTGATAAGGTGACATAGTGATCAATGGCTATGCCACGTTAATCTGATTCCAGAATAATATGACCGACAGCATGGCTGTCAAATTGGCGTGTAGCGGTTGGTGGGTTGGTTGTAGAAATCCCTGTGGTGTGATGGCTGGTAAGGTTTGGCATGTAGAGGATGGAATTTTAGGTTGGGTTGGGTCATTCAGGATGTACCTGTTCTGTTGCCATTTTGTGTGGACCAAGGCTCAGAATGTGTTTTTGGGCCTCAAGCCGTTTATGTGATTCAGGGATTTACACACTGAGTCTCGATGACTCACCCCTTTATTTAGTTTTGCAGGTAATCATTAGATCGCAGATTTGGGAGGTGAGGCGGACTTGTGGTGGCCATGCAATGTTTTCTCGTAAACTCGTTTCTTGTAACATCCCCAAACTCGGCCCATTCGTTACGACCGAATCTGGTTATGTTATTGAGGAAAAGGCGGTTGAAAATCTTCTTAACTTAGAAAAATTTAGAAAAAAAAACTTGCTAACTTTTGGAAAATCCATGTTTATTTAAACTTATGAGTAAAACTTTGTTATTAAAATATACTCATTTTAAAAATATATACATACAAACCCAAATTGAATAAGTAGGTTGGAAAAATATAATCATCTCCACATAGTGTTTCAAATTCATCAAACCATAATAAATACTCATAAAATAATAACTCAAAATAAATAAGAGTAAAAAGGCCTTTATTACACAATATTTAATCCAAATTCTTTGAATATAAAAAAAAACTTAAAAGTATTTAAATTCTTCTTCCTGCATGGGCCACCATGTGTCCTCTCCGATCCCGGTCCGATCTACGCCTCACGTGAAATGGTTAATGAAAGAGTGAGTCCACCGACTCAGTGCATAACCACAACACAAATTTCCATCCGTATGGGCTTGGCCCATACCAAACAATTCACATAGTAAATCATGCACATATTCATCTCAGCCCAACCCACAAACCAACCGTACTCCAACCTTGGCAGACTCCCTGCCTAAGGCCGTGGATAAACCACCACTGATCACCTCGTGATCCAAAATCCTTACCTTGGCAACTCACTGCTCAAGGCCGTGGCTGAGCCACCGATCAACCAATCGTGATCCCGATATCAAAATCCGCCTACGGTGATGCACATAGCTATCAACCGCCGAGATGGGCACCAAGCCAACATCTCCCTTGAGGTAGCACAAAGCTAACCATCAAGCGCTAATGTAGCCGGAGCTATCATTAGACCACGTACACCTTGAGTACACTCCCGCCTTCATCGTATCAAGCCCAACCTCATGCAAATATATGAATGCTACATGTTAAGTCATTGTATCACATAGGAATATAAATATACACATATGTAAATATACATAACAAATAATCTTACCACCATCAGGTACTCATCACTTAAGCCATTATAAATGGCTACCACACATAACACACAGGTTTTAAACGTTAGCAATCAAACCGAGAAATAGTGCAATGATTACGCACCTTACTAGCACAATCGATCAAAACCCGCAAACGATACTTGACTAAGAACCTTGTCGAAAAATCCCTGGTAAAACGAATCCCGAGAGCCCCTTAGCACTTTTAACACTAGCTAAAAACAAAAGAACCCCCACCTAGCCCTCCATGATTCGGCCAAACAAAAGAATACATGATTAGCTACATGATTTCGGTCAACCACAGAAAGAAGAGAAAACCAATAATAAGAAAGGAAACCTTACCACCTTACTACCCCAAATTCGGCTTGATAGTAACCTTGAGAATCAATGCTCTAGAAAAGAATGAAGAGGAGGAAAAGTATGGGTAAGGCTCAACAAGGGGTTCGGCTAACACAACATAAAGGAGAAAGGCTTTTCAACTTTAGAAGATGGGAATAGATGACTTAAAGTTTCGGCTAAGGTGATTTTTATGAAGGAAGAGAGGTGTTTAGCAATACTAGCAATTTCGGCAAAAGAGCAATTGGTCAAAAAGGAACAAAAAGGTGAGCACTTCCCCTATTTAAAGCATTCGGCAACCCCTCCCCTTGAAGACTCCAACATCCGGCCATTTCCTAAAATTTTTCCTAACCACTAATTCAACCGAAATTGAATTAATCAAACCCCCAAATCTGCTCCCAGCCAACCATTTTAAAACAATTCAAAATTTAAAAATAAAACCCACCTTTAATCCATTACCACCCCTCCAATTTAAAATATAAAATAAAAACTAAAAAAAAACTAATCCATAACCCACCGAATTCAAAAGAAATAACAACCAACTCATCCTTATCTTCCAATTCAATCTACATGTGCCGTCCACTTCAATTTACTGCCCAAAATAGATAAAAAACTAAAACTCCAATTGCCATTCTCCAGGTTCGAACCTAGGACCAAGCTGCTGCTCCTTTCCCCCCAGCGCCCAGGCCACTCGGCCAGCTTGATTTTTATGACAAAAACCCCCAACATTAAATCTTAACCCTTCCTAGCCCAGCCCCACAGCCGCACATAAAATGAAACGCCAAAATGCTGCTTCCGTTGCTCGAACCAGCGCCCACACGCACCTTCAGCGCTTAAGTTCCGCACAGACACCACCTGAACTAGCTGCTCCTTGCGACAAAACTCGCCCCAAAATAATTTAAGGCCTTCTACCCCGTAGCGCCATACCCCAAAAATTAAAACCCTTTTGCTGCCACTTGGTCTCGAACCCAGGCCCCCAAGGGCGCTACTTCCAGCCCCCCAATGCAGTGCATGAACCACTATGCCAGATCCTTTCTTGTGCCACAAATTACCAAAAATAATCCTTAAAACCTCCCTTGACCCGATCCCCTTTCACACTAAAATTCTAAAAATTTTCCAAGCTCTTCCCGTTTCATCCAAACCTTCTGAAAACCTCTACAACTCATCCAAGCGCTCCAAAAACCTACTAACACTCGATTTACCCGATCTGCACAGCCCCTAACCCAGGTGTTACATTTATTTTATTTGGACTTAATTTTATTTGGGCTTTTGTTATGTAATAAGGCCACTATAACTTTAATTTTGGTATTTTATTTGGTTTAGCTTTTAATTTGATTACTGCATATTATTATTAAATGTTCACTACGGGAATTTTCTAAACCCTTAATAACCGTTTTCCAAAATGTTAACAAAAGGATAACAAGCGAATAAATATTTAAACTCGAAATTTTTAACAAACGCGTAGTTTTTTAAACAACCCTTTTATGTGACATGCCAGATCCGATCGTAACGTTTAGGCCGCGTGTGGGGTGTTACAATTATGGTATCAGAGCCTAGGTTTAAAAACTCGGCTGTGGGTTTGGGTTCAAAAATGTTTTCAAAGGATGGTTTGGAAAATGGTTTAGAAAAATATATATCTCTTTTCTGGAAGTATGGCACCCGAGTCTCCGGCACCAATCCGCACTGTAAGTTTCCTGATACTTTGTTTTGTTATATGCTGTATTTCTGGTATCTATTCTGTGTGTTTGGTTTGGATGTGATGTTCGGATATAGAGTTGGTTGCATATGAAATATTTGTCTGCTTTAATGGCTAGGTATTTTTGAGTATGTGTAGGAGTTCTAAATTCTAGTTAAAAGTATATTAGTGTTATTAAGATCAGAGTGTGCAACAAGAGCATGGTGTGGTAGGTTAGGATGTGTGACTGTTAGTTAGTTGGAAATTTCAAGGACGAAATTTCTTTAAGGAGGGTAGATTTGTAACATCCCGAAATTGGGCCTAGTAGGATTGGCCCCAATGGGCCTTGAGCGTAGTAGCGTTTAAAATTTTTGAGAATAAGAGATTGGCTTAAATGCATGTTGGACCTATTAGCTAATTGATTTTGGAAGGTTAGAGGGCTTCTATGAAGTCCCGGGATCAAACTTTGGCTTTGGAGAAATTTTGGTTTTAGGTGAAACAAACCCTGGGAGTTGGTAGGTAGGCTTCAAGAATAAAATATGGAGGAAAATGACACAAAAGGACTTGTGGTCTAGTGCCGAATGGCGCCATATAAGAGATAAGGGGGTGACGCCACAAGGAAGGAAGGAGGTCCAAGGTTCAAGTCTTGGCTTTTGACTTTTGGTTTTCTTTTTACATGGACCTTAGAAGTTGGCTATAGAGTCATATTTAATTGCGCATGGTTTTAGACACAAGAGGAGCTTGTGGCCAAGTGGTTAGCGGCGTGGATTATGTTGCAAGGGAGCCTGGGTTCGAATCTCATGAAAAGCAAGGGAGTATTTATTTTGCGAATTGGTCAGGAAGAGTTTGAGTTGGATTTAAACTCTGCTGATGGAAGGATCCCACATCGGAAAGATACAAAGAAGTAAGGTGAGAAGCTGGCTATATAAAGAGCATTCTAGGAGGGGGTAAACATACCTTGGTGGGCGTTTGGGCACAGGAGTGGTCGCAGCACGGTTTAGCACCAAATTCCTATCAGGTGTGTAACTCTCTCTACTCTAGTTATAGAGCGGCAAATGCTGAAGTGCCGGTCACGAAAATAGTAGCCACACGAGTGTGCGAGCGCACGTGTGGGGCTTCGACGTGATAGTTGAGGCCATCAGTAGTATTCTTGTAGGTTGAGGCTGCTTGGGCCACGATGGGCCGAAGTGGGCCTAATGGGCCCATACGTCGAATTGAAGAAATTGTATGATGGTGTAGTATATAGTGAACCAGACTAGGTGTATCTCATGTACGTGGCTAGATTTTTGTTAGGTGGGCCACACGAGCATGTGGGCCTGAATGGGCCGAAATCGGGTTTTAGGCGCAATAGTTCGGTACAACCAAAAATGGTAGCTGAGTCGCTCGAGGCGACATTAGGCCATTGGAAGGGCCATTGCAGGTGCGAAATTACTGAAATACCCTCGATATGTAAATTATGAAAATACCCTTGGTGGGTAAAATTACTGTTATACCCTTAAAGGTAGTTTTAGCTTGATTGTGTGTAGACCCGAACACACTTTATTTTTTAACTGTATTATTAATGGTATGGGCTGAAGAGCCGAAGAAGGCTGTGTATACAGTCAAAATACCCTGGTGGGTAAGGTAAGGAGTGCCAGGTACGTGTCTGAAATGACTTAGTATGAGGTTGGATGTATGTGATAATTTAATGCCTTGTTAATAGCATGTTACATTTATTATGACATATATGCTGTGCATGGGATGTGGGAATGATGATAAAGGGGAAGTGATAAGGTCACATAGTGATCGGTGGCTATGCCACGTTAATCTGATTCCTGAATAATATGACCGACAGCATGGCTGTCAAATTGGCGTGTGGCGGTTGGTGGGTTGATTGTAGAAATCCCCGTGGTGTGATGGCTGGTAAGGGTTGGAGTGTAGAGGATGGAATTTTAGGTTGGGTTGGGTCATTCAGGATGTACCTGTTCTGTTTCCATTTTGTGTGGACCAAGGCTCAGAATGTGTTTTTGGGCCTCAAGCCGTGTATGTGATTCAGGGATTTACACACTGAGTCTCGATGACTCACCCCTTTATTTAATTTTGCAGGTAATCATTAGATCGCGGATTTGGGAGCTGAGGCGGACTTGTGGTGGCCATGCAATGTTTTCTCGTAAACTCGTTTCTTTTATTTGGACTTATTTTTATTTGGGTTTTTGTTATGGAATAAGGCCACTATAACTTTAATTTTGGTATTTTATTTGGTTTAGCTTTTAATTTGATTACTGCCTATTATTTTTAAATGTTCAATACAGGAATTTCCTAAACCCTTAATAACCGTTTTCCAAAATGTTAACAAAAGGATAACAAGCGAATAAATATTTAAACTCAAAATTTTTAACAAACGCGTAGTTTTTTAAACAACCCTTTTATGTGACATGCCAGATCCGGTCGTAACGTTTAGGCCGGGTGTGGGGTGTTACATATAATTTGAGATATTTAAATTTTTGTGAGACTAGTTCAGAATAACTACGTGATCCCCTATTTTGTCTTGGAAAAATCATTAAAAATTGTACAAAAATAATTATGTGATATAATTTATATTCCTGAAATTTTGGATGAGTCTAGTTTCACATAAACTAAACAATAAGGTCATCTGAATTCTGTACGAGGAGATAATTGATCCATAGTGAAGAGAGGTCAGAATAGTCAAACGGTGAAACAAGGGAAATTTTAATGAATAAACAGTACTAATTGGCAAGACCAAAAATTCTAGAAATTTTATGGTTTGAAGATATGTGAGTCTAGTTTCAGGTAAAATAAGCGGTTTGTAATTTGGAGCTCTGTAGTTCAACAAATAAATAATTTAGTGATAGGGATTCAAGTAGACAGATTAATGTGAACATGAGTAATAAGGTATAAGCATGTGATTTAATGATTGTATCAATTAGAGAACTTGTTGTGAGGATTTGTCTCATTGAGGCATTGGTAAGGCTACAAATGAGTAAGTTGAGAAAGTAAGAACTTAGCATTATTTATGCAAGTTATGACAACTTAGTAGTAAGCTAAATTCATTGCTAATGCTTATTACTTTTACATGTGAACTTACTAAGCTTTATAAGCTTACCCCCTTTTCTTTCCCATGTTTCAGAGTCCTATTAAACAAGCTCGGGCTGAAGGTCGTCGGAGATCGCTTCACAGTATCAAGCTATCTATGGGTGTCTTTATTTATAAATGATTTAAGTTATGGCATGTATAAGGGCTTGACTAAGTCATTTTGTACATGTGTTAATTAATTTGATTAAACGTATTGCTTCATAACGGTAATAAGGATTATTCTATATTTAGCCACGAGTTGTGGCTCATATTGGTCATGGAGTTATAATGCTTGTGTATGCATGTGTTTGTTAAAGTTTAAATTATAAGTAAAATTTTGTGGCTCGGGATTTGGTAGAATGTATTGTTAAGTCTGGTAATGCCTCGTACCCGGTTCCGACGTAGTATACGGGTAAGGGGTGTTACATTTAGTGGTATCAGAGCTATGGTTTAGTCGGTTCTCGGACTACCTTAGTGAGTGTGAGAGTCTAGCTATACATGCCATATTGAACTGTGATAGTGTGACGACTCCCGACTGTAACACCCCAAACCCGGCCCAAACACTACAACCGGATCTGGTATGTCACTAAGAAAAATTTTGTCAAATATGTCGTATTTTTAGAAAAACCCAAATATATTTTATATAGAATATGCCTTTGTAAAATAAAACCCAAACTTGATTACATGCCTTAGTTTAATTATAAGGAAAATTTAAATAACTAAAAGTAATAAAAGCCCATAATAAAACAAAATATAAACTAGTGGCCCATGGCCTTATTACATCGAAGTTTAAAATCCATTAATTAAAATACAATATAAAATAATTAACTGAAGTCTTTTTGCCAAATCTTCATATTCTTCTGCATGGCCACCTTGCGTTCCTCTCCAGCCCGGTCCGAAGCACTAGGTATCACCTGAAATGTTAATTAAAAGGGTGAGTCGCGAGACTCAATGTGCAACCCTCATGCACCACTAGATTTTGGGCCTTAGGCCCATAAAATAGATTAATAATTTCATTCAATTAAATAAAAAATAATATGCAAGGCCCAACCCGTTTGCCTAGGTTTCCATCCGCTACACGCCCCCGTACCAATCGTTCATACCATTGGGGATTTCTACAATCGACCCACACCGCTACACGCCAAGATGGCAGTCATGCTGCTCATCAACATATTATGGCTGAAGCCCTTATAACATATCACGGCATTAGCCGCTACAACATGTAACAGATCACGGTATAAACCGCTACACATATAACGTATAACTTCCTCCTTTCATCAACCCAACCCATGCAATCATATACAAGCAAATTACTTATGAACATATATTAATAATCAGTTCTAGATGGTGGGGAAGTATTACACACCTGATTAATGTAGATACCCTTGCTAAACCGATCTACGCTTTGCTTCAAAAAGCCGGAAAGATGTGAAAATAGGCCTCTCCTATATTGGGCCATAGTTAGTATTCTACCTGATTTTATATATATGAATAAACAAATCCTCTTACCTTGAAACCTCGAATGTAACACGATTCTATAACTTAGAGATCTATGAGTTTCGGCTTCTAGGAAAAATCCCGGAAAGATGATCTATCGCGCTTTCGGCTTTTGAAAGAACTAAAAATTGAAAAGATGGCTAAGGGAGATTCGACCAATGAATATTAAGGAGAAGAATAGGTGTAGTTTCGGCTTTTGATCAAAGTGAAGATGGGGGAATAGACTTAGAGATTTCGGCTTTTGCAGAGAATGAAGAAGAAGATGGAACTTTAGGAGTTTTTGGCTTTTACTCGGAGAAGAAGAGAAAAGAATGAGAGAAAAACCCCAAATGCCGAAATTGAAGAGATATTCCCCCTATTTATAGAAATTTCGGCACTTACCTAACCTTGCAGATAAATCCTATCTTTTCTCCTTTATCTTAATCTACTAGCTCATCTAAAAGAGACTTAATTATCTCTAACTCCTCCCTCCTTTATCAGCATATTATCCACATATTTTAAACATTAAAATCCCTAAATTGTAGCCTTTATCTACTTGTTATCCTCATAAAATAAATTCCTAAATAATAGCCTTTATCTGCTTATTATCCACATATTTTAAACATTAAAACCCCTAAATTTTAGCCTTGTTGGCATCCACTCCACCTAATCCTAATGCCCAAAATTTAGCTAACTTATATTAAAAGAATTGGGCTCCATGAAACTTAAATTTGGGCCCCTTACTCCCTTGTGTGGCGTCACCTCCTAAGATTGGGCCACAAGCCCACTTTGGTATTTTAAACATAGATACTACCTTTTAAACCCCTATAATGCCCAAACAGAAAATTTTAATCAAGGCCTCTACCTAAGCCTGAGCCCAATTTGGACCCCTAACACTTAAATTAACACATTAAACATATCCTACCTATTAAACGCATAGGCCCAAAAATTCAGGATGTTACAGTTCTACCCCCTTAAAGAAATTTCGTCCTCGAAATTTCCAACTAACTATTAATCGTACTACCTAAGTCTCACTACCATGCTTTCGCTGCGCACTCCAATTCTAAACCCAAAATAAACACTTAATATTCTATGGTAGAGTACGCACCGGTATTCACATCTAGAGCGTCCTCGTCCCCTTGTACTCATGCTATTGGTTCACGTTTATCTGATTAAAAATTTTATGAATTATTGGTTTTCTTCCACTGATTATCCACGAACAGTCTTATGATTAGTAGTTTTAAGAGTAGTTCTTTCGAATTCGCAATTCAGTCTCAAGTTCACCTTTCTTTGTTCTAAGAACTACATACATTCAACTGACAACATCCATACACCCACATTCAATACATAGGGGTATTTTCGTTATTCCACTACCCAGGGGTATTTTCGTAATTTTATCCTACAGGGGTATTTTCATAATTTTCAAAATAGGGCTGCTTGGTGATTTTGTGAAATAAGGGTGTTTTGGTAATTTTGCAATCCGAGGGTATTTTGGTAATTTTGAAGTCCAGGGGTATTCTAGTAATTTTGAAATCCGGGGGTATTTCGGTAATTTTGAAATCTGGGGGTATTTCGGTAATTTTACAAATCAAGGGTATTTAGGTCATTTCACAAATCAGGGGAAATTTGGTAATTTTACAAATCAGGGATAATTTGGTCATTTTGCAAATCAAGGTAATTTGGTAATTTTACAAATCAGGGGTATATTGGTCATTTTGTAAAAATAATGTGGCTGGTCCCATTCGGGTTTTAATTATAGATTTTGGCCCTTCAACAAATCCTCGTGGCTAGGGTGAACAGTCACTACGCATCAGGTAGGATTCCAGCGAAGAGGAGGTGAGTCACTAGGACTGCTTAAGTACCAGGCTCTTCCGGATCTAATCCTAGACATGCGCATGCCTGTTGCCACACCCTAGTCTTGCGACTCGTTTATGGGTTTGTTTAGTGAAATTAAGTCTTATGAGATTTAAGGAGTTGTTTCAGCTAAGCCTAGAGTCCATCAAGTTCTAACCTAACTAATCTACATCCCACAAAGCCCATCAAGCCCACATATTTATATCACACAATGGTTCAGAATACTTACCTGGTAGACTTGGGCCGGGACGCAGGTGCCATGCAGAGCTAAAAACCTGTTATTATTTAAAAACATGTATATTTCAAAAGCCCATCTTTAGAAAACATTTTGAGCCCAAAAACCCCTAGAGTCGAGTTTTGAACCGGGCTCTGATACCAATTTGTAACACCCCAAACCCGGCCCAAACACTACAACCGGATCTGGTATGTCACTAAGAAAAATTTTGTCAAACATGTCGTATTTTCAGAAAAACCCAAATATATTTTATATAGAATATGCCTTTGTAAAATAAAACCCAAACTTGATTACATGCCTTAGTTTAATTATAAGGAAAATTTAAATAACTAAAAGTAATAAAAGCCCATAATAAAACAAAATATAAACTAGTGGCCCATGGTCTTATTACATCGAAGTTTAAAATCCATTAATTAAAATACAATATAAAATAATTAACTGAAGTCTTTTTGCAAAATCTTCATATTCTTCTACATGGCCACCTTACGTTCCTCTCCAGCCCGGTCCGAAGCAGTAGGTATCACCTGAAATGTTAATTAAAAGGGTGAGTCGCGAGACTCAGTGTTCAACCCTCATGCACCACTAGATTTTGGGCCTTAGGCCCATAAAATAGATTAATAATTTCATTCATTTAAATAACAAATAATATGCAAGGCCCAACCCGTTTGCCTAGGTTTCCATCCGCTACACGCCCCCGTACCAACCGTTCACACCATTGGGGATTTCTACAATCGACCCACACCGCTACACGCCAAGATGGCAGTCATGCTGCTCATCAACATATTATGGCCGAAGCCCTTATAACAGATCACGACATTAGCCACTACAACATGTAACAGATCATGGTATAAACCGCTACACATATAACGTATAACTTCCTCCTTTCATGAACCCAACCCATGCAATCATATACAAGCAAATTACTTATAACATTTAATCAGATTATTCACTAACCTGGCGATTTGCGTTACCATTTTTGGGCTTCCCACATTAAGTCGAGATTTCGGCTTTTATCATAACATATAAGCTTATGAACATATATTGATAATTAGTTCTAGATGGTGGGGAAGTATTACACACCTGATTAATGTAGATACCCTTGCTAAACCGATCTACGCTTTGCTTCAAAAAGCCGAAAAGATGTGAAAATAGGCCTCTCCTATATTCGACCATAGTTAGTATTCTACCTGATTTTATATATATGAATAAACAAATCCTCTTACCTTGAAATCCCGAATGTAACATGATTCTATAACTTAGAGATCTATGAGTTTCGGCTTCTAGGAAAAATCCCTAAAAGATGATCTATCGTGCTTTCGGCGTTTGAAAGAACTAAAAATTGAAAAGATGGCTAAGGGAGATTCGGCCAATGAATATTAAGGAGAAGAATAGCTGTAGTTTCGGCTTTTGAATCAAAGTGAAGATGAGGGAATAGGCTTAGAGATTTCGGCTTTTGCAAAGAATGAAGAAGAAGATGGAACTTTAGGAGTTTTTGTCTTTTACTCAGAGAAGAAGAGAAAAGAATGAGAGAAAAACCCCAAATGTCGAAATTGAAGAGATATTCCCCCTATTTATAGAAATTTCGGCACTTACCTAACCTTAAAGATAAATCCTATCTTTTCTCCTTTATCTTAATCTACTAGCTCATCTAAAAGAGACTTAATTATCTCTAACTCCTCCCTCCTTTATCAGCATATTATCCACATATTTTAAACATTAAAATCCCTAAATTTTAGCCTTTATCTGCTTATTATCCTCATAAAATAAATTCCTAAATAATAGCCTCTATCTGCTTATTATCCACATATTTTAAACATTAAAACCCCTAAATTTTAGCCTTGTTGCCATCCACTCCACCTAATCCTAATGCCCAAAATTTAGCTAACTTAAATTAAAAGAATTGGGCTCCATGAAACTTAAATTTGGGCCCCTTACTCCCTTGTGTGGCGTCACCTCCTAAGATTGGGCCACAAGCCCACTTTGGTATTTTAAACATAGATACTACCTTTTAAACCCCTATAATGCCCAACCAGAAAATTTTAATCAAGGCCTCTACCTAAGACTGAGCCCAATTTGGACCCCTAACACTTAAATTAACACATTAAACATATCCTACCTATTAAACGCATATGCCCAAAAATTCAGGATGTTACACCGACCCTGATGTAAATTGTTTTATTAGACAAATGTGCACTTCAACCGAGCTAAATTTGATAGTGCAGACAGTGTATTTATGATGAGTTGAGACTCGTAAAAAGTAAGAATAGTAGTTTATGATGTTTATGTGATGATGAATAAATTGTGGATGGGAATTTCTCTTGAAATATGAAAGATGAGATGAAAGGAAAGTTTATACTATGATAAGTGTTCATGTTTGATTGGCATTTGTATGATGCTATGAGTATAACTTGTGAAATTAAGTGAATGTTATGAGTAATTTTACTCGAGATTTATGAATGAAAGTATAAGTGCACTTGTTTGTATAAGATGATAGGAAGGCTGTGTAAAATAAGTATGCATGTTAAGTTACTTGAAACAAAATATATATATTGATGAGTGTTAAGTTATATGCATGAGTATATAAGAGGCAAGTCAGATGCGTTACAACCTCACCCCCTTCCAATAAGGTATGTTATAAAGAAATTTCATGAAATTTAGACCGAATATGTTTACAAGTGGAAGACGAAAGAGTTGAATTGTAGATTAATTGACAACGTGATCAGAGTTGAGAATGGTTTAGTAAATGAACACAGTTGCAGAAAAGATGTCAGATTAATATGAAAATCATTCGGATTCTAAAATGTTATAGTTAAAGAAAGGTCAGACTCAGCTCATTAACTCATCCAGGTATGAGGCCTAAAGTATGTAATTGCTAGAATTTATTCTGAATTTATATCTGTTTGCAATTGGAATAATATCATATTAGTAATGACAAAATTAGATAGTGAAATCATGATCGAGATGTATTAATGACTGAATGCAGTGTTTATGGTTGATAAATTACAACAATCTCAGAGGTATATATATCTGCAAGATTTCGAATGAAATTCCTATAGTATAAGAATGTCAGCTAAATTTACAGGTAGATGAAAGCATTGTAGTCTATTTGAGCTATGATCGAAATTGCTCTATCTTTTCTGGTTTTCTGCATCATGCACATATAGAAAGTTGACGATAAGGTCCGTATGATGTTAGCGTCCAATTTTACTAGCTATTACTAAATAAAAATAAAGGAAGATTGTGTGGCTTTTGTTAAGATTATTTTTAGTACTTATGAGTATTTTCTGTGTAGCTCTATGTTTTGAGATTTTGTTATTTCTGTTTCCTTAATAAATTATTTTTCAAAGTATCAGTAATGAGATATCAGTAGGAAATGTTCCATTGATGAAAATGGTTTCTTCTTCTTATTAAAATGCTTATGATGATTATAAGTTTTGACTTGATGGCGAGAGTACTTTGATACAGTTACCAGAGGTATAAAGATTGTGCTTTTGTATTGGTTATGGAAATTTGTGTTTAAACTTCTCCGATGATCGAGATGTTTTGTTTTCACCCGGGACATTATCTACTAAAGTAATTGAGAAGTTAGTCCTGTTATGGTACTATGATTTTTAAGCTGTATGAGTATTGTGGCATCAGTATAGTTAAGTGCTTCGACGAGTAACAGTTGAAGTAAATTCTATTATAAGTTTAATATTTCTCTAGATTTGAGAAGAAATTGAAGTTGGCAAAGTGTGAATGATAGGAAGTTCAACTTAGACCTGTGTATTGGCTTTCATTTGCAAATGATCTTGATACATATATCAGCGAATTAAAGATAGAATGTTATGATGTCTAGCACAGTGATAATTATCTGTTTATTTAAGAAGTAAGATGTTGAAGATGCCGAGACTATGAGAAGCTCAAAGTGACTTGTGAAATTAGACCTAAATCCATTAACTGGTGAGATTTTCGGGGACTAAAATCCCCAAAGGGGGGAGAGTTGTAACAGCCCGATTTTGGGCTTAGTCGGAACAGTGGTTTCGGGACCACAAATCTGATGTTGAGAAATTTATTTTATTTATATTTTTTCTGGTCTTCAATTTCACGGGATGTTGAGTTCTACATGTTAGAGGTGTCCAATTGTTATGAAATTTTAAATTGGAGGTCCTTAAATGATAATTAGGCCATTGGTTAAGTTGGTGGACAAAAGATGGACATGGATGGGTATGTTTCAAAAGATTTTTTAAGGGGTATTTTGGTAATTTAGTGAATTAAATGAATTAAAAACAAAATTTAAATGCCAAATTTGTCCATCTTCAAGCTTAGGCCGAATTTAACATGTGGGAAGCCATGGATAGGGTTTTCAAGCTTTCCAAGCTTCATGGTAAGTCCATTCTAGCCCCGTTTTTCATGTTCAGTACGTTTTTGGAGTATCCGGTAACTTGATTTAGCTTATTGTAGCAATAATTTAACCTAGGGTTCATATTTGGAAAAATACCCATAGGTGAAAAGTATTTATTTTGATGTTTTATGGCAGAATATGAAGCTTAGAATTATGTTAAACAACTTTTACTAAGCGATTTTAAGTGAAAACGAGTAAAACGACATAATCGGCAAAAATACCTAATGTACATAAGTGCATGTTAGAGCAAGAATTTGATGTTGCCATAGAAGGGAAAAATGATTAGCATGTTATAAAACATAAGAGTAAGGGATGAAGTTTAATTTTCGAGCCTGGGGGCAAAATCATAATTTTGCAAAAGTTTAGGGGCAAAATTGTAATTTTGCCAAAGTTTGAGTTAGGGACTGTTTTGAGTAGTACATTAATTAAAGATGTGAAATGTGATGTCTTAGACCCCGAAAAACGAGATTTGGACCTAGAACGGCAGGAAAATTGAAAATCGGGATAGTTGGTAAAATGACCGTTTTGGTAACGAGGTAAGTTCATATGTTTAATAAGCATTTAATTATGCTTATTTGAATGATAAATTGATAGTTTGGCCATAAATACTATAGTATTTAGATATAATGATTAATGTTCGATAATAATTCGATATTGGAAAGAGAACTTGTATAATTTATATGTTAGACCATATTTTGTATTATGGCTTTGTATGATAACAAGAAAGTATTGACTAGCATAGTTTGATGTGAATAAGTTAAGTTGATGATATGATGAGATTTAGAATGTAAGTATGTAAGTTGAGTGCCATTTTATTATTATGCAATTATTGTTATTAGTAATGTTATTATTGAGTTATGCGACTAACCTTGAGAATTTGAGCAAGTATGTTTCAGCTATGACTTGACAAGGCATTGATATCTCAAAGTCCATGGCAATTAAGGAAGAATTGACGGAAAAGCCCATCTTCATAACATGGCATTTAAGGAGGAATCGACGGTTAAGGATACCATGTAAGACCATGTCAAGACATGGCATTGGTAAGGCAAGGATCCCGTGTAAGACCATGTCAAGACATGTCATCGACATTGATTAAGGACTCCATGTAAGACCACATCAAGATGTGGCATTGGCACTAAGATAAGGATACCATGTAAGACCATGTTTGGAACATGGCATTTGGTAAGATAAGGATATCATGTAAGACCATTCCAAGGCATGGCATTGATAAGTTCTATAAGGCAAGGAAATCATGTAAGACCATGTCAAGACATGGCATTGATGAGTTACTATAAGGCAAGGGTCCCATGTAAGACCATGCCAAGGCATGGCATTGGTGAGTTCATAAGGCAAGGATACCACGTAAGACCATGTCAAGACATGGCAATGGTAAGTTCAAAAAGGAAAAGGTTCCCGAATAGTCCAAAGAGTGAGTCAAAGAAATGACAAGGTGAGAACATGAAGAAAGAGTACAGGTATGAGTACAGGTATGCATTTAAGGCTTATTTAATATTGAGATTGTAAGTAATTCAGATTATCAAGTATTAAGTAAGTGATGAGTTTTCAGTTATGCTTGTGACACTTTATGACATGATTGGCAATATGCCTATATTATGAAAGAGTACTCTTGCGTTAAGTGAGAATGTTGCAGGTATGTAAGCAAGCTATTAAGTAAGGTGCCCTTTGTATTCTGAGCCTTTGGTAAGGTTACCGATGAGTTCACCGGGAAAATCGATTAACTGAAATTATGTGTGTCTTGTAGTGATAAGTGTAGGTATATGCATGTGTAACGTATGAGCAATATGCTCGATATGTAATCGGAAATTGGAAAGATTGTTATAGGTAAGTACTGAATACAACTAAAGTGAGTGAGAGCAAAAATTTACAAATAAAACTGTTTTGGACAGCAGCAATTACGTGATTTTGAAAACTCACCAAAAATAGTAGAAATTGAATTATAAGTTGGATGAGATATTGATTTAAATCTTATTGAGTCTATAAAAGAAACAGAGCAAAAAAGGATTTGTATAATTTGAGATATTTAAATTTTTGTGAGACTAGTTCAGAATGACTATGTGATCCACTATTTTGTCTTGGAAAAATAATTAAAAATTGTACAAAAATAATTATGTGATATAATTTATAAACCTGAAATTCTGGATGAGTCTAGTTTCACATAAACTAAACAATAAGGTCATCTGAATTCTGTACGAGGAGATAATTGATTCATAGTGAAAAGAGGTCAGAATAGTCGAACAGTTAAACAGGGGAAATTTTAATGAATAAACTGTACTAATTGGCAAGACCAAAAATTCTAGAAATTTTATGGTACGAAGATATTTGAGTCTAGTTTCAGGGAAAATTAGCGGTTTGTAATTTGGAGCTCTGTAGTTCAAGAAATAAATAATTTAGTGACAGCGATTCAAGTAGACAGATTAATGTGAACATGAGTAATAAGGTATAAGCATGTGATTTAATGATTGTATCAATTAGAAAACTTGTTGTGAGGATTTGTCTCGTTGAGGCTTTGGTAAGGCTACAAATGAGTAAGTTGAGAAAGTAAGAACTTAGCATTATTTATGCAAGTTATGATAGCTTAGTAGTAAGCTAAGTTCATTGCTAATACTTATTCTTTTTACATGTGAACTTACTAAGCTTTATAAGCTTACCCCCTTTTCTTTCTCATGTTTCAGAGTCCTATTAAACAAGCTCGGCCTGAAGGTAGTTGGAGATCGCTTCACACTATCAAGCTATCTATGGGTATCTTTATTTATAAATGATTCAAGTTATGGCATGTATAGGGTCTTGACTAAGTCATTTTTTACATGTGTTAATTAATTTGATTAAACGTATTGCTTCATAACGGTAATAAGGATTATTCTGTATTTAGCCATTAGTTGTGGCTCATATTGGTCATGGAGTTATAATGCTTGTGTATGCATGTGTTTGTTAAAGTTTAAATTATAAGTGAAATTTTGTGGCTCAGGATTTGGTAGAATGTATTGTTAAGTCTGGTAATGCCTCGTACCTGGTTCCGGCGTAGTATACGGGTAAGGGGCGTTACAAAAGTCATTCATGCTAAACACTAGCACATATCTAGCCACATCTCATGGCTATTTACAAATCTCAAACATGATTCAATAACTAGCCTATACATGCCATATTTTACTATGTACATCTTTCCAAAATACCCAAAATAGATTGCCGATAGTGTGACTGAGATGCTGACGATCCCCAGATCTGAGTTAGCTTTACTGACACTGCAAAGCAGAGAAACAAATCACACAGTAAGCTTCCCAAAGCTTAGTAAGTTCGACATACAATACAATTGTCTCATCAATTTAAACCAATGTATATAATAAACAATCACATAGATCAATTATCTCATATTCATTTCCTCTCATCCATAGCTAAAATACTCATTCACTCAATCATAGCTTGTTTATAACTCATCAACCACAAAGGTTCAACACATACCTTAGCTAACACATAGTTATTCAACTTCCAAGCTATTCAATGTTTGATATTACATGTCGGTCATCCTTTGATATTTGTTCAACTTAATCACATACTCAGTGCTATATACATGCCAGAAGCATACTTATCATTGCACACTTAGTGCCTAATCTTTCAACTGACTTATCTCGGTATCGCACACACAGTGCCAAATCAAACAACCGAAGCTTTCACAATTTCACACACATAGTGCTATTCACTTCTATTTCGATTTCAATTTTGCAAACTTAGTGCCATTAACTAATTCTTGCACATAGCATCTCAATTTCATACACATTTACATATTCATTTCATAATGCTAATACATATCTTAATAACATGTATTATATCCGAACTTACCTCGGATGTCGAACTATTGAAACGGTCGATTAATCAGTACTTTATCTTTGCCTCGATCTCGATCCGAACTTCTCCTCTCTTGGTCTATACACATTCAAATTCAGTCCATTCAATCACCAATTCATTCATTTTAATCCAAACACACATGTTTAGGGCATTTTACACAATAGCCCTCACATTTTCACATTTCGACACTTTAGTCCTTTATTCATAAAATCATCAAATTCACATAATTAGCTTGCACCCATGCTTAGACGAATACTCACTATACTCATACAAGCTCATACATTTCATTTGTTTCACATTTTAGTCCTCCAATTTCTTATTTTCTCAATTAAGCCCAAAATACTCAACTTCACTAAAAATCCCAATACCAACTATTTAATCAAAACACCAAGTTTCCATATTTCACTATCAACTAACACATAGCTCAAGTGTTCATCTTTGACTCCTCACAAAAACATCATAAATTCACAAAATTACAACATGGGTTAGCTAGAGCACGAAGCAACGATTACAAAAACATAGAAATTATCAAAAACCAAAGCCAAAACATACCTTAATTTTGCTTAATAATGGCCGAATACCCCTAAGCCCTATTCCTTTCTTTTTCCTTCAAATTGTCGGCACTCACAAAGATGATAACTTTCATCTTTTCTTTCATTTGTTTTATTATAATCATAATAATATTCATTTTACATACTATCCCTTTTACTAAAAATTAAATAACAAATATACATTAATGGCATATTTGTCCATTTAACATCCACTATCTTTAAAAAGGTTAAATTGCCTCATAAGGCCTTCACCTTAAAAAGCCAACAACAATTAAGTACTTAACAATCAACACCCGACATTTTACACTTTATACAATTAAATCCTCTCTCACAATTTGACACACAGTCGATAAAATTATCACACAGAATTTTCACACAGGCTATATCACATACTATTCACACAGAAAATATCATTAAAATATTTTTTCGATCTCAAATTTGTGGTCTCGAAACCAGTGTTCCGACTATGGTCTAATCCAGGCTGTTACAACTCTCCCCCTTAGGGATTTTCGTCCCCGAAAACCTTACTAGTGAATAACTGAGGATGTTGCTCTCTCATAACCTTTGCATGCTCCCACGTAGCCTCTTCAATTCCGTGTTTGTGCCATAATACTTTCACTATAGAAATTTTCTTATTTCTCAACTCTTTAGTCTCTTGTGCCAAGATTCGGATCGGTTCTTTACTATACGACAAGTTTGACTGAATCTCAACTTCAGTAGGAACAATCACATGAGACGGGTCTGATCTGTACCGTCGAAGCATTGACACATGAAACACGTTATGAATCTTTTCTAACTCAGATGGCAATCTCAATCTATAAGCAACCGCCCAACTCGTTCAATGATCTCATACGGTTCAATGAACCTCGGACTCAACTTGCCCTTCCGGCCGAATCGAAGTATTTTCTTCCAAGGAGATACTTTCAAAAACACTTTATCACCAATTTCAAATTCAATATCTTTTCTTTTCAAATCTGCATAAGACTTCTGACGATTTGAGGCCGCTTTTAAACTGTCACGAATTACTTTCACTTTTTGTTCAGTCTCTTTTATCAGATCAACCCCGTGAATATTATTCTCATTCAGCTCGGTCCAATACAATGGAGTTCGACACTTTCGACCGTAAAGAGCCTCATATGGTGCCATTTTGATACTAGATTGAAAACTGTTGTTATATGCAAACTCAATCAATGATAAATGCTTTTCCCACGTACTTTCAAATTCAAGTATACAACATCTCAGCATATCTTCAAGGATCTGAATGATTCGGTCGGATTGACCATCCGTTTGCGGATGAAAAGCAGTACTGAAATCCAATTTCGTGCCTAAAGCATCTTGTAATTTCTTTCGAAATCATGAGGCAAATCTTGGATCTCTGTCAGACACAATAGATAGAGGTACCCCGTGCAATCTCACAATCTCATCAATATATAATTCAGCCAATCTATCAAGTGAATAATCTATTCTCACTGGAATAAAGTGAGCTGATTTTGTCAATCTATCAACTATTACCCAGATCGCATCTTTCTTGCTCAGAGATAAAGGCAAACCCGACACAAAGTCCATCGTGATTCTCTTATATTTCCACTCAGGAATCATAATCAGTTGTAACAAACCAGACGGAACTTGATGTTCAGCTTTAACTTGCTGACAAACTAAACATTTCGACACAAAGTCAGAAATACCTCTTTTCATACCATGCCACCAATAGAACTGTTTCAGATCATTATACATCTTCATACTCCCCGGATGAACAGTCAAATGACTATTGTGAGCTTCAGTCAAAATCATCGAAATCAACTCTGAATTTCTCGAAACACAAATCCAGTCTCTAAATCTCAGACAATTATCACTATCTATTCGAAATTCTGATTCAGCATTTGATTCACACAGAATTCGTTTAGCCATCATTTCAACATCATTTTTCTGAGCATCACCAATCTGCTGTACAAACATCGGCTTAACTTTCAATTCAGCTACCACCGCACTATCATCACATAGATTTATCCGATTACTCAAAGCTCGCAAAGCATATAATGATTTTTGACTCAAGGCATCTGTTACAACATTAGCTTTACTTGGGTGTTAATCTATCACAAGTTCGTAGTCTTTCAATAATTCTAACCATCTTCTCTGTCGCAAATTCAAATCTTTCTGAGTCATCAAATACTTTAAACTCTTATGATCATTATAGATGTGACATTTCTCACCAAATAAGTAGTGACGCTAAATCTTTAACGCAAACACAATCGCAGCTAACTCAAGGTCATGCGTCGGATAATTCTTTTCGTGCAGTTTTAACTGTCTCGAAGCGTAAGCAATGACTTTCCCTTCTTGCATCAGCACATAGCCCAAACCATTCAATGATGCATCACTGTAAACTATGAACTCTTTGCCCGATTCGGGTTGAATCAAAACTGGTGCTTCCGTTAACAGCACTTTCAACTGTTCAAAACTTTGCTCACACTTTTCTGACCACTCGAATCTAACATCCTTCTGTAATAGCTTTGTCAGCGAAGTCGCATTGGAAATCCTTTCACAAACCGTCTATAATATCCTGCTAGTCCCATAAAACTACGGACTTCAGACACATTTCTCGGAGGCTTCCATTCTAAAATAGCAGAGTTTTTACTCGGGTCAACTCGTATCCCAACAGTTGATTAATATGTCCCAGAAAACTGACCTCATGCAACCAAAATTCACATTTGCTAAACTTTGCATACAACTATTTCTCACGCAGAGTTTGTAGCACGATTCTCAAATGCTCAGCATGCTGCATCTCATCACACGAATAGATCAAAATATCATCAATGAATACCACAACAAAGTGATCCAAATACGGTCTGAATATTTGATTCATTAGATTCATAAACACTGCAGGAGCATTTGTTAGTCCGAAAGGCATCACTAAGAATTTGTAATGTCCATACCTCGTTCTGAAAAAGGTCTTTAGTACATCAGATTCTTTAACTCTTAACTGATAGTAACCAGATCTCAAGTCTATCTTTGAAAACACTGTAGCTCCCTTCAACTGATTGAACAAATCATCAATACGAGGCAACGGATATTTGTTCTTTATCATCACTTTGTTCAATTATCGATAATCAATACACATTCTCATAGTTCCATCTTTCTTTTTCACAAATAACACAGGAGCTCCCCAGGGTGAGAAACTTGATCGTGCAAATCCTCTATCAGTTAATTCTTGCAACAGCGATTTTAACTCTTTCAATTCTATTGGTGCCATTCTATACGGAGCTATAGAAATGGGAGTGATCCCTGGCACTAATTCAATACCAAATTCCACTTCCCGAATTGGAGGTAATCCCGACAGCTCTTCAGGAAACACATCTGGGAACTCACATACTATAGGCACAGATTCAACTTTCTTTTCCAACACCTTTGTATCAATCACGTATGCCAAATAAGCTTCACAACCTTTTCTCACATAGTTCATGGCTTTCATCGCAGATACAACAGCTGGTAATCCTTTCATATCATTGGATTCAATTCGAACTATATCACCATTCTGACTCTTCAACTCAATACTCTTTCTTTCATCACGAGCCTCAGAATCGTCTTTCTTCTTTTCTTTACTGAGCTCCTCAGCTTTGCATGCTCTTTCGACTAACACAACAAATTCATTTATATCAAGTATCCCAACCAGCAGTTTAATGTCTTCATTCAATCCCTTTATGAAACGTTTGCATATAATAGATTCGGTCGAAACACATTCTCTCGCGTATTGACTCAATCTTAAAAAATTCTCGCTCGTACTCAGTAATAGACAAATGACCCTATTTCAACTCTAGAAACTCTTTACGTTTCTGATCAATGAAGCGTTGACTGATATACTTCTTTCTAAACTCAACTTGAAAGAAGTCCCAGGTGATTCTCTCTCTCGGAACCACAGATATAAATGTTTTCCACTAGTTATAAGCCGTGACTCTCAACAAAGAAACTGCACACTTAATGCACTTATCAGAATTCAACGACATCTCATCGAATACTCTGATTGTATTCTCAAGCCAAAACTCAGCTCGATCAGCATCGTCATCAGATGTGGCCCTAAACTCCTCGGCCCTGTATTTTCAAATCTTGTCTACAGGTGGTTTATTCAATCTGATCGGATCTACAACTTGTGGCACAATAGGTACTTGTGGGGGTGGAGGTTGTGGAGCAACCGGATTCGTACGAATGAACTCTGTAAACCACTCGTTCATCACTCGAAAGAAGGCTTGCTTAGCCTCTCCTATCTCACTACTATCATTTGGCCGAGATGTGGCCGGCGCTGTCCCTTGAGCGGGAGCAGGCACATTGCTTTCTACATCATCAGCAACTACTCGATCGATCCATTACTATATAAAAACACATTTTCAACTGTCAGAATTCATCACACTATCGCAATTTCATAATATGGCATGTATAGCTAGACTCACACGAGCTACGTTAGTCCAAGAATCGACTAAACCGTAACTCTGATACCAATAAAATGAACACCCCTAACCCGAAATCATTGCCAGAATAGGGTTAAGAGGTATTACCGATCAATCAGAACATTTAACATCTAAATTTACGACACAAAGTCAATCATCTTCAATCACATTCATTTACAATCATGATGTCCCTTATCAAGGTCTATGAGACCTTAACCATGCTTATAAATCGAGTCGGGACTAAACCGAAACAAATATAAAATTTCATGGAAAATTAAAACTTCTCAAAGTTACAGGGCTTACTTGCCAGTGTGGGCAGGCCGTGTGCCTACCACGGCTAATAGACACACCCGTGTGTCCTTCCGGTGGTCTATCCTGACTATACTCCCACGGCCACCAAGCACGCCTGTGTGCCTTGGCCGTGGACTATCCTGACTTGGCCCCCACGGTCACAAAGCACGCCCGTGTACCCTGACCGTGGTCGATCCTGCCAAAACCAACACGGTTATCCAGCACCCCCATGCTAAGGCCGTGTACTACTAGGCCATATACTGACTTGCTCACACGATCGCTAGGCACGCTCGTGTGCCACGGCCGTGTGACATTAATAGGCCATTTGCAAGGCCAAAATGCCACCCATATGGGTCAATCCTACAAGCACATTTGAGCATGGTTCCTCACACAATTTTCGCAACCAATTCATAACAAAATGATCATCCAACCTCTACATTCCAATCATAATCCAATCATGCCAAATTTACCAAACTAAAACTTATGTAATCATTAGCATAACTCATCCATACACTTACCATAATCTTAACCATTTCATAAGATGTTAAACCATCACTAAGTTTACCATTCATAAGTCAATTTCCCAACTCACAATCCATACCAAAAGATGCATCATATATACCAAAGTCATTCATGCTAGAAACTAGCACATATCTAGCCACATCTCATGGCTATTTACGAATCTCAAACATGATTCAATAACTAGCCTATACATGCCATATTTTATATGTACATCTTTTCAAAATACCCAAAATAGATTGTCGATAGTGTGACTGAGATGCTGACGATCCCTAGATCTGAGTTAGCTTTACTGACACTGCAAAGCAGAAAAACAAATCACACAGTAAGCTTCCCAACGCTTAGTAAGTTCGACATACAATACAATTGTCTCATCAATTTAAACCAATGTATATAATAAGCAATCACATAGATCAATTATCTCATATTCATGCCCTCTCATCCATAGCTAAAATACTCATTCACTCAATCATAGCTTGTTTATAACTCATCAACCACAAAGGTTCAACACATACCTTAGCTAACACATAGTTATTCAACTTCCAAGCTATTCAATGCTTGATATTACATGTCAATCATCCTTTGATATTTGTTCAACTTAATCGCATACTCAGTGCTATATACATGCCAGAAGCATACTCATCATCGCACACTTAGTGCCTAATCTTTCAACTGACTTATCTCGGTATCGCATACACAGTGCCAAATCAAACAACCGAAGCTTTCACAATTTCGCACACACAGTGCTATTCATTTCTATTTCGATTTCAATCTCGCACACTTAGTGCCGTTAACTAATTCTTGCACGTAGCATCTCAATTTCATACACATTTACATATTCATTTCATAATGCTAAAACATATCTTAATAACATGTATTATATCCGAACTTACCTCAGACGTTGAACTATCGAAATGTTCGATTAATCGAGTACTTTATCTTTGCCTCAATCTCAATCCGAACTTCTCCTCTCTTGGTCTATACACATTCAAATTCAGTCCATTCAATCACCAATTCATTCATTTTAATCCAAACACACATATTTAGGGCATTTTACACAATAGCCCTCACATTTTCACATTTCAACACTTTAGTCCTTTATTCATAAAATCATCAAATTCACATAATTAGCTTGCACCCATGCTTAGCCGAATACTCACTATACTCATACAAGCTCATACGTTTCATTTGTTTCACATTTTAGTCCTCCAATTTCTTATTTTCTCAATTAAGCCCAAAATACTCAATTTTACTAAAAATCCCAATACAAACTATTTAATCAAAACACCAAGTTTCCATATTTCACTATCAACTAACACATAGCTCAAGTGTTCATCTTTGACTCATCACAAAAACATCATCAATTCACAAAATTACAACATGGGTTAGCTAAGCAAGAAGCAACGATTACAAAAATGTAAAAATTATCAAAAATCGAAGCCGAAACATACCTTAATTTTGCTTAACAATGGTCGAATACCCCAAAGCCTTATTCCTTCCTTTTTCCTTCAAATTTTCGGCACTCACAAAGATGATAACATTCATCTTTTCTTTCATTTGTTTTATTATAATCATAATAATATTCATTTTACCATACTATCCCTTTTACTAAACATTAAATAACAAATATACATTAATGGCATATTTGTCCATTTAACATCCACTATCTTTAAAAAGGTTAAATTGCCTCATAAGGCCTTCACCTTAAAAAGCCAACAAAAATTGAGTACTTAACAATCAACACCCAACATTTTACACTTTATACAATTAAATCCTCTCTCACAATTTGACACAAAGTCGATAAAATTATCACACAGAATTTTCACACAGGCTATATCACATACTATTCACACAGAAAATATCATTAAAATATTTTTTTCTATCTCGAATTTGTGGTCTCGAAACCACTGTTCCGACCAGGGTCTAAACCGAGCTGTTACAAGAATGTTGCTCTAAAAAGGTCCCTTTAAAAGAATTTCACCAAGCCAATGCCTATTTTTTCTGACTTCCCTAAGGAATTGCAAGCAACTATAGAAGAAGGGGTTGGTGAAGCCCAGCCAACTAAGACAGACCCTATCGTTGCCGGGAAAGAAACTAAAGAACCAGGCAAAGAAACAAAGAAAATGGAATCATTCAGTATTGCAACTGATTGTGAGGAGGAAGAAGAAGGAAATCTCACACCTGCACCACCAATGAATAGCACTGCAGCTATTCCACCTCCCTTTACTAAACCTATGACTAAACAGGATCGTTAGATCAATCGGATTATTGATGGAATCACCAAATTCGATGATGAACAAGAGGACGTGCCACTCCAATAATTGAAAAGGGAAATGCGCTATAAACACAATGTACAAAAATCCACTCGTAGGACAGAATGTAGTAACTACACTTTGGTCCAAGCCAAGGAAGTTTTTTTCCCTTCTATACATTATGCATTTCATTTATTTTGCCATGATGTTTTCTATTGTATATTTATACATGCACTGAGGATAATACATCCCTTAGGTTTAGGGGTGTGTTGGGCATTTAGTATTGCATTAAATAGTTAGTTGAGCATGTTTTAAATTTTGGTTCACTTGTCATTCATTTTGCCATGGCACACACAATTGCCACGAATTGTTTTCCCTATAATAAGTACAATATTTACTTATGATGTTAGATGATGAGCTTAAATTCTTCAATACACCTAGAACATGTGATAGTTGATTAGGTGAATTTAGCTTAGGAAAGTTTCTTGAAAATCCTAACCTTAGTTAGTTTTGGACTATAGCGAGTGTCTTTTAATGAACTTAGGGACTTTTGAAGACAAACTCAGTCAAAATTGCCAAAGCATTACTTAAATAAAGGACAGTAGGCACTCCAAGGCTTAGAATTGCCAAGTAAGTCAACATTACTTTGTTTGCTCCATTGTGCCGTTGACTAGAAAGGTGAGTTTGAGTAATAGTGTACATTAGATAAAAGAAAATTAGGGGCACTCCACTGTAGTAACAGGCTGAGTAGCTAATGAGGTAGTTGTTTGCCCCATCCATCTTCTAAGTTAAAAGACTTAGCTTCAAGAGTGATTTTTATTTAAATTGTGACATAATTGAGTACTCGATAAGTTATTATCGAGTCAGAGAATTATGTGAATTGCTAAATCTCCTACAATAATTTGAAAAAGAAAAAAGAGAAAAAAATAAGAAAAAATATGAATAATATGTATACATTTTGAGTAGGCTTAGAACAACTTGATTTTAGGTAACAAATAAACTATGCTATGGCTAGAAAGCACACATGAGCACTTAGGAAATTTTATTTTTAGGATGAAATTTTCTTCACTGCCTTTGTTGAGCAAACCTCTAACACTTGAACAAGTTTTTGGAGAAAGAAGATTGTTAACAATTGATGTATATGGTATTCTTTTAGTAGATTGGCAGCTCAATGTGGTTAGGTGCGATGGCAAATTCTTGCATATATGCATTCATGCATATCTTGCTTGAGGACAAGCAATAACTCTGGTTTGGGGGTGTGACAAATTTTGAAAAGAGTTATATTTTATGCCTTTAGATTTGGTTAATTGTCTGTACTTAGGAAATTTAGTTGCATTTTAGGATTTTCCTTTAGTTTTTTTAGGAAATTTCATTAAAAGGCTTGGATTGTGCTTAAATGTTATTACATGTTACTTCTAATTGTTTGCGACAAGGATTTGTTTGTTAAGTGGCAGGTGTAGAATGAGGAAAAGAAGTAAAGAAGTAAAGGTTTGTCGTAACAAAAGGTTGGATAGTTTTCCAACACAAATGTCGGGGCAATGCCAGGAAGCGACCCAGTCAACACTTAACCGTTATCAGCCCTGTTGTACGTGTACCAGAAAAATCATCCGAAAACAGAAGAAAAAGGTAATGGGATCATGGGATGATAGGTGTACCCTAAAGGAGGAGACATAAAACCCAATAATAAAAAAATTGAAAAAGGGGTAGAAAATTAGAGAGTCATTTTTGGAAAGAGAAATCCCTTAGACGAAAATAAAGGGTAGCGGTTGCGACAAGGACGAAGATGCAAATGGGAAGATGAAGGTAGTCCCTCTTGGTCACCGAAAGAAATTTCGTAACTGGAGTTGTGGGTTGGACAGGAGAAAGCTATCTTTCTAAGTTCTAACTTTATTTCTTTATTTTCTATTCTGTAATTTGATTTAAGGAAACGGTGTTGATTACTATTTTGAATTTGGATTCTATTCACCAACCCATGAGCTAAATCTTATAGGGTTGGGATTACATGATGAAACTTTTATTTCCATTATTGGCCACGACTTCGATTAGTTTTAATTTATTATTTCATTCAATGGCATTTATGAATAGCATACGTGTAATCTCTAGACATAGGTCAATATGCAACATGCTTATAAAATTAATCTAATTCTGACAAATTTAGGTTAGTTAGATCAAAATTGAAGATATGAGTGAGACTCGAAAGAATACTCATAGCAGACTCTAGACATAGAGTAGCGTTCTGTACGGAAAGGAGAAAAAAAGTAGTAGGAACCAAACTCAAAACCTATAGACATATAATGCCTTAGGTGAGGTAACTCAAGGCCTACCTCTCAAAAAAAGGAGACCAAAGTACAACTATTTTGAGCAGTAGAATAAGATTGAACTTGTCGAGGCATTATTGGTTAATGAGGGTAGATTCTTGGTAATCCTAGCCTTAAGTTTCAACATCGTAGATCATTTAACCATTGTTGTAACATCTCTATTTTCACATCCTTAGTTGTTACATGTTTACATATTATTCATGTAATCATTTTCGTAATTGCCATTTTATACTTACTCTTGTCTTGTCATAGCATTTTCATTTATTTGTTACAATTCACAAATTACACACTTTAGTCATAATTATCTCTGCATTCTTATTATTGTTTTTGCCATAGCATTAAACAAACTCCTTTATAATAACTTGACCAATTTATACCTAACCAATCTCTGTGGAGACGATCTCACTTATCACTTTATTACTTAATCTGACGTGTACACTTGCACAATTCATTTAACATATTCACAATCGATAGAACCACATGATTGGTTCTCATAAATTTTGTGAACCACTAACCCATTAAACCGAAGAAGATATTTTTTACTTCAGTTTTAGACATTTGCGAATGGTAGACTAGACTTACTTCCAGTTCGAAAGTCGGGACATGGCTATTTACTTCATTAGTGTCAACACGATCAGGTTCTACTGATATCCTTTAATCTATAAGAAAAACAGGGGTTAGATCAGATCAAATAACATCACACTATCACAGGTTTATGTGGCATGTACTTTCTAGACGCCATCATGCTGCGTTTAGCCCAAGAATCAACTAAATTTAGCTATGATACCTCTAAATGTAACACCCCTAACCCTTTTCATATTAAGGTTACAGAGTATTATGGCACACATCGAATCAAATGACATCATAAAACCATTCAAATATTAATTTAAATATCAATTTTCAATCCACACATTAAACATAGGATATATATATACTTACAGGCCTTATATCGAGCTTATAACACCTTAAAATAATTTGAAAACTATCAAGGACTAATTTGAAACAAAATAGAAAAACATGGAAAATTTGAAAATTTTTAAAACATGGGTCACACGGTCGTGTGGCCAAGCCATGTGACAAACCCTAGGCCATGTGAAAAAGCCCAGGCCATGTGACCCAATAACATGGTCTTGTGGCTAAATCGTGTACAGTTTGAAAATAAGGTCACACAGCCATGTCGTGGACTGCGTACCCGCCCATGTGCAAATTGAAATAGGGTCACACAGCCTTGTCTTTAGACTGTGTAACAACCTATGACCATGTGGGATAAACCTGCACCAAAATTAAATAGTCTACACGACCATGTGGTGTGGCAGTGTGTGGCACACGACCATGTGACAGCCCATGTCCCAGGCCATGTCCACCTAAAATAACTTCCAAAACAAGGCGGAACAATATCAATTCCTTAAGTACCAAGTCAAACCAAAATCAACCATTAACATGCCTTCAAAAACACATCCAGATTAAAACATAACAAAACATTCAACTTAAGTGTCTAACCAATATGCCCTTTGTAACGCCCCGAATTTGGGCCTAGAAGGAATGGGCCTTGAGCGTGGGATCAGCTAGGAGGCTGCACATAAAAGTTTATGTGTGCAAGAAAATGACACAATTGCTTATTTGCTTTAGTGGCTAAGTGATTTAGGAAGAGTTAGGAGTGTTGGAGAAGTCCTGGGTTCAAACCTGGGCTTTAGCAAAATTTTTTATTTTTTGCTCTGAACTGAACCTTGGCCTTAGCCTGAAGGCTTTATAAATATTTTTGGTGAAATCATGACACAAGGAGTCTGCTGGTAAAGGTGGAAAGTGGCATGTGGACTGTACTAGTGGTCTGAGGTTTGAATCCCTTGGCATGCAAAAGAATATTTTTTTTTTACTTCCTTACAGTAGGAAAAGTGGAGTTGGACTGAAACTCTGCAAGGTGAAGTTTGAATTGGTCTTGGAGTTGTTATAGAGGATATCAAGAGGGATAAGGGGAGTGATTTGTGGAGATTTTCAAGGATTTTGAAGTGTGAGGAGAGTTATGGCTGATTGGGACTCAAGGCTTAGTGAAATTTGGCTAAGGGGAAGTTAGAGAGCATTTTCGGCACAAGGCAATTCTTTGTTCAGTTTTGAAAGGGTTGAAAGGAAGGTGCCGAATGTTCTTTTTCTACCATTTGGGGTTCCTTTCGGGTTTGCATTTTTGAAGTGACCAAAATTTCCACTACTTTCCTCCTTCCTACAATTGCCGAAAAGGTAACCTTCTTTTTGGTTTCTTTTTCTTTCTTTGCCTTGCCGAAATCCCTTTCCTCTCTCACTTTTGGTTCTGCTTCTTCTTTTCCTTTCGAATCCTTCTCCTCTCGACCTCCCTTTTAAACTGAACCTACTCTCCATCTTCTTCTTCTCTGCTTTCCACTCTTTTCCAATCATAGCTAAATTCTTCATAAGGATTTTTGTGTACGTTCAGTTTATCACCTTTTTCTATTGTGCTTGGCCGAATATACCTAAACTATTCCAACCGATTCCATCATCATCAATTTTGGTAAGTCTTCCAACTTTTTCCAAGTGAGTTATTTCATTAGCATTGTGTTTCCAAGCCACGCTTATTTTGTTCTTAAGGTTCTAAAATCTCTAGAAGAGAAATGGAGGTTTTTGATAATATGTTGCATAAAGAGATATCAATGGTGGCGAGTAGTAGCCATTTTGAGGGAGGATCAGGAATGGTGCCAGCTGAGAATGGGCACATAACCCCTGCCCCTAAATTTAAGCAGCGTAAGGTGTCAGCTATTTAGGATTTTCCGCCGGGGTGTGGTAGGGTGGCTGCACCAATCCCTGGATCAAGTGGGCAAACCACAACCGACTGATCTAGTCAAATGAGAGGTAATCTGTTGGACAAGTATTTTCGGTAGAGGTTGTTTTTGGTAAGTTGATTGGGGTTCGATTAACCCGATTGACAAGTGATTAATGATTGCCTTGATTGAATGTAGGTTGGAGTTCTCATGGGCCATTCACACATTTCGCAATTAGGTGTGTAATCACACCATCTCTGCTATGAATCAGCAAAAGTCGAAAAGCTGAAACTTCGGCATCTGAGGCCTTACGAGCATGCGGTCGATTGTGTGGTAAAATCGAACCCACAATTGTGGGCGATAGATTGAAAAGGCCACCACGAGTGTTCTCGTGCACTTGGGCTGTTACAGGCCTCGTTGGGCCGTGTGGGCCCAATGGGCTCGTGGGCCCCACTCAAATCAAATTTATGAAAAGTGGCAGAAACTTGATTGGGGTATGTAGTTTGCATAGCCATGATTGAATTTGGGCCAAATGGGCCACACGAGCATGTGGGTCCATTTGGGCCGAATATTGGGCTTTTAGCCCATTTACATTGTTTTGACCAAATGGATTATTTGTGTCGCTCGAGGTGATTGTAGGCCTTCAAAAAGGTCGTTATCTACATCGAGACCCCAAAATAAGTAAAGTGATCGAAATACCCCCATAGGGTAAAATGACCGTAATGCCTCTATAGGGTAAAATGATCATAATGCCCCTATAGGGTAAAAAGACCGTAATGCCCCTATAGTGTAAAATAACCGTAATGCCTCAGTAGGGTAAATGACTATTTTGCCCCTCGAGGGTAAATGACTGACTTGTGCTATGATTTTACTATGATTGTATGGCTAAGATTTGATTGACTTAACTATGAATGATATGACTAATTCTGAGCATGGCATAATGCATAGACGACATACTGCATGGGGTTGGGATACTGTTATGCAGGAAGTGTACTGTTACTAGTGGCTTTGCCACATATACTATTACTGGAAGCTCTACTGCGTTATTATTACTGGCAGCTACACTGCAATATTGGTTAGTGACGCAACCGGTGCTACATAAGGAGTGTAGGGATGGGTGGGTCGATTTAATCCCCACAAGAGTGTAGGGTTGGACAGGAGACAGAGTGCGGGGTTGGTATGGGTATTTGTGCATTGCATATACTGATTCTGATATTGAGATGGGCTTAGGCCCAGATGGATGTGATATGTGACATTTGATATGGGCTCAGGCCCAACCGAGACTGATGGGGCCTAAGGCCCAATTGCCACCGTTACTGTAATGGGCTAAGGCCCACA
Organism: Gossypium australe; assembly: GCA_005393395.2. Classification (NCBI taxonomy): domain Eukaryota; kingdom Viridiplantae; phylum Streptophyta; class Magnoliopsida; order Malvales; family Malvaceae; genus Gossypium; species Gossypium australe. The sequence continues at coordinate 42,830,100 of CM016614.1, read as the reverse complement.
CTGTCTATTACTGTTAAAGGGCTCAGGCCCAGACTGATTCTGTTTCTGTAATCTGATTGTTTCTTTAATAAGGGCATTACACATTGAGTTTTTGTAAACTCACCCCGTTTAAAACCTTTCAGGTAATTCCCAGCGTTAGACGGTTCGGAGCTGTGAGGGACTCGGATAGGGCCACACAACTATACAAGTTTTATTCTGTTTAGCTCATTTACTTAATAAGGAGCTTGTTTGGTTCAGGTTGTAGTAAGGCCTTTATAAATTCTAGATCTTAAATTTGGGATTTGATTTGATAACTATTTTGTAACACTACGTTTTCGCAACTCAATTTTTAAATATCACGTTTTTGTAAATCATTTGCTTTAAATTAAGCTTCCGTAACAATAAGGTTTTGAAGGTAATAACTTTTAATAAACCTCGATTGAAAATAAACAAACGCAAACTGAGGTTTTGTACAAGTTTTAAATGGCAAGAAGTTTGAAATTTCAAGAATGGCTTTCAATGAAAACATGGTTTTCGAAAAACACTTCAATGTGACACGACAAATTCGGCCATAACGTCTAGGCCGGGTTTGGGGTGTTGCACCACGTTTCATAAACCAATCAACTCACATTCAAAGTCTACAAGTTCCTGCCCATTACATATGCGATACATACCATTTCATTCATACCCTTCAGAATCATTTCTACCATGTTTTCACCACATTCATGAAGCATCTACCATATCTTCAAACACATTCATAAACAAGATATCGCCTTTTACAAGACAAGTTCTTTACCACATTTGGATTTTCATTTCAAGCTATAACAACCATAATAATAACCTTAGACATATAACCATCACACTAGCATAAACATACCACTTAAAGTAAATACTTATAATATACACAAGATACTCCTATTACATGCCACATATCCCGAAATAAAATATTTTCAAAATCTACCGAAAGATAGCTGGATAGTGTGATCTTCAAGTTTATTTGATCTTTCGATTCCACAAAATGATATCTACAAGGAAACAAGAAAATGACATGAATAAGATTTTACAAGCTTAGTAAGTTCACAGGTTGAAACATTAAAACTTACCGAATAAACATAGCAAATTGCACAATAATAACGTTAATAAACATTACTCATATCAACCATAACCATTCAACAGGCGAGTTTTACATATAAACGAGTTACACTATCTATTCAGTCATTCAAGATCATTCGATACCAGGTCATGTTATAATACCGGAAAATCAAGCAAACATTTGTATAATTCAATAATAAGTCATTCAACCATTGAAAAATTGTCCGATGAATGATATAACAGATACGAATATGCGGTTATCCACCCAAAATAGACCAGAAAACTCAAATGAGTCAAACTAATCGAGAACACACCTGGGAAACAAGTGCCTAACCCATAGGCTAACAGCCCTCTAGAAACACGCTTGGGCACCAAGTGCCATGCCCATAGGCTTTACATTTGCCCTTAGTAACACGCCTGAATCACTGTCAGTATAACACGATAGTCTGCAACAAATACTGGACTCCGGTATATTCAATGGATAGTAACAAGTCAAGAATCATCATCTCATCACAAGCCAATCCCATACCGTATGCAATATAACCTATAGGCATGTCAATTGTATCTTATCATATGTTCATCCGGGCTCAAAACATATCATCGTGTTAATGATGTTCAAATCAACTACTTTCTCAACGCACATCAACTTATAACAATTCAATTATACCTTTTAATAACCACAATCAATATAACATTTCAAATTATACTAAATTAAATCGTACGAACTTACCAAGGCTAAACAACAAATATACCAAAATTCAAGGACTATTCAACAATTTTCCCTTTTCGACGATTATCTACTGGTTCTTGATCTAAAAAGTAGTTTATTTTAATTTATTAGCTTCAACTTCATGTAATATTCAATTTAATACATATGTCTTCCTATTTACAATTTTTCACAATTGCCCTAAACTTTTACTCATTATTCAGTTTAGTCCCTAAAATCGAAACAAGCTTATTTACACAATTCATCCTTATACTCATTGAGCCAAATTTTAATCTATCCTTAAACAGCTTTCAACTTCCAAAATTTCACAAGAAACCAAGCAAATTTCAATATTTTATCTATTTAATCCCTAAACTCAAAACTATTAAAAATTATTTTACAAAATAGTTCAAATCCATCATTAATCTTCAAGTTCAAGCATAAACATCAAGAAAGGTTCAAAAACAATAATGGTAATTTTTTTTAAAAACTTTAATAGTTTCACAAAATAATCCCTGGGCTAGTTAGATTACATTACAATGATATCAAAAACATAAAATTTACAAGAAACGGGTAGGAAAAACACTTACATGCATAAGCTTTTGCTTGGCCGAATCTTAAGTTCCTCTAATGGAGTTTCTTCTTTCTATTTTCGGTGAAGAAACAAAATAAAGATGACGCCTCTTCATTTTAACTTTTGTTTTGCTATTTCAATCATCATATATTAATTAAATTATAACATATATCTAATAAACTAACTTAATGACAATCAACCATTAACAAATCTATGGCTAAATTACCATATAAAACCGTTATAGTATGCTTTGCACTCAAGTAACCTAATTAACCATTAGCAATTGACTTTTGCAAGTTTTACGATTTATTTATTTTCTTAATTAACTATCTAAACGTTAAAATTTTCTAACCAAATTTTAGTATGACATTAATGACCTCATAAATATTAAATAATTGATATTTACAGACTGACATGTCAAAATTGTGGTCCCAAAATCATTATTTCTAACACTACTGGAAAATGAGTTGTTACAACTATAATGTCAGAATTGAATATTAATCATGCATCAATGGTTGAAGAAATTATTTATATACTTTTGGAAGAATTATCTAGATTATTACCCAAGAGAAAACATGAAATTATAACTGATGTGATACTCGAAATATTGCTTTGTATAGAATGGTACTGATAGAATTAAAAGAATTGTAGGTACTATTGGAATATTTAGTTAATAGGAGATGTATTCAATTGAACATGTAATCTTGGAAAGCAATAATGTATTTGAGAAAAATAAAGACAATAATATGAGGATTGTGTATTGATTATTGATAGTAGATTAGAGACACCATAAAGAACAAGTATTTGTTACTTTATATAGCTGACTTACTTGTTTAGTTAAAGGAACTATCGTATTTTCGAGTATTGACTTTTGATCAGGTTGTTGTCAGCTCAGAGTTACGATTCAGATGTACTGAAGACTACTTCTTGGGCTTGATATAAACAATGTGAGATTATGATAACACCGCTTGGATTACCGTTCGTTCAGATGCTTTGTAGATCTAATGGACAGAATTTGTTAGTTGCATTTGAACAGAATTATTGTCATGTTATCGATGATATTCAATTTATGCAAGGAATGAAATTGAACATGATCAACATAAGAAAATAGTGTTATAGATTTTATGAGAGAAACAAGTATATATGAAGATCAGTAAATATGAATTTCTGATTTTGAGAAGTAAGTTTTTCTAGATCTTTTGATAACAACTGAAAATGTTTGAGTTACTTCGAATCAACTTCTTATAATTGTTAACTAGGGAATCACTGGGAATATTACAGAAATGCGTAGTTATCTAGGATTTACTGTATATTTCAAATGATTTATTTAGGCTTTTTAATGATAGCTCTATCATTGATGAAGTTATTATAGAAAAATGTCAGTTTTGATTGATTGGATAAATGTCAATAGAGTTCCGAATAGTTGAAAGTTATATTAATAAAATTTTCAGAATTTGAACCAAGATGTTTAGTGTGTCAACAAGTAAAAGTCGAGCACCAGGTTCCGTCAGATTTATTACAACCTGTTATGGTTCTAAAGTAGAAGTGGAAAAGAGTTACGATGAATTTATATCAGGTTTGCCCCGAACTCCGAAAATAAAGATTTTGTTTGTGTAATTGTTGATCGATTGACGAAATTAGCATATTTCATCCCGTTAAGATTGACTACTTGCTTGAGAAATTAACTGAATTATATGCCGTTGAGAATGTTAGATTGTACGGTGTGTCATTGTCTATTATTTCTAATCAGGATCCGAGATTGTTTGAAAGTTGTTTCCATCATCAAAAATCATATGTCAATTTGAAAAGAAAATATATTGAGTTCAATGTTGGTGAGAAAGTGTTTCTGAAAATTCCCCCTTGGAGAAAGGTTTATGGTTTGGTAGAAAAGGAAAGCTAAGTCCGAGATTCATTAGACCATATGAGATTCTAGAAAGGGCCAGGCCAGTAGCTTATCCATCAGCATTATCTCCTGAGCTCGAGATGATTCATAATGTTTTCAGTGTCTATGTTGCTTTGTTACCGTTTCGATCCTTCACTTGCGATATCATCTGGTGAGACTGAGTTATCGCCGGACTTGTCATATTCAGAAGAGTCGATAAAGATATTAGCAGGAGAGGTTAAAGAACTTTGTAACAAACCAGTATCATTAATGAAAGTTCTGTGGCATAGACATGATGTAAAAGAAGTTACTTGGGAAATAGAAGATTTGATGAAATCTCAGTACCCAAACTTGTTTACAGGTTAGAACTTTTGAGAACGAAATTTTCTAAGGGGAGGAGAGTTGTAACAGCCCATTTTTTAGTGGTACTAGAAACTGCTATTTTGGAACTCCCTATTTCGATGATCGAGTCAATAAATATTATAAATAATATTTACGAGTTTATTATAGTGTTATATTGGATTTTGATGTGATAAATTTGTTAATTGAATAGTTAGTTAAAGTATAAGTGGTTTGAACCGAAAGTTAGTGGTTTTTGAAAATGAGGTATCGAGACCTCATTTTCGTAAGCTAAGCTCACAAATATTTTTATTAAATATTTACGGAGTTACCATGTAACAGCCAGATTTTAGCTAAATCGTAATAGTGGTTTCAAAACCACAAATCTAATGTCAAAAAATTATTTTAATATTATTTTTGGTGTTTACAACATGTTATTTGATATGTGTGAAAATTTCGTGAACTAATTTTATCGTTTGAATAGTCAATTTCAGAAAAAGGACTTAATCGCGTAAAATGCAAAAGTTGCATCTATTAGGTAAAGGTGTCAAATTGCTTTGACTTTTTAATATGATGGCCTTAAATGGTAATTATACCATTTTAAAGGTTAATGGACATTAATGGACATCCATTATATGTTTTTATATGATTATAATAAAGGTTATAATTGTAAATGGTTAAATAATGAATTAATAAGTTAAATAAAATCATTTTAGTCCATCTTTCTCATCTAACTAATTGAAGTTGAGAAAAACACCATGGATGGAGCTTCAAATATTCGTCCATAGTTTAACCTTGCATGTAAGTCCAATTTTTCGTCCCAATTTTTTTATGATTTTTATGTTTTTGAGATTGTTGCAGCTCAATCTAGCTAGCCCGTACCTTAATTTTCGAAACTGTTAAAGATTTTGAGAGTTACCATTGATGGGTCTATGTGTTCTTTGATGTTTGAGGATGAAATATGAAATTTGGATGATAGATTTTCATGTGTTATAAAGTGATTTTTGATGAAAATGCATAATAGGGATTGAATTGAGAAATATGCAAATTGTGTGGTTGAAATGTGAAATAAATGAAAGTTTTGGGCTGCTAGGGGCTTATGTTTAAATTAGCTAAGCATGGGTTAAGTTGAATTATGTGAATTTTTTGTATTTGTGAAATAGGGACTAAATTGAATAAATGTGGAACTTTAAGGGCTAAAGTGTAAAAATGCCTAATTATGTGCTTGTGGACTGAATTGAATGAATCAATGAATAAATGAGTTAATTTTGAATTCATATAGATCAAAAAAGAAGGAATTCGGATTTAGATTGGGGGAAAAGCAAGGTTATCGAGTAATCGATCCGATCCATCAATTCTGAATACGAGGTAAGTTCGTATAATTGAACTTCAATGTGTATCTATTTATTGAATGGATGAAATTGAGATAGTATTTATTCTATTGGATGAATGATGAGGTATTAAATGAAATGTACGAGTTGATTAAGACAAGTTGTTGAATAAGACCATAGCCAGGCTATGGCAACCGAATAATAAAACCATAACCGGGTTATGGCATGTGAATGAAAGACCACCGCAGGGCCTTGACAATGTATGTGAAAGACCATAGTTGGACTATGGCATCAGAAAAATTGACGAATTTGTCTCAAAAGCATTTGTAAGCCCGAGTGCTTTGATAAGAGTATGGATGAGAAATAGAAATGTATCGGTACAGGTATGTACGGAAAACTATTCAAGTATTGAGATAGATGAAGTTGAGAGCTCATAAATAAGGCCATAGATAAGATTTATGTTAATTCATGAATTGATGCTATAAATGTTAATGATATTATTTATTTTGAATTGTTATATAAATGTTGTGATTATTTCATGCTTACATACGAACTTACTAAGCTTAAAGCTTACTTTATTTAATTGTTTCTATGTTTTATAGTTCTACGAAGCTAGCTCGGATCTGGGAATCGTCAGAGACTTCATTTGTAACATCCCGAATTAGGGCCTAGTAGGAACAGTGGTTTCGAGATCACAAATCCGACGAGGAAAATTTTATTTTTATTATATTTTTATGGTCTACGATTTCACGGGAAGATTTCGTGAAAATTTCGTTCGAAAATTTTGACATTTGGGCATTCAATTTAGTCAAAAGGACTAAATTGTAAAGTACAAAAGTTGAGTTCTACATGTTGAAGGTGTCCAATTGTTATGAAATTTTAAATTGGAGGTCCTTAAATGATAATTAGACCATTGTGTAACATCCTAGATTAGGGGTTATGCGTTCGTGCGTAATTCATGAGATAGTGGGCTCAGTGGGTGTGTTGGATATGATCTGAGGAGTTTTAGGAACCCTAAGATGTAAGGAAATGTATGGAAATGTAAGGAAATGTCTTGTCTTGGAAATGTAAGGAAATGATTTAGAAATGATTCAAAAGAGGAAAGTAAACATTTCGGGAAACTTGGAAATGTAAGGAAATGTTAAGTTTAAAGGAGGCAAACGAAAATTTTTGGAAACTTGGAAATATAAGGAAATGTCAAGTTTTAAAGTTTAAAAAGAGGAAACTAAGGCAAGGTGGCCTTAAGAAAATTAATAGGATGAATTTGACACACAAACAGGCTTAGAAAAAGTGGTCTGAAGATATCACTTAAGGCCCAGGTAGGTGACGCCACCAGCTATGCAAGTGGGCCTGAGTTCGAGTCACTTGGGGAGCAAATAAAAGAAATTTTATTTTGCTACAAGGAGTAGAGAGGTGGACGGCACAAGGCTATATTTTGGGAGTTTTATTCTCTTTAAAATTCGGCTAAATGATGGATAAATAAGGGATTTATTTATCATTATTTTCAAGAGATAATTGTTGGATTAAATTCTTTTATTTTGTGATAATTAAAAGGATAAAGCTATCAAATAGAAGAGTGGTGGCCAAGTAAGGGACTCTAGCCTAGTAATTTTGGCTATAAAAGGAAGAGTAAGGCTATTCTTCATTCATTCTTTTCTCTTCAAGAAAATCTCTGCCGAAATTCTCTAAAGTTTCTCCTCTTCTCTCTGCCGAATTCTCTCTGCCATTATTCTCTTTTTCTCTTTTCTTTTCTTCTTCTATTACAAACACAATCAAAAGCCGAAGATGCTAATAGCCCTAGCCGATTTCTCACTATGCCTCAAGAGCCGAAATTGTTATCCACATCAAAGCCATAGCCGAATACTGCTAAGGGTTCAAGCAAGAGTTCCATAGAATTCTTCAGTAAGGGTAAGATTAGGTTAGATTCTCATCCTATTTCTTTTAAGGCTGTCGAAATTAAGATTCTAATGCCATTAATATCTTTGGCGAAAAATTTGAAGAGATCTTTTGGGATTTACTAAGTGTCAACTACAAGGAAGGAGAAGTTCTTTTCCCGAAGGTACACCATAGGCCGCGTGTTCCCTAGTTATTCGGTGAATTTTGGGATTTAAAATCCACAAGGTAAGTCATATTTAACATTCGGCTAAGGGTTATTTGTTATGAATAAATGTTAGAAATTGATCTAACATGAAGTTATAGGGATTTCGACAGACATATAACGCAAGGAATACTTTCAGGATTTGGAAATTGCAAGGTAAGTTTTAGTGTACTAATCCTACTAGGATTTGGATTTATGGCCAAATAGTTCTTTACTAAGTATTAAATGATTGATTAAATGTAGAGATCTAAGATCTAAGGCATTAGATCAAGCTTTTCAGGATTTGGATTGGAAACCCTAAGCGAATCAGGTGTGTACCTCACACTATTTCTTGATATATTTATGGCAATATTTTATATGTATGTGACTATAAGAATGTGTAAGAATATGGCTAAGGTACCAGGTAATGGTACAAAAGTACTCAGGTACGTTTCCTACTTCTACTAGGAATATGTAATATGTTATAAGTAACATGAGAATAATGATAAGAATGTGAACTTTGGCATGTTAATGCATAATATGATTTGGGCATATGGGTTATATGAAAAGGGGAAGTGAATGTGGTGACCTAAGACCACGAACACGGTGACCTAAGACCGTGATATCTGAATGTGGTGACCTAAGACCACAGTAATCTGAATGTGGTGACCTAAGACCACAGTAATCTGAACGTGGTGACCTAAGACCACGAATGCGGTGACCTAAGACCGCGATATGGAGTGTAGGGGAAGGAGGGTCGACTTAGTAGTCCCCACGGTGTACAGGTTGGTACGGAGGAGTGTAGCGGATGGCTTAATAGGTTTGGGTTTGGGTTGCATCATTATTTTTACCTGTTATTTGAATATGTATGTGATATGATAATGCATGCCTGAAATGTTAAGACTTAGTGTTTGTGTACACATTGAGTCTGTTTGACTCACCCCGTTGGGGAACTTTTTTCTTCCAAGTGATGATCAGTAATGGACCGGGTCGGCAGGAGCTTAAAGGTGGCCATGCACAACAAGGAAAATTTTATTATTTGGACTTTTACTTTACTTAAGCACTTTAATTCATTTTTGGGAATTGTTTGATGTAATAAGGCCATAGTTGAACTACTTTCTTTTTCCTTTATTTATTATGGTACAAATTTTTATTAATTAAAGATCAAGTGAAATTTATTTTCAAATAAACTCTAAATATTTTGTCACCTCAAATAAACTTGTTTTCAACTCAAGCCCAACCCAAAACAAACTTTTTTTCAAAACACCCAAGTTTTTCCTAAGTCACAAAAGAATTTGAAACGGTTTACACCGGGGAACATACCAGATCCGGTTAAGGCTCGTGGGCTGGGTTTGGGGTGTTTCACATTGGTTAAGTTGGTGGACAAAAATGGACATGGATGGGTATGTTTCAAAAGATTTTTTAAGGGGCATTTTGGTAATTTAGTGAATTAAAAGAATTAAAAACAAAATTTAAATGCAAATATGTCCATCTTCTTCATTAGGACGAAATTACAAGGGTTCTCCATAGTTAGGGTTTGTTTCAAGCTTCCAAGCTCCATAGTAAGTGATTCCAAGCCCCGTTTTTAATGTTCTTTACGTTTTTAGAATCCCGGTAACTTGGTTTAACTTATTCTAGCAATAATTTAACCTAGGGTTCATATTTGGAAAAATACCCATGGTGAAATGTGTCTATTTTGATGTTTTATGATAGAGTATGAAGGCTGAAATTATGTTAAACAACTTTTGCTAAGCAATTTTACGTGAAAACGAGTAGAACGACATAAATGGTAAAAATACCTAATGTTCATAAGTACATGTTAGAGTGAGAATTTGATGTTACTATAAAAGGGAAAAATGTTCAACATGTTATAAAACATAATAATAAGGGATGAAGTTTAATTTTCGAGCCTAGGGGCAAAATTGTAATTATGCAAAAGTTTAGGGGAAAAATTGTAATTTTGCCAAATTTTGAGTTAGGGACTGTTTTGAGTAGTACATTAATTAAATATGTGAAATGTGATATTTTAGACCCCGAAAAAATGAGATTTGGACCTAGAACTGGAGGAAAAATCGAAAAATCAGGAAAGTTGGTAAAATGACCGTTTCGGCATTCGAGGTAAGTTCGTGTGTTAATAATATAATGCAATACGATGCTTGAATTGTAATTTTCTATTGATATGGCATAAATTGTATGATTTAATATGTTTAGGAGAAGTTGATGGATGGTATGAATGGTATGGAAAATGTGATGTTTGTTGTGTCATGTGAAATTGAATGGCAAATTAATGTTACAAGAATTGAATGTTAAATTAATATTACATGGGTTGCATGAGTTGCTACACGGTTGTACCTGACGAGATTTCGACAAGAAACTTTATATGTAAATAATGCATTTATTTTACTTGTACAATACTTATTTTGCTAGATATTATGGAAATCATTGGGTGATAACTAAAATATGAAAATGAATGGAATGGGAAATTCTCGATTGAACCTTCGAAAAACCGAGAGATACGGACAATATGTAGCTAGGTCACATGAGTGATAAGGGACCTTCACCATGTGCACAAGAAAGCTACTAGATGGAAAAATTTGATATGTAGCTAGGCCACATGGATGATAAGGGACTTTCACCATGTGTGCAAGAAAGCTACGGGATAATAATTTCATATGTAACTAGGTCACATGTGTAATACTGTGTGTATACCATGTGTACAAGAAAGTTACTGGTTATGAGTAGCTAGGTCACATGAGTGGTTCCTAATGTTGGACACCATGTAGACAAGAAAGCTACGTGTAACCCCCCAAACCCGGCCCATGCGTTATGACCAGATCTGACATGTCACATGAGAAAAACGTGTTAAATCTTTTTTATTTGTACTAAAATAGGTATTATTTTGTTATAATCAAGAATACAAATTTGATTTGAAACATATGATAAAATACTACTAATCTCGAAGGTTGATTGATAAATCGATAATTTGAACTAGAGATCTTATAAACTGTGACTTTTGAAAATATCGTTGATAGTCCAAGAGAAAATTTCCGAGTTAAAATATTTGTAAAAATTTGTTATGAAATCCATTTGTTAAGAAATTTTGGAAACCCTTTATTTAAGTTTATAGAAAAATTCCCACTTAAAACAATTCAAGCAAGATAATAAGTACGTCAAACATAAAGCAAAAATAAAATATTCCAGAGGCCTTATTACAACATAAAAACCCAAAATAGTAAAAGTAATAAAGTGAACGGAAATAGAAAGCTAAAGTTCAAAAACACAATTTCTGAAGTATGGCCTCCACCGAGTCATCCATGGCCCAAGTCCACATCACTGAGCATTACCTGTAAGGGTTAAGGAAAAGGGGTAAGTTACTAGAACTCAGTGTATAATCCTCTTACCGTCATCCACTGGGCCTGTATCCATTTAGTAATAACTTGGGCCTAAGCCCATTTACATAACAGAATATATATATATATATATGTGCAATGTATGAAACCCAACCCATCCATCCATCACACCCCTGACCAGCCAATCACACCTGTGGGGATCAAGTCAACCCACCCCGCCGCTCACACCAAATCGTAGGCAAGTTGCCATTTATAATATTTTTATTGTGGCCAAGCCACCGAAATCATAATGAAACATAATAATAAACATTTTTGTGGCAATGCCACCAGGCTACACTTCTCTTCAACATTTTTTTCCCAACCTATGTAAAATATGTAAATGAACATACACAGAAAAAACATAATATCCACATATATAAATAGCAATCATTAACCTAGTAATTTATTACGATAAATCGACCAATTATAGAACTTTGTAATTCGGCCCACTAAGGCAATCTAGCAAATCGGACAATAGGGGCATTTTGGTAAATCGGCCCAAAGGGGCATTTTGGTAAATCGGCCCATAGGGGCCTTTTGGTGAATCGGCCCATAGGGGCATTTTCGTAAGTCAACACTTTTAAAGGTAATTAAGCAATCTAGCCCGTTAAGGCATTTTGACAAAAACGACCCATTGAGGGTATTTTCGTAATTCGGACCATAAGGGCATTTTCGTAAATTTTACAAATTAACCCTGATTTTGACAAATCTTAGTATTTACGATATTTAGGCAAAATACTCGATTCATGCTATTTTACCGATACTAAGTTTTTAGGCAACATCAATTGATATTTCTAATATGATGCTAAATCACAGCTTTACGGGATTTCGGTGTGAGATTACACACCTGATTACAGTAAGGATTAATCCATCTTGATCGTCGGCACCTAAAACACCATTACACTCGATTAACCAACAAACGAGGTTTTTCTTAATCCAAATATTTAAATCTAACGATCTAATAAAGTTCTTACCCTTAGAATCGTGTACGACCACGACTTGTCTATTCTCATCGGAAGATGGTCCACAACCCAGTGGGAAATCTCGAATCGCTGATACCGCTCTACGCTTGAACTTAGGAGTAGGAATCGTAAATCCACTCATTTTGAGTTCTCCAATCGCTTTTCCTTTTGAATCTGTACCACTTGCCTCCATTGGAAAAAATCTTAATCAAAACAACATTACGATGATATAAATCGGTTGTCTAAGAAAAAAGGTTCGGCTTAGCACTATTTTCGTAGAATCCACAAGTGAATAAAAACGATCAATATGGTCCCTAGAATAAGCATTTATACATAATCATCAATCCGTTTTAGCGGAATAACCAAATATTTAGATATATCGAGATGAACTTAAAGAAATCCCTTACCTTGACGATAATAGATCCACTTCTATCGATTGGGTGCAAGGCTAGAAATGATTCGGCTAAGATGTGGTATTCGGCCACCCACTAGAACACTACGAAAAAGAGTTGATCGCGTTTTGAGAGAGTAGAAGAAATGATGTTTTCGGTTAAGAAAACCATCCCATGACAAGGGAACATATTCGACATGAAGAAAGGAAATTGAAAAGAAGAGTATTACTTACCGATTCAGTTAAGAAGATAGTGTCAATACGAGCGAGAAAGAAATAATGAAAAATGTATGAAGGTTTCAAAAGTTCAGCTATGGAGGGAAAATAAGCAAGAAAGTTTGGCTTCAAGCAATATTGATTTAAGATAAAAGGAGAATGGTTGAGAAAATGGTGAAGAAGAAATGAGGTGATGGTCAAAAGAGTATTAGAGAGGTTCGGCTATCAAAGGGGAAAAAGAGCAAAAATGCATTGAGGGTTTCGACCAAAACAAGAGAAAATGAGAGGAACAAGTGGCTTTAGAATTTCGGCAAGCAAGGGAAGAATTGGAAGGGAAAACATCAAAATGCTAAGAGAAGAAAAATAAGCCTTACAAGCACCAAAATTTTGCCAAATGCCCAAAGAAAATTCGGCTATCCCTTCCCCCTACAAACCGTGTATCAATTTTGCCAAAAGTGTAATATCCCGGGTTAGGGGCTATTTTGTTATGGCATTGGTTGCATGTGTTTGGTCTGCAATGTTGTTGTTTTGATGTTTTGGGGGCTTAGGTGTAAGCCTAGTGTAAGCCTGAGTGGTAGGAAAAATTTTAGTTTTTAGGCTTAGATGAGAGGAGCTGAAGGAGCTGGGGTTTATAGGTATTATTTGGTGAATGTTAGCACAAGAAAGGGACTGGTGGAGTGGCAAGCTAGGCGCCACTTGGAGCTTGAGTTGGCGTCACTTGCAGGGGGAAGAGGTCCTGAGTTCAAGCTGCAGAAGTCCCACATTTTGCTTCTATTTTGACGGCATGAAGGAGGAGAAGTTGTAGGCAGTTCAAACTCTACCTTAGACCAAGTCAAATGATTTGAATGATGGGTGGAGAGTAATTCGTGGGGGTTGACTAGTTCAAACTACTTTGAATTAGTGGCTTGGAGTGTTTGGGGGGTGATGGCCGAATGTTGGAGAGATTTTGGGGGGGGGAGTGATCGGTTTGGTAGGTGAGTTGAGGGAGTGCCGAAATGCACTTGGCATTTTTGTGCATTTTCGGTCATTGGGTGTCAAAGCAAAATCCTTCCTTTTGTCATACCAAAAGCCGAATTTTCAAAGTAAGTCTCCCTTTGTTCTTCTTTTGAAACCGAAAGCATCAAACAACCATACCCTTGCCGAAATTTACTTGTTTCTCTCAATTTTCTTTGGTAGCCGAATGTCCTCTATCCATCTTTTATTTTCTTTCTTTTCCAAAACTCTTTAGTCGTTTTCTCCATTTGTTTCTTTCCATTTCTTTTGTGTCGAAACCATATCACCTTGCTTCTCAAACTTTCTTTTTCTTCTCTCAATACCCTCTTGCTGAAACTCTATTCCCATTTCACATCTTCTTTCTCTGTTTTTCACTCAAAGCCGAGCATAAGTGTGTTAAACTCCTTGGCCGAATCCTCTTTTCCTTCTTGTTTAAAGTGTTGGCCGAATCTCTCCCCTCTCCTAGTGGTTTCTTCATTGCCGAATTTTAGAAGGGTGTTGATCTTGTTGGGTCCTTGTTTCAATCAGTTGGAGTTGGGTAAGTGTTTGGCCGAATGGCCATTTCTCCCCTCCCTTGTTCTTGTTGATTTTGGTTGGTTAAGTGCTGATTTTGGCATGTGTTGGAAGAAGTTAATCTCTTGTGTTGTAATCGATTTCAATATAGGGCCTTTGGATTTTGGTGGCGATCAAGTGAAGCAGTCACCGTTGGTTGATCGTTTGGTAAGTAGTGGTAAGAGGTTGGTTCTTTTGGTCTATTCTTTTAGTTTCATTTAGCCAAGTCTTCAAGGGATTAACTGTTTTCTATTAGGGTGTGGCCGATTGTCTGAGGAACCATTGGTTGGTTCGGGTTTTGGTAGGAAACCAACCCATTTGCAAGGTAAAGGTTTAAGTGTTAACCCTCTTGAACTATCTATTTTTGGCTGAATGGTTTAAGTGGCTAATCTCTTGTTTGGCCGATTATAGGAGCAAGGTATTCGAGGGTCTTAGATCGGTTCGTTGGGTTTAAAGCTTGTGTTTTAACAGGTGTGTAAACTAACACACTCATTGCTTGGTAATATGTTTAGTAAACCTGATTGTTTAACAAAGCCAAACAGTATGATGATTGATATGATACCCGATGGGGTAGGTGCACGGATTCGGGTAAGTCCGTTTCATTATGAGTTCTGTTATTGATATGATGTATGTGTTATGAGATGCAACATTAAGCATGATAGCATGATTTGCATGATTTGCATACTTTACATGAGTCGGTATGATATTGGGTGATATGAGAGGAGGGGAAAATGATATCCGTGTCTTTGGGACACCAGAGGTTTGGCACCTCATAGCGTCTCGTCCCAGTGGCTTAGCACCACAGTGGGTTGGCCCCACGGTCGATATTACGGAATTGACGCCAGTGATTTGGTATCACACGATAGGTTGGCCCCATCATTTGATTCGTGACTGCGGTCACCAGTGATTTGGTATCACATTTGTGACTTTGGGACACCAGAGGTTTGGCACCTCATAGCGACTTGTCCCTGTGGTTTAACACCACCGTGAGTTGGCCCCACTTTTGAGATACGGGATCGTCGCCAGTGATTTGGTATCATACGTGGGTTGGCCCCATAGATGGATTATTCGTGACTTTGGGTCACCAGTGGTTTGGCACCACATTGATGGATATCGTGATTTTGGGTCACCAGTGGTTTGGCACCACCAGTGGTTTGGTACCACACGGGGTAGACAAGGTGTTATGGATGGTTAGGATCGGGTGCATTAATTGTATTGCTTTGTTATGGTGTGTGTTAGTATGTTGCATATATCGGGAGGGGGATTTATGCACTGAGTCTTGTGACTCACCTTCTCCCTTATTATTTTAGGTGACACTTAGATTGCGGACATGGAGCCGGGATGGACTCCAGGTGATCATGCCATGAATAAATAAGGCGTTACATTGATTAGAAACTTGGTACTTTTTGACTTATTTTCATTTGGTTTAATTGGATTGTAAAAGGCCTTTTAAAGTTATGTTTTTGTTATGCTTATGCTTAGAGTTGATTTCAAATATGCCTTAACAAATTATTGGGTTAAAATTTGCTAAAACATGGAAAGATAAGGTTTTCAAACTACAAAGCGAAATGTTTTAAACTTTACCATCGGGTATCACACTGCAAATCAAAATGAACACAACTCAATTGTTTTCCAAACTTGTATTCATTTTCTTACTAAGTCAAAATGTTTTAAGCAACATGAAGGAGTTACTCGGATTTCCAAATGAAATAAATTTGTTTTACTTACATGTGTAATTAAGTTTTCAAAATTCCCGGATTTTCAAACGCACTATCGGTTTTTAAACAATCATGCCCAAGGTTTTTACAAGTTCAAAATAAAGCTAAGGGTTTTTCATCAAACTTTAAACCGAAAACTTAAACCTCTCAAATACATTTTTCCCGTAACATACCAGATTCGGTCGTGGTGTATTGACCGGGTTTGGGGTGTTACAATTATGGTATCAGAGCCAGGTTCAAAGGCTCGGCTGTGGGCCTGAGGCCCAAAATGTTTTAAAAAGTTTGTCTTAAGTGTTTTTTGGGAATATATGGTTTGAAAGGCATGGCACCGAGTCTCCAGCATCAATCCGCCCAGGTAAGTACCCTTAGTATTGCTTGTAATTTTTGAATGTGATGTGACTGGATGACTAGCAATAGTGGATTACTTTAGAGAAACTGAAACTGATAGGACTTTGTGGGCTTACGAAAACAAAACTTCTTTAATAAGCAATATTCATAAGACTTTGATTTTAAACAGTGGAATGATTACTGATGCATAAAACTTTTAAATCAGATAAGTAGAGATTTTAGTCATGAGTGCTCGAGGTGGACGCGGTCGTGGACGTGGTCGAGGTAGGATGACAGTTTCTGAACAAGTAGGATCTGGTCAGGGGTCAGAGAATGAGATACCGGTACCGCCACTAGCTGGAGGTGGTGAGTTTCAGGAGCAGACTGGGGATGATGCAGTGTCGCAGGCAATGCTGCGAGTTCTGGAAAGGGTAGCTGGAGTAGGTGAAGGCGCAGGAGCTAGGAAATCTGTGCTTGAGCGACTTCGAGCAAACGGGGCTGAGGTATTTCGAGGTGTTTCTGGTGTTGCTCCCAGCACGGCTGAGTATTGGCTGGAGGCGACAGAGCGGGTTATGGATGATTTAGACCTGACTACTGAGGAGAAGCTGAAGGGCATAGTATCGCTTCTTCGGGATGAGTCATACCAGTGGTGGCTCACGGTTCGGGACAGTGCTGTAGCAGAGGATCTTACTTGGGATTATTTCAAGGCTGCTTATCAGAAAAAGTACATTGCAGCTAGCTACATCGAGGCGCAATGGAAAGCATTTCTGAGGTTAGTTCAGGGGAGTACGTCTGTGTCAGAGTACGAGGCAGAGTTCTTGAGGCTGAGTCGGTATGCTAGGGGTATTGTGGCCACTGAACACGAGAGGTGTGTTCGTTTCGAGGATGGTCTGAGAGATGAATTGAGGTTGCTGATTGCTCCACAGCAGGAGCGTGAGTTTGCTGTCCTGGTAGAGAAGGCTAAGGTAGCCGAGGGAGTTAAAGAGTCTGTGAGGCAAGGCATGGATAGGAACGGGCATAAGAGGAGTTTTGGATCTTCTGGGTCGTCAGGTAATCCTCAGAAAAGGGCTAGACAGAGTGGGCCGAATCAGTCTGGTAGGTTTGTTGCTGCTAGTCAGGGACCGCCACAGTGTAATCGTTGTGGGAAATCTCATTGGGGAGGTTGCTGGACCAGTGGAAAAGGGTGTTCTGAGTGTGGCTCATTGGATCACCGTGTGAGGGACTGTCCGCGTAAGTTGGCTAGGATTCAGTCAGAGGGTTAGGGCCGTACTCAGTTCAGGAATAATGGACCGCCACCGCAGAGGGGCCGTGGTAATGGCAGAGGAGGTAATGGTTCTGGTCGGGGCCGCGGAGCACCGGGCAGAGGTGCGGGTAGTTCTAAGGCAAGACAGCCGGGGTTAGTGTATGCAGCGAGGCGCCGAGAGGAGGGCGATGCACCGGACGTCATAACTGGTACGTTCTTGATCTTTGGTTCTCCATTTACTGCTTTGATTGATGTGGGTTCGACGCATTCATACGTTGCTAGTAGCATAGTAGAGACCATGGATTTAGACTCTGAAACTACTTCTAGGCAGATGACAGTAATTAGCCCTCTAGGTCACTCTGTGGTTGTAGATAAGCTGTATAGAGATGTACCTCTAGAACTCCAAGGGGTAGTGTTTGTGGCTGATCTGATGGAACTGCCGTTTGGGGAGTTCGATCTGATTCTTGGAATAGACTGGTTGGTTAAGTACCAGGCGAGGTTGGATTGCGTGGCTAAGCGCATGGTTCTAAAGACGTCTGAGGGTGATGAAGTGGTTATGATAGGTAATAGGAGAAATTACTTATCCAATGTGGTATCTGCTCTGAAGGCTGAGAAGATGGTCAGAAAGGGCTGTGAAGCGTATGTGGTTCATGTTTATGCCTTGGAGGCTAAAGAGTCTGCTGTAGAGAAGGTTCGGACAGTTAAGGAATTTGTTGATGTGTTTCCAGAGGAGCTTCCGGGTTTGCCACCGGATCGTGAGGTGATAGATTTGTTACCCGGAACTGCGCCAGTGTCTATTGCTCCGTATAGGATGGCGCCAAAGAAGTTAGTGGAGCTTAAGGCTCAGATCCAGGAGTTGTTGGATCGAGGTTTTATCAGGCCAAGTGTTTCACCTTGGGGAGCGCCGGTACTCTTTGTTAAGAAGAAAGATGGTACGATGCGGATGTGTATAGACTACCGCCAGTTGAATAAGCTAACGATTAAAAACAAGTATCCGTTGCCACGGATAGATGACTTGTTTGATCAGCTGAAGGGTGCAGCGGTATTCTCGAAGATTGATTTGAGGTCTGGGTATCACCAGTTAAAGGTGAAGGAGGCGGATATCCACAAGACGGCGTTTCGGACTCGGTATGGGCACTATGAATTTCTGGTAATGCCGTTTGGGTTGACTAACGCGCCGGCAGCATTCATGGATATGATGAATAGGGTGTTTCAGCAGTTTTTGGATCAGTTCATCGTGGTTTTCATAGACGACATCTTGGTGTACTCAAGGACAGAAGAGGAGCATGATGCGCATTTGCGAGTGGTGCTACAGATTTTGAGGGAGAAGCAGCTTTATGCTAAGTTTAGTAAGTGCGAGTTCTGGCTTAGGGAAGTGACTTTCTTGGGTCATGTAGTGTCAGCTGAGGGGATTAGAGTGGATCCTCGGAAGATTGAGGCAGTTTTGGATTGGAAATCACCTAAGTCAGTGGCTGAGATTCGGAGTTTTCTGGGTTTGGCAGGATACTACCGAAGGTTTGTAGAGGGTTTTTCGTTGATCGCAGCGCCGATGACCAAGTTGTTAAGGAAAGGGATTCCATTTGTTTGGACTGAGAAATAGCAGGAGAGTTTCGATAAGCTAAAGAAGATTTTGACTGAAGCTCCGGTTTTGATTCAACCTGAGGTAGGAAAGGAATTCACAGTATATTGCGATGCATCACATACGGGCTTGGGTTGTGTGCTGATGCAGGAAGGTAAGGTTGTGGCTTACGCATCTCGGCAGTTGAGGCCACATGAGGTCAATTATCCAACGCACGACTTGGAGTTAGCGGCTGTAGTTTTCGCTTTGAAGATTTGGAGGCACTACTTGTACGGAGAGATCGATAGTCTACACAGATCACAAGAGTCTGAAGTACCTTTTGACTCAGAAGGATTTGAATTTGAGGCAGCGCAGATGGATTGAATTGCTAAAGGACTACGACTGTTCGATTGAGTATCATCCGGGCAAGGCTAACGTGGTGGCAGACACGTTGAGCCGTAAGGTTGTTTCGAACTTAAGAGCGATGTTTGCCCATTTGAGTTTGTATGACGACGGAAGTATTCTGGCAGAGTTGCAAGTTAAGCCTACTTGGGTTGAGCAGATCAAGGAGAAATAGTTAGAGGATGAGGTTTTGAGTGCACAGAGGTTGCAGGTACAGGATAGTGGTTTGGAAGGTTACAGTTTGTCTAGCGATGGGGTGCTGTGTTTCCAAGGGAGAGCTTGTATGCCGAAGGATGTTGAGCTGAGGCAGATGATTCTTCAGGACGCACATAGCAGCCCATAAGCTATGCATCCTGGAGCTAGCAAGATGTATAGGGATCTCAGAGAGCAATTTTGGTGGCCGGATCTGAAGAGAGAAGTAACAGAGTTTGTAGGGAAGTGTCTGACATGTCAGCAGGTCAAGGCTGAACATCAGTTGCCGTCAGGGTTGCTTCAGCCAGTGAAGATTCCGCAGTGGAAGTGGGAAAGGATAACCATGGACTTCGTCAGTGGATTACCGCTTACGCCAAGCAAGAAAGATTCAGTTTGGGTAATTGTGGATCGACTGACTAAATCAGCTCACTTCATTCCGGTGAGGGTTGACTACTCACTTCAGAAGTTGGCGAAGCTGTATGTGTCAGAGATAGTGAGGCTGCACGGTGTGCCAGTATCGATCATCTCGGATAGGGATCCCAGGTTTACGTCAAGGTTCTGGAAAGCGTTGCATCAGGCGCTGGGTACGCGTTTGGATTTCAGCATGGCTTTTCACCCGCAGTCTGACGGGCAGTCGAAAAGGGTTATTCAGATCTTAGAGGATATGCTGAGGGGTTGTGTTCTAGACTTCAGGGGTAGTTGGGAGGAGTTTCTGCCATTATCTGAGTTTTCCTACAACATTAGTTACCAAGCGAGCATCAAGATGGCACCATACGAGGCGTTGTATGGTAGGAAGTGTCGCTCGCCTACATGTTGGACGGAGTTGGGTGAACGTCAATTGTTGGGACCCGAGTTGGTTGTAGAGACCGAAGACAAGGTTAAGTTGATTCAGGCTCGATTGAAGGAAGCTTCGGACCGGCAGAAGTCTTATGCCGATCTTAAACGGAGAGATATAGAGTTTGCTGTGGGGGATCAAGTTTTTCTGAAGGTCTCGCCGTGGAAGAAAGTGTTGAGGTTCGGAAGGAAAGGTAAGTTAAGTCCGAGGTTTATTGGGCCGTATAAGGTACTGAGACGAGTGGGACCAGTAGCTTACCAGCTTGAGTTGCCAGCGGAGTTGAGTCAGATTCACGACGTATTTCGCATTTCGATGCTTAGGCGATATCGTTCAGATCCATCGCATGTCGTAGCAATGGAAGAGATTGAGATAAATCCAGATTTGACCATGGAGGAAGAACCTGTGCAGATTCTAGGTCGGGATGTGAAGGTTCTGCGTAGGAAGTCTGTGCCTTTGGTAAAGGTATGGCGGAATCATGGCGTGGAAGAAGCTACGTGGGAACCCGAGGATGTGATGAGACAGCAATACCCTCAACTCTTCTGATCAGGTAATTTTGAGGTCGAAATTATTTTAAGGGGGTAGAACTGTAATATCCCAGGTTAGGGGCTATTTTGTTATGGCATTGGTTGCATGTGTTTGGTCTGCAATGTTGTTGTTTTGATGTTTTGGGGGCTTAGGTGTAAGCCTGAGTGGTAGGAAAAATTTTAGTTTTTAGGCTTAGGTGAGAGAAGCTGAAGGAGATGGGGTTTATAGGTATTATTTGGTGAATGTTAGCACAAGAAAGGGACTGGTGGAGTGGCAAGCTAGGCGCCACTTGGAGCTTGAGTTGGCGTCACTTGCAGGGGGAAGAGGTCCTGAGTTCAAGCTGCAGAAGTCCCACATTTTGCTTCTATTTTGACGGCATGGAGGAGGAGAAGTTGTAGGCAGTTCAAACTCTGCCTTAGACTAAGTCAAATGATTTGAATGATGGGTGGAGAGTAATTCGTGGGGGTTGACTAGTTCAAACTACTTTGAATTAGTGGCTTGGAGTGTTTGGGGGGTGATAGCCGAATGTTGGAGAGATTTTGGGGGGGGGAGTGATCGGTTTGGTAGGTGAGTTGAGGGAGTGCCGAAATGCACTTGGCATTTTTGTGCATTTTCGGTCATTGGGTGTCAAAGCAAAATCCTTCCTTTTGTCATACCAAAAGCCGAATTTTCAAAGTAAGTCTCCCTTTGTTCTTCTTTTGAAACCGAAAGCTTCAAACAACCATACCCTTGCCGAAATTTGCTTGTTTCTCTCAATTTTCTTTGGTAGTCGAATATCCTCTATCCATCTTTTATTTTCTTTCTTTTCCAAAACTCTTTAGCCGTTTTCTCCATTTGTTTCTTCCCATTTCTTTTGTGCCGAAACCATATCACCTTGCTTCTCAAACTTTCTTTTTCTTCTCTCAATACCCTCTTGCCGAAACTCTATTCCCATTTCACATCTTCTTTCTCTCTTTTTCACTCAAAGCCGAGCATAAGTGTGTTAAACTCCTTGGCCGAATCCTCTTTTCCTTCTTGTTTAAAGTGTTGGCCGAATCTCTCCCCTCTCCTAGTGGTTTCTTCATTGCCGAATTTTAGAAGGGTGTTGATCTTGTTGGGTCCTTGTTTCAATCGGTTGGAGTTGGGTAAGTGCTTGGCCGAATGGCCATTTCTCCCCTCCCTTGTTCTTGTTGATTTTGGTTGGTTAAGTGCTGATTTTGGCATGTGTTGGAAGAAGTTAATCTCTTGTGTTGTAATCGATTTCAATATAGGGCCTTTGGATTTTGGTGGCGATCAAGTGAAGTAGTCACCGTTGGTTGATCGTTTGGTAAGTAGTGGTAAGAGGTTGGTTCTTTTGGTCTATTCTTTTAGTTTCATTTAGCCAAGTCTTCAAGGGATTAACTGTTTTCTATTAGGGTGTGGCCGATTGTCTGAGGAACCATTGGTTGGTTCGGGTTTTGGTAGGAAACCAAACCATTTGCAAGGTAAGGGTTTAAGTGTTAACCCTCTTGAACTATCTATTTTTGGCCGAATGGTTTAAGTGGCTAATCTCTTGTTTGGCCGATTATAGGAGCAAGGTATTCGAGGGTCTTAGATCGGTTCGTTGGGTTTAAAGCTTGTGTTTTAACAGGTGTGTAAACTAACACACTCATTGCTTGGTATTTTGTTTAGTAAACCTGATTGTTTAACAAAGCCAAACAGTATGATGATTGATATGATACCCGATGGGGTAGGTGCACGGATTCGGGTAAGTCCGTTTCATTACGAGTTCTGTTATTGATATGATGTATGTGTTATGAGATGCAACATTAAGCATGATAGCATGATTTGCATGATTTGCATACTTTACATGAGTCGGTATGATATTGGGTGATATGAGAGGAGGGGGAAAATGATATCCGTGTCTTTGGGACACCAGAGGTTTGGCACCTCCAGTGGTTTGGTACCACAGATGATATTTGTGTCTTTGGGACACCAGAGGTTTGGCACCTCATAGCGTCTCGTCCAAGTGGCTTAGCACCACAGTGGGTTGGCCCCACGGTCGATATTACGGGATTGACGCTAGTGATTTGGTATCACACAATGGGTTGGCCCCATCATTTGATTCGTGACTGCGGTCACCAGTGATTTGGTATCACATTTGTGTCTTTGGGACACCAGAGGTTTGGCACCTCATAGCGACTTGTCCCTGTGGTTTAACACCACCGTGGGTTGGCCCCACTTTTGAGATACGGGATCGTCGCCAGTGATTTGGTATCACACGTGGGTTGGCCCCACAGATGGATTATTCGTGACTTTGGGTCACCAGTGGTTTGGCACCACATTGATGGATATCGTGACTTTGGGTCACCAGTGGTTTGGCACCACCAGAGGTTTGGTACCACACGGGGTAGACAAGGTGTTATGGATGGTTAGGATCGGGTGCATTAATTGTATTTCTTTGTTATGGTGTGTGTTGGTATGTTGCATATATCGGGAGGGGGATTTATGCACTGAGTCTTGCGACTCACCTTCTCCCTTATTATTTCAGGTGACACTTAGATTGCGGACATGGAGCCGGGGTGGACTCGAGGTGATCATGCCATGAATAAATAAGGAGTTACATTGATTAGAAACTTGGTACTTTTTGACTTATTTTTATTTGGTTTAATTGGATTGTAAAAGGCCTTTTAAAGTTATGTTTTTGTTATGCTTATGCTTAGAGTTGATTTCAAATATGCCTTAACAAATTTTTGGGTTAAAATTTGCTAAAACATGGAAAGATAAGGTTTTCAAACTACAAAGCGAAATGTTTTAAACTTTACCATCGGGTATCACGCTGCAAATCAAAATGAACACAACTCAATTGTTTTCCAAACTTGTATTCATTTTCTTACTAAGTCAAAATGTTTTAAGCAACATGAAGGAGTTACTCGGATTTCCAAATGAAATAAATTTGTTTTACTTACATGTGTAATTAAGTTTTCAAAATTCCCGGATTTTCAAACGCACTATCGGTTTTTAAACAATCATGCCCAAGGTTTTTACAAGTTCAAAATAAAGCTAAGGGTTTTTCATCAAACTTTAAACCGAAAACTTAAACCTCTCAAATACATTTTTCCCGTAACATACCAGATTCGGTCGTGGTGTATTGACCGGGTTTGGGGTGTTACAAAAAGGATGCATGTTGACCAAAATAATCTTTCCAAAACATCCTCCACAAAATAGGCCAACATGTTCCCTTCTCTTGCCTTTTCTTTTGATTCTTTCCTTCCTTTTCCATTATCTTCCTCCTTACCATATTCCTTAGCCTCCTTTCCATAAATAAAAAGTATTCCTTGCCTTAATTAAGACCATGGCCGACACTTAGCATAGGGATACAAACATAAATCCAAAATTTGTAAAAGATAGGATCCGAACCCCTTCCCTTCATGTTCTTCACTTGACGCCATAACCTCCTTGCCATATGCTTATTTGTGCTAGCAAAAGACGCACTTATTTCTTTAAGTCATGGTGCCACTTACCTATCTCTCCTTAAAGTGCTTAAACATAAAAATTTTGCTAAGGCCCAATTCAACCCCGAGTCTTCTTAGGACCCCTAAATATACACAATTAACATTTTTAACTAGCCTATTGCATGATATTCTTCAAAACATAAAATTCTGAAATTTTAGGATGTTACAATTCTACCCCCTTAAAGAAAATTTCGGCCTCAAAATTTACCTGATTAGAAGAGATGAGGATATTGTTGCTGGATCATGTCCTCTGGCTCCCATGTAGCTTCCTCTGAACCGTGATTACGCCATAATACTTTGACTAATGTTACCGACTTCCTTCTCAGCACCTTAACATCTCGATCTAAAATCTGTACTTGCTCCTCTTCAAAAGACAAGTCGGGTCTTAACTCAACTTCCTCCACTGGTACAACATGAGACGGATCCGAACGATAACGCCTTAACATAGAGACATAGAATAAACCATGTATCTGACTTAACTCCAGAGGTAACTCAAGCTGATAAGCTACTGGTCCAACACGCTTTAGTACACGGTATGGTCCGATGAACCTAGGGCTCAACTTGCCTTTCCGTCCAAATCTAAAGTTTTTTTCCAAGGTAAGACCTTTAGAAAGACCTGATCACCCACCACAAATTCTATATCCTTACGCTTCAGATCCGCATACGATTTCTGTCTGTCCGAAGCTTCTTTTAACTGTGCCCGAATTACCTTAACTTTTTCCTCCGTCTCTAAGATCAACTCAGGACCCAACAACTGCCGCTCTCCCAGCTCAGTCCAACAAGTAGGAGTATGACACCTACGACCATACAACGCTTCGTAGGGTGCCATCTGGATACTGGATTGATAGCTGTTGTTGTATTCAAACTCTGCCAATGGTAGAAAATCTTCCCAACTACCCCTGAAGTCGATAGCCCCTTAACATATCTTCTAGAATCTGGATTACTCTCCCCGACTATCCATCTGTCTGCGGATGAAATACCCTGCTGAAATTTAATCTTGTTCCCAAAGATTCATGTAAAGCCTTCCAAAACCGTGATGTAAACCTAGGATCCCTATCCGATATAATCGACACTAGTACCCCATGCAACCTCACGACTTCTGCTATATACAACTTGGCCAACTTCTGCAATGAATAATCTGTACGAACTGGTAGGAAATGAGCAGTCTTCATCAACCGATCCACTATCACCCATACGGAATCTTTCTTAGTAGGCGTTAAGGGTAACCCGCTAACTGTAACACCCCAAACCCGGTCAACACACCACGACCGAATCTGGTATGTTACAGAGTGAAAACATTTTGAAAACATAAGTTTGTCGGATAATTTTTAAAGAAGACTCTTTTTATATAAATGATGTTGAGGTTGTTTAGTAGTTGTCGTAATTCTTGGAAAACTCATGATTTAAAAACCCATTTTGTTATTACCGATTTTAGAAAACATTGGATACATATTAAAACTGAATGCGATGAGTACAATCAAGTTTAAAACCGTTTGCCTTTAGAGTGGTTTGAAAATTAGAGTTATAAGAAAACATCCAAGTTACCTTGTGAACTCTGTTACCCGATGGTAACGTTTGAAAAACCCGAGGAGATATAGTTTTAAAAACATTGCTTTTTACCGGTTATTAAAATAATTCGGTACATCCAACATGTGTATAATATAATCAAAATAAAAGCAAATAATAAAAACCCAAAATAATACTTAGCGGCCTTATTACAAAACCAAAACCAAATTTAAGGTAAATAATTAAACCGAGATAATAAGTTAAAGTCAAAAACCCCGAAAACAAATTTACATGGCCACCTCGAGTCCTCCCCGGCTCCATATCTGCGATCTATGTCTCATCTGCAAAAATATAAGGGAAGGGGTGAGTCACCGAGACTCAGTGTATAAATCCCCAACCCAATAGCTCAAGCACTTACATAGATCATCAGTAAAACATGCAATTCATGCAACCCATAACCTAACCATCCGTACTCCTTCATCTACCCTGTGTGGTCAAAACCACTGGTGGTCAAAACCACTGGTGACCGAAGTCACAAATCAAGTGATGGGGCCAACCTATTGTGTGGTCAAAACCAGTGATGACAATCCCGTAATAATCATGTGGGGCCAACCTACTGTGGTACCAAACTACTGGGACGAGTCACAATATCCATATGTGGTCAAAACCACTGGTAACCGTAGTCACAAATATCAATCGTGTGGTCAAAACCACTGGTGGTCAAAACCACTGGGACTTAGTCACAAATAATAATAGTATGGTCAAAACCACTGGTGACCGTAGTCACAAATCAAATGATGGGGCCAACCCATCTTGTGGTTAAAACCACTGGTGACAGTCCAAAATGAATCATCCCCCTCCTCTCATCAAACCCATCGTCATCATGCTCATATCATACGTGTCATAATATCATGTATCATGCATTTAAGGCATAGCATAGCATTTAACAAGTCATGATGATGTATAGCAAAAATCACATAACAGGGGACTTACCCGGAATCCAAGATCATGCCCACAAGGCAAAGTCACTAATACCGAAGGTTATACTGTAACATAACAAGCATCATTATACTAATAAAGTGTGTAAGCGTTACACACCTGGCTAATCGTAGATCTAAGTAAAATCCTGAAACTACACGAAACTAGCGAAATCCCGAAATGTTGCCTTCACTTTTCCTACAATCGGCCAACATCACACTTTTAGATCTAAATCCATTCGGCTTAACCACAAAATCACGAAGGATGTCGCAAAAAGGTAGCACTCACCTTAAAGCCGATTTGGTTTCCAACCAAATCCTGAAGATCCACTGAATCTGCTACACTCCTCCCTACAATCGGTCAAACCACATCATTAAGAATCCCAAAGACCATTCGGCCATAACTTGAATCCCGAAACCCAAATGAGTTTGTCGCCCCTTACCCTCACGACTGATTCGGCTTCTAAACACCAAAGTTCGGCACCCCCTATTGATGTTAGGGGTTTCGGCTATCAACATGAACAAGAATGGGATTAAGATCCCGATTATCAACGATGGGAATGTAACAAAAGAAAGTAGAGGAGATTCGACATTAACCAAACAGTCGAAGAAAAGAAGAAGAATCTACACTTACCAAAATATTCGGCTATGAATCCAAAAGAAGAGAAAAGGAGAAATCGCAAGAGAGGGAGAGGGTGATGGTTTCGAATAGGAGAAGAGAAGAAGATTTGATTCGGTCTTGAGGTAGTTCGGCTATTGAGGATTTCAAGAAAATGATGAAACAAAATGGAAAGGGAGATAGGTATGGTGTTTTCGGCTTTTGAAAATAATTAAGATGAAGAAGAGAAAGAAAATGGGGAAAGAAGAATTCGGCAAGGTGAATGAAAGGGGATTTCGGCACAAG
This sequence comes from Gossypium australe, assembly GCA_005393395.2. NCBI lineage: Eukaryota > Viridiplantae > Streptophyta > Magnoliopsida > Malvales > Malvaceae > Gossypium > Gossypium australe. The sequence continues at coordinate 42,801,957 of CM016614.1, read as the reverse complement.
GGAGATTAAGAGAAGAGAAAGAAAAGATGCCGAATGGGGGGTGAGGTTGTTGGTTTCGGCTATGAGCAAAAAGAAGAAGAAGAACCTACAAGGTGAATTAGGCAATGGGAAGGCTAATCTATGAGGACCGAAAATGAAAGGGAGAGAATAGCCAATAGAGTTTCGGCTCTTACAATAGGATAGCAAGATGGTTCAGCCAAATACAAAGCTTGCCAAAAAGAAAATGCACCTTGGGGTTCGGTTCTGTCACTACACAAAAATGAGAAACCTTCAAAAACTGGCCGACCTTAGCTACCTTCCCTAGCATATTCAGCCACCCTCCAAAGCCCCAAAATCGATTGCACCTCCTCTCCTACAGTTTAAAATTCGGCCACCACTCCCAAGCTCTCCCATCCACTCATTCAAATCGGTTTGAATGAGTCAAACTCCGCCTTTTTCTCCCTTCCATCCATTTCAAAATTGTTGATCAAATCCTCATCTATCCATGAGAGTCCCACCTGAGCACACCTCTCCATGCTTGTGGCGTGAAAAATAATAATCAGCAAGGGGGATCTTCGTAGCTCGAACACAAGCTCTCCTTCCCTGCATGTGGCGTCATCACCCAAGCACCTTAGTGGCGGCTCCTTTGCCACTTAACCAAGGAAATTCTTGTGTCTCTAACTTCCAATAAATTCTTTTAACCCCTAATTCTCCTAGCTCCTTTCCCTCAAGTGCTAAAACAAAAATTTTGGCCATGACCCAGGACTAACCCGAGGTCATGCCTAGACCCCAAACACAACTGACACGACATCACAAGCAAACACAATCAAAATGCAGAGACCCCGATTTAAGGATATTACAGTTCTACCCCCCTTAAAAATAATTTCGACCTCGAAATTACCTGGTCAGAAGAGTTGAGGGTATTGTTGCCGCATTACAACCTCTAGCTCCCACGTGGCCTCCTCCGCACCATGGTTCCGCCATAATACTTTCACCAAGGGAACTGACTTCCAACGCAGAACCTTGACATCACGATCCAAGATCCGTACCGGTTCCTCCTCGAAAGGCAAATCAAGGCTCACCTCTATCTCCCCCACTGGCACAACATGTGACGGATCTGATTGATAGCGCCTAAGCATTGCAACATGAAAGACGTCATGAATCTGACTCAATTCAGCTGGCAACTCAAGCTGATATGCTACCGGTCCCACTCGCTTCACCACTTTATACGGCCGGATAAACCTAGGGCTTAGCTTGCCCTTCCGACCAAATCTCAACACTTTCTTCCGAGGCGATACCTTCAGAAAGACGTTATCACCACTGCATACTCTATATCCCTGCGCTTTAGATCGCCGTAAGACTTCTGCCTGTCCGATGCTTCCTTAAGACGAGCCCGAATTACCTTATCCTCTGTTTCTGCCACTAACTCTGGACCCAGCATCCGTCGTTCACCCAGTTCTGTCCAAAACGTCAGAGTACGACATTTCCGCCCATATAGTGCCTCATATGGTGCCATCTGAATACTTGCTTGATAACTATTGTTATAAGCGAACTCTGCCAAAGGTAGGTACTCCTCCCAACTACCGCTGAAGTCCAGAACACAGCCCTTAACATATCTTCCAAAATCTGAATTACCCTTTCAGACTATCCATCAGACTACGGATGAAAAGCCGTGCTAAAATCCAACCTTGTACCCAAAGCCTGATGCAAAGCTTTCCAGAACCTCGACGTGAACCTGGGATCCCTATCCGAAATAATTGATACTGGCACACCATGCAACCTTACTATCTCTGCCACATATAACTTGGCTAATTTCTGGAGTGAATAATCAACTCGGACTGGTATGAAATGAGCCGATTTAGTCAGACGATCCACTATTATCCAAACTGAGTCCTTCCTGCTAGGCGTAAAGGGAATCTTTACAGGCTGCAACAGCCCTGACGGTAACTGATGCTCAGCCTTGACCTGCTGGCATGTCAAACACTTGCCCACAAACTCAGTTATCTCCCGTTTAAGACCTGGCCACCAGAACTGTTCCCTCAAATCACGATACATCTTACTGCATCCAGGATGCATAGCATGTGGGCTGCTGTGAGCTTCTTGAAGAATCCGCTGTCTCAATTCAACATCTTTAGGCAAGCATACTTTCCCTTGAAAACATAGTACTCCATCACTGCCCAAGCTGTAACCTTCGGACTCACCATTCTGCACTTGCAACCTCCGAGTACTTAAAACCTCATCTGTCAGCTGTCTCTCCTTAACCTGATCAATCCAAGATGGCTTTACTTGCAGTTTCGCCAACAGACTCCCGTCGTCATACAAACTAAGGTGAGCAAACATCGCTCGCAAGTCCGCTACCACCTTACAGCTCAACCCATCAGCTACCGCGTTAGCCTTACCCGGATGGTACTCAATCGAGCAGTCGTAGTCCTTCAACAACTCAATCCACCTTCGCTGCCTCAAATTTAGATCTTTCCGAGTCAGGAGGTAGACCCGGGAGTTCCTCAAGAAATACATTAGCGAATTCCCCTACAGTTCGGACATTCTTCACAGCTGCATCCTTAGCTTCCAAGGCAGAAACATGCACCAAAAATGTTTCACAACCCTTCTTAACCATTTTCTCAGCCTTCAATGCAGAGACAACATTAGATAAGTAATCTCTCCTATTACCTATCATTACCAGCTCATAACCTTCCATGGTCTTCAACACCATGCGCTTAGCTGCGGAATCCAAACTAGCTTGATACTTAACTAGCCAATCCATCCCGAGAATCAGATCGAACTCCCTAAATGGCAGTTCCATCAAGTCAGCCAAAAACACGACCCCTTGAAGTTCTAGGGGTACATCCTTATACAGTTTACTTACTTCTACAGAGTGACCTAGAAGGCTTATCACTGTCATCTTCCTAGAAGTAATCTTAGAGTCTAAGTTCAGGGTTTCCACTATGCTACTAGCAACATACGAGTGCGTCGAACCAACATCAATCAAAGCATTATAAGGTACTCCAAAAATTAAGAACATACCGATTATGACGTCCGGTGCATCGCCCTCCTCTCGACGCCTCGCTGCGTAGACCAACCCAGGCTGTCTCGCCTCCGTACCACCTGCGCCTCTGCTCGGTGCTCCACGGCCTCTACCAGAGCCATTACCTCCCCTGGCTGAACCACGTCCCCCCTGTGACTGTTGATTATCCCTCCTAAACTGTGTACGATTCTGCTCTTCAGACTGCAGCCTCGCTGATCTCTGTGGACAATCCCTAACTCGATGCCCCATCGAACCACACTCAAAGCATCCCCTGTTACCAGTCTAACATTCTCCCGTGTGAGACTTTCCACGCCGAGCACACCATGGCGGCCACTGAGTATCAGCAGCAGCAGGCCTAGCAGCTTGATTCGGCCCACTATATCTAACCCTTTTCTGCTTATTCCCGGCAAACCCAGATAACCCAAAACTCCTTTTATTCCAACTCTTATCCTGATTCCGTCTTACAGACTATTTTACCCCCTCAGCCACCTTGGCCTTCTCCACTAAAACAGCAAACTCTCGCTCCTGCTACGGGGCAATTATCATTCGCAGCTAGTCTCTCAGCCCATCCTCAAATCTGACACATCGCTCATGCTCTGTACCCACAATACCCCGAGCATACCAACTCAACCGGAGGAATTCCGCCTCATACTCCGCTACAGTCTTATTACCTTGGACTAAGTTCAAGAACGCCCTACGCTGCGCATCAACATACTAGCCCCTATGTATTTCCTCTAATAGGCTGTCCTAAAGAATTCCCAAGTGAGGTCATCCGCCATTGCTCCGTCCTTAGCCGTGAGCCACCACTGATATGACTCATCTCGCAGCAGAGATACTATGCCTTTCAGCTTTTCCTCAGCTGAAAAATCCAGGTCATCCATGATGCGTTCCGTCGCCTCCAACCAATATTCCGCTGTGCGAGGTGCCACGCCAGATACACCCCTGAATACCTCCGCACCATTAGCTTTAAGTCGTTCGGTCACCGATTTTCGAGCTCCTGTTCCAACACCTGCACTCGCAACCCTTTCTAGCACCCGCAGCACCGCCTGTAACACTGCGTCATTACCACCCGTCTGATCCTGATGTTCCGCGCCCACCGCTGGCGGCGGTGGTACCTCGTTTTCCGATCCATGACCAGACCCTGCCGGTTCTGAGACCGTCATCCTACCCCTACCTCGTCCACGAGTGTTACGCCCACGTCCACGTGCACTAATGTCTACCAATATATTCGAGCTGATTAAAAGTTTTATGCGCTAGACTTTTATTCCATTGTCTATTAAAGCACAATCTTATGAGAAGTTTATTAAGGGGTTGTTTCGCGAGTACATTCATCCTATAGTTTAAGTCTCTAGAGTAGTTCCTACTACTATTCAGTCATGCCATTATCATCATAATCATATAATCATATCAAAAAGCAATAGTTTGGGGAACTTACCTGGGCGGGTTGATGCCGGAGACTCGGTGCCATGCTTTCTTTTCCCATAAAAGCTTTTCATAATCCATTAAGAAACATTTTTGGGCCTCGGGCCCACAGCCGAGCTATTGAAACTGGCTCTGATACCACAATTGTAACACCCCAAACCCGGTCAACACACCATGACCGAATCTGGTATGTTACGGAGTCAAAACATTTTGAAAACATAAGTTTGTCGGATAATTTTTAAAGAAGACTCTTCTATTGCTTTAGAGTTTAGAAAACTCAGTAATAAATGATGTTGAGGTTGTTTAGTAGTTGTCGTAATTCTTGGAAAACTCGTGATTTAAAAACCCATTTTGTTATTACCGATTTTAGAAAACATTAGATACATATTAAAACTGAATGTGATGAGTACAATCAAGTTTAAAATCGTTTGCCTTTAGAGTGGTTTGAAAATTAGAGTTATAAGAAAACATCCAAGTTACCTTACTATTTTGTGAACTCTGTTACCCGATGGTAACGTTTGAAAAACCCGAGGAGATATAGTTTTAAAAACATTGCTTTTTACCGGTTATTAAAACAATTCGGTACATCCAACATGTGTATAATATAATCAAAATAAAAGCAAATAATAAAAACACAAAATAATACTTAGCGGCCTTATTACAAAACCAAAACCAAATTTAAGGTAAATAATTAAACCGAGATAATAAGTTAAAGTCAAAAACCCCAAAAACAAATTTGCATGGCCACCTCGAGTCCTCCCCGGCTCCATATCCGCAATCTATGCCTCATCTGCAAAAATATAAGGGAAGGGGTGAGTCACCGAGACTCAATGTATAAATCCCCAACCCAATAGTTCAAGCACTTACACAGATCATCAGTAAAACATGCAATTCATGCAACCCATAACCTAACCATCCGTACTCCTTCATCTACCTTGTGTGGTCAAAACCACTGGTGGTCAAAACCACTGGTGACCGAAGTCACAAACATATATCGGTCTGGTCAAAACCACTGGTGACCGAAGTCACAAATCAAGTGATGGGGCCAACCCATCGTGTGGTCAAAACCACTGATGACAATCCCGTAATAATCATGTGGGGCCAACCCACTGTGATACCAAACCACTGGGACGAGTCACAATATCCATATGTGGTCAAAACCACTGGTGACCGTAGTCACAAATATCAATCGTGTGGTCAAAACCACTGGTGGTCAAAACCACTAGGACTTAGTCACAAATAATAATAGTGTGGTCAAAACCACTGGTGACCGTAGTCAAAAATCAAATGATGGGGCCAACCCATCTTGTGGTCAAAACCACTAGTGACAGTCCATAATGAATTATCCCCCTCCTCTCATCAAACCCATCGTTATCGTGCTTATATCATACGTGTCATAATATCATGTATCATGCATTTAAGGCATAGCATAGCATTTAACAAGTCATGATGATGTATAGCAAAAATCACATAACAGGGGACTTACCTGGAATCCAAGCTCATGCCCACAAGGCAAAGTCACTAATACCGAAGGTTATACAGTAACATAACAAGCATCATTATACTAATAAAGTGTGTGAGCGTTACACACCTGGCTAATCGTAGATCTAAGCAAAATCCCGAAACTACATGAAACTAGCGAAATCTCGAAATGTTGCCTTCACTTTTCCTACAATCGGCCAACATCACACTTTTAGATCTAAAGCCATTCGGCTTAACCACAAAATCCCGAAGGATGTGTCGCATAAAGGTAGCACTCACCTTAAAGCCGATTTGGTTTCCAACCAAATCCCAAAGATCCACTGAATCCGCTACACTCCTCCCTACAATCGGTCAAACCACATCATTAAGAATCCCAAAGACCATTCGGCCATAACTTGAATCCTGAAACCCAAATGAGTTTGTCGCCCCTTACCCTCACGACTGATTCGGCTTCTAAACACCAAAGATCGGCACCCCCTATTAATGTTAGGGGTTTCGGCTATCAACATGAACAAGAATGGGATTAAGATCCCGATTATCAACGATGGGAATGTAACAAAAGAAAGCAGAGGAGATTCGACATTAACCAAACAGTCGAAGAAAAGAAGAAGAATCTACACTTAACAAAATATTCGGCTATGAATCCAAAAGAAGAGAAAAGGAGAAATCGCAAGAGAGGGAGAGGGTGATGGTTTCGAATAGGAGAAGTGAAGAAGATTTGATTCGGTCTTGAGGTAGTTCGGCTATTGAGGATTTCAAGAAAAAGATGAAATAAAATGGAAAGGGAGATAGGTATGGTGTGTTCGGCTTTTAAAAATAATTAAGATGAAGAAGAGAAAGAAAATGGGGAAAGAAGAATTCGGCAAGGTGAATGAAAGGGGATTTCAGCACAAGGGAGATTAAGAGAAGAGAAAGAAAAGATGCCGAATGGGGGGTGAGGTTGTTGGTTTCGGCTATGAGCAAAAAGAAGAAGAAAAACCTACAAGGTGAATTCGGCAATGGGAAGGCTAATCAATGGGGACCGAAAATGAAAGGAAGAGAATAGCCAATAGAGTTTCGGCTCTTACAATAGGATAGCAAGATGGTTCAGCCAAATACAAAGCTTGCCAAAAAGAAAATGCACCTTGGGGTTCGGTTCTAGCACTACACAAAAATGAGAAACCTTCAAAAACTGGCCGGCCTTAGCTACCTTCCCTAGCATATTCGGCCACCCTCCAAAGCCACAAAATCGATTGCACCTCCTCTCCTACAGTTTAAAATTCGGCCACCACTCCCGAGCTCTCCCATCCACTCATTCAAATCGGTTTGCATGAGTCAAACTCCACCTTTTTCTCCCTTCCATCCATTTCAAAATTGTTGATCAAATCCTCATCTATCCATGAGAGTCCCACCTGAGCATACCTCTCCATGCTTGTGGCATGAAAAATAATAATCAGCAAGGGGGATCTTCGTAGCTCGAACACAAGCTCTCCTTCCCTGCGTGTGGCGTCATCACCCAAGCACCTTAGTGGTGCCTCCTTTGCCACTTAACCAAGGAAATTCTTGTGTCTCTAACTTCCAATAAATTCTTTTAACCCCTAATTCTCCTAGCTCCTTTCCCTCAAGTGCTAAAACAAAAATTTTGGCCATGACCCAGGACTAACCCGAGGTCATGCCTAGACCCCAAAACATACCAACCCAACACAGCTGACACGACATCACACGCAAACAGAATCAAAATGTAGAGACCCCGATTTAAGGATATTACACTAACAAAGTCCATGTTATCCTTTCCCATTTCTATAATGGAATTTTCACCGGTTGTAGCAACCCTGAGGGGAGTTGATGTTCCACCTTCACCTGCTGACATGTTAAGCACTTGCTCATGAAATCAATAACCTCTCGTTTCAACCCTGGCCACTAATACTGCTCACAGAGGTCTCGGTACATCTTATTTCCCCCGGGGTGCATAGCATATGGGCTACTATACGCCTCGCACAAAATAATTTGTCTCAATTCCGAATCCTTGGGCATACAAACTCTTCCACGGAAACACAATACTCCATCACTATTCAATCCAAAATCCCCTATCTCACCACCTTCCACTTGCTGGAGTTGGGAACCCAACGCTTCATCTATCAACTGCTTTTCCTTAATTTGGCTTACCCACGCAGGCTTCACTGAAGTTCAGCTAACAAGCTACCATCTTCATAAAGGCTGAGATGAGCAAACATAGCTCTCAGATCTGATATCACCTTACGACTCAACGCATCTGCCACCACGTTAGCCTTTCCTAGATGATGCTCGATCGAGAAATCATAATATTTTAACAGTTCTATCCACCTCTGCTGTCTTAAGTTCAACTCCTTTTACGTAAGGAGGAAATTCAAACTTTTATGATCCGTATAGATAATCGACCTCTCCCCGTACAGATAGTGTCTTCAAATCTTTAGAGCAAACACCACTGCAGCTAACTCCAAATCATGAGTGGGATAGTTCACCTCATGTGACCTTAATTGACATGATGCATAAGCCACCACTTTTTCCCCTTGCATCAACACACATCCCAAGCCCGTGTGTGACGCATCACAATAAACAATAAACTCTTTACCAGCCTCAGGTTGAATCAATACTGGCGCTTCTGTCAGAATCTTCTTTAATTTCTCAAAGCTCCCTTGCTACTTATTTGACCACACAATGATACTCCCTTACGCAACAGCTTAGTTAGGGGTGCAACAATCAATGAAAACCCCTCAACAAAACGCCTGTAATATCCAGCCAAACCTAGAAAACTCTGAATTTTAGCCACTGACTTCGGTGGCTTCTAGTCCAACACAGCCTCGACCTTCCAGGGATCAACTCTAATTCCCTCCACAGACACAACATGCCCCAAAAAGGTCACTTCCTTCAGCCAAAATTCACACTTACTGAATTTGGCATACAGTTGCTTCTCCCTTAAAATTTGTAATACTATCCGTAAATGTGAATCATGCTCCTCTTCAGACTTTGAGTACACCAAGATGTCATCTATGAACACTACCAAAAACCGGTCTAGATAGGGTTGGAAGATTCGATTCATCATGTCCATAAATGCAGCTGGTGCATTAGTCAACCCAAACGGCATCACCAAGAACTCGTAATGCCCATAACGAGTTCAAAACGCAGTCTTATGAATATCCGCCTCCTTAACCTTTAACTGGTGATAACCCGGTCTTAAGTCTATCTTCAAGAAAATCGAAGCTCCTTGCAGCTGATCGAACAGATGATCGATCATCGGTAATGGATACTTGTTCTTGATCGTCAACTTGTTCAACTGTCTATAATCAATGCATATACGCATCGACCCGTCCTTTTTCTTAACGAACAAGACCGGCGCTCCCCATGGTGATACACTCGGTCAAATAAATCCGCGACCCAACAACTCCTGAATTTGAGCTTTAAGCTCCGCTAGCTCCTTCGGCGCCATTCTATAAGGAGCAATAGACACCGGAGCCGTCCCTGGTAACAGCTCAATGCCAAACTCCACCTCTCGATCCAGAGGTAATCCTGGAAGCTCATTGGGAAAGATGTCCGAAAACTCTTTCACTGTTCTAACACTCACAACCGACATTTCTTTGGCATCCAAAGCACTGATAAGGGCTAAGAACGCTCCACACCCCCTTCGCACCAACTTTTCTACCTTTAAGGCAGATACCACATTAGATAGATAGTTTCTTCTTTCACCTATCATCATCGTTTCCTTACCCTTCGAAGTTCTTAGTACCATCTGCTTTGCAGCACAGTCCAAGTTCGCACGGTGTTTAACCAACCAGTCCATGCCCAAAATAAGATCGAACTCGCCGAATGGCAGTTCCATCAAATCCGCTAGAAAAACTTCCCCCTGAATTTCTAGGGGCACATCCCTGAGCAACTTATTTACTATCATCGACTGTCCTAAAGGGCTAATTACAGTTGTTTCTCTAGCAGTAATCTCAGATTTAATATTCAGAGTTCCAGACACAGCACATGCAACATATGAATTGGTGGATCCAATATCTATCAAAGCGGTAACAGGTACATCAGATATGAAGAACATACTGGTTATGGCGTCAGGTGCATCGCCATCCTCTCGACGTCTGACCACGTAAACCAAACCTGGCTGTCTCGCCTCCGCGTTACCCCTATTACTGGTACCTCTATCTGGTGCACCCTGACCTTGTCCTACACCGTTACCACCTCAACCTGGCCCACGGCCTCTCGGCAGCTACTGAGCGCCTCCAGCTGGCTGTGAAAATCAGTTACGAACCGCCCGAGTTTGAGCAGGCTCTCGAGGGCAATCCTTAAATCGATGCTCCTTGGAACCACATCTGAAACAATCACCGGTTCTCTTCCAGCATTCGCTTGAGTGAAGTTTCCCACAATCCACACAAGGCTGTAACTGATTGGTAGCAGCTGGAGCACCCACTCGAACGGGCCCCTCACTCCTAGGCCTTTTCTGAAAACCTCTAGCAGGACCTGAGTTCCCAGAGTCTCTCTTGTTCCTACCCCTATCCTTATTCCGGTTTTACTGCTCCGAGTGTTTAACCTCCTCTGCTATCATGGCTTTTTCCACAAGTGTGGCAAAATTCCTCTCTTTCTGTGGGGCTATCAGTACCCGTAATTCATCACGCAACCCGTCCTCAAAATGCACACAACACTCGTAATCAGTAGGTACTATTCCTCGGGCTTACAGACTTAGACGCAGAAACTCCGCCTCATATGCTGCCACAGATTTACCTCCTTGGACCAGATTCAGGAATTCCTTCCTTCGGGCATCCACATAGCTAGCCCCGACATATTTTCCTTGAAATGCGATTTTAAAGAATTCCCAAGTAATACGATCAGCCTGAGTGCCTTCCCGAACAGTGAGCCACCACTGATACCTTGTCTCTTAGCAAAGGCACCACTCCTTTCAGTTTCTACTTGGCAGTGCTTAGGGGCTACTCCCAAAATACCTCTAAAAACATCAGCCCCATTCGATCTAAGTCCCTCCGATATCGACCCATGAGCTACTGACCTAGTTCTCGCCCTAGCAACCCTTTACAAAACTCGCAACATTGCTAGGGATAGAGCATCGTCCTCTCTCATACGATCATGTGACCCCATTTCAGTCACTAGTGGCGCAGAGGCGTCCATTTCTAGCATATGTCCCGATGCCTCGGATACAACTCTAGCACCTCGGCCCCTACCACGGCCACGTCTACCGCGTCCACATCCTCTAGCGCTCATGTTTGCTAAATCAATTTTATCTGATTACAAGTCTTATTAATCAGTATACTATTCAATGTTTATTAAACAATGTTTTATAGAGTATAAGAAGTAAAGTCATTTTTGCAAAACGTATCCTAAGGTCTCAATCTCTATAGTTTCAGCTCCTAAAGCTAAAAGTTCTAGAGATTTCTATTTCGTGGAGTTTTCTTTCCATAGTCATAACACAATAATCATAAAATGAAAACATAAACTTACTTGACTTGGTGCCGGATATCCGTGCCATACTTCCTTTAGAACATGCATATATAAATTAAAATTTTAAACAGCTTTGAAAACGTTTTTGAACCCAAACCACAGCTGAGTTTTGCAACCGAGCTCTGATGCCATAAAATGTAACACCCCAAACCCGGCCCATGCGTTATGACCGGATCTGACATGTCACATGAGAAAAATGTGTTAAATCCTTTTTATTTGTACTAAAATAGGTATTATTTTGTTATAATCAAGAGAACAAAATTGATTTGAAACATATGATAAAATACTACTAATCTCGAAGGTTGATTGATAAATCGATAATTTGAACTAGAGATCTTATAAACCGTGACTTTTGAAAATATCGTTGACAATTCAAGAGAAAATTTTCGAGTTAAAATATTTGTAAAAGTTTGTTATGAAATCCATTTGTTAAGCAATTTTGGAAAACCTTTATTTAACTTTTTAGAAAAATTCCCACTTAAAACAATTCAAGCAAGATAATAAGTACGTCAAACATAAAGCAAAAATAAAATATTCCAGAGGCTTTATTACAACATAAAAACCCAAAATAGTAAAAGTAATAATGTGAACAGAAATAGAAAGCTAAAGTTCAAAAACACCATTTCTGAAGTATGGCCTCCACTGAGTCATCCATGGCCCAAGTCCACATCACTGAGCATTACCTGTAAGGGTTAAGGAAAAGGTGTGAGTTACTAGAACTCAGTGTATAATCCCCTTACCGTCATCCACTAGGCCTGCATCCATTTAGTAATAACTTGGGCCTAAGCCCATTTACATAACAATATATATATATGTGCGATGTATGCAACCCAACCCATCCATCCATCACACCCCCGACCAGCCAATCACACCTGTGGGGATCAAGTCAACCCACCCCCGCCGCTCACACCAAATCGCAGGCAAGTTGCCGTTTATAATATTTTTATTGTGTCCAAGCCACCGAAATCATAATGAAACATAATAATAAACAATTTTGTGGCAATGCCACCAGGCTACACTTCTCTTCAACATTTTTTTTCCCAACCCATGCAAAATATGTAAATGCAATATACATGAAAAACAACAATCATTAATCCAGTAATTTATAAATCGACCAATTATAGAACTTTGTAATTCGGCCCACTAAGGCATTCTAGCAAATCGGCCCATAGGGGCATTTTGGGAAATCAACACTTTTAAATGTAATTAAGCAATCCAGCCCGTTAAGGCATTTTGACAAAAACGACCCATTGAAGGTATTTTCGTAATTCGGCCCATAAGGGCATTTTCGTAAATTTTACAAATTAACCCCGATTTTGACAAATCTTAGTATTTGCGATATTTAGGCAAAATACTCGATTCATGCTATTTTACCGATATTAAGTTTTTAGGCAACATCAATCGATATTCCTAATATGATGCTAAACCACAGCTTTATGGGATTTCGGTGTGAGATTACACACCTGATTACGATAAGGATTAATCCTTCTTGATCTTCGGCACCTAAAACACCATTACACTCGATTAACCAACAAACGAGGTTTTTCTTAATCCAAATATTTAAATCTAAAGATCTGATAAAGTTCTTACCCTTAGAATCGTGTGCGACCACGATTTGTCTATTCTCACCGGAAGATGGTCCACAACCCAGTGGGAAATCTCGAATCGCCGATACCGCTCTACGCTTGAACTTAGGAGTAGGGATCACAATTCCACTCCTTTTGAGTTCCCCAATCGCTTTTCCTTTCGAATCGGTACCACTTGCCTTCATTGGAAAAAAATCTTAATCGAAACGACATTACGATGATATAAATCGATTGTCTAAGGAAAAAGGTTCGACTTACCACTATTTCTATAGAATCCACAAGTGAATAAAAACCATCAATATGGTTCCTAGAATAAGCGTTTATACATAATCATCAATCTATTTTAGCGGAATAACCAAATCTTAAGATATATCGAGATGAACTTAAAGAAATCCCTTACCTTGACGATAATAGATCCACTTCTATCGATTGGGCGCAAGGCTAGAAATGATTCGGGTAAGATGTGGTATTCGGCCACCCACTAGAACACTACGAAAAAGAGTTGATCTCGTTTGGAGAGAGTAGAAGAAATGATGTTTTAGGTTAAGAAAACCATCCCATGACAAGGGCACATATTCGGCATAAAGAAAGGAAATTGAAAAGAAGAGTATTACTTACCGATTCGGTCAAGAAGATAGTGTCAATACGAACGAGAAAGAAATAATGAAGAATGTATGAAGGTTTCAAAAGTTCGGCTATGGAGGGAAAATAAGCAAAAAAATTTGGCTTCAAGCAATATTGATTTAAGAGAAAAGGAGAATGGTTGAGAAAATGGTGAAGAAGAAATGAGGTGATGGTCAAAAGAGTATTAGAGAGCTTCAGCTATCAAAGGGGAAAAGGAGCAAAAATGCATTGAGGGTTTCGGCCAAAACAAGAGAAAATGAGAGGAACAAGTGGCTTTAGAATTTCGGCAAGCAATGGAAGAATTGGAAGAGAAAACATCAAAATGCTAAGAGAAGAAAAATAAGCCTTACAAGCACCAAAAATTTGCCAAATGCCCAAAGAAAATTTGGCTATCCCTTTCCCCCTACAAACCGTGTATCACTTTTGCCAAAAGGATGCATGTTGACTAAAATAATCTTTCCAAAACATCCTCCACAAAATATGCCAACATGTTCCCTTCTTTTGCCTTTTCTTTTGATTCTTTCCTTCCTTTTCCCTTATCTTCCTCCTTACCATATTCCTTAGCCTCCTTTCCATAAATAAAAAGTCTTCATTGCCTTAATTAAGACCATGGCCGACACTTAGAATAGGGATACAAAAATAAATCCAAAATTTGTAAAAGATAGGATTCGAACCCCTTCCCTCTATGTTCTCCACTTGACGCCATAACCTCCTTGCCATATGCTCATTTATGCTAGCAAAATATGCACTTATTTCTTTAAGTCACGGTGCCACTTACCTATCTCTCCTTAAAGTGCTTAAACATAAAAATTTTGCTAAGGCCCAATTCAACCCCTAGCGTTCTTAGGACCCTAAACATACACAATTAACATTTTTAACTAGCCTATCGCATGATATTCTTCAAAACATAAAATTCTGAAATTTCAGGATGTTACACTAGGAGATGGAATGGCTAGGTCACATGGGTGATAAGGGACCTTCACCATGTGTACAAGAAATCTGAATTATGTGTAGGTGGAGCTACGTGCTAAGACCACCAGGTATCGGGCGTTTTTCGAAGGGGGTTCAACGAGATAATTTACTAATGATGATTGGTGCGATCATGTTATGAATAAGTGCAAGTGTGAATATGACCAATTGAGAAATGTGGCAAAGTACGTATGAACAATATGTTCGATATGTAATCAGAAATTGGAAAGGTTGGCATTAGCAAGTGATGAACACAACTAAAGTGAAAGAGAGAGCAAAAATTTACAATAAAACTATTTGGACTGCAGCAGTGACATGAGTTTGAAAAATCACTAAAAATAGTAGAGATTGAATTATAAGTTGGATGAGATATTGATTTAAATATTATTGAGTCTATTTTCATATAAAAGAAACATAGCAAACAAATGATTCGTATAGTTTGAGATATTTGAATTTCTGTGAGACTGGTTCTGAATGATTACATAATCCCCTGTTCTGCCTTGGAAAAATCATTAAAAATTGTACAAAGATAATTGTGGGATATAATTTATATGCATGAAATCCTGAATGAGTCTATTTTCAAATGAACTAAAGAATAAGATCATATGAATCTGTACGAGGAGAAAATTGATTCGTAGTGAAGAGAGGTTAGAATAGTCAAATAGTAAAATAGGGGAATCTTTAATGAATAAACTGCACTAATTGGCTAAGCCAAAAATTCTGGAAATTTTATGGTATGAAGATATGTGAGTCTAGTTTTGTAACACCCCAAACCCAGCCCATTCGCTATGACCGAATTTGAAATGCCACTGCGGAAAACGTTTGAAAAACTTTTGACTTAGAATTAAAAACATAAAATTTTGTTGTCTTTACTAAAACATTGTGTAATTAAAATTTCAAGTAAAATTAAGTTGTTTAAAATAAAACATTTTCAAATAATAATATAATCGACAGTCCAACTTAAAACGTAATAAAAGTCCTTAAATTCTTAAAATGGCCCTTATTACAAAAAATTAAATACTTAAAATACTGAAACATAAATTGTATAAAGAAAATCCTTTTCTGCATGGGCCACCTCGTATCCACTCCAACCCGGTCCAAGCTTTATGCATCACCTGAAAGGTTTGAGAAAAAATTGGGTGAGTCAAACAGACTCAGTGCATAGTTAATACACATGTCCCCACATATGGGCTTGGCCCACATCCACACATCAATCACATATCAGATGATAAGGCATTATATCTACATAATTTCACATATTGGGCTTGGCCCATATCCACATTGATCCACATAATTAGTCATGCAAAATGCATAAATATGCAACATGAAGCCCAACCCAACCTAGAGTCCATCCGTTACTCCTACCTTAGCAGACTCCCTGCCCAAGGCCGTGGCTAATCCACCGATCAAATAATGATCCTCATATCTTACCTTGGCAGACTTGCTGCCCAAGGCCGTGGCTAAGCCACCGATCACATAGTGATCCACATATCTGTATCCACGAGGTGACTCGAGGTCATCCTCAATCTACGGTGATGCACACAGCTATCATCCGCCGAGATGGGCACCTAGCCAACACCTCCCTTGATGGAGCACATAGCCACCATCAAGCGCCAATGTAGCACAAGGCTAACATCAGACCACGTACATAATGTACACCCTTTCCTTCGATAATCACATCCCAAGTCCCATGCATATATATGTATCATGGCAACATCTCACTTGAAACAAAAATACATCACATGCCATTACAATTCATGTATTCAACAATGATCATATATTATCGTAAATCACTGACCTGAGTATTCAATCACCCACCACGGGTATTCACAATCTTAGCCCTTAATTCGGCTACCTTTAACATCATACCACATATACATAAATATAGCACATACACACAATCAAGAGACAGTGCGATAACTACGCACCTGTTTGGCACAGTCGGCTAAATCCCGAAGACCCGATCTACCACACTAGATCACCTTGTCCAACTTCGATTGCTAAAGGAATGGGCTTAGATCGATTGTTTTCGAAGTCCCAATGAGCCTATCTTCCAAAACCGATTGAAGGAAACCCAAAGATTATCTACCCTTGAATATTCGGCCAAAAATAAATCAAAAGAATATGAGAGTTTCGGCTATATGGTTATGGAAGAAGAAAAAATATGTGAGTAGAAAAGAGAATTGAAATGAGAGAGAATTCGGTTTTAATCAACAATGGAAGAAAGAAGAGAGAGAGTTTGAAGAAGAGAATGGTTCGGCCAAAAGGAAGAGAAAGAAAATGTGGGTGAACAAAAGTCAAATGAAGAAAAGAGATATGTGAGAGAGAGAGATTCGGCCAAACACTATTTTGCCAAAGAAGAAAAATGCACAAAAGTTTCAATGTTGCTTTGGTTTCAAGAGGACAAATGAAAGAAGAGAAATGGTATTTGGTTCACAAAAATAAGGTAAAAACCAAAAGAAAAATTGCACCAAAATGCATAATGACATTCGGCCAAAGAGAGTGTTCTTGGAGAGGGAAAACAAAAATGCAAAAAGATGTTCAAAAGGCAAAATTAATCAACTATCCCCCCCAAGCTACTTGCAAAATTCGGCCACTCCCCTAGACACCCATGCCGTCCACATACATCCACTAAAGGCATAAGAATTGTTTCCAAAACATTTTCCACAAGCCAAGCCTTTTGTCCCCTCAATATACCATAACTTTAAGATATCCTTCCATAACCTTAAGAATCTTATCCCATAACTTAAGCTTTCCTTAAACAAAAATTCAACTTACCAAAAGTTATTAGTACACCTATCATAAATAAGTTTGACCGGCCATCAATGCTAATACACAAAAATAAACCTTCAAAATGCTAAACATACCACTCGAACCTCTAACCTCAAGCTACCTTTCAAGCTCCTTAACCAACTTGCCACTTACTCCTCTTGTGCTATAAATGAACACTTAAATTAACTTAAGTGCTAAGCTCACCTAATCCACTTCATTAAATAAGCCATACTAAAATTTATTCTAACTTCCTAATTAAAATCAAGCCTTCACAAGACTATACTAAGCCCACAATAAAAATTATACCCGAGCTAACACAAGTAACAAAATGATATTCAAATTTTCCTAAAGCCCAATTCCCAATCGGCCCAATCCTACTAGGCCCAATTTTGGGATGTTACAAGTTTTAGGGAAAATTAGCGGTTTGAAATTCGGAGCTCTGTAGCTCAAGAAATAAATAATTTAGTGACAGTAATTCAAGTAGACAGATTAATGTAAACATGAGTAATAAGTATAAGCATGTGATTTAATGATTGTATCAATTTGAGAACTTGTTGTGAGGATTTGTCATGTTGAGGCTTTGATAAGACTACAAATGAGTAAGTTGGGAAAGTAAGAACTTAGCATTATTTATGCAAGTTATGACAGCTTAGTAGTAAGCTAAATTCATTGCTAATGCTTATTATTTTTACATGTGAACTTACTAAGCTTTATAAGCTAACCCCCTTTTCTTTCCCATGTTACAGAGTCCTACTAAACAAGCTCGGGTTGGAGGTCGTCGGAGATCGCTTCACACTATCAAGCTATCTATGGGTATCTTTATTTATAAATGATTTAAGTTATGGCATGTATAGGGGCTTGACTAAGTCATTTTGTATATTTGTTAATTAATTTGACCAAATGTATTGTTAAGTCTGGTAATGCCTCGTACTCGGTTCCGGCATAGGATACGGGTAAGGGGTGTTACATCATCGCACTATCGATCATCTACTTTGGTACTTTTGAAGCTATGTATATATGTTATATGGCATGTATAGGATTGAGTCATTTTGGTATGTTTGATGAATGTGTAATTTGGCCATTTGTGTTGGCATAAAATGATGAACTTGATGATGCTCATGAATATACAAATTGATCTACTTTTAATGTTTGGTAATAGAACTATAGTGGATGAATGGGATTGAGATGGTTATGAATGTTTGGATTAGCCTTGTCAAATGAATTATACAATGTAAATTATGCTTAGAAAAGCAAGATAAATTGCTTAGTATTTGAATAGGTAAATGATATGAAGTTGAGTATTGAAATTATTGAAATGGATTAGGTATGTTTGTGTATACTTTTGGTTGCAAATTTGTGTCATAAAATTATGCCATTTGATCTTGTGTAGGTATGTGTAAAAAAGGTGGCAATGTAACACCCCTTACCCGTGTTCGAAGCCGGAACCAGATATGAGGCATTACCTAACTTAACTTTCTTAAACATAACACATCGGCAAAAAGTTTCCGCTCCAGCTTAGAAACTTTCCATTTAAACTCATAATCTGCTCATTCTGAGCCTACGAGGCCCTAAACATACTTCTGAGAAGTTTCGGAATTAAACTGAGAACTTTTAATCGCTTAGAAAATTTTTGTCCAAACAGGGGCCACACGCCCGTGTTTTTTAAGGGACACGCACGTGTGCCCCTGAAACATGCCCATGTTCTTCACTCGTGGTCGACACTGACCTATTTTGCACGGCCGGACACACCCGTGTCTTAGCCCATGTGCCAAAACCTTGGCATTTTGTTTATGACGTCATCAGCTCTCAAACGTCACACGGCCAAGGCATACGCCCATGTCCTTAAGCCATGTGTCGATTTAAATTCCTAGCTTCAATTACAGACTTCACACAGCCTGGGCACACGCCCATGTCTAGGAACGTGCCGCCCACACGGCTGAGACACACTGTCGTGTCTCTGCCTGTGTGTTTACTACTGAGCATACTGACTTCTAAGCCTAGCTCACAAGGGGACACAAGCCGGTCAACACGCCTATGGGGTTGACCATGTATCACACACGGCCCAGACACACGCCCGTGTGTCTACCCGTGTGGACATTAAAATGGCTATATTCCAAGCCAAATGCCACCCTATATAGAAACCATACTTACACTAACTCAAATAAAGCATCCACACAAGCATAAACTTCATGATCCATCATCAGTGAATATACATATATATATATAAGAACTAGTCAAGTATTGGCCCAACTTTAATGACCATTTACAAAATGAATTGAAACAACCATAGTAGCCAACACACTTGGCTTGCAAATATGACATAACCAAAACATTCAAGTCCTATACATGCCATACTTAAACTAAGTCTAATTTGGCTATACCCAAAAAATGGTCAATAATGTGATCTCCAACTCCGACATCCGTGAATTCTCGAGCTAACTTTGCAATACTACAAGGAAAAGGGCAATGAAAGGGGTAAGCATAAAGTTTAGTAAGTTTGCATAGGAATAAATAGCAACAACAAGCTCAAGACAAAATCCATCTATGGCATTAATTAACCATACACAAAGTTATAGGCTTCTTCCCATACTTACTCATACTTGCCCTTATTTAGCACATACCATGCCACATATCGTAAATTCGTGAATTACTCACAGGTACTTGTGTTAACTCAATCACATAGCTTTAATAAAATTCTCGTTTCTATTTCTAAGCTAATCTATTCATCCCGATAAATTACTAGGGTGCTCAAATATGCATATTCATAATCATTAGCATAAACATGAAACCAGTGCCACATCTTGGATGTGGTCTTACATAGGGTCACCTCTGAGTGCCGATGCCATATCCCGGAAATGGTCTTATACGGAATCTCACATCAAGTATCGATGCCATATTCCAGATATGGACTTATACGATCCTCATACTCAATACCGAAGCCATATCCCGGATATGGTCATATATGGGATCTCAATTCGATACCGAGGCCATGTCCCGGACACGGTCTTACACGGGACCTTATCCATCTCACGTCTTGAAGATAGTATTCTCACACTTATTATAGTCCAACCGGGACTTCAACATCTTAACTTTTATCATCTTTCTCATTCAACACCAATATTAAATTTCATAGAATATCATATATCATTATAATATCAACCATTCTTAAACAAGCTAGCATAAATGTTGAATTTATCACATACAAACTTACCTCGTTTTCAAAATAAGCTAGATTGTTAGTCTAGTCCGATATTTTGTTCTTTCCCCGTTCGAGGTTGATTCTTGGCTCTTCTTGCTCTATAATAGCAAATTAGCTCATTTTAATCATCATATTAATAAAATCATTTAAATAATCATGCTTTGGTAAAATTACTATTTTACCCTTAGACTTTGGCAAAATGACCATTTTACCCCTAGGCTCGAAAATTAATTCTAATCAAATTTCTACCTTCAACAAGCCTAGGTGAACATTTATTTCTCTTATGGCTATCATCAAAATCGAACATTTCACACATTTACTACAAACTTTATAACCTTTACAATAAGGTCCATTTAGGTGTTTTCATTAGTAACACCTTTCACAAAAGTTGTTTATCTAACAACTAAGACTCATTTTCTTCCATAAAAAATGTAGCAAACAAATTAAAAGCTCACATGGAAAGCCTCTAAACTTTTTACCATATTGCAAGATAGTCCCCTCTTTAGAAAGCTTAAGCTTTAGGGGTCCCAAAAGTTCAAGTATCATCAAGAAAAACCATTAAAATCACTTACTCGTAGGGAGTGGAGTTTGCTGAAATTTTGAGCTTTCAAAACCCTTATTTTTCTTTCTATTTTCAGTGGAGGAAGATGAGTAAAAAGATGGATATCATCTTTTCTTTATTTTATTCAATTTCATCAATTTAATCCACCTACTACACTAACTTTGACCAATTTTGATAATTCTTGTCTCCAATGGCCGGCCACCCTAGAATTAGGGGTCTAATTGCACTTTAAAGACCTCCAATTAATTTTCTTTAGCTATTAAACACCTTTAGCTTATAAAATAGAACTTTCTCACTTAATGCGATTTAATCCTTTTTCGCAATTAAACATGAAATCGCTAAAATTAAAGTACCAAAATTTTCATGCACTAATATAATCATGATCTAACTCATAAAATAATATTAGAATAATTTTCTCTAACCTTAGATTAGTGATCCCAGATCACTGTTCCGACTAGCCCCTAAATCGGGCTGTTACAATTCTCCCCCTTAAGGATTTTCGTCCCCGAAAATCTTACTGGTGAAAATGTTGGGATATTGGTTTCTCATAGTCTCCTCGGGCTCCCATGTAGCCTCTTCTATTCCATGCATCTGCCATAGCACTTTTACAAGATCTATAATTTTGTTTCTCAATCGTTTGACCTCTCGTTCCAAAATCTTAATCGATTCTTCTCCATAAGTCAACTCCGGTTGAATTTCTACCTCTGCTGGTACTATCATATGTGAAGGGTCCGAAAGGTATCGCCGTAACATGGACACGTGAAAGACATCATGCATCTTTCCCAGCTCAAGTGGCAAGGCCAAATGATAAGCTACCTGTCCTATCCTCTTGGTAACTTCATAAGGTCCAATAAAATGCGGACTCAATTTGCCCTTCTGGCCAAATATGAGGACTTTCCTCTAAGGTGATACTTTCAGAAACATTTTTTCACCGACTTGGAATTCAATCTCTTTCCTTTTTCAAATCCGAATAGGACTTTTGTCTATCAGAAGTAGCTCTCAAACAATCTCGAATCACCTTTACTTTCTCTTCGATCTCTCTAACAAAATCAACCCCGTAAATCTAGTTTTCCTTAAGTTCAGTCCAATATAAAGGCGTTTGACACTTATGCCCATACAAAGCCTCGTAAGGCACCATTTTCAAACTTGACTGAAAACTGTTATTGTAGGCAAATTCTACCAATGGTGGGTACTTTTCCCAACTGCCTTGAAACTCAAGAACACAACACCGGAGCATATCCTCAAGTACTTGTATTAATCTATCTGACTGTCCGTCGGTTTGGGGGTGAAAAGTCGTACTAAAACTCGACTTTGTACCCAAGGCCTCCTGCAGCATTTTCTAAAATCTGGATGTGAGTCTTGGATCTCTATCTGATAAAATCGATAAGGCGTGTGGGAGCTTCGACGCGATAGTTGAGTCCATCATGAGTGTTCTTGAGGTCCTAGGCTGTTTGGGGCCATGTGGGGCCAATGGGCTTGTAGGCCCATATAAATAAATTGAATGATTGTGTAGTAGATATTGGACTAGTCTATGTGAATCTCATATCTGTGGCTAGATTTGGGCTAAATGGGCCACATGAGCGTGTAGGCCCATTTGGGCTGAGAATGGGCCCTAGGCCTAATCGCATCGTTATCTCGTTTCTTCTTGTTAGGGTGATTGGTTACTTTGTGGTTGTGATTTAAGCATTCGTGTTGACTCCGGTTCGGTAAGATCGTGTTCTTAATGAGCAAAGGGGATTCTAGCCATAGGAGTGCGACAAAGGTGCCAGCCGAGACTGTGCACATAGCCTCCACTCCCAAGTTTAAGCGGCGTAGGGTGTCAACGGTTCGGGACTTTCCGCCTGGATGCGGAAGGGTGTCAGCATCAAACTTTGGTTTAGCTAGGCAAATCGCAGTTGATCTTTCTAGTGAGGGTAAGTGATAGTAAATCTCATGGTTAGGTGTTTGGAATAGAGATCTCCCAATTCTTTTGCTAATTGAGTTAAATAGGTGTTATGTTTTGTATAGGTGAAGGCGCTTGTGATTATTAAGTACTCTACGTGATAAGGTGTGTAATCTCACACCCTTGTTTGTTCTGTTATGCGATGTTCTGTGAAATGGCCAAAAGCCGAAATACCGAAAAGCCGGAGTATCGGCAACTAAGATCACTCGAGCGTGCGAGCGCTCGTAGAGATAAACCTAGCCACTAGTGATGGCGATAGACTATTGGGAGTGTCACAAACTCTCCCGTGGGACTTAGGCTGTAATGGGCCTTGTTGAGCCAAAGTGGGCTAAGTGGGCCCAATGGGTTAATGGGCCCATAGGGGCGAAATCCATGATAAATGTCGGATGATCGGTGCGGCTGTGAAGTCTGCAGAACCGTGACTAAAAATGGGCTGAATGGGCCACACGAGCGTGTGGGCCCATTTGGGCCGAAATTGGACTTTAGGCTCAATTGCACCGTTTTGACCAGAAATGGAACCTGTGTCGCTCGAGGCAACAGTCGGCCTCCGGAAAGGCTGTAGATGAGTAAATTACCGAAATACCCTTAGTGAGTAAATTACTGAAATACCCTTAGTGGGTAAATTACTAAAATACCCTTAGTGGGTAAATTACCGAAATACCCTTTATGGGTAAAGCTACCGAAATACCCTCGATGGGTAAAATTATAGAAATACCCTCGAGGGGTGAAATTACCGTTTTACCCTAAACGACAAAATGACCGTGATACCCTTAGTGGTAGTTTAAATGTTGTTTATGTGATTTTTATATATCTGTATATGATCGTAATACACTGCATACAAAACATATTGCATTGGGTTGGGTTTGCTGATTGGAGGAAGTACTGTTCTAGTGGCATCGCCACATACCGTTATAGTGGCATTGCCACATATTCTTATTTTAGTGGCTCAGCCACGTATACCGTTATTATCAGTTAGGCTGCATTATTGGAGAGTTTGGCTGGGTGGGTCGACATGGTCCCCACATTGAGAGATTGGTCGGTACGGGTGGAGAGTTTAGTTGGAATGGGTTGGGTTACATGTCCATTGCATTGATATGATTTTGGGGCTTAGGCCCAAATTGTTAACAGTAGGGCTTAGGCCAAGATTGTTACCGAATAGGGCTTAGGCCCAGACTGATATCGTATAGGCTCGGGCCCAGACTGTGACCGTATCAGGGGATTACACACTGAGTTCTTATATTTCACTCCTTTTTCCTAAACCGTGCAGGTAATCCCCAGTCTTAGAGGATTTGGAGCTACGAGGGACTCAGAGGTGGCCACACGACCGACATACTTTAAAGCTGAACTTAGCAACTCTGTTTTTACTTCATTTTAATTATTGGGTTAATACTTTATGTAATAAGGCCATTGGGATTTTCTTTTTACCATTTATTCGATATGTCTTTAAATTACAAACTGCTAATCTATTAAACACAAGTTTTTAAAACTATAACCATGGTTTTCAAAATATCACGTTTCCGCAACTATTTAAGTCAGACTTCTGCAACAAACAAAGTTTTGAAAATAATAATATTTCTGCAAGAAAATTAACTTTGAGCAAATCTTGTTTTTGGTAAGCAACGAAATTCGAGATTTTTAAATGGTAGAAAGTTTTAAATTAAGGAAGGGTTTTTAATGAACACGTAGTTTTAAACAACCTTTTGATGTGACATGCTAGATCTGACCATAACATCTAGGCCAGGTTTGGGGTGTTACACTTACTATCTCAGAAACATACAAGTTTGCCAACTTTTCAAGTGAGAAGTCAACTTGTACAGGTATGAAATGGGCTGACTTCGTAAGTCTATCGACTACAACCTATACAACACCTTTCTTGCTTGGTGTCAACGGTAAACCTGTTACAAAGTCCATAGTAATACGGTCCCATTTCCACTCGGGAACCATAATAGGTTGAAGCAAACCTGAAGGTACTTGGTGTTCAGCTTTCAGTTGTTGACAAATTAAGCATTTCGACATAAACTCTGAAATATCTTTCTTCATGCTAGGCCACCAATACCATTGCTTCAAGTCATTATACATCTTGGTGCTACCCGGATGTACAGATAAACATCCATTATGTGCCTTATGTAAAATTTTTCAAATAAGCTCATCATTCCTTGGTACACAGACTCTATCTCTGAACATCAGACATCCATCAGAATTAATCTGAAAATCGGACTCAACACTCGACTCGCACAGAATTCTTTTGGCTTGCAAATCACTATCATCTTTCTGAGCCTCATAAATCTCTTGAAGAAACATCGGTCTAGCCTTCAACTCAGTTAGAATTGAACCATCCTATGACAAGGTCACCCGAGTATTCAAAGCCCTTAATGCAAATAAGGACTTTCTACTCAAAGCATCGGCAACTACATTCGCCTTTCCCGAGTGGTAATTAATCACTAGCTCATAATCCTTTATCAACTCTAGCCATCTTCGCTGCCTTAAGTTCAATTCCTTTTGAGTCATCAAATACTTTAAACTTTTGTGATCGGTGAAAATCCGACATCTTTCACCATACAAATGGTGTCTCCAAATCTTTGGTGCAAAAACTATGGCAGCCAACTCTAAATCATGCGTCGGATAGTTCCTCTCATGTGGCTTTAACTATCTAGAGGCATATGCTATCACTTTACCTTCTTGCATAAGTACACAACCTAATCCATTTAAGGATGCCTTCTTGCAAAACTAGAGCCTTTGTCAACAATGCTTTTAATTTCTCAAAACTCTGTTGACACTTTTCTGTCCATTCAAACTTTACATCTTTCTGTAACAGTCTCGTCATTAGGGTCGCTCTCATGGAAAACCCATTAACGAACCGCCTATAATAGCCAGCTAGGCCAAGAAAATTTCTAACCTCAGATACATTTTTCGGCAGTTTCCAATCAATAATAGCTAAAATCTTACTTGGGTCTACTTGGACTCTATCTTCGAAGACAATGTGTCCCAAAAATCCAACTTCCTTGAGCCAAAATTCACTTTTGCTGAACTTAGCGTACAATTGATTGTCCAACAAAATCTGTAAAACTGTCCTTAAGTGCTCGGCATGCTCACTCTCATCACGGGAATATATCAGTATATCATCAATAAAAAAACAACAAACTTGTCCAAAAATGGCCAAAATATGCGGTTCATTAAATCCATAAACACCGTCGGGGCATTAGTTAAACCAAAAGGCATGACTAAAAATTCGTAATGCCCATACCTAGTCGGGGCATTAGTTAAACCAAAAGGCATGACTAAAAATTTGTAATGTCCATACCTAGTTCGAAAAGCAGTCTTCGACACATTTGTGTCTTTTACTCTCAACTGATAGTACCCAGACCTTAAGTCTATCTTGGAAAATACTGTGGCTCCCTTCAATTGATCAAATAGATCATCAATTCTTGGAAACGGGTACTTGTTCTTTACAGTTACCTTGTTAAGTTGCCAATAGTCTATCCATAATCTCATGGAACCATCTTTCTTCTTCACAAATAATACGGGAGCTCCCCACGAAGAAAAACTCAGTCTTGCGAAGCCTCTATCCGTTAGCTCTTGCAACTGTGCTTTTAATTCTTTTAGCTCGGTTGGAGCCATTCTATACGGAGCAATAGAAATGGAGGCAGTGCCCGGAGCTAACTCAATCCCAAATTCAATCTCTCTAACCGGAGGTAACCTTAGCAATTCCTCCGGGAAAACATCTGGATACTCGAATACTATGGGTACCGACTCAATCCTCAACTCAGTCTCTTTAGCATTCATCATAAGGGCAATGTAAGCTTCGTACCCTTTTCTTAAATACCTCTGAGCCGACATGTGAGAGATCACTACCGGCAATCTGTCTTGTTCATCTGATTCAACAGGAAGAGTGTCCCCATTCTCACATTTCAACTCAATAAACTTCTTTCCGCAATTCACAACTACGTCATAAGTAACTAACCAATCCATCCCAAGGATGACATCAAACTCATCAAATGGCAATAACATAAGATCAACCGGAAAACAATGACCCCTAATCATCAAAGGGAAACCTTTGCATACTCTATCAACCAACACATAGTTGCCTAGGGGATTAGACACTCCTATTACAAATTCTGTAGACTTTATAGGCATGCTCAAGCTAGAGGCTAACTTCATGCATATATATGAGTCGGTAGATCCCGGATTAATTAAAGCTATAGCATGAGTATCATAGAGAGAAAATGTACCCGTGATTACGTCAGGGGAAGATGCCTCTTCACGAGCATGAATAGCATATGTTCTCGTCGGTGCTCTACCCTCGACTCTTGCAGTCTGCTCTCTAGATGGATTCTTGATACTCATTTCATTTCTTCGGTTTCTTTGCGGTCTTTCTCTAGCAGCACTTCCCGGTCTTGCATTCTGAGACTTCTCTTCCTCGCCCACTTCAGGGAAATCTCTGATAAAATGGTCTAAGGACCCACATTTGAAACAAGCCTTCTCGTTTTCTCGGCATTCACCAGAATGACGCCTACCACACTGCGTGCATTTTGGTCTACTCGGTCGAACGTTGCCCACACTAGCAACTGATGTGGTCTGCACTTTAGACCCCGAGAATTGTTTGCCCTTACTTCGGTTTGAAAACTCGGCTGAAGTGGCTGATCGAGTAGTGAAATCCCTCAATTTCTTAGATGAGGATTGGAGTGACTTATTCTGTTGTCTTTTCCTCGAGTCACGGGACTCAATCTCAGCTCTTCTTTTCTCTTTAGCCAAATCTTCAACCTTACAGGCTCTGTCCACCAACACCACAAATTCTTTTAGTTCGAGAACTCCGACGTATAAACGAATATCTTCATTTAATCCGTCCTCGAACCTTTTGCACATGATGGCCTTGGTAGACACGCACTCCCAGGCATACTTACTAAGCCTTACGAACTCATGTTCGTATTCACTCACCGTCATTCGGCCTTACCTCAACTTTAACAACTCTTTTCTATTCTGGTCAATGAATCTCTGGCTGATATACTTCTTCTGAAATTCCTCTAAGAAGAATTCCCAGCTAACTCTCTCCCTTGGTACCACGACACAAGGGTGTTCCACCACTAATAGGCAAAATCTCTCAAGAGAGATACTGCACATTTTTTATGCACTTTTCAGGCGTGCATGACAACTCATCAAATACCCTGATAGTATTCTTGAGTCAAAATTCCGCTCTCTCCGGGTCATCATCCTTACTAGCCCGAAATTCCTCGGCTCCTTATTTTCGGATCTTATCGACCGAAGGCCTTTCTCTTCTCACTACCTCAACCACTTGAGGAGCTACAGGAGCGGGTTGAGAGATAGGTGGGGGTGGAGGGGATTGAGCATTAGGATTTGCTCGAACATGCTCATTGTATCAATCGCTCATCATATGAAGAAAGGCTTCTCGGGGCTCTTCTCCTCGACCCAAGGTCTCAGGTCTACTATCTACTAGCGCGGTCCCTTGCGCGGGAGCCGGCGCATTACTCACAGCATCATTAGCTGCAGTCTGATCGGGATCATGATCCATTTACTATATAAAAATAAACAATTTAAACCGTCAGGAGTCATCATACTATCATTACACACGTACTCTTACGTATGGCATGTATAGCTAGACTCATACTATGCTACGTTAGTCCGAGAACCGACTAAACCGTAGCTCTGATACCAATAAATGTAACACCCCTTACCCGTGTTCGAAGCCGGAACCAGATATGAGGCATTTCCTAACTTAACTTGCTTAAACATAACACATCGGCTATAAAGTTTCCGCTGCAGCTTAGAAACTTTCCATTTACACTCATAACCTGCCCATTCTTGGCCTACAAGGCCCTAAACATACTTTTAGAAAGTTTCGAAATTAAATCGAGAACTTTTAAGCGCTTAGAAATTTTTTGCCCAAACAGGGGCCACACACCCGTGTTGTTTAAGGGATGCGCGTGTGCCCCTGAAACATGCCCGTTGTTGACACTAACTTATTTTGCATGGCCGGACACACGCCCGTGTCTCTCACACGACCTCGACACGCCCGTGTCTTAGCCCGTGTGCCAAAACCTTGGTATTCTGTTTATGACATCATCACCTCTCAAAGGTCACACGGACAAGGCACACGCCTGTGTCCTTAGGTCGTGTGTCGATTTAAATTCCTAGCTTCAGGTGCAGACTTCACACAGCCCGGGGACACGCCCATCTCTAAGGTCGTGCCTCCCACACGGCTGAGACACAATGCCGTGTCTCTGCCTGTGTGTTTACTACTGAGCATACTGACTTGTAAGCCTAGCTCACAAGGGGACACACGGCTGATCAACACGCCCATGGGGCTAACCGTGTATCACACATGGCCCAAACACACGCCCGTGTGTCTACCAGTGTGGACATTAAAAGGCTATATTCCAAGCCAAATGCCACCCTACATAGCAACCATACTTATACTAGCTCAAATAAAGCATCCACACAAGTATAAACTTCATGATTCATCATCAATGAATATATATATATAAGAACTAGTCAAGTATTGGCCCAACTTTAATGACCATTTACAAAATAAATTGAAACAACCATAGTAGCCAACACATTTGGCTTGCAAATATGACATAACCAAAACATTCAAGTCCTATCCATGCCATACTCAAAATAAGTCTAATTTGGCTATACCCAAAAAATGGTTGATAGTGTGATCTCCAACTCCGACGTCCGTGAATTCTCAAGCTAACTTTGCAATACTACAAGGGAAATGGCAATGAAAGGGGTAAGCATAAAGCTTAGTAAGTTTACATGGGAATAAATAGCAACAATAAGCTCATGATAAAATCCATCCATGGCATTAATTAACCATACACAAAGTTATAGGCTTCTTGCCATACTTACTCATACTTGCCCTTATTTAACACATACCATGCCACATATCGTAAATGCTTCTTCGTGAATTACTCACAGGTACCTATGTTAACTCAATCACATAGCTTTAATAAAATTCTCGTTTCTCTTTTTCAGCTAATATATTCACCCCGATAAATCAGTAGGGATGCTCAAAGATGCATATTCATAATCATTAGCATAAACATGAAACCAATGCCACATCCCAGATGTGGTCTTACATGGGGTCACCTCTGAGTGCCGATGCCATATCCCAGATATGGTCTTATACGATCCTCATACTTAATATCGAAACCATATCCCGGATATGGTCTTATACAGGATCTCAATTCGGTGTCGAGGCCATGTCCCGGACACGGTCTTACACAGGACCTAATCCATCTCACTTCTTGAAGATAATGTTCTCACACTTATTATAGTCCAACTGGGACTTCAACATCTCAACTTTTATCATCTTTCTCATTCAACACCAATATTCAATTTCATAGAATATCATATATCATTATAATATCAACCATTCTCAAACAAGCTAGCGTAAAATGTTGAATTTATCACATACAAACTTACCTCGTTTTCAAAATAAGCTAGATTGTCGGTCTAGTTCGATATTTTGTTCTTTCCCCGTTCGAGGTTGATTCTTGGCTCTTCTTGCTCTACAATAGCAAATTAGCTCATTTTAATCATCACATTAATAAAAGCATTTCAATAATCATGCTTTGGTAAAATTACTATTTTTCCCTTAGACTTTGGTAAAACGACCATTTTACCCCTAGGCTCGGAAATTAATTCTAATCAAATTTCTACATTCAACAAGCCTAGGTGAACATTTATTTCTCTTATGGCTATGTTCAAAACCCAACAGTTCACACATTTACTACAAACTTTATAACCTTTACAACAAGGTCCATTTAGTTCTTTTCATAGTAACACCTTTCACAAAAGTTGTTTATCTAACAACTGAGACTCATTTTCTTCCATAAAAATGCAGCAGACAACTTAAAACCTCACATGGTAAATCCCTAAACTTTTTACCATAATGCAAGATAGTCCTCTCTTTAGAAAGCTTAAGCTTTAGGGGTCCCAAAAGTACAAGTATCATCAATAAAAACCATTAAAATTACTTACTTGTAGGGAGAAGAGTTTGCTGAAATTTTGAGCTTTCAAAACCCCTATTTTTCTTGCTATTTTCGGTGGAGGAAGATGAGTAAAAAGATGGATATCATCTTTTCTTTATTTTATTCAATTTCATCAATTTAATCCACCTATTACACCAACTTTGACCAATTTTGACAATTAATTAGGGGTCTAATCGCACTTTAAAGACCTCCAATTAATGTTCTTTAGCTATTAAACACATTTAGCTTATAAAATAAAACTTTTGCACTTGATGCGGTTTAGTCCTTTTCCACAATTAAACATGAAATTTCTAAAATTAAAGCACCAAAATTTTCATGTACTAGTATAATCATGATCTAACTCATAAAATAATATCAAAATAATTTTCTCTAACCCCAGATTAGTGATCCTGAGATCATTATTCCGACTAGCTCCTAAATCGGGCTATTATAGGCAAATTGGCTTTGCAAATGGCCTATTTTTGTCCACACGGGCAGAAACACGGGCATGTGTCTTAGCCATGTGTGACACACGGTCATGATACACAGCCGTGTGTCCCCTGATGTCGAAATTGAAGTGAAATAAGTATACTACACACGGTCTCACACACGGGCGTGTGACTGGCCGTGTGGTATAAGTTAGTATACCCCCTAAATGGCACACGGCCTAGCACATCGGCGTGTATGGCCACTTTGAAGGGCGCACGGGCTGGGCACACGGGCGTGTGGTTGGCCGTGTGACCCAAGTTAGTATAGTCTCCAGATTTCACATGGCCTAGCACACGAGCGTGTCCTCGGGCGTGTGTTGCAAGTCAGTATGTATGCCCTGTTTTCACACGGTGTAACACCCCAAACCTGGCCTAGAAGTTAGGCACGAATCTGGCGTGTCACATCAAAGGCATAATTCAAATGATTTTGCTAATTAGAAATTTAAGGCCCAAAAGCCCAAAATCCTTGTGTCTTGTTAAGTAATGAAAAAAACCCATTTTATAATTTTAAGGAGTTCGAAAACCAAGTTTAAACGTAAGAAATTTACTTAGGTTTAATAATTAAGTAAACAGTTGAAACAACAAAACCCAAAATCCAAAGTCAAATCGGAGTACAAGGCCTTATTACATCCAATGAAAATAAGCAATTAAAACTATGTCTTTTGAAACAATTAAATAAAAGTTTAAACACCTTGTAGTGTGGCCATCTCCGAGTCCTTTCCCACGTCGAGCCATTTACTGAGGATCACCTGAAACATTAAATAAAGGGTGTGAGTTTCGAAACTCAGTGTGTACAACCCTTGGCATTCAATTCAATATATAATTATCACACTGGCCTGAGCCCTATCAAAATCGGTGGTCTTGGACCTTGGCCCACAATGACCTCATATCATATCATATCATATCATATCATATCATATGTAAAACAAGGTAATGCAAAAACCTCCCCAAAAATCCATCCGCTACACACCATTTCCCTTCCAACCCTACACACCTATGGGGACTTCTAAATCGACCCACCCATCCTCTACACCCCACAGGTAGCACTCACAACGGCACTACTCATCATTGCAGCAAAGCTGTTAATCATATAATGGGCTTAAAGCCACCGGTGGATCCATGGTCGTCAAGCGACTATGCGATCCTCAAATCTTCCCCCTACAATAATTCCCCCCATATGCATCCTAATCAGAATATCATATGAATGCAACATGCACATGAGTAACATCCACAAGCCTCATACTCAGGGGTATTTTCGTCATTTCACAACCTAAGGGTTGTAACACCCCAAACCCGGTCCATTCACTCCGATCGAATTTGGAATGCCACTGCGGAACACGCTCGAAAAATATCTTTACTTAAGAGTAAAACCGATAAAAATTTGTTGAGTTTAATAAAACATTTTCGTGACTTGAAATATTCTAAGTAAAAGCTAAATTATTAAGACAACACGGGATTCCAAATTTTATTGTACACACTCAAGGAAATAAAATCGTTTACGATAA